>CM077162.1:78065055-78665146 GCA_039583875.1 Platanthera guangdongensis | reverse complement strand
GCAACACTACTCAATATTCATCAATCAATTGATCGACTATCCTCCTTCAGATTCAGATCACTTCTCATCACTTGATGCTGATGAAATCTGACTCTGAACAGCACAAAGAAACTGAACTTGAAGAACAATTTTGGGTATTTCTTAGGTCCAGGCTGCTCCTGGATTTTTGTCACCTTCAGATAAGGCCATCAGGTCCCGGCCATGATTGTCCTCTTGATCATATATTTGGTTCATTAATTGGATGAAATCTTCTTCTCTTCTTCAGCATACAGTTAATGTAGGCTTCAGCCCGCAGCATCGTGAGTGACCGAGAGAGACAATCGTCCAATGATTGGAGGCTGGTGCAACAAATGTTGGGAACAAAGTTGAAATTCAGCACAGCCTTCCATCGCAACGGATGGGCAGACCGAGAGGGTCAATCGAACCATGGAAGACATTCTTCGCATGTTGTCTGGATTTCGGAAAGCAATGAAGACCACCTTTATTTGGTGGAGTTCGCATACAACAACAGCTACCAATCGAGTATTCAGATGACGCCTTTCGAGGCCCTATATGGTAGAAAATGTCGCACGCCGTTGTCTTGGTTTAGAAACGAGTGAGTCAAAGTTGTATAAGCGATCGGAAGTGGAGGATGCTACTTCTTTGGTGAGAACCATTCGGGAGAGGTTGCTTATCGCTCAGGACCGGCAAGCAAAGTACTATAATGCCAAGCACAGGAATGTGGAGTTCGCTGTGGGCGATTATGTATACTTAAAGATCAAGTCGTTCAAGGGTGTCTCGCGGTGCGGCGATTGAAAAAGCTAAGCCCGAGGTACCTGGACCGTTTGAGGTTCTGGAGTGAGTTGGTGAAGCGGCCTATAGGTTGAAGCTTTCAGTGGAGCTAAGTGGTTTACATGATGTATTCCATATTTCGGTGCTTCGGAAGGCGGTGCAAGAGCCTACGCAAGTGATCGCGGTCGATCAAGTGCCGGTGGAAAGTGGGCTAACGATAAAGGTCAAGCCCGTGCGGATCGAGGACTCGGAGGTCAAGCAGCTACGCAATAAAGAGATCAGGATGGTCGGTCCGGTGGGACAATTGCGGTCGTGAGGAGCTCTCTTGGGAGCGAGAGCAGACTATGCTTGACGAGTATCCGGCGTTGTTCCGCTCAGGAACAAATTTTTTTTGTATGCCTTTCCTTTATGTAATTTCGTGGGCGAAATTCTTTTAAGAGGGGTAGAGTTGTAATGCCCGAAAACTCAAAGGAGCGAAGGGGGACGTTTTGGGCCAGTTTGGGTTCTGGCAGCAGGCACACGGCCTGGGACACGGCGTGTCCCAGGGCGTGTCGAGCCGTGTCGACACTTAGCCGCGAAGTCATCGAGATTGTCTCGACGATTCGCCGAGAATGGGCACACGGCCTGCGACACGGGCGTGTCGCAGGGCATGTCGACCCGTGTCGACGATCATCCCGGGAGTCGTCGAGATTCACTCGACGATCGTCGAGTCAAGGCACACGGCCTAGGACACAGGCGTGTCCAAGGCCGTGTCATCAAGTCGTCGATCTTCCCTCGACGAAGTGTCCCGTGTACACGACATGGGGTCCAGGCGTGTCAATGTGACACGGGCAAGGACACGGGTGTGTCCTAGAACCCGTGTAGTGCTCGGGTTGAAAATGGGAAAAATCATGGGGTACACAGCCGGCTACACGGCCGTGTGAAGTGGAACACGGGCGTGTCAGCTCGAACACGGCCGTGTTCGATACCCGTGTGAGGTTCTAGGAGATTCGATTTTGACGGCGAATGCAGCACACAGCCCTGGACACGGGCGTGTGCCAGGCCGTGTTCGGCCCAGATTGGGCATTTCAGTCCCGAATCGAAGCCGTTCGTTTCCTTGTTTTGAGATCCAACGGCTGGGGATGTTCCTGAAGGGATATACCCGTGGATTGACTTAGAAATCCATCACTTTTCATACCTTATCCTTTTCCAAATCCTTGGAGAGAGATGAGAGCTAAGGGAAGAAGAAGGAGCTAGATCCGCCATTGGAGGAGCTTCGAAGCTCCGAATCGCAAGCCGACTCCGGATCCACGGAGGCAACGCTAGTGCGGTGATTTCCATCCGATTACTTTTCAATGGCGCCAAAGAGGAACTCAAGGGTAACGATCCTCATCTTGAGCACGAATAGCTCTCTTTCCTAGCATAGGAAGCTCGCTCTCGCGAGTTTTGCGGAGAGTTGGAGGCGTTCCTTCGGGTAGATATGTAAAGTCCCCCGTTGTTTAGAGTCCGTATGCGAGAACGGACGTAGGCATGATGTGTGAAGCCTACCCGGACATGTTGGTCTGGATCGGTGATGTTGCATTGCATAATGCCGGAGAAGACTTCGTGCTATTGGTTTTTTTCGGGTTTTCTACGCGGTAGATTGCAGCAGGGAGCCTTGGGGACTAACCCAAAGGTGCACCCAGAAAACTGGGCGGATACAAGATCTTGCCAACTTGGTGGCTTGAGAGCCAACTTGAACATAACCGGGTTATGTGACTTGTGATGGAAATGGGACTCTGTGGAAGTTTGACCCGCGCAAATGGCTTAAATTGCCGTTGCGATGTGAGCACGGGTTAGATGGAACCGTACCCGTTCTATGTCGTTCGGTTAAAGAGACCTAAAGGCACGTGGCACTTACCGTTGGCATAGAGTAGGGTCTTCGGCGGTTAATGACTTAAATTATCGTGACCCAGGCCAGGAAGACAAATTGCTCATAGGTTTGGCCGTCTAAGTGGCGGTGGTGAGTCCGGAATGTTAATGGCTTTAATTGACGTGACATCGACCGGTTCACCGAGAATGTGCCCTGAGTGCACGGGCGTGTGTGCCGCGCGAGCCAACGTCTGTGAGGAAATGGCTATGGATATATAAATTGCTCGCTTATGCTAATGAAATGCAGGGAAGGAGCATCGCCGCCCCGAGTTGGGGGCGGGATCGTTATAATTTGGTCAGCATTGCTGACCGTTGCCTTGTTTTGCCACCGTGCGGTGGTTTGTTGCTTGCAGGTGCAGCTGGACCAAGCGGTCAATAACGGGCTAAAGCCCTTTTTGCGAAGCCGGCCCTCGAAGGCCAAATGGAAATGTTTGTTGCTTTATTCATGTATGACCGGCCTGCGTGCCGTGTTTGTAAATCATGTAATATTCAAGTGAAACATTTTGTAAGGCCTTAAGGCTTGTTTTGAGTATTTTATAATAACATTCCTGTTTTGTACTAGTGGACATTCATGCTCTAATGCTGGGTTCTTTGTTTACAACTTTTATAAACTGCTTCCGCTAGAATGCTCTGTGTAGGACGTTGAGATTGGTTGGATGGTTTCCATAAGTAACCACCCGGTCTGTCTGTGACATACGACGTCGGGCCCCGGCCGGACCTACTGCTTTATGCTATGTGACGGATAGGGGGTGTTACATGCACGACGTAATCCCTCGTTGAGCAGATCAGTGTGTTGGCCTACGTGTACTCTCTCTATTGGAGTGCATTTACTTCCAAGTACAGGGCTGTGATCTTGCAAGAGCAGACAAGGAGCAAGGATGGGTCAAGGAGCACATCATGGGTGGAAAGACGAAAATTCGTCTAAGTGTAAATCGGCGAGAATCACTAGTGATTCTCGCCGAATCGTCGAGAATCAGTGGCTGATTCCCGCCGACTCGATCCAACTGCTTCATTGCAAGCAACTCTGATTCTAAGTAAGAATCGTCGAGAATCACCAAGTGATTCTCGCCGATTCGGCGAGAATCACTAGTGATTCTCGACGAATCGCCGAGAATCACTGGCTGATTCTCGCCGTCTCGACCCGGCTAAATCAGTGCGTGCAACCAAGTAAAATTCGACGATAATCATCTTTGTTCTCGCCGAATCGTCGAGAATCACCTTTGATTCTCGGCGACTCGGCGAGATTCACTTTCGATTCTCACCGATTTGACTTGGCGATTTTCTGGAACTTCCTGAACCGGATTCTGCCGCTGTCAATGTTCTGGACCGGGATTTAGGGATTCTTCTTGTGGGTCCCACAACAGTCATATTGGAGTTGTCTACAGTATATATACGGGTATTTTGAACAGTAGACATACACAGAAAGAAGCCGAGCAAAAACTTTGACCTAAAATCGCGATCTCCACTCCGCGCCGCCGTCGCGCTCGAGCTAGTTGGTCGCCGCCTTTGATCGAGATTTCCTTGTGATCTTCCGGCGACAGAAGCTTAGCCAAGCTTAGAGTCTCACGCGTCTATCCAGAGATCCCTTGTCTCTCGATTTGTTGATCGGGAAAACTTCCCCGTCCGAATCGATCGAGACGACCGATCCTCGTGTGACCGTTGGTAGACCTAGCTTGCTTCGCTACGAAGTTTGGATCTCCAAAAACAGCAGCCACACATCGTTGTTGCCGCCGATCCCGTGAACCTAGCCGCCGTCCATCTTACCGCCGCCGGTTCCGGGGAGATTCTCTCCAAGAGAGACCAAGGTTGTGGACTCTTTGTAGACTTCAAGATCACGTCGTCAACGAAGAGGGACACCGTAGTCTCCACACGTAGTTTGTATTTCTTGTACATTCTATTTTACATTTGTTGTAAAGGAACGTTGGTTCCTAGTTGTAAGGGTTGGGTGAAACCCGGTTTGTCAGAGTGTTGACTCCTACATGTGGAAGGGTTCCTTCCGATAGTGCAAGGATTAGATTTCAATCCTGTTGGTGAAGAGACCGAGTCGTCCCTTGTTGGGAGATAGGTCGAAGGGGGAAAGTGGATGTACCCAAGTCGGGGAACCACTATAAATTGCCTGTGTACTTTCTTTGCTGTGCCGTTTTATTTTCTTGTGCAGGTACAATATTAAATTCCGCAAAAACGCTGCACGTCACCTATTCCCCCCATAGGTGAAGATTGTTGACACTAGGTGGACTTTCAGTTCCTTAGTTCAGGTTCAGCAGGAGGCGAATAACGGTGTGTCCGCGCGGCCTCGCGGCTTCGGCAGACTCCGTGGCTATTCGGCGGATTGCAGCTTAGCTTGGGCGATTTCAGCGGACTCGGTGACCTCGCGGTCTCGGCGGACTCCGGTGCTGTCCGCCCGGCTTATTTTTTGGTGCTTTCTGTTTACAGCTGTTATACTAGCGAAATCATGTCTCGTTATGTATGCCTCGTGTTGTAAAGAAGTGTATGAATAAAAGACCTGCTTGTGCTTCCATTGTTTGTTGGGTTTAACCTTTGTTCCTTGGGTTCCGCTGGTTCAACGTGAGAACTGGGTAGTTCCGAAGATATTAATTTGCTGTTTGGGCTATCTTGCTGACCACGTTGAGAAAATTTAACATGGTATCAAAGCCAGGTTTCTGAGGTTCAGTTGCGTGAGCGGAAGTCAGCCAGTGTTGTTACTCAGTCATTGAGTGGTGATCAACCTGTGTTGTTGCTCGGAGCTTCTGAAAGGGTGCCAACAGGTGTTTGCAATGGAAGGGAGTTTTGCAAGAGGTCTGGGCATTGAACTCTTAACGCCGACTAACTTCAAGAAGTGGAAGTCGTGCATGAAGAGTTATCTTCTTGGCGAGGAGCTGTGGGAAGTCGTCGGTGGTGACGACTGGCAGGAAGTCACTGCTGCTTTCGGTACTGCTGAGCAGGTTAGGCTCTGGAGAAGAACAAATGCTAAGGCGGAGTTCATTATGAAGAGAGCCATGTCTCCGGAACTATTTGATCACATCGTTGGGTGTGAGTCGGCTGCTGATATTTGGACAACCATTGATGAGTTGTTCAATTGGAAGAATGTGGCGCGTCTTCAGTTCCTGGAGAATGAGTTGGCCAGGGCAACTCAGGGAGACCTTTCCATCTCCAAGTACTTCTTAAAGATGAAGAGCTTATGTGCTGAGCTGTCGGCACTGGATCCTGATGAGCCTATCTCTGAGGCAAAGATGAAAAGGCACATCATCCGCGGCTTGCGGAAGGAGTATGTGGCCTTTGTCACATCTGTTCAAGGGTGAGCTACTCAGCCGTCTTTGCTGGAGCTTGAGAATCTGCTTGCCTCGCAGGAGAGCTTAGCAAGGCAGATGGCTGGAGTGAATCTGAATAAGGAAGGCAGTGAAGCTCTCTTCTCAGGCAAGAAGAAAGGATGGGAAAGGGAAGAAGAAGAAGAAGGTGCAGGCCGCTGGTGAGAAGGAGACTTCAACTTCATATCCGCCGAAGAGGAGCAATGCTCCTAAGGACTGGAAGAAGAATCTGAAGTGCTACCGGTGTCATCAGCGAGGGCACTTCAAGCGGGACTGCAAGGTCAAACTGTAGCCTAGGCATGCTGCGGGAAAGGAGGAAGCTTGCTCGAGAAGTGAAGAAGCAGAATGGGGCGGAGCCTTCATGACAGGCACTTGTGTCCGGGCCTTGTCTGCTGAGGACTTCAACAGCGGGTGGATCGTGGACTCCGGGTGTGGTCATCACCTCACCGGAGACAAATCGAAGTTCACCTCCATGCAGGCTTACTCAGGTAATGAAGCTATTATCACTGCTGATAATACTGTTTATGCAGTAGAGAAAGAGGGGGTCGTGTCTTTGGGTAGTGATCAGGGGCCACTCACGTTAAGGAGTGTGTATCACGTGCCGGGCATGAAGAAAAACCTCTTCTCGGTGACCAATGCGGTGGATGCTGGGTATCACGTTCTGTTTGGGCCAACAGACGTGAGGTTGCTTCACAACGTATCAACGGTAAAGGCTGATGTTGCTCATGTTGGGAGGAGGGTGAAGAACTTGTTTGTTCTTTCCACCAATGCTTATGTTGATAGAATGAGGGCCAATGATAGCGCTGCTATTTGGCATGAGAGGCTGGGGCATGTTGGCATGGACAAGCTGAAGGCGATGACGAGTAGAAGTTTGGTGAGGGGGTTGCCGAAGTTGTCCTCCTTTGGTGATGGGCATGTTTGTGCGGGCTGTCAATACGGTAAGGCACATCGCCTTCCGTTTGATAAATCACAAACAAGGAGCAAGAAACCATTGGAGTGTATTCATGGCGATCTGATGGGACTGACGGTTACTGCCAACCTTGGTGGAAGCAGATACATGCTTGTCTTGGTTGATGACTACTCAAGGTATACTTGGGTGTACTTCTTAAAGGAGAAGTCGGAAGCCTTCCGTTTGTTTGTGGAGTTTAAGGAGTTGGTAGAAGGCCGGCTTGGCTTGCGGATTAAGAAGCTTAGAACTGATAACAGGGGTGAATTTGTCTCCTCCGAGTTTTCTAACTTCTGCAGGAAGCACGGGATCCAACGGGAGCTTACTTGTGCTCACACTACACAACAAAGTGGGGTAGCGGAGCGGAAGATCCGTCATTTAATGGAAACCTGCAAATGCTGGCTTCATGCAAAAGATATCCCAAGGTCTTTTTGGGTGGAGGGAATGTCTTGTGCTGCTTATGTTATCAACCGGATGCCACTCAGCCCTATCAACATGAAGACTCCTATTGAGCTGTTGCTAAAGGAGAAGCCGAGTGTTGGACACCTTAGGGTGTTCGGTTCAACTTGCTACGTGCATGTCCCGGATGCTTCACGGACAAAGCTGGATGCGAAGGCAAGAAAACTTGTTTTTGTTGGCTATGATGAGCGGAAGAAGGGATGGAAATGCATGGACCCTGTGACGAAGAAGTTAGTGGTGTCAAGAGATGTTGTCTTTGACGAGCTGACGTCATATGGAGGTGGCTTGGTGGAGCTAACCGGAAGTAGCAAGGTTGATGAAGCACCAGTGGTGGCTGCTGAAGGCTTAGAAGAGGAGCTTGCTGTTTCACCAGCAGCTCCTGTTGCTTCTAACTCCGAGGCTGAGCCTTCTGGCTCAGGAAGCAGGGGGATCACTGCTCAATGCTTGCCCCAGGTAGGAGTGGAGCCCGAAGAAGCAATGGAAGCCGTGAGCAAGGAGCCGTGTCTTCGGAGATCGAAGAGGGTGGTTAAGCCACCGGCTCGGTACTATGATGGGAATGCAGTGAGCTTTGTCTCCTGCTTCTTTGCAGGTCCTCTGGATGAGCGAGAGCCTGCAAACTTCAACGAGGCCACTGGAGTAAAGGAGTGGGAAGATGCCATGAAAGAAGAGATTGATGCTCTGAAGAAGAATGAAACCTGGGACCTTGTGCCCAAGGTTGATGGAGTTACTCCAGTTACTTGCAAGTGGTTGTATAAGTTGAAGAAGAAGGCTGATGGGAGCATTGATCGGTTCAAGGCTCGCCTGGTCGCTAGAGGATTCTCACAGCAGTATGGAGAATACTATGAGGAGACATTCAGTCCAGTTGCGAAGATGACTTCTGTAAGAGTGGTGATCGCCTTGGCTGCTAGCAAGGGATGGAGGTTTGGCAACTCGATGTGAAGAATGACCTTTCTTTACGGAGAGATTGACAAGGACATCTTCATGGATCAGCCGCTTGGTTTTGTATCTGAAAAGCATCCAGACTATGTCTGCAAACTCAGGAAGGCTCTCTATGTGTTGAAGCAAGCTCCTAGAGCGTGGTATGAGAAGATTGCAGAGTACTTGCAATTCTGAGGATACCTTGCTTCTAACTCGGATTCAAGCTTGTTCGTCAAGAAGAAGGGGGAGCTACGAGTCTTGGTCCTGCTGTATGTGGATGACATGATCATCACAGGGAATTCGGAGGGGGAAGTAGCAAGGCTCAGGGCTGAGCTTGCTATACGCTTCGAGATGAAAGACTTGGGAGAGTTGCATCACTTTCTCGGTCTGGAAGTGGAGAGGAAGGAGTGCGGGGTTCTCATTAGCCAGAAAGGGTATGCTGATCGCATTGTGAAGCGGTTTGGCATGGGCGAAGGGAAGAAGTGCTCTACTCCACTGGAATCTGGGCTGAAGCTTCGACGAGATGAGGGAAGGGTTCTTCATGATCCCTTGGTGTTCAGGGTTCTTGTTGGGAGCTTGATTTACCTGACGATTACAAGACCGGATATTGCTTATGCTGTTGGCCGAGTAAGTCAGTATATGGCTGAACCAAGGCAATCTCATCTAGTGGCAGCAAAGGGTATTCTGAAGTATGTCAAGGCTTCTTCTGACATGGGACTCCTCTATAGAAGGGACGCGGAGTTTGCGTTGCTCGGGTACACAGATGCTGACTATGGCGGTGATTCAGATGATCGAAGGTCTACTTCAGGTTATGTGTTCACTTGCGGTTCAGCTAGCATCTCGTGGTGTAGCAAGAAGCAGGACTCGGTGTCGGTTTCAACCACGGAGGCGGAGTATAAGGCTTCAGCCTTGGCTGCTCGGGAAGCCGTTTGGTTGAGGAGGCTTATAGAGGATGTTCATGAAGAAGTGCAAGGGCCTACTTTACTCCGGGGTGACAATGAGAGTGCTCTCAAACTGGTTAACAATCCAGTGTGTCACGCCAGGACCAAGCATATAGAGATTGATCACCACTTCATCAGGGAGAAGGTGTTGGAGGGGTCTCTGCTGGTCGGGCATGTTCGGAGTGAAGATAATCTTGCTGACATCTTCACGAAGCCACTGTCGAAGGGGCCTTTTAAACGCTTGCGCAGCTTGCTGGGCTTGGTCACCACTTCCCACTTCAAGGGGGAGTGTTGAAATTTGTGAAGTGGAAGTGGGTGACGGGACAGGCCGGGCGGCCTGGGGCGGACAGCTTTGGCGGACTAGGCGGACTGGGCGGGCTGTGATGTGCGGCCTGGTGGTAGGTCTAGTGGAAAGCCGGCTATCTTCTGAGCGGCCTTGTTGCTTGGAGTCCGCGGACTATGCGGCCTGGTTTCTGCGGATAGGAGGTTTGCTGAATTGGCTTTGCCAAGGAGCGGCCTGAGCGGATAAAGGCTTGCGGACTGGTGCATTGCTCAGTGGCCGCGGGTGCAAGCTTGTGCTGACAGGTGGGTTGGCTCATGTTCGCGGGAAGCTTGCGGATTGGCGTGTCCTCGGTTTGGGCTGGTGCGGACTGAGCTTAGAGCTTGGCTGAGGCCTTGTCGAGCTCTGGTGGCACAGCAGGTGCTTTGCTGTGGAGATCGTTTTTGGCGAACTGGTTTTGGAGTCCGGGAGGAGGCTACTAAGTTGGACAGAAGTGCGAGGAGCTCGCGGACTGCTGACGGTCTGTGCTAGGGTATTTGGCGGACGGGAGTTTGAGTCCGCCATGCTCGCATTGGCCCTTGATGGTTTTGGACTTGGTCACACTTTGTGCCAAGGCCATGGTGTCCGCGGTATCCGCCAAGTCCGCTGTGATCGGGCGGACTGTTGCTGTCTGCCTTTGGTCGTGGACTTGTGGCGGATTGAGGTGTGAGTCTTGCGGACTGCCTCGGGTTGGTGCGGACAACCATTGAAGGGGGATTGCTGTCCTGTAGTGGTTGGAGCTTTGCGGGCTGATGCCTTGTCCGCATAGCTTGGGCGGACTGGAGAGGGTTCGTCAATGGTTGCCTTGCTCCTGGCGGTTTTCCTTGGTATCCGGCTAAGTCCTTGCGGACTCGGCGGACGGAGTTTTGCTATCGCGCGGGCTGGGGCGGTGTCGCTATCTCTTGGGCGGTGACCACACTCCTCACCTTGCCTATAAATAGGACCCCCCTGGCACATCTACAGTAACCTAAGTAACGTGAGTGAACAGTAAGTTGGGTTGAGCGAAGTGCTGCGGTCTCAGTTTGTCAGTCCGCGCGGATTGATTCAGTGTTGACGTTTGCTGTGTGCAGGTCGCGCGGGTAGCTTCAAGGAGCCAGGAGTTTGGCTGTGACTTCGGTCAAGTACTTGGAAGTGTGCGGTCTCTGCGGACTCAGCAGGAGGTCGCTCTACGGCTTGTCAGTTCTGTTTCATCTTTGCCAGCTTCAATAACCTGTCCGCCGGCTGCAGGCGGGTAGGGGTGTTCCTTAGTTCAGGTTCGGCAGGAGGCGAATAACGGTGTGTCTGCACGGCCTCGCGGCTTCGGCGGACTCCGTGGCTATTCGGCGGATTGTAGCTTATCTTGGGCGATTTCAGCGGACTCGGCGACCTCGCGGTCTCGGCGGACTCCGGTGCTGTCCGCCAGGCTTGTTTTTTGGTGCTTTCTGTTTACAGCTGTTATACTAGTGAAATCATGTCTCGCTATGTATGCCTCGTGTTGTAAAGAAGTGTATGAATAAAAGACCTGCTTGTGCTTCCATTGTTTGTTGGGTTTAACCTTTGTTCCTTGGGTTCCGCTGGTTCAACGTGAGAACTGGGTAGTTCCGAAGATATTAATTTGGTGTTTGGGCTATCTTGCTGACCACATTGAGAAAATTTAACAATTAATACGCTGTGGCTGTTGAAGTCCCTTCCGGACTCTTGGGATATGGTCAGGATTGCACTGATCAACTCTTCAACCCAGGGGATTATCACCATGGAGATCGTCAAGAGTGGGATCTTGAACGAAGAGGTGAGACGGAAGTCTCAAGGGACGTCAGGCTGTTCATCACGAGCTGATGTTCTGTTTACAGAATCCAGGGGGAGAGGCAGGAGCAAGAGTCGAGGATGGAAGGAGGAAATAAGCCAAAGCAGAGGGAAGTCACGTTCACGATATCAGAACGTGGAGTGTCATTTCTGCCACAAGAAGGGACACATCAAGAAGTTCTGCTATGCCTGGAATAATGAGCAGAAGAAGGGTGTGGCAACTGAGGCCAAGGAGGAGAGCCACACAGCTGCGGTTGTCTCCAGTGATGAGAACGATGTTGTCATTGTCGGTGATGAAATCACGGCAGTGATCTCCTGTGATGACAGGAGATGGATTGTAGATTCAGGAGCTTCTGCGCACGTCTACCACAATCGGGAGCTATTTGCCACGTACACCACCCATGAATGCGGGGTGTTACGAATGGGCAACAGGAATACGTCCAAGGTGCTGGGATGTGGAGACGTGCATCTGAAGACGAACACTGGAGTGTTGCTGATTTTGCGGGACGTGCGACACATGTCCGATATTCGTTTCAACCTACTTTCCGTGGGGAAGCCTGGAGATGAAGGACATGTAAGTGTCTTTGGTGGTGATTTCTAGAAGCTAGTTTGAGGATCGCTGGTTATGGCCAAGGGATATAGGGAGTCCGACCTTTATTACATGGAGTGGAGGCCTGAAGATCCACAAGCGAACTCCGTGAGAGATGAGGGATCCATTTCCCTGTGGCACAGGAGACTGGCTCA
This sequence comes from Platanthera guangdongensis, assembly GCA_039583875.1. Taxonomy (NCBI): domain Eukaryota; kingdom Viridiplantae; phylum Streptophyta; class Magnoliopsida; order Asparagales; family Orchidaceae; genus Platanthera; species Platanthera guangdongensis. Next base: position 78,653,071 of record CM077162.1, on the reverse strand, counting down.
TATTAACCAGAAGGGCTTGGACTGCCTGCAGAAGAAGAAGCTACTCAGTGACCTATCGGCCGATCACATGGAGAGGTGTGAGCACTGTATGGCGGGGAAGCAAAATCGGGTTTCATTCCGTCGTCATCAGTCCACCAGGAGATCTGAGCCATTGGAGCTCGTACACACAGACGTCTGCGGTCCTATGAAGGTCCCAATGCGAGGGGGAGCTCAGTATTTTGTGACCTTTATTGATGACTGGTCGAGGAAGGTTTGGGTCTATTCGTTGAAGACCAAAGACCAGGTACTTGAGACCTTCAGAAGGTTCCATGCTGAGATGGAACGCCAATCTGGAAAGAAGCTGCTGTGTATCCGTTCTGACAACGGGGGAGAGTACGTGAGTCCATTTGATGAGTATTGCAAGGACCTTGGGATTCGTCATGAGAAGACCCCCCCCCCCCCGAAAACACCACAACTGAATGGTGTTGTTGAAAGGATGAACCAGACATTGATGGAGAGGGTGCGATGCATGCTTTCTGAGTCCAAGCTGCAAACGATGTTTTGGGGTGAGGCTCTTTTGACTACGGCACATGTCATCAACCTCTCGCCGAGCTATCATTTGGATGAGGATGTTCCGGATCAAGTCTGTTATGGGAAGGACCCATCCTATAGTCATTTACGGGTCTTTGGCTGCAGAGCCTTCGTCCACATTCCCAAGGACGAATGATCGAAGTTGGAATCAAAGACCCGGAAGTGCATTTTCTTGTGCTATGGTCATAATGGTGAGCTCGGATACAGATTCTTTGATCCGGTGGCGAAGAAGTTAGCGCGGAGTCGAGATGCAGTGTTCTGCGAGGAGCAAACTGGAGGTGATCTGGAGAAAAAACGTGAGTCTGGGAGTGACTCACGTTCTACTGAGTTGCCTATTGGTAGTGATGACCACGTTGAGGAGACTGTGGAGCCAGTTCCAGCACAGGGTGCTGAAGATGATGTTGAGGAGCCAGGAGCTGCTGAGGAGGTTACAGAAGAGGAGCCTGCACTAGCTCCTGAGCCTGTGTTCAGGAGATCAGATCGAGCTAGGCATCCACCCGCCAGATATTCTGCGTCAGAGTTTGTTCTACTAACTAATTCAGGGGAGCCGGAGAGCTATTCTGAAGCAGTAGAGAGCGCGGAGAGGCACCACTGGATGGCAGCGATGCAAGAGGAGATGCAATCACTGCGGACAAATCATACCTACGACCTGGTGCGGTTGCCGAAGGGCAAGAAGGCCTTGAAGAACAGGTGGATCTTCAGGTTGAAGGAGGGTGCTTCTCCTACACCTCCTCGTTACAAAGCCAGGTTGGTAGTAAAGGGATTTGCACAGAGACAGGGCATTGGTTTTGATGAGATATTTTCGCCCATAGTGAAAATGTCCTCCATTCGAGTTGTGCTAGGCCTCGCTGCGAGGCTAGACTTGGAGGTGGAGGAGATGGACGTGAAGACTGCTTTTCTACATGGCGATCTTGAAGAGGAGCTGTAAATGGAGAAGCCTGATGGCTACTGTATCAGGGGTAAATAAGGATATGTATGCCGCTTGAAGAAAAGTCTATACGGCTTGAAACAGGGCCCGCGGCAATGGTATCGGAAGTTCGAGACTTTTATGGGGGAGATCGACTTCACAAAGACCACCCTGGACCGCTGCGTGTTTGTGAAGCATTGTGCTCCTGAAGACTTCGTCATTCTGCTACTTTATGTTGACGACATGCTGATCATCGGGAAGAACACTGCGCGCATTATTAAATTGAAGCGGCAGTTGAGTTCGAAGTTTGAGATGAAGGATCTAGGTCCCGCGAAGACTATTCTGGGAATGCATATTCGCAGGGACAGGGACACCAGATTCCTTTAGTTATCCCAGGAGCGGTATATCCGCAAAGTGTTGCAACATTTTTCTATGGATCAGGCGAAGAAGGTGAGCACGCCACTTGCAGCTCACTTCAAGTTGACCGCTGATCAGTGCCCCAGCACACCGGAGGAGAAAGAGGTTATGCAGAAGGTGCCTTATGCGTCTGTAGTGGGAAGCCTTATGTATGCTATGGTGTGCACGCGCCCAGACATTGCTCATGCTATTGGTATCGTGAGCATGTTTCTCTCCAACCCTGGGAAAGAACACTGGAGCGCGGTGAAGTGGATTCTGAGGTACCTGCAGGGGACGACAGATCTGAGTTTGAGATTTGGAGGAAGTGAGCCCGAGCTTCTGGGCTATACTGATGCTGATATGGCCGGAGATCTGGACTCTAGAAAATCTACGTCTGGGTACCTGATGCTATTTGTAAGGGGAGCAGTTTCGTGGGCATCGAGACTGCAGAAGTGTGTGGCACTGTCAACGACAAAGGCTGAGTTCATTGCTGTAACTGAGGCAGGAAAGGAGTTACTCTGGATGAAGAGGTTTGTCAGAGAACTTGGTTTCACTCAGGATCGTTATATGTTGCTGTGTGACAGCCAGAGTGCCATCCACTTGGGAAAGAACTCCATGTTCCATTCGAGGTCGAAACACATCGACACACGGTATCATTGGATACGTGATGTTGTGGAGAAGAAGGAGCTCGAGCTACTGAAGGTTCACACCGATGATAATGGGGCGGACGTGCTGACCAAGGTAGTGACCCGAGGAAAGTTTGAGACATGTATGAGAATCGCCGAGATGGCGGTTTCTCTCGACTCGATGTGAAGGGGGAGTTTGTTAGGGTGTGGTTCCCATACGAGTCGGTAAAAACCACCGGGCACGCTTGTAGTTGCTCGTGATGTTACAAGTTTATGTTTGGAGGCCGGAATGATGTTGGAGCTGCCTGGGCTCAGGGTTCGTCAAGCAGCGCTCCATAAATGAGCTGAAATGAGCACAATTCGGAGTTAGGTGGTACCTACCACCAAATTAGGTAGCACCTACCACCAAATTAGGTGTTAGGTAACACATACCACCATTTTTGGGGTCAGGTAGCATTTTTTTAGGCCTATAAATGGAAGCCAATTCAAATGCCAAAACATTCATTTTCCAAGAGAGATTTGAGTGGAGGAAGATCAAGAGAAGATCTTGGAGAAGAGTATCGAAGATTGGATCGTCGGATTCAGGAGAAGAAGGGGCTTTGTGTAGCATTTCTCCTTTGCGGCATTCAGAACGGATGTTTCAATCCGTTGGGTAATGGTTTCTTGTTTTCTCGCTTGTTTTTCCCTTGTTAATCCTTGTGTGGTTGTGGGAGAAGAGATTTATGCTTTTGCAGCAAGGAGAGATTTTTGTATTCCTTTGTGCAACTGGTACCTTGTGTAGCTGGTGGTGATCCATTGTGGATCGGTGGTGGAAATTGTGCCTTGTGTATGTGGCGGTGGTGAAAGCCCTGTATTTTGTTGTGCGTGATTCTCACGCCTTATAGTGGAGGCTTTCAAGGGTGGACGCTGATAGTCCCGTGGTTTTCACCCTATTGGGTTTCCACGTTAAAAATTGTTGTGTCACTTTATTATTGTTGTGCTTGTATTTGTCTTGCTTGTAAATCTGCTACAGGTGCCCTGGTCGGGATCGTGCTATTTTTCCCAACAATTTTCTCATCTTACGGTGAAAAAAACTCTTTGTTGGATTCATTGCTCACAATATCTTAGATTTGTAGAAGTCGAACAAGTCAATGGTATACACATAGTTGTATTTGATGTATATTCAAGTTCATGCATACAGGTTGGTCCGTGTCACATTGATTGGACGGGTATTCCAAGTGGTTGTGACAGGTGGTCACAAGGTAGAGAAGTGGAGAGACAGAAATCTGTATATGTCCACAGGCGTTGAGTGAAGCATGTTCTCTCAACGTTAGATGTGAAAGAAGGATGCTGGAAAGGCTGAATATCTTCTAAGTGCACAAACATTGAGTGAAGCCAGTTCACTTAATACCAGATACCACAAAGCACTGGGTAAGGTGTGGACAGTCAAAGCCAAGCAGTCTGCAAAACAATTCTGAGGCTAAGTCTACAGACGTTGAGTGAAGGAAGTTTACTCAACGTCATATATCAAAAGGCGTCAAGTATAGCTGAGTAATGCGAGGACTGTCAAAGCCCAGTAGGTTGGAAGATAGAAATACGACTAAGTCCACAGGCGTTGAGTGAAGGCAGTTCACACAATGCCATATAACAAGAAGCGTCGAATAAAGATGAGTCTGTCAAAGTCTCATTATTGGCAAGCTGAAAAATCGACTAAGTTAACACGCGTTGAGTGAAGCCAGTTTACTCATTCACTCAACGCCATATACCAAGTAGCGTTGAGACAAGCTCAAGCAGTTGAAGATTCTGTCAAGAAATCTGTCTAAGTCCAGAATCATTGAGTGAGGACTACTCACTCAACACCAAAGCAGAAGGCATCGACAGTGGAACATAAAGTCAAAGCCTAAGGAATGAGATACACAAAAAAAAATAAGTCTAAGTCCAGAAGTGTTGAGTGACGACAGCTCACTCAACACACTTAATGCTTCGGCAAGCTGGCAGACTTTAGAGAAGCAGCTAAGGACAAAAGCGTTGATTGATGAAGGCTCACTCAACGATCTCAATGACTAGCAGATAAAGAAAGTTGCAGCTAAGCCCAGGGTCGTTAAGTGATGAAGATTCACTCAACGCACTAAACGCCTGGCAGTGCTGAAGATTTTGGCCAAGTACAGAAGCATTGAGGGAAGCCAGTTAACTCAACATACTCAACGCCTAAGCAAGGCAGAAGAATTGGCTAAGTCCAGAGGCGTTGAGTGAAGCCAGTTCACTCATCGCACTGAACACCTGATGGTGCAGAGAATTTGACTAAGTCCATATTCGTTGAGTAATGGTCATTCACTCAACCCACTCAACGCGTGGAGTTAAATCTGAGAATTTGTCTAAGTCCACAAATGTTTACATCAACCAAAGTCAACAAAGTTCAAATTAGTTGCGGGAAAGCTACATAACATGACAAATAGCATCAGAGCTCTACTATATGTCTTCTTCTGTTAAAGCAAGGTGTAGCTAACAACCACAGGTGGTCCCCACTGCTTCTTTGAGCCGTTAAATGGAGGAAGATAAAAGGGACTAGTTGAACAAAAGGAACTTTAACTTTTAGGGTTCATTCATTTCGAAATGTCGCGGTTGAACTTCTTCTTCCTCGTCATTGTTTTCGAGCTTGAAGTCTGAAGTTAAATCAGCTGATCTAAAAGTTCTTACAAGTTAGCTATAATAAATTTCTTCTGCTACAACAAGTTCAAATAAGATTTTGAAAAAGAAGAAGAAGCAGAGCTTTCAGTTTTCTGCAGGTACAGGTTAGCTGATTGAAGAACACAAGAACTATCAAATCTTTAGTTTTCTTCAGCAAGTTCAGAAACAAATTTCTGAGATACATCCAGCACTAGTAGTGACTTATTGAAAAACAACTTCTTGGTGCTGCGAAGAAGTTAGGGTTGAGATAACTCAGCTCAGGAGGTAAACACATAGAAATTTCTCTAGTGTCAAAACAACACCAACCAAACCCATTTCTTTTCTGTAGGAACTAGTTGTGGATCTGAGTTGTAGGGCCTTTGTGCCTGAGGTAGGGCAGATTTACCTGAGTTATGATCTAGTTCTGGATCTGTGTGTAGGACCTTTGCGTCTGAGGTAGGATCTTGTATGGATCTGAGTTGTAGGACCTTTGTGCCTGAGGTAGGGCAGTTTTCTTGAGGTAGGAGAGTCATTCTCTCTGAGTGTAGGACATTTGGCTCTAAGGTAGGATGCAGCTTTAGATCTAAGGTAGGGCCTTGTGCTTGAGCAGTAGGAGAGTCATTCTCACTGAGGTAGGGATAACCTTCATAGCCTGAGCTAAAATACTTGGGTTCAAGTTTGAGGTAGGTGATCATTTGATCACTGAGTTGTAGATGCAAATTTGCTCTGAGATGTAGGGCTTTGTACCTAAGTTGTAAGTTTTGTAGGAGACTGAGATATCCTGTGGGATCTGTGTTATAAGATCTAAGGAGTTGAGTTTTTGGAGAAGTGACTTGTCTAACAAGTAGTTAGAAAGGTGAGAGGGGTAGTGGACGAACCTATAATCTAGGGAACCACTATAAATTCTGTGTGTGTTCTTTATGGTTTGTCTTGAAAGCATAAAACTACTATCTCACAGCACACTAAGTTAAAGATAATAACAAAATACCAAAAACCTATTCACCCCCCTCTAGGTTATTAACTACCTTAAAATTGAAAACTTTCAAGTAACATTAGAGGGAGGTTGCTCAAGAAGGACCTAACATTCAAAGCTGATCTCAAAGGGTAGCTGAAACAAGTATACTTATAGGTTCAGGTGAGAACCATAAGGAACTGGGTTCCAGGAAACTTCCTATCTGCAGAAAGGAAAGTTTTGGAATCTAGAAAGAGAGGGTCAGGTTGTTTATGAAAGCATATGACCCAAGGATCTTTGTGACAGTCAAAGAGGGACCTTTCATCCCAATGAAAGTCTCAGCTCTAGATGCCAATGTCCAGACACCTAAGACATATTTAGAAAGGACCAAAGATGAGGTCTTGTTTGCTATACTAGACAAGAGGGCACAAAACATAATTATTATTTCCACAGATGATTCTACCTTTTAGAATCTGGTTCACTGCCAGACTTTCAAGTAAATCTGTGACACTCTTGTGATCTACATGGAGAGAATTGAAGATGTCAGAGATGACATGAAGTCCATGCTCAACCCGGAGTATGAGGCTTTCAGGCAGGCCAAGGGAGAGAGCATAACTGTTTGCTATGAAAGATTCTTTAGAATAGTGAATGAGCTGAAGACATATGAGAGGGTCTTCAGTCATTATGCATTTAATGGCAATTTCCTGAGGTCTCTCACTAGAGACTTGGACACTAAGATATGTGTCATCACAGAGGTGGTCAAACTAACTGATACTCCTCCCTATACACTATTTGGGAAGCTGTTGTCTTATGAAATGCAGCTGACTGCTAGGAGAGAGGAGAAGACAAGAAGTAGATCCCTGATCAAGGAGAAGGTTGTAGCCTTCAAGGCTGAGAGCTCAAAGAGGAGCAAGGAGAGGATTCCATCTCCTATAAGAAGGCTGACTGATTCAGACAGCACATGGTCAAGCTCATCAGACTACAACATGTCTGATGTAGACTTTGCTGTCTTCTCCAGGCAATTTCACAAGCTGATGAATAAGAAGTAGTGGAGGAGCAGACCCTCATCTTCCTCTCATCATAGGAAGAATCACTCCAAGAGAGAAAGGTATGATTCTAAAAACTAGTAAGTATGATTCCTCTAAAGTTGTCTGCTATTATTCCAGTAAACCATGATATGTTATTATTGACTGCCTAGTGAAGAGAAAAGAGGCTGGTGAGAAAAAGGCTCACCAACACAAGGGAAAGAAGAACAAGTCCTTCATTTCTATGAAGGAGAAGAGCTGAACAAACTCATCTTCCTCAGAGTCTGAAGATGAAGAAACCTACATAGGGCTAGTTGCTGCTAGATAAATTGAAGACTATCATGCTGTCAGGATATGTAACAGGGTCTCTTTGTCACATTCAGACAGTAATTTAGAGGAGGATGAAGATGAATAAAATTCCTACAGCTGCTATGGCTTAATGTCAATGTCTGATGAGGAATCCAGCCAGGGTTAGCCAGGTCTAGAGAAGGTACTTCCTCTATCTAGTTCTTCTTCTGAATCTGGCTATAAGACTAATCCCAATTCAGATGCTTATTCATTAAGTGGTGAAGATGATTCTGAGTCTAAAGGAGATGTCAATCAATTTATTGATAGGTATGGTGAAATTATGGATGCCTTTAAGGAATGCAAGAAGTTGACTAAGAAGCAGGTTGAGGAGATATCCTCCCTTCAGCTTGCTGCTTCCCAGCAGGCTGAGACAACAACTTTGTTAGATCAAAAGGCAAGGGAAGTTAGCCAACTTAAGAATGTTTCTATCATTCATATTGACACCATTGGGTACAAGGATAGTCTCATTAGAGGTCTTGATGAGAATCTCCAGAGGGAGAATAAAATTATGGCTAGTTTCTCTAAGCCCAATACTGTGTTGCTCTTAATAGTATCCTTCTACTCTCAGAAGGTTATGAAGGGGTTGGGGTTTAAGGGTAACACTAGAGTTGCCCCTTCCAAAGGGAAATGAAAAGCTCCAGTCCAGTCTCTAGCTTCTAATCCTCCCATCACTTTTAAAAAGGTGATGTTGCCTTCAAACATGTATGACCAAGAAAGTATCTATGGCCACTAGATGAATGACAGATCCACTAATGTGAACAAAGTGGTTCACAATTATGTTGTAAGGTACAGTAGGGGAGTGAGTGACTTTAAGGCTCCCCATGAGGAAATCCAAATGACTCATCATGGACCATTTATGTTTTTTGAACCTCCCCCTTCACTCAAGAAAGTGGCAGTGGCTAACTCTCAAGGCCGTACAGTAAAGACCCAGACCAAGGGTAAGTCCATCAACAAGCCAGATCTAGCAATCTCTGATGATATAACAACATGTCATCTGCCAAGAAGACTGTTATAAACACCATTCAAAGAAAGCCAAGAAAGCCTGCTGAAAGACTCACCTTCAGTCATATCCTTGTTGAAAGGAACTTGAAGAAGGCTGTTGCACCTCTTCCTTCAAAACAGTTGGCAGTTAACCCAACTGCAGGACATGCTCAGAAGAGAAGGTATAATATTCATGAGTGCTGGTGTTGTGGTAAGGTGGGGCCATTTTACCTTAGATTGCTTGCACAATCCTACTGTGTCAAGAGCTAGTGTTAGTCCTCCTGTCAGAAAATTTGCTGGAAGGCATGTTCATTTTCAGGCTAATCAGAACCTAGGATCCAATAATTATTGGGGTCCTAAGATAAGGTAAATAATGTGATGCAGGATAGTCCAAGTGTCCATACCCCCATATGGTACTTAGATAGTGGTTGTTCCAAGCACATGACTGGAACAAGGAACAACTTAAAGGAGTGCACTCCAGTGAAGGATAGACCCAAAGTTATCTTTGGTGGTTCAGATAGTGGAGTGACAAGAGGCTATGGTAAGATTACCACTGGCATAATCACCATATCAAAAGTGGCTTATATTAAAGGGTTGCAACACAACCTTATAAGCATAAGACAACTCTCAAATCTTGGCTATGTCATTCTCTTCTATAAGGATGAGTGCTAGATTAAGAGGTCAAGTGACCAAGAGGTAATCTTGACAGGCACTAGAAGTGGAAATGTTTATTGCTTAAACTTCTTGTGTCTAGATAAAAACTCTCCTATTTGTCTAGTGGCAAATTAGAAAATCTCATATTATGTGCAATGACACAAGAGACTAGCTCATTTGAATAATAAGTCTATTGACATGCTCTTTGGTGAAGAGCTATTTAGGAATGGTACTAAGATGAAATGCACCAAGGAAGGCATTTGCTCAGCTTGCTAAAAAGGCAAGTAGACCAAAGCTTCCTTCCAAGACATTAGGACCAAAGACTCTATGAGGTTCTTATACCTCTTACGTATGAACATGTTTGGTCCTATGCCAGTTCATAGTCTAGGTAGGAAAGTCTACACCATTGTGGTGGTTGATGACAATTTTATGTTTGCTTGGGTGTTCTTTCTTAAGAAAAAGAATGAAACTCTTGATGTCTTCAAGATATTTGTCAAGCAAATTCAGAATGAATTGAACAGTACTGTGGTCAAAATTAGAAGTGACCATGAGACTGAATTTTAGTATGATATCATGCCAAAGTTCTGTGAAGAGTAAAAGATTCATTAAGAATTTTCTTCTCCAAGAGCATAATAGCAAAATAGGATTGTCGAGAGGAAAAATAGAACTCTCATAGAGGCTGGAAGGACCTTATTGAGTGACACATCTCTCCCAGAATATTTCTGGGCTGTTGCAATAAATACTGCATGTCATGTACTTAACAGAGTCTCTATCACCAAGAGCGACAAGAAGACTCCCTATGAGATCTTGAAGGGCAGAAAACAAACATGTGTTTTATCAGGACCTTTGGTAGAAAGTGATATTTGCTTCATAATGGGAATTCCTATGTGATTAAGTTTGCTTTCATGTCCTTTGATGAGAATTTTGTTGGGTACAACAATCATAGTAAAGCTTATAGGATTTACAACTTGAAAAGCCAAGTTGTAGAAGAATCTGTACATGTAGTCTTTGATGAGTCCACTATGATTAATAGTGAGCTGCCAAGCTCCTCTTCTATTCATTTAGGTATAGAACTGTTCATGGATAAGCTAACCATCAAAGATGATACCCCATTAGTCCAAGATGGAGTGGAGATTCCAAAAGAAGCACAAGACACAATTGAGATGGATGGAGATCAGCAAGAAGCTGCCCATGTAGCTAATGCTAAAAGAAGATTGCCTCCAACTGTCAAGCATCTAAGAGATCATCCAGAACACTAGATTATTGGTGATGTAAATCAAGGAGTGGTGACCAGGAGCAGAAGCATCAACACAACACTATACTCAAGCTTCCTGTCACAAGTAGAGCCCAAAATATTTGAAGAGGCCAACATAGATCAGTTCTGGATTGTTGCTATGTAAGAGGAACTGAATTAATTTAAGAGGTGCAAAGTCTGGAAGCTGGTTCCCAGACCACAAGGACATAATGTCATTGTTTTGGAACCCTTATTTGGATTTGTGCTAGGTTCACTCTTAGGATGTCTTGACCCCCCATGTATATCCTGGGTCCTTATCTAGTCTTAGTTAGATCCTTTTAGGTCAGGTTTGTGCAGACCAGCATTGTAGTGGACTCAGCTTGACGATCGTCGAACTCAGCTCGACGATCGTCGATCTCCCATCGACGATCTCAGAGTCCTCTACTCTGAACTGAGCTCAACAATCTATGAGCTCAGGTCGACGATCTCGTTCTTCTCAGCAGTTTTCTCAGATCTATGATAGTGGTTCTTAGGTCGACGATCTCTTAACCCTGTTCGACGATCTCTGAACTAAGCTCTATGATTTTATGCTGCCTTCAGTTATCAGTTTTTTTCAGATCGGTCAGAAGTATTTATTTTGGTTATGATAAATTATTTTAAGGCAAATATATTCTGATAATTAATGCTGACATTCTTAAGGCTGATGGCCATATTTCTTGAAACAGTAATTATGGAATTCACATAATATTTTATAAAGATAGTTATGGAAGTGCATTTATGATTGCCAGTCATTCTAGCCATTGGGGCTCCTAAATTCTTGCAGGGAATTATGCACTATCTTGGGAATTCAAATTCATGCCATTGGTCATTCTGATTAAAAATAGAGAACTCAAAAAGAAAGAGCACAACAATAATCAATCAGACAGTCAGTCAGAAAACAATCTTTTTTGCTCTCAAGGACTCTTGCATTGCTAAGACAAGAAAGAAGAAGAATTTTTTCAATACATAATTCTCTCTAGTCTTCTTCTTTCCTCAGGCTTCAAAAATCTACAGAGAGCTCAAATCAATATCAGTCTACAGATCTAAGAAAGCTTGTCGGAAATCAACATTAATCTGAAGACCTACACCCTGGACAAAGCTTCCATCTTCCTGAATCTACTCAATATCTCAGGGGGAGCTTTGGCATCATCAAATCCACATAGTCTTCTCATTGTGTTTGAGAAAGAGAAGACTGTCATCTATTTTTCTTTAACCTCTCTTGCACATGGTTATTACTCCCTTCAAAAGTGAACTCCTTGGTGATAGGGCACCTGATCAAAAACCTATTAGTTTTTAGGCACCTGATCAAAAGTCTGAAGGGTTTCTAGATCTACCTGAAGCAGATCTTGTGGTGATAGGACACCTAATCAAAAACCTAAGTGGATTCCTACCAGAGTGGTAGAAGAGTGGATGTACCCAGATTTGGGGAACCACTATAATATTTCTTGTGTCGTCTGGTTGCCTTGTGTTTTCTTTTTGTATTGTGCTGTGATTGTTTAATGTGCTCTTCCCTCTTTCATATAAGTATCAATATTTTAATTCCGCAATAAATTTAAACAAATTTTTTAATACTCTATTCACCCCCCCTCTAGAGTAAATTCTATATATCCCTCACTTTCAATTGGTATCAGAGGGTGTGTTTTTTAAGGTTGTACAGGCTAACACCTGAACCTAAGATCACTGATAGATATCTGTTTACTCTACTGTTTCTTTTGTTATACTATGGTACAGTACAAGGACTTTGCAAGCAACAGACCTCCAGTTTGCAACTAGCAAAAGTTTGGAATCTGGAAGGCAAGAATCAGGCTTTATATGAATTCTATTGATGAAGACATTTTTGGTTCTATCTTAACAGGAGTATGTCCACCACCAGCTGCCCCTCCAAGTACTTCCACAAACATGACTGCAGTACCACCTCCAGACTACAATGATGCATACAAGAAAGCAAATATTGCTGATGCAAAAGCCATGAACATACTGGCACAAACAATGTCTGATGATATATTTCAAAAAGTAGCTGAATGTGAATCAGCTAAGTCCATCTGGGATTCCTTAAACCAGATGGTTGCAGGATCAGCAGATAAAAGGAAGGACATGAAAGCTTATCTCATCTCCCAGTATGAGAATTTTAAAAAGGAAGAAACTGAGCAAGTTTCTGAGATGTACAATAGACTCAGTATCAATGTTAATGTGCTGAAAGCTCTTGACAAAGACATCTAAGTCACAGAAATAAATGACAAGATTCTCATGTGCTTCCCCAGCTAATAGGACTCTAGAATCTGGCCTATCAGAGAGACCAGAAACACACATGATATGACTATAGAATCAGTCTTAGGAAAGCTGAAATCCTATGAGCAGATGCTGAAGACAAGAGAAGCTGAGCAACAAAAGACTGCTACACCAACTAGGAAGGAGCAGAATATAGCTTTCAAAGCTTCAGAAGAATCAAAAACTTCTCCATCAAATGAAGAGTTGATGAGTGTCTTTGCAAAGAGATTCTTCAAGATGGGGAGAAAAGAATTTAGAAGGAAATCATCAAGGAGTGATGATAAACAAAGGTATGACAAAACCCCTTCTAAAGAGATTATCTTTTTTGGTTGCAGGAAACCTGGGCATATTCTTCCAGAATGTCCAGAAAACAAGCATAAGGAAAGGAGAAAGGAGAAAGACTCCAAGAAGCACTCCAGCAAACCATCCTCCTACAAGAACAAGAAGAAGGAGAGAGGGTTTGTTGCAGAAACATGGAGTGACACTGAAGAATCATCTTCCTCCAGTTCTAGTGAAGATGAAGAAGAAGCAAAGGCCAAAGAAATGTGCTTAATGACCATCAATGCTTCAGGGCATGTCTCAGAAGAAGGAGAATCTGAAGAATGTTTAGATTGTGATCAGGTATTGAAAGACTTTGACTTTACCTCTGAAGATTTTAAAAATGACTTTAAATCTATGTGTAGTGATCTGATTAGATCTGAGAAGGAAATCAAACTTCTCAGAGATAAACAATTTAATTATGATAGCTTAGTATCAGAAAACATTAAATTGAAAAATGAAATAGACATATATAGTGAACAAAATCACTTTTCTGAAAGTTGAATTAAGTAAAGCAAAACAGCTAGAGCAATTACTGAATGGAAGAAGCAAACAACTAGTAGAAATTACCAGCATACTTAATGCTAGACTTAATAGAAGTAAGTTAGGATTAGGTGCATCATCCAGTGAAGCACCAATTATTCAGAAAAACCACCTTTCACAACCTATAAAGTTTATTTCAGATAAGGGTAAGAAGAATACAGAACAAATTAAAACAGTTAACAAGGTTTTAAAACAAGTTGAGATAAATAAAGAAAAACAAAAAGCTAAGTCTGAACAAAAATCGTCGAACCAAGTTCGACGATCTCAGTATTATGCATTGAACGACGATCGACGTTCTCAAAACTCAGAGATTGAGCCTAAACACTTTGCAAACGGGGATCGACGATATCATTATGTATCGTCAAACAGTGAGCGACGATCGTGGAACCCAGATAATAACAACTATTATTCTGAGAACCAAGATCGACGATATCAATGCTGGTTGTCGAACGCAGATCGACGATCTCAACTCAAATCGTCGAACTCAAAACAGTTTCATCAAAACTATAATTTCAACAGAAATTTCAATAAGAATTCTAACTCTAAACCTTTCCATCCCTTAACTAACTGGATAATCCCACCTAGGAGATTTCATCCCTTAGGTTATAAAAGTCAACCTGAATACTCTTATATTTCAAGTTTTAAGTATGAAAAGAAGCCAGGACCCATGGTTACCTGGGTCCAAAATATATAAGTTATTTTTTCTTGCAGATAAAGACCTATCCTATCATACAGGATAAGTGGTATTTGGATAGTGGGTGTTCCAAGCACATTACAAGAAACAAGGCCAATCTAAGTAACTATAAGGCAAAGCTAGGTCCAAAGGTTATATTTGGAGACTCAAGTTTTGGTCAGACAGAAGGCTATGGAGAATTTACACTTGGAGGTGTCACATTCAGGAAAGTGGCATATGTAAGTGGCCTGAAACATAACTTGATATCCATAGGTCAGCTATGTGATGCAGGTTATGAGGTATGTTTTACTGAATCTAAATGCAATATTTCTTTAAACAACAATACTGTGTTATCAGGTATTAGGTTAGGCAATATCTATTTAGTTGATTTTAATTTTGCCTGTTCAGAAATCTGTTTGTTTAACCAGGTTAGCAATAACAATACATTATGGCATAAAAGGCTAGGACATGAAAATCTTAGAAACATTATTAGGTTATCTAGGGACAACCTTGTTAGAGGATTGCCCTCTTACCCCCTACAAGAAGAAAAGCCTTTGCAAGGCTTGTCAAGAAGGCAAACAAACTAAAAATAGTTTTAAATCAGTTAATAAGAGTGATTAACCTAGGATTTTGTATCTGCTTCATTTGGACCTTTTTGGACCAATTGCTGTACAAAGCCTGGGAGGGAAGTCCTATACTTTAGTTATTGTAGATGACTTCTCTAGGTTCTCTTGGGTTTTCTTCTTGAGAAACAAGTCTGATAACTTCAAAGTTCTTACAGACTTTCTAAAATGCATAAAGATTGAGTACTCTACTCCAGTTGCATTGATCAGAAGTGATCATGGCACTGAGTTTGAATCTCTTCCTATGCAAGAATTCTGTGAGAAGGAAGGTATCAGGCACTGCTTATCTGCTCCCAGAACTCCTCAACAAAATGGGGTAGTTGAAAGGAAAACAGAACACTCATTGAAACTGCAGGCACATTGCTTGCTGATGCTCACATGACTCTATCCTACTGGGCAGAAGCTGTAAGCATAGCAAATTATGTCCTGAATAGAAGTTTGATATACAAACTTAAAGGCAAGACTCCATATGAATTACTCAAAGGGAAGAAACCTAAAATAGACTACTTTAAAATTTTTGGTTGTATCAGTTATATACATAATAACAACAAAGATTATCTTAGAAAGTTTGAAGCCAAAGCTACAATGGGAATCTTTCTAGGATATTCCCAAGTTAGCAAGACATATAGGATTCTCAATAAATCATCCTTGAAAATTGAAGAATCTATACATGTTATATTTGATGAAGCTAATATGTTTTACAAGGAGAAGGAAGCTTCTACCAGTGATTATTTGCAGGTACCAAGTCTATGCAAAAAGCTGGATGACTTAAATCTCACCCAGAAGGTGATATCTCATCCCTCACCACAAGCAAATGAAGACAGTGAAGAAGACACTATGGAAGAAACTGAACTTCCTCCAACAACAGAAGTAATTCCATAAGAGGAATTCACTCCAATTGCTATTGCTGAACCAACGCCACCATCTGATTTTGTCCCACTTAGAGATCACCCTAGATCCCAAGTAATTGGAGACATGTCAGCAGGTGTACAGACAAGGCATCAACTCAACCATGATGTGATGTATGCCTGTTTTTTCTCTCAAATTGAGCCTCAATCCATAACTGATGCTGAGCAAGATCCCTATTGGATCATTGCAATGTAAGAGGAACTAAATCAATTTGAGAGATGTAGAGTTTGAGACTTGGTTCCAAGGCCTAAAGGCTATCCAGTAATTGGAACTAAGTGGGTTTTTAGGAATAAGCTTGATGCCCAAGGTGTGATTGTGAGGAACAAGGCTAGGCTTGTTGCTCAAGGATATAGGCAAGAGGAAGGAATTGACTATGATCAGACCTTTGCTCCAGTTGCCAGGATAGAAGCTATAAGGATTTTTCTGGCCTATGCTGCATTCAAAAAGTTCATAGTTTATCAGATAGATGTCAAAAGTGCATTCTTAAATGGAGAACTTAAAGAAGAAGTCTATGTTGAACAACCTCCAGGTTTTGTTTCTCCAACTCATCCCTCGTTTGTTTTCAAACTGCATAAGGCTCTCTATGGTTTAAAACAAGCTCCAAGAGCTTGGTATGAAACCTTAGACAGCTTTCTTTTAGGACATGGTTTTCAAGAGGCATGGTAGATAAAACCCTTTTTACAAAATTGCATCATGATAGAATTTTATTAGTACAAATATATGTGGATGATATTATATTTGATTCTACTGATCCCAAATTGTGCAAGAGATTTTATAATCTAATGCATTCCAAATTTGAGATGAGTAGCATGAGAGAGTTATCTTATTTCCTTGGTCTCCAAGTGAAACAATCTCCTGATGATATCTTCATTTCCCAATCTAAATATGCTAATGAGCTTATTAAGAAGTTTGGAATGGCTGATGCATCTTCTGTGAAGACTCCCATGGCTTCCAATGCTGTATTAGACACTGATGAACATGGAAATCCTGTTGATCAGACCAGGTATAGGGCCATTGTTGGATCCCTACTATATCTAACAGCAAGCAGACAAGATATCATGTTTGCTATATGTTTATGTGCTAGGTTCCAGGTGAACCCTAAAGAATCTCATCTTATTTTTCTAAAAAGGATTTTAAGATATATAAAGGGTTGTCCTAATCTAGGACTCTGGTATCCAACAGAGTCAGCATTTGAGTTTACTGGATTTTCAGATGCTGACTATGTTGGATGCAGAGTGGACAGAAAGAGCACTTCAGGAACTTGCCAGTTCTTGGGTGATAGACTTGTTTCCTGGTTTTTAAAGAATCAAACCTTTGTATCAACATCTACTGTTGAAGCTTAATATATGGCTGCTGACAGTTGCTGTTCACAGATTTTGTGGATACAAAACCAACTCTTAGATTATGGTTTCAATCTAAATAATTCAACCATTTTCTGTGATAATACTAGTGTTATATCTATATCACATAATCCAGCGCATCATTCTAAAACAAGGTATATAAATATAAGACATCATTTCATTAGAGATAATGTAGGCAAAAAGAAAATTAATCTAGACTTTATATCCACTGATTTTCAAAGAGCAGATATTTTCATCAAACCCCTTGATGAAAAGAAGCACCTGTTCTTCCTGAATCAGCTTGGAATGATCAATGGGAAGGATTAATTTAATTTTTGTCTTTGATTTTTTTTCGATCTGTTCCTAAATCGTCGAACGGAGATCGATGATCTTCGAACTGATCTTGAGCTAAATCATCGACCTAAGTTTGACGACAGCTCTGTGTGAAGACAAAAATCGTCGACCAGAGATCGACGACTTTGCTTCAGTAAATTTATCGTCGAGCTATGCTCGACTATCAATTTCCGACTGATATCAAATACCAAAGATATTATTTGTTTATAAATTAATCTTTGACCTAAGATCGACGTTTTTGTTTTTATCGTCAGACAGAGATCGTCTTTTCATATTCCAAAAACCTATATGTAGGTTTCTCTTCGATCTCTGTCCCGCGCTTTCGTATTCTATTTTCCCTTTGCTCTTGATCTCTTCTCTCTTGAGTCTACAGATCTTCCATGGCGATTTATGCAGCGGTTCTTTCAGCGATGAAGTTCGACACAGGTTTCGACGTCGACTACAAATCGATCAGTCACTGTGATCATATTTTTCAAGAAATGTTACAGTTACGTCATGATCAGGGCCTGAAGAAGTTCATGTCTACAAGGATCAAACTATCTATTGCTAAAATCAAAGAATGAGTTTACTCTTCTTCAACAAATGACTCTTCAATGATCGGTTTCATTTCAGGACAACAAGTGATTCTAAACCATGCAATTCTTACCGAAATTTTTGAGTTGAAAAAAGGAACAGACGCGCGGGAACAGGATAGTTCTGAGTATAGTAGGATGTTAATGGAGATGGGTCATGCTGAGGGCATCCCATCTAAGCTTTTAAAGAAGAATTTATCTGTTGGTTTTAAGTTCCTTGCTGATATTGTGGGCAAGGTACTGCTGGGTAAGCATTCGGCCCATGACAACATCAATATGCAACAGTTTGCCATTATGCCCGCTCTAGTTAATAAGAAGTCCATAGATTGGGCTAGTTTGTTCTTTGATTTGATTAAGAGAAAGAACAATAAGAAGGAAGTTTGCTTAGGAAGGATTCTGGGAATCTTCCTTCAGAAGAAAGCTCCAGAGCTACTGGTTTCCATAACCATAGCTATCAATGCAAGCAAGAGGTTGGACTCCTCTCTGTTTGGGAAGTGGGAGAGGTCAATTCCAAAGCCCTCCAAGGCTGGAACTTCATCCAATATATATGAGGACACAAGGGCTGTAACAGCCATTCCTCACCCTAATGAAGAAGTTCCTCCTCCTCATGCACCTCCAACATCCCCCGTTTTCCCTCTTTCTTCACCTACTCAGTCACTATTTACCCTTCACCCTGTTGAACCTCAAAACCTCCACACCATGTCCTTTCCTAATTTTGACCTACTCTCCCCTCACTCATCTCCTTCTCGTCAAAATGATTCACCAATCAACATTGAAGACTCAACACCACATTCTCCACAAAATTCTTCAAGAAACTCCCCTATTCAGGATGACATCATGACTGATTTCACTCCTCCTCCCTCTCATCATTCTGTCTCAACTCAGACTCCAACTGAGTTTCTTCATGATGATCCCTCTTTCCTCTCTCATCTTCTGGAACTCCTCACCCCAACTCTAAAATCCTTGATAGCAGAGGCTATTTCACATCTTGCTCAATCTATCTCCTCTCTTTCTGCCTCTCTATCTGCTTCTCTTTCTGCTTCCTCTGTCCCTTCTTCATCTAGGGGCCTGGTTCCAGTTCTCACTAAAACCAGGCAGAGGGAGATGTCCAATGAAGATGCAGCAGGTTTAGCCTTAGCAAAACTTCAAGGTCAGTCTCCTCCAGCAGTACATGAAGAAGAAGTTTTTCAGAAATTTTGTGCAGATATAGTTCCCTATTCAGATTTGCTTATGTCAGATGAGGACACTGATGTGTCAATCCCTGACATTTCTAGTGGTTGCTGCTTTATAAATCCATCCATTGATTTACAATTTCTTTTGCATTCTTTCTTTATGTTTAGATCAGTTTGGAGTTCAGTTGAGATAAATTCTTCCAAGGCCATGGTCTATTATACCAGACCCATGAGTCCTTTAGTTGTGCAACAACTCTTGCAGATTCAGTCATCTCCAATTTTTACAGTTATTCAGTCAGTTACAGTTTGTACAGATATGCCATCCCCTATGACTGTTGAGCCTATGCTTGTTACAGAAGATAAGGATGAGCTTGATGCTCTCTTAATTGCTGATGCACTGCTTGATCTAGTGGCTTCAGGAAATCTGGCCTTAGCCCTAAAGACATGTTTAATAAATCTCTGTGAGCCTTGTGCTCCTCTTGCTGAAATATATTCTATGGATATTGATCTAGTCCCAAGTCCCCTTGGACTTTACTATTCCATAGATGATAGTCCTCTTCCCTCTCTGGATGATCTTATTGCTCTTGACATTCAGGAAGAAGATAAAGAAAAGGCTGCTAAAAAGATTTATGATAAATAGCTGAGGAAAATAAATGACCTATATGAAAATCCTCCTGATTCAACTGATGATGATGAGGATGATGATTCAGAGGATGATAATTCTAAGAAAAAGAAAGTGTCAAATAAAAGAATAGCTGCTCCCAAGCCAGGCAATACTAATGATACTCCTTACTACATCTTGAAAGGGATTACTCCATACCCTGGCATGGAAAGCTAGATGTGGTTATCTAAAAATTAACAAAAAGTCAGGAAGAAGAGCAGGAGATACTCACCTCCTCCTCAGAAGTTCAGAAGAGGTCCTCCTCCTCCTCCTCCTCCTCCTGCTGCTGGTGCTTCAGGAGCTGTTCCTTAAGCTTCTGATGCATCTTCCAAGCCTTCCTCTTTCTCTAGAACATATCAAAGGCAGGATAGATCTTCCAGATATCATTCCCAAGGAGGCAGTCAGCACATAGAAATCAAAGTTCTACAGAGCAAGTAAAGGAAATTATTTATCAGAGCCCCTCCTTCTCTCCTCCTCAACAACAAGTTCTTCCCAAGGTTCAGAAGATAGCTGCTTATCAGTCCAGAAGACATGATGAATCTCATAAGCCCAAAGGAAAGTATAGTGTGGTTGCTCCTCCAAGATCTCTCTATTCTCAAAGTGATGAACAACACAACACAACAAGATTTCAGGCTCAATACACTCAGTTCAAAGCAGTTACAATGTTGCCTCCTTAAGATGAACAGTCACCTATTGGACAGGAAGTTGATCCTAACTTTAGGATGGCTAGGCTTCAAGAACTGATTGGTCTCTCTCAGATAAGAAAAGCTGTAGCAGAAGGAGAAGATGCATCTAGGTTTTCCACCATATCATCCTACAGAGAAAAAGAGCTGGACAAACTCCAAGTTAGCAAGAAAGTCTTTAATCCAGCTGAATATATGGCATTGTATCCAGAAGCAATTGTGCCCTGGACTAGTGATCAGACAACTCTTGGTGGACAAGACCTGATGACTTCTAAGGAGAATATACCAGATCCACTCAGAAAGATAATCTTTTCTAAACCCTCCTCTGGTCCTTCATCTGATAAACTATAGTTTGTATTTTTTTTAATGCTTAACTGATTATGTACAATGTATTGTTATAACATATATGCTGATATTATTTCATCCCTACAGATATTTATGGTCTTTGTATTTTTATTTCTTTTCACTTTTTTTTTGAGTGACCTCACACAAATAGTGGTAGATTGTTGGAACCCTTATTTGGATTTGTGCTAGGTTCACTCTTAGGATATATTGACCCCCATGTATAGCCTGGGTCCTTGTCTAGTCTTAGTTAGATCCTTTTAGGTCATGCTTGTGCAGACCAACATTGCAGTGGACTCAGACTTAGATTTAGAAAGATTTTATGGATTATCTATATCAGTTCGACTATAGTCGAACTCAGTTCGACGATCGTCGATCTCCCATCGACGATCTCAGAGTCCTCTACTCTGAACTGAGCTCGACGATCTACGAGCTCAGGTCGACGATCTCATGCTTCTCAGCAGGTTTCTCAAATCTACGATAGTGGTTCTCAGGTCGACGATCTCTCAACCCAGTTCGACGATCTCTGAACAAAACTCTACGATTTTATGCTGCCTTCAGTTATCAGTTTTTTTCAGATCGGTCAGAAGTATTTATTTTTGTTATGATAAATTATTTTAAGGCAAATATATTCTGATAATTAATGCTGACATTCTCAAGGCTGATAGCCGTATTTCTTGAAGCATTAATTATGGTATTCACAGAATATTTTGTAAAGACAGTTATGAAAGTGCATTTATGATTGCCAGTCATTCTAGCCGTTGGGGCTCCTAAATTCTTGCAGGGAATTATGTACTGTCTTGGGAATTCAAATTCATGCCATTGGTCATTCTGATTAAAAATAGAGAACTCAAAAAGAAAGAGCACAACAATAATCAATCAGACAGTCAGTCAAAAAACAATCTTTTTTGCTCTCAATGACTCTTGCATTGCTAAAACAAGAAAGAAGAAGAATTTTTTCAACACACAATTCTCTCTAGTCTTCTTCTTTCCTCAGGCTTCAAAAATCTACAGAGAGCTCAAATCAATATCAGTCTATAGATTTAAGAAAGATTGTTGGAAATCAACATAATTCTGAAGACCTACACCCTAGACAAAGCTTCCATCTTCCTGAATCTACTCAATATCTCAGGGGGAGCTTTGGCATCATCAAATCCACATAGTCTTCTCATTGTGTTTGAGAAAGAGAAACTGTCATCTATTTTTCTTTAACCTCTCTTGTACAGGGTTATTACTCCCTTCAAAAGTGAACTCCTTGGTGATAGGGTGCCTGCTCAAAAACCTATTTATTTTTAGGCACCTGATCAAAAGCCTGAAGGTTTTCTAGATCTATCTGAAGCAGATCTTGTGGTGATAGGGAACCTGATCAAAAACCTAAGTGGATTCCTACCAGGGTGGTAGAAGAGTGGATATACCTAGATTTTGGGAACCACTATAATATTTCTTATGTCGTCTGGTTACCTTGTGTTTTCTTTTTGTATATTGCTGTGATAGTTTAATGTGCATTTCCCTCTTTCATATAAGTATCAATATTTTAATTCCGCAATAAATCTAAATAATTTTTTTAATACTCTATTCACCCCCCTCTAGAGTAAATTCTATCTATCCCTCACTTTCACATTGGATTCAAGTGGATTACAGGAATAAATTTGATGAAAATGACATTATAATTAAGAACAAGGCTAGACGAGTAGCTAATGAGTACAAACAAGAAGAAGGTATTGACTTTGATCAAAACTTTACCCTTGTAGCAAGATTGGAAGACATCAGAATCTTCCTTGTATATGTTGCATTCAAATGATTTAAAGTCTACCAGATGGATGTGAAGTCAGCCTTCTTGAATGGTGACTTACAGGAAGAAGTCTATGTTGAGCAGTCTCCAGGTTTTGTTGTTCCTAACTCACCTGATTCTGTTTATAGACTTAGGAATGCTATATATGGGTTGAAGCAAGCCCCTAGAGCATGGTATGAGATATTGTTTAGCTTCTGCATTGAGAACAAATTCTCAAGGGGAAGATAGACAAGACCCTATTCCTAAGAGAATCTAAGGGGAAGATCATACTAGTCCAGATCTATGTAGATGACATAATCTTTGGATCTTCAGATGACAACCTTTGCTGGAAGTTTGCCAAAATTATGCAAGAGAAGTTTGAGATAAGAAGTATGGGTGAACTTAAGTTTTTCTTGGGCCTCCAAGTAAGACAGACTGAAGATGGATTATCCATATCCCAGTCTAAGTTTACAAGTGAGTTGATCAAAAAGTTTGGTATGGAGAATGCCTTCACCACGAAAACTCCCATGGGGTCAAGTGTGCCTATAAGCAATAATGAAGCAGGGAAACCTATTGATGAAACTTTGTATAGAGGGATAATTGACTCCCTTTTATATCTTACTACAAGTAGGACAGAAAATATATATGCTGAGTCTGTCAAAGCCTTAGTATTGGCAAGATGAAAAATTGACTAAGTTCACAGGCTTTTAGTGAAGCCAGTTCACTCAATGTCATATACCAAGCAGCGTTGAGACAAGCTCAAGCAGTTGAAGATTCTGTCAAGAAATTTGGCTAAGTCCTGAATCGTTGAGTGAGGACTGCTTACTAAACGCCAAAGTAGAAGGCGTCGAAAGAGGAACATTCAGTCAAAGCCTAAAGAAAGAGATAGACAAAAAAAATCTGTCTAACTCCAGAAGCGTTGAGTGAGGATAGCTCACTCAGCGCACCTAATGACTCAAGAGGTGGCATACTTCAGAGAAGTAGCTAAGGACAATAGCATTGAGTGATGAAGGCTCACTCAACACTCTCAACACCTAACAGATAAAGAAAGTTGCAGATAAGTCCGGGGGCATTGAGTGATGAAAATTCACTCAACGCACTCAACGACTGACAGTGCAGAAGAATTTGGCCAAGTGCAGAAGCATTGAGTGAATCTAGTTCACTCAACGCACTCAACACCTAAGCAAGATAGATGAATTGGCTAAGTCCAGAGGCGTTGAGTGAAGCTTGTTCACTTAATGCACTCAACGCCTGATGGTGTAAAGAATTTGATTAAGTATAGATTTGTTGAGTGAAGTACATTCACTCAACGCACTCAACGCATGGAGTTAAATCTGAGAATTTGGCTAAGTCCACAAATGCTGACGTCGGCCAAAGTCAACAAAGTCAACATAGTTAAAATTAGTTGCGCGAAAGTTATAGAACACAACAAATAGCGTCGGAGCTCTACTGTACGTCTTCTTCCATTAAAGCAAGGTGCATCTAACAACCACAGGTGGTCCCCACTGCTTCTTAGAGCTATTAATCGACGTAATATAAAATGGACAAGATGGACAGAAGGAACTTTAACTTTTAGTGTTTATTCATTTTGAAAATTTGCGGCTGAACTTCTTCTTCCTCGCCATTGTTGTCGAGCTTGAAGTCTGAAGTTAAATCAGCTGATCTAAAAGTTCTTCCAAGTTAGCTGTAGCAAATTTCTTCTGCTACAGCAAGTTCAGATAAGGTTCTGATAAAGAAGAAGAAGCAGAGCTTTCAGTTTTCTGCAGGTCCAGGTTAGATGATTGAAAAACACAAGAATTATCAAATCTTCAGTCTTCTTCAGCAAGTTCAGAAACAAATTTTCGAGATACTTCCAGCACTAGCAGCGACTTATTGAAAAACAAGTTCTTGGTGCTGAGATGAAGTTAGGGCTGAGATAACTCAGCTCAGGAAGTATACACGGAGAAATTTCTCTGTTGTCAAATCAACACCAACCAAACCCATTTCTTTTCTGTAGGATCCAGTTGTGGATCTGAGTTGTAGGGACTTTGTGCCAAAGGTAGGGTATATTTTCCTGGAGTAGGATCTAGTTTTGGATCTAGTTGTAGGACCTTTGGGTCTGAGGTATAATCCTTTGTGGATTTTATTTGTAGGACCTTTGTGCCTGAGGTAGGGTAGTTTGCCTGAGTTAGGAGAGTCATTCTGTCTGAGTGTAGGACCTTTGGGTCTGAGGTAGGATCCATCTTTGGATTTGAGGTAGAGCCTTGTGCTTGAGCTGTAGGAGAGTCATTCTCTCAGAGGTAGGTATAACCTCCATAGCCTGAGCTATAGGACTTGGGTTCAAGTCTTAGGTAGGTGATCAGTTGATTATTGAGTTGTAGGAGCAAATTTGCTCTGAGTTGTTTGGCTTTGTTCCTGAGTTGTAAGTCTTGGAATAGACTGAGAGATCTCGTGGGATCTGTGTTGTAAGCTCTTTGGAGTTGAGTTTTTGGGGAAGTGCCTTGTCTAACAAGCAGCTAGAAAGGTGGGATGGACAGTGGACGTACCCATAATCTGTGGAACCACTATAAATTATTTGTGTACTTTGTGGTGTGTCTTGAAAGCATTAAACTACTAACTCACAACACACTAAGTTAAAGATAATTATAAAAGATCAAAAACCTATTCACCCCCCTCTAGATTATTAGCTACCTTGAAATTAAAGACTTTCACTCTTCAAGAAAGGAAACAAAACTCAAATCTAGCAAAAACTCCTTACAGCGAAAACGAACAACACCAGAATGGGAAAAATTCTATTCTTCGATGCGATTACGACAAATGTACCGGTCGTACAAGTAATATAAAACAAGAAATGATCTCCAAGTATCGGTCTCTCAAGGAATGCAGGCTGGGGCCATGAATCAATCGTTAGAAAATTAATTATAAGATGGTAAAAAGATGATTTAAATTGGTTTGAAGGCGGTGTTGTGAATACATAAAAATAAAAAAGTCTTTTGGGTTGCGAGCACTGCTTCACAACTTGTTGGATGTGTGCGCAAGTGAGTGCATTGTGAAGTGAGGAAGTGAAGTTAGGTGAGGGTCGTGAGCACCTCTTTGCTAGGTGAGTGGATATACAAGCAAATAAAATCGCTTTGTCACATGGATGGATGAGAGAGCTTGTGGATCGAGGCTGAAGTGCTTTGTGAAAAGGGCACATCTCAAGCAACACATAAATAGGAATAATATTTCTTAATAATGAAATAAAAATAAAGAGCAACATGTTTATGGTGCATACATTATCAAAGAAGCGAAGAAACAATCACATTCATCTTTTTTTAGAAGAAAGTAAATAATACAATCAAATCTAGAGTCTCGTTAAAGGTTCTCAGTAGGAATTGTTGGGTTGATAGCCCGTATCGTAGATCGGTCTCCAACTGACGTCTGGGCACCAAAAGAGCTTTCACCCTCCTTCGAGATACCCATATTCTCTGTCTCATGACCTAGCCACATTCAGTGCAATCTTCTCCTTTCTTGAAAATTAATATATGACTAGAATATCCTCCTTTACTGCTTTGAATAATGTGAGGCAGCTGATGGTCATATTGCCCACAATATACTAGTTCTCCATATAATGATAGTGCTTTATGCATTTGATGCATGTTTGTTGTGGATTGTGTAAGCTCAAATTATCATATTGTCAATCAACTTGTGCAGACCAGGAGATTAAGTTCAGATAAAAAATGAACATATTCAGAAATTAGGATTGGTCTAAGGACGGATTTTTCAAGACTCAGACAATGATCGTTTTGAAATGTAAGGAGCACACAGTGATACCATTGTGTTAGAAAACTTCACACAATAATATCATTTAGTCGGCAATAGAAGACGAGGAAAACTTGCTCTAAGTATTGATGGGGTTTGCCCCAACTTATAAAAAGAACTGGGCTGCAAAAACCTGGTTTCCCCTCTCCCCACCTAGGCATCATGGAAGTTATGCAGGTAACCACTGCGCATTAAGGCCGCACGGTGTGGCCGTGGCCGACCCCGCGCTTCGCCGAGGATTTATGGTGTGACCTCAACCATGGTCGACCCCGCGATGGCCGACTGCCCACTCCATAGCCAACCCCACGAGGGCCGACCGCCAGCTCCGTCAAAGCCGCACGGTGCATCCTCAGCCGTGGCTGACCCTGCGAGGCTCGGACGCCAGCTCCACCAAGGCTGTACTGTGCGGCCTCGATTGACCCTGTTAAGACAGCTCGTCCGCTCCACCAAGGCTATATGGCGTGGCCTCAGTTGTGGCCGACAGCACAAGGGATGGCCTCCCGCTCCGCCGAGTTCGCACGGTGGGGCCTTTGTCACAGCCAACCCTATGAAAGCATGCAGATCACGCCGTCATGGTCACATGGTGTGGCCTCGACCACGGTCGATGCTGTGAAGGCCTGCCGCCCACTCTGCCAAGGCCGCACGGTGTGGCCTCGGACATGACCGACCCCATAAGGGTTGTCCGTCCGCTACGCTGAGGTCGCATGGTGTGGCCTCGGCCGTGGCCGACCTTATGAGGGTTGGTCGCCTGCTCTCCGAGGCTGCACGGATCGCCCTTGGCCGTGGTCAGCCTTGAGTAGGCTGACCGACTCATCCATCGAGGGATGGTTGCTCCTCCCGGCCACCCATCGTACGCAAAAGAGATGACCACCGCCACTATAACATACCACTTTCAATTAGACCCCTCTACTTAGGATTGGGTTAGGACATGTGGTGGGGACAAGAGTTTAGACTAGGTTGAACCATGGGATTTGGGTTTAGTCACATGGGGACCATAAGAGGGCCCAAGGTAATCTAATTCAAACCAGCACAAATTGGGGTCCTAGCCACACATTGATTCCACCACTGCACCCCTAACCCTAACACCAACCTTAGGGAACCATAAGCCATATCACAAAGTCACCTATTGACTAGAGTTGACCAAAGTCAACCCTAATCTTAATTTGGTCAAACCCACACCTAAACGCCCAAATAGTCCAAGTGGGACACCACCATGGCCCAACCCAAGTTGGGTGGTGTTATAGGGTCCATGACCTTCAGGTTGGGTCAGCCCACTCATCAAGTTTACCAAGTCAACCCTAAAAGTCAACAAAGTCAACATGAAGCCTAAAGGAAGAAAAGGAAGGTCAAGACCATTCCCAATAGGCAAAGCCCACTAACCATGGCCCATGACTAGCCCAAGTGGTCAAAGACAGCTCCTACCCCTCTGAATTAGGAGAGAGAATGCATGCATGGGGGTAAAATGAGAATTTTAGGAGAGAGAAGGTGGAGAGAAGAAAATGAGGGCCATGATGTCCTCCTTCCTTCTATCCAAGACACTTAGCAAGCTTCCCCAGCTCATTCTAGAGTGAATATGCTGTAGTATGGCCACTTGGCACCATGGGTGAAACATCCTAAGCTTGGTCGAGCCTCACCTTGAAGTTAACTCCATATACATCCACCCCCAGCCAAAACTAGCCCCACCATTAGCTTCAGAAGGAAGAAACGAGTGTACTTTGAGTGCTAGAGCAAGGAAATTGCTGGAGAAATCGGGAAACGGGAAGGATTCACCAGAGCAAGATCGGCCATGGCTCACCGCCGCCAAACTCACCGCCAAGCCTAAATTCTGGTCCGTTTCACTTCACCTCTCACCGTACTAGAATTCTAGATCGATTAGGAGAGACATCGGGCTCAATTGAGCCCGATACCATGTGAGCCGAGAGCAAAATTCCGAGCTTTTCCTCCTTGCTCGGGATCATCGGAGGAGCCGCCTCCGACAGCCTCATCGCTGGGAAACGCCAGCCACTACCTCAATGAAGGTGGTGGCAGTAATCGCCGGTGGTGGCGCCGACCCAAGTGGCCGGAAATGGGAAATCAAGTTGATCCAGGTCGGGCTCATCCCAGCCGTTGGCTGGAGGTAGGAGATAAACAGATATCGTCCGTTTGATTTCATATGATTAATGAATTAAATTGGATATGAACAGTAATTATATGTCACACTTTTACATAGTTCTTGCAATTCTTGGAAATATAAATGGAAAAATTACAATTCTTGGAAACCAGTCATAATTAGCCTAGATGATCATTAAGAAAATTTATTAGACCACGGGGATCATTTGATATAGTACTTATTATATAAAGTGACATAGGCCACTTAATTAAAGGATTTAATTTAGGGTCTTTATGACTTAGAAAAATAGTGAAAACTCCACATAATCAATATCATATATCATACCATCCCATGATAAGCGGTTAGGGTGACTTTGGCCAAGAAATTGGAAGTTGAACTTTACGGGTGGTATTAGGCCATGAGTTGCGTCTAGCTCAGATAGTATATACACCACAGGGGGATAAGAATAGATATTGAGATGGTAATTATTTTGGGAGAATAAACCCTGGTTGGTCTACTATAGGTCATTTCTTGGTTACGAGCGATAGAGTGCAAGTCCTAGGATAGTAACCATAACAATTTTCGACAGAAGACAACCACCCTTTTATTAACATCTTAAGTCATTAGGACAACTCTAGAGTAATAATAAGAGCAGAGTATGGACAAGGGGTAGACACTAATAAGAGTAAATATCCTTGAGAAAGAGAGATTTGGGATTCAGCCCATCGTAGTTCGTAGTGCCGGTGAAAGCCCTTCATCGGGCATGCCTCGGGTAGTCCTGGGATCAACCCTAAACTGCTAGGTGTAGCCAACACTAGACAAGAGTAGTCTAATAGGTTAAGATGTTATGGTACATTCTCACCCGTGATTGGTTTAAGGTATTTTGATAAAGGCACTATGTGCAATCTCACCCATGATGGGTTTGAGGGATTTTGATAAAGACACTATGTGCAATCTCACCCGTGATGGGTTTGAGGGATTTTGAATAAAAGAATTATGTGCAATCTCACTCGCGATGGGTTGGAGGGATTCGGGACAGGTTGGTCCTGCGAGCTGGAGGCTCGGGTTGGAATATCTTGCATGTGCATAAACTTGTGGCGGGTCATGCGGTACTGGGCCAATCGTCACACCGAGGGCAGTATGGTGGCTCTGGTGAGTTGTGATGGTTTGAGGGGCCAGTGGGTTGTTTTATACTGCGGTCTGGAGGATGATCCCCGAAAACGCACACTCGACCAAAAATACTGGTGGGTAGCCAGCAAATAGTACGCAGAGAATTTAGGGTGCACGTAGGACGTGTACAGATGCATATGGGAGGTCTAGGCCTGGTAGTGTGATACTCACCTAGGAGTGGAAACGGCCGCTCCACTGCTGCCGTAGCCACAATGGTGGTACCGGAGAGTGATGCTAGCTCCAAAAAGTAGGAACTAAAGGTCTGTGATCACAGAGTCGTGTGTGTGAGTTGCACTTGTATGAACCATAAAACGCATGCATATCATACATTCATAACTAAGTCATACGCACCATGGATTCTTATCATACAAATTAGTATGGGCTCTTTTATATGATAAGTTATATTTCTGGAATCCTTAACTTATATGTTTGTATGAGCATTTATATAAGTTAAGGTACTTCTCTAATGGTAGTAGTAGCTCATTATACTTGCTGTCTTTCTTACCTTGCCTACAATACTTGTTTACTTACTGCTCTTTACTTGTTGTTGTTCTGCTCCGCTTACTTTTCTTGCACTATATTTATAGTACTTCTAGAGTAGGAATATTTGTTATATATGTACTCTTAGTATAACTCCATTATCACCTGCTTCCTTGTTTTACCCCTTGTTGTCCTCCGCTTCGTCCTCCCTCCCGGTGCCTAGGAGTTGCGGGGCTAGGTGTGGAGGAAACGACTTAATCTTTTTGACTAACGGGCGGTGTGACCAATCATTTAGGAGCTCGAGGAGATGGAGCACCAGCAGGACGAGGTCGCAGGATGTGAGGTGCTGATACAACCACCACCTACTACTACTACTGCAGCCCGACGTCAGGTGGGATGAGTCTTCTGAGGAT
Source organism: Platanthera guangdongensis (assembly GCA_039583875.1). Classification (NCBI taxonomy): domain Eukaryota; kingdom Viridiplantae; phylum Streptophyta; class Magnoliopsida; order Asparagales; family Orchidaceae; genus Platanthera; species Platanthera guangdongensis. The sequence continues at coordinate 78,622,532 of CM077162.1, read as the reverse complement.
AGCATAGCTTCCGCTTGTTGTCATTTATGAGAGAGATATTTGTCATTATGTACTGGGCATAAGCCCCTTTTTCACTATTTTTATATAACTCATGCTGGACTGATGTACTCTTATTTATTATGAGATAGTGCTGTGACTTGTGGAGTAGTGGTTGCTTTATACTGCTTTTTCTTCTTACTCTCTTATTGGCCAAACAGGTTATATGATCGTACTAGCCGGCAGGATCGACGTGTTGCGGTGTCGACTAACCCGTGTGTTAGTGCCACCGTAAGACGGCGGTTCTAGGCATAAGACTGGGTTAACTCCTTGGTAAGGGGGAGGGGTCTTACAAACTGGTATCACTTGAACAAACGATCATAAGAGTAGAAGTCCACAGCACTAGGCCACCCCGCACGAGCATTAGTTTGTGGACAAACTATGCAGCGAAAGCAATGGTGTGCCCATGTGTAAAAAGTCACATAAAACAGTCCAGATAAGCAATGAGTTAGGCCAATTCTAATATAAACCTCACCTTCGTGAAGCCTCCCAGGGTCGCCGTACCACAGAATGTGGCTCCTTCCCCTCCAAATCCCACTCCTTTTCTACAGACAGAGATGGGCCAGACCTTGACGGCCATCCTTGAGGCCTTTAGGGCCCAGCAGGTTCTGGCGCCGCTGCCAAATCCGGGATCAAACTGGCTGAGTGCGTTCAAGAGTTTGTCCCCGCCCATGTACCCCAGGACGGAGAATGTAGTAAAAATGGAGGAATGGCTCGAGGCTATACATGAGATGCTGGAAAGCATCAACTGCCCTGTCAGCGAGGCAGTTCATTTGGCAACTACTGCACTGGATGCCCATGCGAAGAGGTGGTGGAAGTCCATGATGGACTCCACCTATGCAGATAGGGATCTGTCAAAAATATCTTGGGAGGAGTTCGGCGAAGTATTCTTGGACCACTTTGTGTCCACCACAGACCGGGATGAGCTAGAAAAAAGGTTTTTGAACCTCAAACAGGGGACCAGGTTGGTGATTGAGTACCAGAGGGAGTTTTCCCAACTTGCCAGGTTCGCAGGGATACATGATACAGACGACAGGAGGTTGATGAGTGCACTTTATATACCTATTTTCGGACTCATCTGGGCTAGTTTTCACTCGGTTGCACTTCACTTTTAGTTCATTATCATATATATTTCATCCTGTCTTTATTTCCATAGGAAGTGCACATTTTAGCCCGTGGTTGTGTATTTTGTTGTTTTTATAGTTTGTACTCCCTTTTGTGATTGTCTGGAATGTCTGCAAAGATTAGTGGTTGGTTTTTCCTTTCGGTACAGGGGTCGTGTGCGTGTTCCGGGATGGTTGTGAAACAGGAATACTGCGCACGATCATGGGATCTAATGCGCACGACCACTGGTCGTGCGCCCCCGATCGTGCGCACTACTCTTCGTTTTCCAGAATCAGCCTGGGGTAAGCGCACGACCACTGGACATATTGAGCACGACCACTGGTCGTACGCCACTGATCGTGTGCATTGATTCCTCATTTCTGGAGTCCTGTCTGGGTAATCGCACGACCATTGGACTTAGTGCGCACGACCACTGGTCGTGTGCCACTACTCGTGCGCATTATCCCAGTTCTTCTTCCTGATATTCCATGCCAGTGCGCACGAGCACAGGACATAGCGCACACGACCACTAGTCGTGCACCTGTGATCGTGCGCATTGTTGAATTCTGCTTTTGTATAAATAGTGCAGGTCTCGCCCTAATCCAGAGATCCGCACGAAGATCCACAGATCGCTCGCCTTCTCCGCCGTTTTCCGCCTTCTCCGCCGTTCCCCTTCATCTTCCACCCTAGGGAGGTGCTCCGGGCAAGCGTTCACCGCCAAATCCAAGCCGGAGCTTCCTCTCGGCCTCCTCCATCATCTCTTGGGTTCATTTCAAGTTTCAACGCCATAGCCATCAAGCAAAGGAAAGCTAGCAAACTTTCGTCCGCTGTCGTGAGACGAAGAAGACGGGCCATTGGAAGGTGGTGACAACCCTTCTCTATCCCAGAAGCAGTTGAGGACCGAGCTTGGACGCGGAATGACAACCCGGCGATTCCAACTGTGAATCCTCAGCAAGACTTCGGATTCGGTCGATCTCTTGACTTGTTTTTCCTTTATTGTTGTTTATGTGTTATTGTAAACCTTATTTATAGATGATGTATGCTTATTTGTAAAACGATTTTATACAATCATGTCTATGTGATTTTGTATGTTTTCGTTATTTGCTTGAGGTGTGCCATAGTCCATCCACCACCATCCACCCTTGCCGCACTAGTAATTGCTAATGGCGTGCGTTGTGAAGAGGTGCTCACGACCCTCATTTCGCCATTCTCACCACCTCATCTGCGAGCCTACTCTTCCATCCGCCTAGCGATTCGGTGCATAGCAGCCCGACTAGTCTTCCATCCCGCCTGGCGAAGCATCGCATAGCGGCGTTGCATAGGAGTAATTGTTAACCTTTTATTTTCTGTTTTCGCAACCATCAAAACCCCCTTAGTTAGCTCCGACCTGAGGACTTCAATCTCAAGTCCTCCTCGAAATTAACTCCACCTTACTGTGTTCCTTGTGAGATCGATACTTGGGAAAACCCCCATTTTATATTACTTGTGCGACCGGTTCACTGCCGTGATCTATAACATCAAGTTTTTGGCGCCGTTGCTGGGGAACACAGTCGTGTGAGTTTTTGGAGAGGGAGATAATAGATTGAAGCCCTTTTCCATTTGTGCATATCATTCTTTTTTCTTATTTGCTTTGGTTTTTATAATTTTTATTTTGCTTATTCTTTTTTGCCCTTTTTCTGATTTTTGATTGAGATAGCAGTTCCGTGTAATTTTCATTTTAGCTGTTTAGCACTTTTTCAGCAATTATTTTTATTTGTGATGGATCCTGATGCTGAGTGCCGTATCCTTGACACTTTGCGCTGATCCATCGATGCCATTGCTGTTATGAATGCCGAGCATTACATTCGGTGTTTGTTATGTCAAGGTGTGGGCCACATGTTGCAGGATTGCCCTCGTTTGTGCAAGTTTTCTCCCTCTGAGGGCGTGTGCACAACAACCTCCCGTTCGCGGAAGACTATTGTGGACAGGCCTACCAGGGTGCTGCCTGGCCCATACACTGACATAACGCACTTTGCTCCTTCTTTACCCGTTGAGAATACTGAAGAATCTCTGGCCACATACAGCTCTTTCATGGGTCCCTCGATCCCTTTTTACGAGCTTTCCTTGAGTGATGATGATCACTTTGGTGTTAGCCAACAAAAAGTGGAGCAGGAACTCATGGACGCTCCTGTATGGGACGATGAGATTGTTCTGGTCGTCGACGGGGTGGCGTCAGCGAATGATTTTGCGATGGGGCCTGCTCATTCAGTGCTTAATTTTGAGAGCAGCCTTGCCCCTCTGCAATTTTTGTCGGATTGTGCTATTCCTTTTTCTTGTGAGTCGGTTGATGATGCCGTGATTATGGATGATTCGGTGCCCGAGGTTGCGCCAACGTGGGATGATGATTCCCCTATCTCTGACGGAGAAGGTGGATCTTCAGAACACTTTTACGCACCCCGGTGGGATGAGGAATACCCTATTTCCGATGCGGAGGTTTGCACCTCCTTATTGGATGAGGCCGTTCCACTTACCACCGCGGACCTTGAGTTCTCGGATTCCCCTCGATACGACTCATATGACACCGACAGTGATCTCTGCTTGGATCCTGCTGAGAGTGACACCGGGATCACTCTCCCATTTTCTGATTATTTTAGTTCTTCTTCTCTTTTATTACTTGATCCCCCTTCCTTATCTGAGCCTGTGCAGGATGAGTCTCCACAGGTACGTTGGGATGACGATGAGCTTTGTGCTTATGCCGTTGCCATCGCCTCCTGCGGGCCTGTGATAGATGATACCTTGCTGGGCAAGGATTCTTTTTGTAGTGAGATGAGTGAGGACCAGGCCTCCTCCTCATCCTACTTCCTATTTCCTCTGCCTGCGAGGAGCAGGTATGATTATTTAGGCAGAGGGGTAACTGTTCTATCACCGTATCGGTACCCATTACCGAAACGGATATTAGGCCAGTTTCCTGTGCACTTTTTATTTCATAGGCCCATTAGCTAGAACTGTTTAGAATGTAATAAGTCGTGCTGGGATGACAATAACCCCAGTACTTATCTTTTATTTCCTGCATTTTTATTTTCATGTCTATTTTAGTTTTAGCATTTATTTGTATTTTCTATTTTTCTTTTTGTGCGGAGCTCACCCCTGCAGGTATTCACGACAATTCACATTGGCGGGGTTCTGATTCTTCGTATGGAGGGCCTGCTTCAGTTTCCACGCGTCTTCTGGTATGCTCACTAGCTGAGCATTGGGTAACCTCTTCCCTTAGCTCTGTATGATTTTAATTTCTCTATCTTATGATTTGTTGCTTAGTTTAAGTCTGGGGGAGAGATCTGTTACCTATTGCACGTACACATCTCATGTGTATACTAGAAGCCTTTATTGTTTTATTTTGATTAGTTCATTGCATCACACACCACTGCACCCACATGAGCGCGTGCTTAGCTTTTTGCATGCTGCGAGTTAAACTCATTTCTTTGTTAGATTTGGGAAAATTATGGTGCTAACATAGGATTGTGAGACAGAGTAAAATGTTGGCCTTGTTGTGTTTCTAGTCAACTGCTCTCGTCTCGTGTAGAAATTGGAGTAGATTTAACTTTTCTGTATGCTTTTAGTTTTATATTTTTCTAATTGCGTAAATACTTTTTATTCTACTCAAAAGTTGGTGAATCCGGTGTGAATCTGTCGGTAGCTTAGGGATGTGTGTAGACGGTCGTTAGTTTTGTATTGCTCGAGTCGGGAGGATGGATAGTCTTTCTCGTTGGCTAAGAACTTGCCCCAAGCTATTCTTGAAGCATGAGTATAGGTTAGTCATGCATGAGTGTGATGTAGGCCATCATTTTGGCCCGGTTGAGCTTTGTACCATTCCTAACGTCTTATCCTCGCTAGCCCCGTTGTGCCTACCCCTCCTTTTGATTCAGCTCCACCATGATTTCACCAAAGCCTCAAAGCCGATCCTAGTCGCACACCCGAGTTGAGCTTTAGTGTTTACATTTTTATGTTGGGATGTGATGTGGTGATTTTACTTGTGATTATGTGGATGTGCTCCAATGTTATATTTGCTGAATTGTGAAAATAAAATGAAGAGAAAGAAAAAGAAAAATATTTGTAAAGAAAAAGAAAAAGAAAAAAAAGTGAAAAGGAAAAGTAAAATTGAAAATCATATTTGAGATGTGCTTATTTTTGGAGTAGGCGGTGCACACACCCATATGTTAAAAGTTTAGTCTGGGGGTGTGGTGTACCCGCATATCTTTTGGTTAGCTGATGGATTCCCTTCATACTAGCTCCTTTGGGTTAGGTGCATAGCCTTCTTGTTAATCTTGTTTACCTCACCAAAACCCAAGCCCCATCTCTTCACCTAAAGTCCTACTGATTCGTGTGTGAACCAAACCAGTGCCGTGGAGAGAATGTGAAAAGGCAAGCATATGGTCACCGACATTGGTGGATTCCTTTGGAGGTTATCCGGAGCCCCGATCTTTGGCAATGCTCTCCTAGTGATTAGTCTACTTTCTCCCTACGCATGACCGGATGATTCACCGTGATTCCATTTTTGAGTAGTAATAAAATTTTGATACACATTGTGAAAAGTATAAACTATTTTGTATAATTAGAAATTTATTCTATTATATTTTTACGCACGCGAGCATGCGACTTCGCATTGTACTTCGTATCACAATTTCTTTGTTAACTAGTATTTTTCTCTATCTGCTTAGATTTTGTTTGCTCGGGATGCGCAAACAGTTAAGTCTGGGGGTGTGATGAGTCCACTTTATATACCTATTTTCGGACTCATCTGGGCTAGTTTTCACTCGGTTGCACTTCACTTTTAGTTCGTTATCATATATATTTCATCCTGTCTTTATTTCCATAGGAAGTGCACATTTTAGCCCGTGGTTGTGTATTTTGTTGTTTTTATAGTTTGTACTCCCTTTTGTGATTGTCTGGAATGTCTGCACAGATTAGTGGTTGATTTTTCCTTTCGGTACAGGGGTCGTGTGCGTGTTCCGGGATGGTTGTGAAACAGGAATACTGCGCACGATCATGGGATCTAATGCGCACGACCACTGGTCATGCGCCCCCGATCGTGTGCACTACTCTTCATTTTCCAGAATCAGCCTGGGGTAAGCGCACGACCACTGGACATATTGCGCATGACCACCGGTCGTGCGCCACTGATCGTGTGCATTGATTCCTCATTTCTGGAGTCCTGTCTGGGTAATCGCACGACCATTGGAATTAGTGCGCACGACTACTGGTCGTGCGCCACTACTCGTGCGCATTATCCCAGTTCTTCTTCCGGATATTCCATGCCAGTACGCACGAGCACAGGACATAGCGCGCACGACCACTGGTCATGCGCCTGTGATCGTGCGCATTGTTCAATTCTGCTTTTGTATAAATAGTGCAGGCCTCGCCCTAATCCAGAGATCCGCACGAAGATCCACAGATTGCTCGCCTTCTCCGCCGTTTTCCGCCTTCTCCGCCGTTCCCCTTCATCTTCCACCCTAGGGAGGTGCTCCGGGCAAGCGTTCACCGCCAAATCCAAGCCGGAGCTTCCTCTCGGCCTCCTCCATCATCTCTTGGGTTCATTTCAAGTTTCAACGCCATAGCCATCAAGCAAAGGAAAGCTAGCAAACTTTCGTCCGCTGTTGTGAGACGAAGAATACGGGCTATTGGAAGGTGATGACAGCCCTTCTCTATCCCGGAAGTAGTTGAGGACCGAGCTTGGACGCGGAATGACAACCCGACGATTCCAACCGTGAATCCTCAGCAAGACTTCGGATTCGGTCGATCTCTTGACTATTTCTTCCTTTATTGTTGTTTATGTGTTGTTGTAAACCTTATTTATAGATGATGTATGCTTATTTGTAAAACGATTTTATACAATCATGTCTATGTGATTTTGTATGTTTTCGTTATTTGCCTGAGGTGTGCCATAGTCCATCCACCACCATCCACCCTTGCCGCACTAACAATTGCTAGTGGCGTGCGTTGCGAAGAGGTGCTCACGACCCTCATTCCCCCATTCTCACCACCTCATCCGCGAGCCTACTCTTCCATCCGCCTAGCGATTCGGTGCATAGCAACCCGACTAGTCTTCCATCCCGCCTGGCGAAGCATCGCATAGCGGCGTTGCATAGGAGTAGTTGTTAACCTTTTATTTTCTGTTTCCGCAACCATCAAAACCTCCTTAGTTAGCTCCGACCTGAGGACTTCAATCTCAAGTCCTCCTCGAAATTAACTCCACCTTACTGTGTTCCTTATGAGATCAATACTTGGGAAAACCCCCATTTTATATTACTTGTGCGACCGGTTCACTGCCGTGATCTATTGCATCAGAGGTATGCCAAGAGATTCTACCAGGGCCTTAGATACGACTTGAGGCAGGCCCTACTGTTCATCTCTCATGACACATCATCTCAGATCATCGAGATGGCCAAGAAGTTGGAGACAGACTAGCTGATGGTGCAGAACAGAGGAAAGAGACCACTGGATGGGTCGTTCTTTGGGGAGAGTTGCCGGGGCTCACAGAGGGGCAGTGTCATGAGGCATAAGAGAGGTTGGGGATGTTATCGTCCCAACTATAGGCAAGAGCAGAGACCCCCTGCAGCACCATCTCCTCTACCACCACAAAGGCATGGCCAGATGAGGCAGGATGATCATGGTTAGCGACCGATAGTTTGTTCGCGTGCCATCAGCCGGGTCATATTAGATCAGAGTGCCCACTTCAGTTTCATCCACTTCCTCCTCCACCTCCTCCACCTCCAGTGGTCGCTCCAGTACAGCAGGGCTGAGGTCGAGGACGAGGTCGAGGTCGAGGCTGAGGCCGAGGACCTTTTGGCTGAGGCAGAGGACAGGAGCAGATGTATGCATTAGACCTCACCGAGCAAAGGAATCCTGAAGATGTCATCACAGGTACAAAAAAATGCTATTAAAATTAAGATATTTCCTTTTTATGTATAATACCTAACCATGAAGAATAACTACCCTTATGAAACTCAATCAACCTCAGACATAGTCTTTATCAGCGGCAAGCCCGCTCATACACTATTCGATACGGGTGCTTCGTACTCGTTCGTATTCGAAGCCTTTGTTGAAGGATTGGACGGCGTAAAATGATTCATGGGCTCGATGATGAGAGTAAGGTTACCTGATGGATCAGTACTATTATCATCTGCCAAGTGCAATATGGAGGCAGAAATCGGTGGAAAGACATTTGAAGCACCCACAACGATTCTGAAGATGCCAGATTTCGACTTGATCTGGGGCATGACTTGGTTACATTGGAACCATGCCCAGATCGACTGCCCGTCGAGGAGGATCACATTGAGGCACGGAGACTCCTACGTCATCGTCGAAGGTATTAGACTCGTCTCCCACCTATTATTATCATCTGTACGGGCTGTCAAAGCCCACAAGCAAGGAGTGGAAGTATATATTATCTGCTTTGAGATGGCGGGAGCAGAGACTTCCACTGTTGATATTCCGGTGGTTCGGGATTTCTCCGACGTGTTTTTGGAGAAATTGCCCGGATTGCCACCAGCCAGGGACACAGACTTCCGCATCCAGTTGGTGCCAGGAGCGAGGCCCGTATCTAGGACACCATACCGGATGGCCCCGAAGGAGCTAACAGAGTTCAGGATGCAGCTACAGGAGCTAGTAGAGTCGGGATTTGTCCGATCGAGCTCATCACCGTGGGGAGCACCAGTCTTATTTGTCAAGAAGAAGGATGGCTCACTGCGTCTCTGCATCGACTACCGGGAGCTGAATCGGTTGACGGTCCGAAACACGTACCTGCTACCTCGGATCGACGAGCTTTTTGATCAGCTTCAGGGAGCCTTCTGGTTCTCCAAGTTATATTTGAGATCGGGGTACTATCAACTGCGGATCCAGGAGGAGGACATTCCGAAGATGGCTTTTAGTTCCCTCTATGGATTGTATGAGTTTACGATGATGCCATTCAGGCTCACAAATGCGCCTTCTACATTCATGAGCTTGATGAAGCGCATCTTCGAGCCCTACTTGGACAGATTCGTTATAGTTTTCATCGATGATATACTGATCTACTCCCAGAGACAGGAAAACCATACTCAGTATTTGGCCTTGGTTTTGGGGAAGCTGAGAGAGTACCAATTGTATGCTAAGTTCTCCAAGTGCTAGTTCTGGCCGTAAGAAGTGGCATTTCTGGGGCATACCATCAGTGGGGCAGGGTTGGCTGTTGACCCAGCCAAGGTGCAAGCAATTAGAGATTGGCCACAGCCAAAGTCAGCGTCCGACATACGCAGTTTCCTGGGGCTCGCAGGATATTATCGCAAGTTTGTGGAGGGGTTCTCAAGGATAGCACTCCCCCTCACGTCCTTGACGAAGAAGGAAGCAACTTTCACATGGACGAAGAAGTGCGAGGCGACATTTTAGGAGCTGAAGGACAAGCTCACCTCTTCCCCCATCCTTGCACTTCCATCTGGGAAGGAAGGATTTCACATATATAGTGACGCCTCATATCAGGGGATGGGTACAGTTTTTATGCAGCATAGGCATGTGATCGTTTAAGCTTCGAGGCAGTTGAAGAAGCATGAACAGAATTACCCCATACATGATTTGGTGCTCGGGGCGGTAGTATTTGCATTGAAGATCTGGAGGTATTACTTATATGGGGTTCATTGTGATATCTTGTCGGATCATAAGAACCTCAAGTATGTTGATACGTAGAAAGACCTGAACCTACGCCAGAGAAGGTGGCTTGAATTCTTATGCGACTATGATTACACCATGCATTATCATCCGGGGAAGGCAAACACCGTGGCAGACGCCTTGAGCAGGAGAGCCAGCACCTCAGTACCGAAGCCCCGGGTGATGTCTATGGAGCTGTTATGGATGTTAGAGGATATGCACATTTCGGTCATTTCCGAGTCCCAGCCGGTGATCTACCGGGAGTATTTGAACTCCCTGATCGTGGAATGTGATATACGAGAGCGCATCAGGGTACATCAGAGGTTGGATGCAGCTTTGGTGCCAGTGTTCAGGGCCCTGGAAGGGGGCAGGCCAGGTGATTATTCTTTGCTTGATGGCCTCGTTCATTTCCGCGTTCGTGTTTATATAACCGCAGGAGGTGGTATCAGGGAGGATATACTCAGGGAGGCTCACTGTACTCGGTACTCAGTGCACCCCGGTATCACCAAGATGACAACTGATCTGCGGAGGAGCATGTATTGGCCGAGGATGAAGAAGGAGATCATCTTTTATGTGACACACTGCGAGACCTGCCAGTGAGTAAAGGTGGAATGCAAGAGCCCCGGTGAAAGAAATAGTGCCTAATCACCTGGAGGGGGGGGGGGTGAATAGGTGTTATTTTTCTTTTTGACTTTAAAGGCAGAAATACTGAACAGTAAAAACAATTCTACAATTATCACAACATAGCAACCATACAATCATACATACACAGAGTGTACACAGGATTTATAGTGGTTCCCCAAGGTCTGGATACATCCACTTTCCCCCTTCGCCTATCTAGTAGTGTACTAGATTCGGCCTAACTTCTCCACTTCTTCTCAGATCCTCAGATCTTACAACTCAGAACCCCAAACAGGTTCCTACAGCAGAGTGACCCCACTCCTACAACTCAGGCACAAATCCCTACCACTCAGTCTTCAACAAGACCTACACTCAGAGAGCAAAGTCTCCTACAACTCAGGCACAAGGCCCTACCTCAGTCTTCAACAAGACCTACACTCAGAGCCCACAGTCTCCTACACTCAGCCTTTATAACATAGGCTTACAACTCAGATCCCTTAGGATCCTAATGAAAATAAAGTTTACAAGGTAAATAACCACAACTCTGAAAGAGAGAGATGAGTTGACTGGCTTCTTGATGAGTTCTTGAAAGAACTTTGCAGAGATCAACCTCCCTTGGATTTCTTCAAAGCTTCTTGAATTAGAACACAGTAGGGTTGAATCTCTTGAAGATGATCTTCAATCAACTTCTGTCTTGTGAATCAGATATCAATCTTAATCTTACTTATCGGCCTGGTTGAACAACTGGTCTTCTTAGAAGGAGCTCTCTCTCTCCAACTTCTTAGATCTTCTCTTGAAGGTCTTCTTCTTTGTTGTGTTGTTTTTCAATTCATTGATCACCTCCTCTGTTGAAGGAGAAAGGTCTTTAAATAGTCTTCCTCCAAGGTAACCGGCTGATCCGGTTTCTAACAATCTTCTGACAGCTCTGACAGTTGCAGTTGACCGGTTGAAATGGCAGCTGTCAAGTCATCCAGTCACTTCTTGAAATCACTGTCACAGTCCGAAAGTGTCGAGACAGATAGTCTTTATGTGTCGACACAAATAGACTAAGTGTCGACACTAGCCTTCATGGTGTCGACACAACTCCTTGTGTTGTTGTAACAGCTTCTCGACACTGCTTCTTCAGAATGTGTCGACACTGATCCTGTGTGTCGACACAAGCCTTCTGTTGAATGTGTCGACACTGGTTGAGTGTGTCGACACAAATACTTCTTCAATACTTAGTTGGTTTCTGCTGTGTGTCGACATAACTCCTTTGTGTCGACACAACTCCTTGTGTTGAAACTTGCTAAGTGTCGACATATCTTCTTTGTGTCGACACATGCCTTTATGTGTTGAAACTTTGCTTAGTGTCGACACATATCCTTTATGTCGACACATGCCTTCATGTGTTGAAACTTTGCTGAGTGTCGACACATCTCCTTTGTGTCGACACATGCCTTTATATGTTAAAACTTTGCTGAGTGTTGACACATCTCCTTTGTGTCGACACATGTACTTTAACTTTGTTGAAGTTTGCTGAGTGTCGACACAGCCTCCTGGTGTCGACACTTTTGATGTCGACAAAGTTTCTCTGGGTGTCGACACTGCCTCTAAGTGTCGACACAGATAATGTTGACAATTCTTCACAGTGTGTCGACACAGCCTGTATGTGTCGACACTTTTCTTCTGGTGTCGACTCTGCCTTCCTGGTCTCGACACAATTACTCCAAGTGTCGACACAGCTTCTCTAGGTGTCGACACAAGCCTTCTTAAGTGTCGACACTTCTCCTCTAGGTGTCGACACATGGACTTAGAAACTTTCCTGCAATCCTGCAGTTAATTAACCTGCACAAATAAACTCAAAGCACATCAAATACACCTTGATATATATCATTGAGTAGGGTGAGTCTTCTTCAAATCTGGTACAAATATTCCAATGTACCCAACAATCTCCCCCTATTTGGAGAAGTCATAACCCTTAGTCAATGATATACACCATACATAACAAATTCTCAATATGATGTAAAACAGTATTATATGACTGGGTAAATACTAAACATGTATAAACAGAATATGTATAAACAATTATCTCAGAACAATAATGTAATAGATTGAACATATAACATTGTTCTTACAACTTCAAATATTTTCATCAATCAAAAGTTTACATAGAGTTTAATGCAAATGATTACAAATTGTAAACTTAAGAAAATTCTATCCTATGGCTGCTCTGGTTCCTTGATAACAATGCCCTTTCTAGATTGAATCTTTGCTTGAACAGGAGCTTCATTGTCATCAGCAGGCTTCTTCCCTTTAAGATCTTTCTTTTTTCTGTTCTTCAGCTCTTATCTTCTGTCTCTCAAAATAGTGATAAGGCTTAGGGAAATACTTGCTAGGCTCTTGTGCATTAGGAGGTAGCTTCCCTAATTTGGCCTTCCTTCTGTACTGTACTATGGCCTCTTGCCTAGCTTCATGTTTTTTATATTCCTGGTTAGAATACCATTTGCCCCTCTCTAGGAAATTATCCTTAGCAGCCTTCCAAGCAGTTAATATGATATTCCTAGAGGTTGGGCTCCATTGCTCAAAGTCTGGCCTTAATTCAGCCTGCTCTCTGAACCTTTTCTTAGATAATTGGTCCACTTGTTCTTTTAGTACTGCCTCTAGCACAGGCTGTACAACTTTCTCAAGAATAACATTCTAATTACCCTCAGGAGGACTATACATAGACTGTACCTCCTAATATATCATGTCAAAATCTGCAGGAGGATATATCACTTGAGCCACTTCAGCTTGTTCTCCTCCAAAATATGCAGGATTTATGCCAGACTCTGCAACATTATCATCATCACATAAAGGTGGATATCCAAGGGTAGCTCTGATAGAGTTTGAAATCCATTTTGCATGATCAGAGCCTGCTTTGACTAACACCCTCTCCCCTTTTATGACTTCTCTTTCTATATGATCCCTAAGATCATCCTTTTGGAATCGTATCTGAGCATTCAAATAGTTAACTCCATCTTTATAAAAAGGTTTTAACCTTTGTATCTTGTCAGTAATTGCCTTCTGAGAATCTTCAGTGGCAGTTTTAACAGCAGTGAGGCTCTCTTGTAATTGCTTATCAAATTCAGCCTTGGCAGCAGTCCTTGCTGTAGTTTGAGCAGCAGCTAGAGTCTGCATTTCAGTGACTATCACATTATGTGACTCAGTTAAATTGTCATTCATTCTTATTTGGTTTTCCAGGACATATCCTTGTTTCACTGCCAAGTCATCAATCTGTTTCTTTATATTCTCTTGATGAGTAGCCAGATAAACCATTACATTCCCTCCTTTATGGAAACAATCAGTCATTTCCTTCTTGTTTTGATTCACTTCAAATCTTATAGATTTTATGTCTTGAGCTAGATCAAATTGAAGTGATTTATGGCCTTCATCCATATAAGTTTGTAAAGCCTTCCTTTGCTCATCTAGCTTTATTTGCAATGCCACCATCAGAGAACTATAATCAGTAGTTGGGGCAGGTTGTGGAGCAATTGTCTATAGTGCTTTCTTGTAAGTCTGGCTTCTTCTCTTGAAGACCTGGAACTTTCTTTTCTTGGCTCTATCAGCCTCTTCATCCTCTGAAGCAGAAGTGCTAGCAATATTTACTCTATCCTTAGGACTAGGATGTAAGTCCTTCTCAGTACTTTGTAGTTCCTCAGCATCTTTTCTTGTTGTCTCCTCTTGAGACCTAACCTGCTCCCCCTGAAGATCTACCTGCTCCCCCTCAACAGCTGCTTTTTCTCCCTCTAAGTCAGTCTATAAAAGATCAGGAAATAGCTCTTCCAGTGTAAACTCCTGTTGAGGATGGACTGGAGACTCTCTTATTTCTATAGCAACTGAGTCTACTTTATCAGCAATTAATGTGTCCTCCATGACAATATCTTGTGGTTCACTATGTAACTGTGTTTGCTGATCAACATCAAGAAATGATTCAGTCAAAACTTCTTCCTCAATAGTGAAATCTAATTGATTAACTACAGTGATTACCTCTAGTATTGTTTGGGTAGCCCTTTCACTCTCTAATTAGGTTGGCTCATCCACATGTAGAGGCTCCCCCTGGAGTGGATCCAGGTGAATAGGGCTAGCTGATGGTAGCTCCCGCTGCCTCTGAGCATCTTCTTATCTTGCTGGTGACTGTCCAGCATTGTCATCTTCTCCATCATCAGAACTAAAAACCACTTGTTCTTCTGAGCTACTTGAGGATTCTTGAGCCACAATGGCTATCTTCTTCTTCTTCTGAGGTGTTTCCTTTTCTGGAGTTGGCAGTTCCTTTATCAACACTCTATCCCACCTGGAGAAAATTCTTACATCCATTCTCCTCATGTGGTTTATCTTAGAACCAGTAGCTTGGTTCATCACTTCAGGGATACTGCCAGCTAAGTATAAACTCAGATTCTACCCAGATTGGGTTTCTTTAGGCTCTCTTTTATCTTATCAAACATGACTGTAGACCAATTAGTATTAAGTTTGAAAATTATCCTTGTCATCAAACTGAACATGTGAGCTGAAATTCTATCATGCCCACCAGGCTTGCTCAGTATTACCTTGCCAACTATCTCAGATAAAAACTTGCCCTGCATGTTCATGTCTTTCCTGTTGAAAACTGATCCTATTTTCAGGCTTGAATCAAGTCCACACCATGCCAGTGCCTCCCTTGTCTTTGAAGCAGATACATCCTCCTCTTCTTTAGTTCTAGGGAGATGTAGAACTTTTCTTAGAGTCTTATGGGAGACCTTCACCTTTGCCCCATGAACTTTGGACTTAATCTTGAGTCCAGATTCATCAAGAGTAGCTGCACTCAAGAATTCAAGAACCTCATTCTTCCAAATCTTGATTGGTTCTGATACAAGATACTCTAATCCAGTCTCGGCATTAGGGTTACCACACCTTGGATTTCTGGTTCTGCGTCATCAAAGGCGTGTCGCACGAGCTCATATCCTTCATTAATGTTCTCTTCTAGCATGGGAGCCATTAGGGTTTGAAGAAATTTTGAATTTAGAGAAGAGAGATGTCGACACACAAGTTTGGTCTCGAAACTATGGTGAGCGTGTCGACAAACAATGGTGAAAACCTATTTATACCTTTCTAAAATTGAAGGTGAAAAGACACGACAGATTACTTGAAATGTGTCGACACTGTTGATAAGTGTCGACACTTACTTCTAATGTCTCGACAACTATGTGTCGACACAAGTATAGTCGACAGAATTTATGTGTCAACACTTATATATCTCAGCTCGACACTTAGTTGAGACTCTACTAGACTAATTCTGTGTAAAACCTAAGTGTCGACAGCACACTGGATGTGTCGACACCACCCTGGATGTGTCGACACCTACACTGCATGTGTCGACACTAATTCTCTGAAGTGTCGACACAGACTTCCTAGATGTGTCGACACCATTTCTCTGAAATGTCTACACCACTTTTATGTGTCGAAACAAATAAATCTGTGTGTCGACACTATTTTACTTAGCCAATTTTTGTAAACTATTCTAAGTTTATCATTCATAATTCAATTTTAAACTTATTGAATTTGGTTTCATCTAAGGGTTTAGTAAACATATCAGCTAACTGATTTTCTGTCTTAACATACTCTAGGGAAATGTCTTCTTTTTCCACATGTTCTCTTAAAAATGGTATTTAATTTCTATGTGCTTAGTCCTACTATGAGAGACAGGATTATTTGTAATAGAAATGGCACTAGTAGAATCACAAAATAAAGGTGTCCTACTTACTTGAATACCATAATATTCTAGCTGATGTTGAATCCATAGTAGTTGTGCACAACAACTTCCTGCAGCAACATACTCTGACTCATCTGCGGAGATGGCCACACTCGTCTGCTTCTTGCTACTCCATGACACCAGCCTTCCACCTAGAAATTGACAGGTTCCTATGGTACTCTTCCTATCTTACTTGCAGCATACAAAATCTGCATCTGAATAACCTGTCAGTTCAAAATCTCCATTCCTAGGGTACCAACGGCGTAGATAAGGTGTGCCCTTAAGATATCTCAAAATTCTTTTGACTGCTGTCAAATGAGATTCTTTAGGGCAAGCTTGGTACCTAGCACAGACACATGTAGCATACATGATATCTGGTCTACTAGCAGTCAAATACAGTAGGGAGCCAACTATCCCTCTATACAAAGTTTCATCTACAGGTTTCCCTGCATCATCTTTGCTTAGAGACATGCTTGACCCCATAGGAGTTTTCATGGTAGTGGATGATTCCATACCATACTTCCTTATCAATTCTAGGGTGAACTTAGACTGGCATATGGATAATCCATCTTCAGTCTGTCTAACTTGGAGACCCAAGAAGAACTTAAGTTCCCCCATACTGCTCATCTCAAATTGTCCTTGCATGAGTTTTGCAAACATTCTGCAAAGACTACTTTCTGTAGACCCAAATATTATGTCATCTACATATATTTGGACTAAGATAATCTTGCCTCTGGATTCCCTAAGGAATAGAGTCTTGTCTATTTTCTCCCTTGAGAATTTGTTCTCAATGAGGAAACTAGACAGGGTTTCATACCAAGCCCTTGGGGCTTCTTTTAACCCATACAAAGCCTTCCTAAGTCTATATACATAATCAGGTTTAAGAGAATCAACAAAACCTGATGGCTGCTCTACATAGACTTCTTCCTTCAGATTTCCATTCAGAAAAGCTGACTTAACATCCATTTGATATAACTTAAATCCTTGATATGTTGCATAGACAAGGAACATCCTTATTGCTTCCAGTCTTGCTACTGGAGCAAAGGTTTGACCAAAATCAATACCTTCTTCCTGCCTATATCCTTTTGCCACCAGCCTAGCTTTATTCTTTATGATTATTCCATTTTGATCCAACTTGTTCCTAAAGATCCACTTAATTCCAATAATGATGTGGTCCTTGGGTTTAGGAACTAGCTCCCAGACCTTGCATCTTTTGAATTAATTCAGCTCCTCTTGCATGGCCTCAATCCAATGAGGGTCTAGGATTGCTTCTTCAAACTTCTTTGGCTCTACTTGGGATGGAAAACTGGAGTGAAGAACTGTATTTAGATTCCTGCTCCTTGTTTGCACCCCTTGTCTGGGATCTCCAATTATTTGATTGGCTGGATGATCCCTTAAGTGCCTATTTGCTGGAGGCAGCCTGTCTTCAGGTTGTACACCTTCAGTCTTTTCATTTAGCTGCACCTCTTGGTCTTCTTCAGCATCAGGAGTATCTTGTACTCCCCCTGGACAACAACCACCATCTTCCACTTGCTGACTTATAGAAGGACCTTCTGTTAAGGTCAGCTTGTCCATTCTTTCAGTTACACCTGTAGAGCTGCAAACAGTTCTTGACAATTCATTATTAATAAGTCTAGCTTCATCAAAAACTACATGAACAGACTCTTCTACAACTTGAGTAATCAAGTTGTAGACCCTATAAGCCTTACTATTATTGCTGTACCCAACAAAGATCCCCTCTTGGGATTTGGCAGCAAACTTGGTTAGATAAGACTTACCATTATTAAGGATATAACACTTGCAACCAAAGATCCTGAAATAGAATAAATTTGGTTTTCTGCCCTTCACAATCTCATAGGGGGTCTTCTTGTGGCTCATGGTGATAGTAGCCCTATTGATCACATGACAAGCAGTGTTTACTTCCTCGGCCCAGAAATATTCTGGGAGAGATGTGTCACTCAATAGGGTTCTACCAGCCTATATCAAGGTTCTATTTTTCCTTTCAGCAATACCATTTTGCTGAGGTGTTCTTGGTGAGGAGAATTCCTGAAAAATTCCAAATTCTTCACACAGTTTTGTCATACTGTCAGACTGAAATTCAGTACCATGGTCACTTCTGATTTTGACCACTGTACTGTCCAATTCATTCTGAATTTGTTTAACAAAACTATATAAGATACTTGGGGTTTCAGATTTTTGTCTGAAGCAAGAACACCCAGGAATATCTTGAATAGTCATCTACAATCACAAATGTGTAGACCTTCCTACCTAGGCTGTGAACTGGCATAGGACCAAAAAGATCCATATGCAAGAGGTATAGACACCTCACAGCATCTTTGTTCTCAAGGCTATGAAAGGTGGATTTGGTTTGCTTGCCTTTTTGACAAGCTGAGCATATCCCATCCTTTATACACTTAACCTGAGGACCATTCCTCACTAACTCTTTGCTAAAGAGTTGACCAATTGTCTTATAGTTAAGATGAGCCAGCCTCTTGTGCCATTTAACACAATGTGAGACTTTCTCATCAGCTACAAAACAAATAGGAGAAACAATGTTCTCACATATAATGTCTAGACAATAGACATTTCTCTTCCTATATCCTGTCAGAATGATCTTTTGATCACTTGATCTTTTGATATGACAACCATCCTTGACAAATGAGATGTCATATCCTAAATCACTCAGCTGACTTATGCTAATGAGGTTATGTTTCAAACCCTTTACATAAGCCACTTGAGTAATTGTAATTTGGTTACTAGTAATGTTACCAAATCCTTTGATGATTCCTTTTTCTGAACCACCAAAGGTAACTTTAGGGCCATCCTTGATTAGTGTATAGTCCTTCAGCAACCCCCTAGTTCCAGTCATGTGCCTGGAACATCCACTGTCCAAGTACCATATAGGGGCATGGCCACTTGGAATCACCTGCAAAACCGATTACTTAACCTTAGAACCCAAATAATTCTTAGGTCCTTGGTGCAGGTTAGTTTTACTTTTAACAAAACTACCTGTAGCACTTTTAGCAGGTAGTTTGCTACTCTCCTTGACACTTAAATTGTGCCAACAATCTATGGCAAAGTGGCCTATCTTGCCACAATACCAACACTCAAACCTGTTGTACCTTTGTTTAGGTACAACCCTGGCTGGATTTTCTACTGCAGCCTTGTTGTTTAGTACTGGGGCTTTGCCCTTAGATTTGGTCTTAACTGTCCAGGCAGGTTTTGTAAACCCCAATCCAGTTTTACCCTTATGGGGTACAAACTCATCTATCAAAGGTAAAACAGATTTTGGTTTAGAAGACCTTGCTACAATCTCTCTCTCCTTCTGAAGTCTAGCCTCCAGATTTCTAATTTGATCATTCTTAAATGTAATAGTACCCATCTGAATAACAGTAATGTTCTTCAGCCTGGCTATTTCATTCAGTTTCTGATAAAATAACTTGTCTGAATCAGCAGCAGCCAATTTAAGACTAGCAATCTCCTTTGCGTGAGATTTGGACAAGGTTTTGCTTTTCTTCAAGGCCTGCAACAAATCCCTATATTCATCAATTAACTGATGAATATCTCCTTTAGATTCAGACTCACCCACATCACTTGATGCAGATGTATCTGATTCTGACTCAGTACTAGAAATTGAACTAGAAGAACAACTTTGTACCTTACTTGGTCCAGGCTGATCCTGGATTTTATCTCCTTCAGATAAGGCCATCAGTCCCTTGCACTGAATATCCTCATGCTCATAAATTGAGTTCATTAGCTGCATGAACTCATATTCTTCTTCTTCAGCAAATAAACCTATATAGACTTCAACTTCTGAATCTGTTTCTGAAGATGACTGATCAGTCAAAATTTTATCTCTCTTGGCAACAAAGGACTTTTCCTTTTTGCCCTTAAACTGTGTCTTCTTTCTGTCAGTTGACTCCTTCCTCTTTTCAGGACAGTCATCCACTACATGTCCCTGTCTATTGCAATAATATCATACAATCTTTGAGGATGTAGTTTTACTTGGCTTGGACTTTCTTCTATCATTTCTTGATGACTTCCTGTTCTGATAGTAGTCATCTTTTATCTGTGAAGTGGATGTCTTAGACCTCCACTGCTTCTTCTTCAAAAACTTTTGAAAATGCCTTGTAAAAGCATCAAAGTCTTCATCACTTTCACTGCTATCTGAATTCTTGCTTTCTGAATTATCTGTCTCAGCCTCAGCAACTATTTGAGGTGGAGATGGTGACTTGCTTCTATATTTCCTAGTGGCTTCAGTCTTGAAGGCCATAGCTCTTTCCTTGTGCTACACTCTAATAGTCTTCTCTTCCTCCTTCCTAACCATTAACTGCATCTCATAAGATAACAATTTTCCAAACAAAGTTGGAGGAGGTATATCAGCTAATTTAGCCATTTTCCTAATGGCACAAATCTTGGTGTCCCAGTCCTTAGTCAGGGATCTTAAGAACTTGTCATTCAGCTCATAGTTGCTGAATTCTCTTCCATAGGACATCAATTCATTTACTATCCTATAGAACTTTTTGTAGCATTCAGTAATGCTATCAGACTTTCCTTGTCTGAAACTTTCATATTCCTGATTTAACAAAGACTTCCTGTCTTGTCTTACTTCTTCTAATCCCTCCATGTAAACAATTAAAGTGTCACACATTTCTTTAGAAGTTTTACAATGAATTAAATTCTGAAATGTTGCATCATCAATTTCACTAACAATAATATTCTGGGCCCTCTTGTCCATAGTGGCCAGAATAATTTCATCTTTAGTCATTTCTGAATAGTCTTTGGGAGTTCTCTGATTTGCATCCAGAATAGATACTTTCATTGGCACATATGACCCTTCTTTGACTGTGATGTATATTCTTGGATCAGATGCTTCCATAAAGAGTCTAACCCTCTCTTTCCAAATGCAAAAAATCTCTTTTCTACAGATTGACAATTTCATGGACCCCAGCTCTTTGTGATTCTCACTAGAACCCATTTTCTTGAATCTTGATTATTCTGAATCTGCCTACAGGATCTTACTCAGACTGTTATGTCCCTTTTTGAGGAACGTCCCTCTGATACCACTTGAAAGAAATAGTGCCTAATCACCTAGAGGGGGGTGAATAGGTATTCTTTTTCCTTTTGATTTTAAAGGCAGAAATACTGAACAGTAAAAGCAATTCTACAATTATAACAACACAACAACCATACAATCACACATACACAGAGTTCACACAGGATTTATAGTGGTTCCCTAAGGTCTGGGTACATCCACTTCCCCCCTTCGCCTATCTAGTAGTGTACTTGATTCGGCCTAACTTCTCCACTTCTTCTCAGATCCTCAGATCTTACAACTCAGAACCCCAAACAGGATCCTACAGCTCAGAGTGAGCCCACTCCTACAACTCAGGCACAAAGCCCTACCACTCAGTCTTCAACAAGACCTACACTCAGAGAGCAAAGTCTCCTACAACTCAGGCACAAGGCCCTACCTCAGTCTTCAACAAGACCTACACTCAGAGCCCACAGTCTCCTACACTCAGCCTTTATAGCATAGGCTTATAACTCAGATCCCTTAGGATCCTACAGAAAATAAAGTTTACAAGGTAAATAACCACAACTCTGAAAGAGAGAGATGAGTTGACTGGCTTCTTGATGAGTTCTTGAAAGAACTTTGCAGAGATCAACCTCCCTTGGCTTTCTTCAAAGCTTCTTGAATTAGAACACAGTAGGGTTGAATCTCCTGAAGATGATCTTCAATCAACTTCTGTCTTGTGAATCAGATATCAATCTGAATCTTACTTATCAGCCTGGTTCAACAGCTGGTCTTCTTAGAAGGAGCTCTCTCTCTTCAACTTTTTAGATCTTCTCTTGAAGGTCTTCTTCTTTGTTGTGTTGTTTTTCAATTCATTGATCACCTCCTCTGTTGAAGGAGAAAGGTCTTTAAATAGTCTTCCTCCAAGGTAACCGGCTGATCCGGTTTCTAACAACCTTCTGACAGCTCTGACAGTTGCAGTTGACCGGCTGAAATGACAGCTGTCAAGTCATCCAGTCACTTCTTGAAATCACTGTCACAGTCTGAAAGTGTCGAGACAGATAGTCTTTATGTGTCGACACAAATAGACTAAGTGTCGACACTAGCCTTCATGGTATCGACACAACTCCTTGTGTTGTTGTAACAGCTTCTCGACACTGCTTCTTCAGAATGTGTCGACACTGATCCTGTGTGTCGACACAAGCCTTCTGTTGAATGTGTCGACACTGGTTGAGTGTGTCGACATAAATACTTCTTCAATACTTAGTTGATTTCTGCTGTGTGTCGAACAACTCCTTTATGTCGACACAACTCCTTGTGTTGAAACTTGCTAAGTGTCGACACATCTTCTTTGTGTCGACACATGCCTTTATGTGTTGAAACTTTGCTGAGTGTCGACACATCTCCTTTGTGTAGACACATGTCTTCATGTGTTGAAACTTTGCTGAGTGTCGACACATCTCCTTTGTATCGACACATGCCTTCATGTGTTGAAACTTTGATGAGTGTCGACACATCTCCTTTGTGTCGACACATGTACTTTAACTTTGTTGAAGTTTAATGAGTGTCTACACAGCCTCATGGTGTCGACACTTTTGATGTCGACAAAGTTTCTCTAGGTGTCGACACTGTCTCTAAGTGTCGACACAAATAATGTTGACAATTCTTCACAGTGTGTCGACACAGCCTGTATGTGTCGACACTTTTCTTCTGGTGTCGACTCTGACTTCCTGGTGTTGACACAATTACTCCAAGTGTCGACACAGCTTCTCTAGGTGTCCACACAAGCCTTGTTAAGTGTCGACACTTCTCCTCTAGGTGTCGACACATGGACTTAGAAACTTTTCCTGCAATCCTGCAGTTACTTAACCTGCACAAATAAACTCAAAGCACATCAAATACACCTTGATGTATATCATTGAGTAGGGTGAGGCTTCTTCAAATCTGGTACATATATTCCAATGTACCCAACACCCAGAGGGTTGCTACAGTCGCTGCCGGTCTCTGAGTGGAAGTTTGAGGATATTGCTATGGATTTTGTGCACTGATTTCCTCGCTCCCACTCGGGGAACGATTCTATTTGGGTCATTGTCGACAGATTGACCAAGGTGGCCCGGTTTATACCTATCTGGAAGGACATCCCAGTTACTGTTTTGGTGAGGTTGTTTGTGGAACAGTTCGTCAGATACTATGGGGTCCCCAGGACGATTATCTCGGATCGTGATGGTCGATTCACTTCTAGGGAGTGGAGAGCGTTGCAAGCATACTTGGGTTCTCAGCTTACTTTTAACACTGCTTTCCATCCACAGACCGATGGTCAGACAGAGCGGACAATCAGGACCATGGAGGATCTGCTACGATTATGTATACTGGATACGGGGAGGCCCTGGGAGAGACTGTTGCCTCTGGTCGAGTTCTCCTACAACAACAGTCACCAGACGAGCATTAGGATGGCACCTTATGAGGCTCTTTACGGGAGGAAGTGCCGGACTCCACTATCTTGGGTTTAGGATGAGGACCCCAGGGCACTTGGATCAGACTACATTGAGGATACGAATGTCTCAGATACGATTGATCAGGGACCGGATGCTAGAGGCCCAGAGTAGGCAGGCAAAGTACTACAATGCATGACATCGAAAGGTAGAGTTCAAGGTGGGGGATAAAGTGTTCTTGAAGATACGTCCGGTGCATAGTATTTCTCAGGTGCGGAGGCACAAGAAGCTCAACCCTCGATATATTGGACCATATTTGATTCTGGAGCGGATCGGCCCCTTGGACTACAGGTTGGAGCTACTGCCAAAGCTGGGGACCTTGCACGATGTCTTCCACGTCTCCTCGCTACGGAGAGCTCTCCTTCAGCCAGAGCAGCATATCACGACTACAGCCGGCCTGTTAGCGTCAGACAGATCAGTTCGTTTGGAGCTGCTCCAGATCGATGATACCACGGTCCGAGTACTGCGGAAGAAGAGGGTTCCCCGGGTGAAGGTGTTGTGGTCCAACCATGGATGGGAGGAGCACACTTGGGAGCCGAGGGATCTGATGCTAGAACGGCACCCAGAGCTTTTTTTACCTCAGGTAACACTTTTATTATTGTCTAATGTACTTCAATTTTCATGCTTAGAAACCCCGTAAACTCGAACTTGAATTTCGGGACGAAATTATTTCTTTGTTTATTGGAATTTGTAACATCCCACTTTCAATTAGACCCCTCTACTTAGGATTGGGTTAGGACATGTGGTGGGGACATGGGTTTAGACTAGGTTGAACCATGGGATTTGGGTTTAGTCATATGGGGCCCACAATAGGGACCAAGGTAATCTAAGTCAAACCAGCCCAAATTGGGGTCCTAGCCACACATTGATTCCACCACTACACCCCTAACCCTAACATCAACTTGAGGGAACCATAAGCCATATCACAAAGTCAACTATTGACTAGAGTTGACCCAAATCAACCCTAATCTTAATTTGGTCAAACCCACACCTAAAGGCCCAAATTGTCCAAGTGGGACACCACCATGGCCCAACCCAAGTTGGGTGGTGTTATAGGGTCCATGACCTTCAGGTGGGGTCAGCCCACTCATCAAGTTGACCAAGTCAACCCTAAAAGTCAACAAAGTCAACATGAAGCCTAAAGGAAGAAAAGGAAGGTCAAGCCCATTCCCAATGGGCAAAGCCCACTAACCATGGCCCATGACCAGCCCAAGTGGTCAAAGACAGCTCCTACCCCTCTGAATTAGGAGAGAGAATTCATGCATGGTGGTAAAATGAGAATTTTAGGAGAGAGAAGGTGGAGAAAGAAAATGAGGACCATGTGGTCCTCCTTCCTTCTGTCCAAGACACTTAGAAAGCTTCCCCAGCTCATTCCAGAGTGATTATGCTGCTGGATGGCCACTTGGCACCATGGGTGAAACATCCTAAGCTTGGCCGAGCCTTACCTTGAAGTTAACTCCATATACATCCACCCCCAGCTAAAACTACCCCCACCATTAGCTTTAGAAGGAGGAAACGAGTGGACTTTGAGTGTTGGAGCAAGGAAATTGCTGGAGAAACCATGAAACGAGAAGTATTCATCGGATTAAGCTCGTCCATGGCTCACCGCCGCCAAACTCGCCGCCAAGCCTCAATTCTGGTCCGTTTCACTTGACCTCTCACCGTACTAGAATTCTAGATCGACTAGGAGAGACATCAGGCTCAATTGAGCCCGATACCATGTGAGCTGAGAGAAAAATTCCGAGCTTTTCCTCCTTGCTCGGGATAGCCGGACGAGCCGCCTCCGGCAGCCTCACCACCGGGAAACGCCAGCCACCACCTCAACGAAGGTGGTGGCAATAATCGCCGGCGGTGGCACCGACCCAAGTGGCCGGAAATGGGAAATCAAGTTGATCTAGGTCGGGCTCATCCCAGCCGTTGGCTGGAGGTAGGAGATAAACGAATGCCGTCCATTTGATTTCATATGATTAATGAATTAAATTGGATATGAATAGTAATAATATGTCACACTTTTACATAGTTCTTGCATGCTAAAAATAGGCCTCTTAAATGCAATTTCAGAACTAGATATCAATATCATAATTGTATGCCTAGGTCTTACCTTCAGTTTGCCACACTAAACTTGAGAATTGGAGCAATAGGGCTCCCTGTAAGGCCATTCTACCCAGACTGGTCCTAGGCTAGGACATATTTTCAAATGTGTGCCCAGTCCAAATTATAAGTCCTCATGACCTGCGATTTTGGTCATCTATGAGACTATGTTATACTTAGTTACTGACCAAAAATTGTAATTTTTGGAAAAATATTTCATATAGTTTTTATTAAAATTCACTTATTTAAATTAATTGAATATATGGAGAAATACAAATCCAAATAGCCCCAAATTTTGGTGGCATGGCTTCTGGGTCAATATAAGCTCATGATAAAAATTTCAGCCTCTTTGGGCCTCTTCATGTTGGGTAAACTCACTTGCATGTGTATAATGAATATAGGCTTGGGGTGCCTTTAGCAAAAAATCTATATAATGGACTTAGCCCATTTGGCACATTAAAAGTCTATGAAATCTTGGTTAGAGGATTATTAGGGTGAAATATACCTTCAATAGAAGTAATGAGATTTTTGGGATCAAAAATTCCATTATTTGGAATTTTTGAGTATTAGGCCTTTTAAAGATAGAAATTTGAAAATAGGGTTATTGATGAGTTAAAATTCTCAAATTTTGTTAAGAACTCAAGGGAGTCATAGTTAACCAATGAAAAATTTTATGTGTCTGTTAGATGATTATATTGTGGAATTATGTAAAATTTACAATTTTGCCCCTTTATTGAAATTATTTAAAAATGATGGAAATTACAGTTGGAATATTATGGAAAAATTCTTAGTGATTTAGTTATGTGCTTGTGACCTTGTGTATTTTTATTAATAGCTTTGGATGCATCTATAGGTTTAAAATCCAATAAATGGCATTTTTGTTATATTTGTCATATGAGTGTTGGTGAACCACATTACTGTCCAGGACTATGAAATTTTGTATTTGGTATTATTTCAGCAATTTACATTTGCAGTAAGTTTTCTAGAATTTTTAGAAACATATTTAATGTACTTCATTTGTAAAGTGACCAATTCATGGATTTAACTTTAAATAAAATTTAAATGGAAATATAAATGGAAAAATTACAATTCTTGGAAAACAGTCATAATCAGCCTAGATGATCATTAGGAAAATTTATTATACCAGGGGGATCATTTGATATAATACTTCTTGTATATAGTGACATAGACCACTTAATTAAAGGATTTAATTTAGGGACTTTATGACTTAGAAAAATAGTGAAAACTCCACATAATCAATATCATATATAATACCATCCCATGATAAGTGGTTATGGTCACTTTGGACAAGAAATTGGAAGTCGAACTTTACGGGTGGTATTAAGTCATGGGTTGCATCTTGCTCAGATAGTATATATTACTAGGACCGCAGGGGGATAAGAATAGATATTGAGATGGTAATTATTTTGGGAGAATAAACCCTGGTTGGTCTACTATAGGTCATTTCTTGGTTACGAGCGATAGAGTGCAAGTCCTAGGATAGTAACCATAACAAAGGCCGACGGAAGACCGCCGCCCTTCTATTAACATCTTAAGTCATTAGGACCACTCCAGTGTAATAATAAGAGCAGAGTATGGACAAGCAATAGACACTAATAAGAGTAAATATCCTTGAGAAAGGGAGCTTTGGGATTCAACCCATGGTAGTTCCTAGTGCCCCTGAAAGCTCTTCATCGGGCATGCCTCGGGAAGTCCTGGGATCAACCCTAAACTGATAGGTGTAACCAACACTAGACAAGAGTAGTCTAATAGGTTAAGACATTGTGGTACATTCTCACCCGTGATGGGTTTGAGGGATTTTGATAAAGGCACGATGTGCAATACAACCCGCGATGGATTTGAGGGATTTTGATAAAGACACTATGTTCAATCTCACCCGTGATGGGTTTGAGGGATTTTGAATAAAAGCATTATGTGCAATCTCACCCACGATGGGTTTGAGGGATTCAGGATGGGTTGGTCCTGCGAGCTGGAGGCTCGGGTTGGAATATATTGCATGTGCATAAACTTGTGGTGGGTCATGCGGTACTGGGCCAATCGTCACACCGATGGCAGTACGGTGGCTCTTGCGAGGTGTGATGATTTGAGGGGCAAGTGGGTTATTTTACGCTGCGGTCTGGAGGATGATCCCCGAAAACGCACACTCGACCAAAAATACTGGTGGGTTGCCAGCAAATAGTACGCAGAGACTCTAGAGTGCACCTAGGATGTGTATAGAGGTGTATGGGAGGTCTAGGCCTGGTAGTGTCATACCCGCCTAGGAGTGGAGACACCTGCTCCACTGCTGCTGTAGCCACAACGGTGGTACCAGCGAGTGATGCTAGCTCCAAAAAGTGGGAACTAAAGGTCTGTGATCACAGAGTCGTGTGTGTGAGTTGCACTTGTTTGAACCATAAAACGCATGCATATCATACATTCATAACTAGGTCATACACACCAAGGATCCTTATCATATAAATTAGTATGGCTCTTTCATATGATAAGTTATATTTCTGGAAACCTTAACTTATATGTTTGTATGAGCATTCATATAAGTTAAGGTACTTCTATGATGGTAGTAGTAGCTCATTATACTTGCTATCTTTCTTACCTTGCATACAGTACTTGTTTACTTACTGCTCTTTACTTGTTGCTGTTCAGCTCCGCTTACTTTTCTTGCATTATATTTATAGTACTGCTAGAGTAGGAATATTTGTTATATATGTACTCTTAGTATAACTTCATTGTCACTTGCTTCCTTATTTTACCCCTTGTTGTCCTCCGCTTCGTCCTCCCGCCCGATGCCTAGGAGTTGCGGGGCGAGGTGTGGAGGAAACGACTTACTCTTTTTGACTAACGGTCAGTGTGACCAATCATTTTAGGAGCTCGAGGAGATGGAGCACCAGCAGGATGTGGTGGCAGGACATGAGGAGCTGATACCACCACCTACTACTACTACTGCAGCCCGACGTCAGGTGGGACGAGTCTTCTGAGGATAGCGTAACTTCCACTTGTTGTCATTTATGAGAGAGATATTTGTCATTATGTACTGGGCATAAGCCCCTTTTTCCCTATTTTTATATGCTGGACTGATGTACTCTTTTTTGTTATGAGATAGTGTTGTGACTTGTGGACTAGTGGTTGCTTTATATTGCTTTTACTTCTTACTCTCTTATTGGCCAAATAGGTTATATGATCATACTAATCGACAGGATCGGCGTGTTGCGGTGTCGACTAGCCCGTGTGTTAGTGCCACTGTAAGACGGCGGTTCTGGGCATAAGACCGGGTTAACTCCTTGGTAAGGGGGAGGGGTCTTACAGCCACCAGCTTCAGGCCACCATCCGGCGTGGGCGGGTCCCTTTTTTGCCCGGGGGTCGGATCGTCATTTTCCCAAAAATTGTGATCCATGTTCCCCGATTCAGGTGCTCATATTGGTCGATCCAATAGTTATTAGGTAAAATTATCGGAGACCCCCTGAGAAATCTATAAATAAACCAGATTTCACCTCATTTGGATGGTTCTTCTGGTTGGGAAAATTCTTTAACCACTATACTATCACTATACTCTTTATACCCTACTCTCTGCAGGATTTCATCCCAAGTGCACTCCAACGGAGCACTGAAAGAGCCTGCAGAGTCCGGTGAAGTGGAGATCGCTTAGTGGCGCATCGGTTACTGGGAGACACATGATGGCTGTCGGCAAGTGCATCGATCGCTCAAGTAATATTAAATATAGGATAAAATCCCCAAGTATCGATCTCTCTAGGAAAAGGTAAGGTGGCGTTTACTTTTGAGGAAGGACTTGAGATTGAAGTACTTGGGGTAGATTATGAAGGGGCTTTTGGTTTGCAAAAATAAAATAACTAAATCAACTACTCCTATGCAGGCCGCTATGCACTACTTCACTTGTGGATATGGAGACTATGCAACCTGTATACACTGCTTCGCAAGGCGGATGGATGAGAAGGCTTATAGATGGAATGGAAACGCTTTGCGGAATTGAGTGTCATAATCACCTCCTCACTAAGCTCACACCTAGCAATTACTTGTGTAGCAATCCCACCACTCACACCATAATCAGTAGAGAGCACGCCTCAAGTAATTCATATAAGAATAATAACATTGCATAATAATGAAATGAAGATTAAATCAAATGTAGAGTGCAAATATCATCAAAATATGGAGAAAATAACTACCATCATCTCACTAGGAAGAGAGAGAAGCAATAACTACAACCAAATATGAATTCTCATTGGATGTTCATGATATGAATCGCCGGGTCGTCACTCCACATCCTAAATCAGTCTCCAATAGAGTCCAAGCTCTAAAATAGTATCATTCTCTTATGAAATGCTTGTCTTCTTTGTGTCATGATCGAGCCTCGTTCAGTGCAAAGTTCTCCTAGCTTGGCAATGAAGGTAGGACTAGAATCTCCTTTTCTTAAGGTCTTGGATGAAGTAGCGTGTCCGACGACAAAGCCCTAGTGGAAGGAAGAAGAAAAACGGAGCAAAATCCTCTTCTGGCGGAAGAAATTGCGGGCTGGATCTACAAAGCCAAAGACCTAAAAATTGCAACTTAAATAAAAAAAGTTCAGAATTTTGTTCATGCACGACCATGCATTTTAGAAATGCACATGAAAAACCCCCATCCGTCACGTAGAATACAACGGAAGGTCTGGTCGGGGCCCCACTCCATATTCCACTGACAGTTAGCGGAGTAACGTATTGAAACCAATCCAAACACGCATCCTAACTCAGCGTGCATTCTAGCAGAAGTATTAAAAGTATTAAGAGTATTAAAAACCTAACCACAGGAATGTCCACTACAACATTAATGGAATGATAACCAAAATAAACAAATAGTTTGGCCTTAAGTCCTTAAAAATTATTTCTAATAAATTAAAGTGTTTTGCAAACATTGGCACGCATGGCCGACAACACATGAAAGTAGAGAAGAAACTTCGTTTGGCCTTCGAGGGCCAACTTAACACAAATGGCTTTAGCCTGCTACTTTCTGCTTGGCTACCCAGCACCTGTATATGGGAAATCCACAAAGATGTGGAAAACAAGGCAATTGTCAACATTAGCTAACTAAATTATAATGACCCCGCCCCTCACCTGGGGCGGCGGAGCTCTTTAGCTGCATTAAACATCATGTATATATAATTCAATAGAACATGCAATTTAAGCACCATTCACCGTAGATATTGGCACAGCCGGCCACACGCCCCATGCACTTAAGGCATATTATCGGTGTAGCGGACATAACAAGGGTCCCACCATCATACTCAGTGATGGCTAATATTCTTTTGAGCATTATTAGTCTTCCCAGCCCGAAGCCTAAGACTCCCTCCTATGGCTATGATAAAGTCAAAGATGATCTCCAAGATTCACCTCAATGACACACTCCAAGTCGAACGACATAGGACTCGGTATTGTTCAGTTCTTTCACGTTGCTCAAACCGTCGGGCGTAACAAACTACAATGCGGGTCATCCTACCCTTTTCCATTCATAACAATACATAACCACGTTATGTATAACGCCCCAAAAATCGTTATCGAGCTGGTCGCATCCAAAAGTAATTTTGGTGCCTGTATATGGGTACACGGCCTAGGACACGGGCGTGTCCAAGGCCGTGTCTTGCTTGGTGTTTTGGCCGGCTGTATCCAGAGAAGGACACAACAGGAAACACGGTAGACTGACACGAGCGTGTAATCTGACACGGGCGTGTGCCTACCCGTATCAGTACCCGTGTTCGCGAGAGACGTGATGGTTGGCGTGACGATTATACGTGACACGCCTCCGGTCACGAGCGTGTCGAGGACCCGACACGGGCGTGTAAGGTTGAGACACGGGCGTGTCTTTGTCGTGTGGTTTTTTTTGCATTCGACGATCGTGCCTGGATCGAGGCACACGACCTGGGACACGGCCGTGTGCGAGGCCGTGTTCGGCCTAGGTTTGGGGATTTCTGTACAGATCTGAGCCGTTCATTTTCTTTAATTAAGATCCAATGACCCAGATGAGTTCCTGCTCTATTAAGGTTAGAAATAGAGGATCAATTCCTCATTTCTCTCTTAAGGACACTCTTTCAGGGAGTTTGAGAGAGGAGGAAGAAGTAGGAGGATTTTGGCCGTCGACGGAGCGTCGGAGCACCGTTTAGTTAACCGAGAGCGGATCCGTGGAGGAAATCCCGTTGCGAAGACTACTATCCATGTAATTTTCCATGGCACAAAAGCGTACTATAAGGGTAACAATTCTCTACTTGAGCATGCGAAGCTCTCTTCCTTTTTTCATTGGGAAACCCGCTCCCGTAAGTGTGCGGCGAGTGTGCGGTGTTCCTTGGGGTTGACGGGAATAGTCCCCCTTGTGTTGCATATAGAGTCCGGAATTGAAGTACGAACATAGGCATTGTGTGTGAAGCCTACTTGGACAGGTTGGTCTGGATCGGTGATGTTGCATTTGTTATAGTTTGTCGGAGAAGACTCCGTGCTTTGGGTTCTCGGTTTTCTACGCGGTAGATTGCAGCAGGGATCCTTGGGGATTAACTCCAATGCACACCCGGAAAACTGAGCGGAATCGTTGTTCTGCTAACTTGGCGGTCTGGGAACCGGCCTTGAACATAACTAGGTTATGCGATTGTTTGGAAATGTCAGGATCCGAGAGAAGCTTGGATCGTGCGTACGTCTTAAGGTGTACTATGTGTTGTGAGCAACGGACAAGTGGAATCGGACCTGGGCTATGTGGTTCGGTGCGAGAGACCCAAAAAAAAGACTGGTCATTGGTATAGTCGGGAGCCTTAGACAGTGGTCAGAAAGGCTAAAATGCTCACGTTGTTGCCATCCCGGCGGTGGTGGTTAAGACGCTGAAGTGTCAGGATTCACCGATAATGTGTCATGATTGCACGGGGTGTTTGGCCGTGCGAGCCTACACCTATGGCAAAGCATGTTTGTACTATATTGTTTAGCTGGGCAAATGAGTTGCAGGGAAGGAGCACCGCCGTCCTGAGTTAGGGGCGGGGTCATTATAATTTGGTCGGCTTTTGGCTGACCATTGCTTTGTTTTCCACCGCGCAGTGGAATGTTGCATACAGGTGCTGCGGAGCCAAGTACCAAATAGCGGCTGGAGCCCATATTATTGTGCTGGCCCTAGAAGGACAAAGTGAATAGTTGTACTTTATTTTGTCATGTGTGGCCGGCCTGCGAGCCGATATATGGAAAACATTATATTATTAAGTGAACTCCTGTAAGGCTATAAGGCCGTGTATCTTTCAGTGCATTTGTATTTCATTCTAGTGGTAGTGGTTGTGGACATTCATGCTTTTTTGGATTCAAGTTTGGGTTCTTTCAACTGTTTAAAAGCTTCCGCTAGAATGCTCTGTGTTAGGATGAGTGGTCTTAATTGGATAATTTGGTTATTCATACGTAACCTGTTGGGTACATTGGAATATATGTACCTGATTTGAAGAAGCCTCACCCTACTCAATGATATACATCAAGGTGTATTTGATGTGCTTTGAGTTTCTTTGTGCAAGTTAAGTAACTGCAGGTTAGCAGAAAAGTTTCTAAGTCCATGTGTCGACACCCAGAAGAAAAGTGTCGACACTAAAGAAGGCTTGTGTCGACACCCAGAGAAGCTGTGTCGACACTTGGAGTAATTGTGTCGACACCAGGAAGGCAGAGTCGACACCATAAGGAAAGTGTCGACACATACAGGCAGTGTCGACACACAATGAAGAAATGTCTAAAGAATCAGTGTCGACACTTAGAAGCAGTGTCGACACCTAGAGTAACTTTGTCGACAGCAAAAGTGTCGACACTAGGAGGCTGTGTCGACACTCAGCAAAACATCAACAAAGTTCAAGTACAAGTGTCGACACAAAGGAGATGTGTCGACACTCAGCCAAAAGTCTCAACACATGAAGAATGTGTCGACACAAAGGAGATGTGTCGACACTCAGCAAAAGTCTCAACACATGAAGAATGTGTCGACACAAAGGAGATGTGTCGACACTCAGCAAAAGTCTCAACACATGAAGAATGTGTCGACACAAAGGAGATGTGTCGGCACTCAGCAAACGTTTCAACACTAGAAGATGTGTCGACACAAAGGAGTTGTGTCGACACTTAGCAGAAATCAACTAAGTATTGAAGGAGAAGGACTTGTGTCGACACACAGGCTCAGTGTCGACATATTCTGAAGAAGCAGTGTCGAGAAGTAATTTCTACAACACAAGGAGTTGTGTCGACACCATGAAGGTTAGTGTCGACACTTAGTCTACTTGTGTCAACACTTGGTCTATTTGTGTCGACACTTAAAGACTATCTGTCTCGACACTTTCAGACAGTGACAGAGTTTTCAAGAAGTGACTGGATGACTTGACAGCTGCCATTTCAACCGGTCAACTGCTACTGTCAGAACTGTCAGAAGTTTGTTAGAAACTGGATCAGCCGTCACCATGAAGAAAGCCTATATAAAGGCCTATTACTTCAACAGAAGGAGATGAGATATGAATCATTGAAGTACAACACGACAAGAAGAAGACCTTCAAGTGAAGATCTAAGAAGTTGGAGAGAGAAAGCTCCTTCTAAGAAGACAGCTATTGAACCAGGCTGATAAAGAAAGTTTCAGATTGAGATTTGATTCACAAGTCAATAGTTGATTGAAGATTATCTGCCTAGAGATTCAACCCTACTGTGTTCTAATTCAAGAAGCTTTGAAGAAAAGCCAAGAGAGGTTGATCTCAGCAAAGTTCTTTCAAGAACTCATCAAGAAGCCAGTCAACTCAACTTTCTCAATCAGAGTTGTGGTTATTAATCCTTGTACTATTTATTTTCTGTAGGATCCTAAGGGATCTGAGTTGTAAGCCTATATTTATAAAGGCTGAGTGGTAGGGCTTGTGTGCCTGAGTGTAGGAGATACATTTCTCTAAGTATAGGCCTTGTTGAAGGCTGATTGTAGGCCTTGTTAAAGGCTGAGTGTAGGTCTTGGTGAAGACTGAGTGGTAGGGCTTTGTGCCTGAGTTATAGGAGTGGGATCACTCTGAGTTGTAGGAACCTATTTGGGGTTCTGAGCTGTAAGATCTATGGATCTGAGAAGTAGTGGAGAAGTAAGGCCGAATCTAGCACACTACTAGATAGGCGAAGGGGGAAAGTGGATGTACCCAGACCTTGGGGAACCACTATAAATCCTGTGTGCTCTCTGTGATTGTATGCTTGTGTGATTGCTGTGTTATCTATACTGTGAATTGCAATTACTGTACAGTATTGCTGCCTTAAAAGTTTAAAAAGATTAAGTGCACCTATTCACCCCCCTCTAGGTGTTTAGGCACTAGTTCTTTCAAGTGGTATCAAAGCGAGGTTACTCAAAAAGGACATAACTGTCTGAGTAAAAGATCCTGTAGGCAGAATCAATATAATCAAGAATCAAGAAAATGGGTTCAACTGAGAATCACAAAGAGTTAGGATCAATGAAATTGCCAATCTGCAGAAAAGAGATCTTTGACATTTGGAAAGAAAGGGTTAGACTTTTTATGGAAGCCTCAAACCCAAGAATATATATTACAGTCAAAGAAGGGTCATATGTGCCAATGAAAGTTTCTGTTCTGGATGCAAACCAGAGAACTCCAAAAGACTATTCAGAAATGACAAAGGATGAAATTATTCTGGCTACTATGGACAAGAGGGCCCAGAATATTATTTTAAGTGCAATTGATGATGCCACATTTCAGAATCTGATTAATTGTAAAACATCAAAAGAAATGTGGGACACACTGATAGTCTATATGGAAGGATCAGAAGAGGTAAGACAAGACAGGAAGTCGTTATTAAATCAAGAATATGAAAGCTTCAGACAAGGCAGGTCTGACAGCATAACAGAATGCTACAAGAAATTCTATAGGATTGTCAATGAATTGATGTCCTATGGAAGAGAGTTCAGCAATTATGAATTGTATGATAAGTTCTTGAGATCCTTGACAAAGGACTGGGACACCAAGATTTGAGCCATAAGGGAAATGGCCAAATTAGCATACATTCCTCCTCCAATATTGTTTGGAAAGCTGTTATCTTATGAAATGCAGCTAATGGTTAGGAAGGAGGAAGAAAAGACTACGAGAGTGGAGCACAAAGAAAGAGCTATCGCCTTCAAGACTGAAGCCACTAAGAAATATAGAAGCAAGTCTCCATCTCCACCACAAATAGTTGCTCAGACAGTATCAGATACTTCAGATAGCAAGAAGTCAGAAAGCAGTGAAAGTGATGAAGACTTTGCTGCATTTACAAGGCACTTTCAGAAGTTTCTAAAGAAGAATCAGTGGAGGTCCAAGACATCCACTTCACAGCCCAAAGATGACTACTACCAGAAAAGGAAGTCATCAAGGAATGACAGGAGAAAGTCCAAGTCTAGTAAACCTACATCCTCAAAAATAGTTTGCTATTGTTGCAATAGACAAGGACATGTAATAGCTGATTGTCCAGAAAAGAGGAAAGAGTCTACTGACAAGAAGAAGACACATTTCAAGGGCAAAAAGGAAAGGTCCTTTGTTGCCAAGAAGGATAAAAGTTTGACTGATATGTCATCTTCAGACACAGATTCAGATGCTGAAGCCTATATTGGCTTGTTTGCTGAAGAAGAAGAAAATGAGTTCATGCAGCTAATGAACTCAATATATGAGCATGAGGGCAATCAGTGCAAGGGACTGATGGCTTTATCAGAAGGAGACAAAATCCAGGATCAGCCTGGACCTAGTCAGGTACAAAATTGTTCTTCAAGTTCAATTTCTAGTACTGAGTCAGAATCAGATACATTAGCATCAAGTGATGTGAGTGGATCTGAATCTGAAGGAGACATTCATCAGTTGATTGATGAATATAAAGTATTGTTGCAGGCTTTGAAGAAAAGCAAACTCTTGGCCAAGACTCAGGCTAAGGAGATTGCTAGTCTCAAAGTGGCTGCAATAGATTTTGACAAGTTATTAGATCAGAAATTAAATGAAATAGCCAGACTGAAGAATATTACAGTTATTCAGATGGGGACTATTACATTTAAAAATGATCCAATTAGAAATCTGGAGATTAGTCTTCAGAAGGAGAGAGATATTGTAGCAAGTTTCTCTAAACCAAAATCTGTTCTACCTTTGATAGATGAGTTTGTACCTCATAAGGGTAAAACTGGATTGGGGTTTACTAAACCTGCCAGGACAGTACAGTCCAACTCTAAGGGCAAAGCCCCAGTACTCAACAAGAAGCCTGATGAAGATAAAACAGCCAGGGTTGTACCTAAACAAAGGTACAACAGATTTGAGTGCTGGTGTTGTGGCAAGGTAGACCACTTTGCCATAGACTGTTGACATAATTCAAATGCCAAGATGAGTAGCAAACTGCCTGCTAGACAAGCTACATGTAGTTTTGTTAAGAATCAGACTAACTTGCACCAAGGACCCAAGAATTATTTGGGTTCTAAGGTAAAGTAATCTGTTTTGCAGGTGAGTCCAAGTGGCCATGCCCCAATATGGTACTTGGACAGTGGATGTTCCAGGCACATGACTGGAACTAGGGTATTGCTGAAGGACTATACACCAATCAAGGATGGTCCTAAAGTTACCTTTGGTGGTTCTAAAAAAGGAATCATCAAAGGCTTTGGTAACATTTCTAGCAACCTAATTACAATTACTCAAGTGGCTTATATAAAGGGTTTGAAACATAACCTCATTAGCATAAGTCAGCTGAGTGATTTAGGATATGACATCTCATTTGTCAAAGATGGTTGTCATATCAGTAGGTCAAGTGATCAAAAGATCATTCTGACAGGTTATAGGAAGAGAAATGTCTATTATCTAGACATTATGTGTGAGAACATAGTTTCTCCTGTTTGTCTTATAGCTGATGAGAAGGTCTCACATTATGTTAAATGGCACAAGAGGCTGGCTCATCTTAACTATAAGACAATTGGCCAACTCTTTAGCAAAGAGTTAGTGAGGAATGGTCCTCAGGTTAAGTATATAAAGGATGGGATATGCTCAGCTTGTCAAAAGGGCAAGCATACCAGATCCACCTTTAATAGAATTGAGAACAAAGATGCTGTGAGGTGCCTATACCTCTTGCATATGGATCTTTTTGGTCCTATGCCAGTTCACAGCCTAGGTAGGAAGGTCTACACATTTGTGGTTGTAGATGATTATTCAAGGTTTTCCTGGGTATTCTTCCTAAGGTAAAAATCTGAAACTCCTAGTATCTTTTATATTTTTGTCAAACAAATTCAGAATGAGTTAGACAGTACAGTGGTCAAAATAAGAAGTGACCATGGTACTGAATTTCAGTCTGATAGTATGACAAATCTATGTGAAGAGTTTGGTATATTTCAGGAATTTTCCTCACCAAGAACACCTCAGCAAAATGTTATTGCTGAAAGGAAAAATAGAACCTTGATAGAGGCTGGTAGAACCCTATTGAGTGACACATCTCTCCCAGAATATTTCTGGGCTGAGGCAGTTAATACTGCATGTCATGTAATCAATAGAGCTACTATCACCAAGAGCCACAATAAGACCCCCTATGAGATTGTGAAGGACAAAAAACCAAATCTATCCTATTTCAGGATCTTTGGTTGTAAATGCTATATACTTAACAATGGTAAGTCTTATTTAACCAAGTTTGCTTCCAAATCCCAAGAGGGGATCTTTGTTGGGTACAACAACAACAGTAAGGCTTATAGGGTCTACAACTTGACTACTCAAGTTATAGAAGAGTCAGTTCATGTAGTGTTTGATGAAGCTAGACTCATTAACAATGAATTGTCTAGAAGTGTATGCAGCTCTACAGGTGTGACTAAGAAGATAGAAAAGCTTACTATTAAAGAAGGTCCTACTACAAGTCAATAAGTGGATGATAGTGGCTGCTGTCCAGGGGGAGTACAAGATACTCTTGTTGCTGAAGAAGACCAAGAGGAGCTGCTGAATGAAGAAGCTGAAGGTGTACAACCAGTAGACAGGCTGTCTCCAGTAAATAGGCATTTAAAAGATCATCCAGCCAATCAAATTATTGGAGATCTCAGACAAGGGGTACAAATAAGGAGCAGGAATTTAAGTTCAGTTCTCTACTCCAGCTTTCTATCCCAAGTAGAGACAAAGAAATTTGAAGAAGCAATCCTAGACCCTCATTGGATTGAGGCAATGCAAGAGGAGCTGAACCAGTTCAAAAGATGCAAAGTCTGGGAGCTAGTTCCTAAACCAAAGGATCACAACATAATTGGAACTAAGTGGATCTTTAGGAACAAGTTGGTTGAAAATGGAGTAATTATAAAGAATAAAGCTAGACTAGTTGCTAAAGGATATAAGCAGGAAGAAGGTATTGATTTTGATCAAACCTTTGCTCTAGTAGCCAGACTGGAAGCAATAAGGATGTTCCTTGCCTATGCAACATTCCAAGGGTTCAAGGTATACCAAATGGATGTTAAGTCAGCTTTTCTGAATGGTAATCTGAAGGAAGAAGTCTATGTAGAACAGCCATCAGGTTTTGTTGATTCTACTAAACCTAATTATGTTTATAGACTTAGGAAGACTTTGTATGGGTTAAAACAAGCCCCTAGGGCTTGGTATGCAATCCTGTCTAGTTTCCTCATTAAGAATAAATTCACAAGGGGGAAAATAGACAAGACTCTATTCCTTAGGGAATCCAGAGGCAAGATTATCTTAGTCCAAATATATGTAGATGACATCATATTTGGGTCTACAGAAAGTTGTCTTTGCAGAAAGTTTGCAAAACTAATGCAAGGACAGTTTGAAATGAGCAGTATGGGGGAACTTAAGTTCTTCTTGGGTCTCCAAGTTAGACAGACTGAGGATGGTTTATCCATATGCCAGTCTAAGTTCACCCTAGAATTGATAAGGAAGTATGGTATGGAATCATCCACTACCATGAAAACTCCTATGGGGTCAACAATGTCTCTAAGCAAAGATGATGCAGGGAAACCTAGAGATGAAACTTTGTATAGAGGGATAGTTGGCTCTCTATTGTATTTGGACTGCTAGTAGACCAGATATCATGTATGCTACATGTGTCTGTGCTAGGTACCAAGCTTGCCGTAAAGAATCTCATTTGACAGCAGTCAAAATAATTCTGAGATATCTTAAGGGCACACCTTATCTAGGCCTTTGGTACCCTGGGAATGGAGAGTTTGAACTGACAGGTTATTCAGATGCAGATTTTGCAGGCTGCAAGAAGATATGAAAAGTACAACTGGAACATGTCAATTCTTAGGTGGAAGGCTGATATCATGGAGTAGCAAGAAACAAACAAGTGTGGCTATCTCCACAGTAGAGTCAGAGTATGTTGCTGCAGGAAGTTGCTGTGCTCAACTTCTATGGATTCAACATCAGCTAGAAGATTATGGTATTCAAGTAAGTAGAACACCTTCATTTTGTGATTCTATAAGTGCTATTTCTATTGCAAATAATCCTGTCTCCCATAGTAGGACTAAGCACATAGAAATAAAGTAACATTTTTTAAGAGAACATGTGGAAAAAGGAGATATTTCACTAGAGTATATTAATACAGATAATCAGCTAGCTGATATGTATACTAAGCCCTTAGATGAAACCAAATTCAATAAATTTAAAATTGAATTAGGGATGATCAACTTAGAATAGTTTACAAAATTGGCTAAGTAAAATGGTGTCGACACACAGAGTTGTCTGTGTCGACACATAGAAGTGGTGTCGACATTTCAGAGAAATGGTGTCGACACATATAGGAAGCCTGTGTCGACACATCCAAGGTGGTGTCGACACTTAGGCTTTACACAGAATTAGTCTTGTAGAGTCTCGACTAAGTGTCGAGCTAAGTGGTGTCGACACATATACAAGTGTCAACACATATATTCTGTCGACTATACTTGTGTCGACACATAGTTGTCGAGACATTATAAGTAAGTGTTGATACTTTTCAATAGTGTCGACACAATTTAAGTATTTTGATGTGCCCTTTATCTTCGATTCTAGAAAGGTATAAATAGGTTTTTGCCATTATTTGTCGACACGCTCACCAAAGTTTCGAGACCAAACTTGTATGTCGACATCTCTCTTCTATAAATTCAAATTTTTTCAAACCCTAATGGCGCCCAAGCTAGAAGAGAATGTTAATGAAGGATATGAACTCGTGCGACATGCCTTTGATGACGCCGAACCTGAAATCAAAGGTGTGGTAACCCTAATTGCCGAAACTGGACTGGAATACCTTGTTTCAGAACCCATCAAGATCTGGAAGAAGGAGGTCCTAGAATTTTTGAGTGCAGCTTCAGTTGATGATACTGGACTTAAGATTAAGTTCAGAGTTCATGGAACCAAAGTCAAGGTAACACCAAAAAGTCTGAGGAAGATACTTCAACTACCAAGAACAAAAGAGGAAGAAGATGTATCTGCTTCTAAGACTAGAGAGGCATTGAGATGATGTGGACTGGATTCAAACCTGAAGATTGGATCAGTATTCAACAGAAAAGGAATGAACATTCAAGGGAAATTCTTATCGGAAATAGTTGGTAAGGTCATCCTGAGCAAGCCTGGAGGACATGACAGAATTTCAGCCCATATGTTCAGTTTGATGACAAGGATTATCTTCAAACTAGATACTGATTGGTCTGCAGTTATGTTTGAAAAGATAAAAGAGAGTATGAAGAAGCCCAATCTGGGCAGAATTCTGAGTTTATACCTAGCTGGTAGTATACCCGAGGTAATGAACCAAGCTGCATGTTTAAAGATTAACCACATGAGGAAGATGGATATGAGAATCTTCTCTAGGTGGGATAGAGTACTGACCAAAGAACTGCCATCTCCAGTAAAGGACACACCATAGAAGAAGAAGAAGACATCTACTGTGGCTAAAGAATCCTCAAGCAGCTCTGAAGAGCAAGTAGTCTTTACTCCTGATGATGAAGAGACTGGAAATGCTAGTCAGTCTCCAGCAAGACAAGATAATACTCAGAGGCAAGGGGAGCTTCCCTCAACAAGCCCAATTCACCTGGATCCAATCCAGGGGGAGCCTCTACTTGTGGAAGAGCCAACTCAACTAGAGAATGAAAGGGCTACCCAAACCATACTTGAGGTAATCACTGAAATTAGTCAATTAGATTTCACTATTGAGGATGAAGTTCTGACTGATACATTACCTGATATTAATCAGCAAACACAGATACAACCTCAACCCCAAGATGTTGTCATGGAGGACACATCTGTTGCAGATAAAGTGGTTGATGAGATAAGTGATTCTCCAACCCATTCTCAACAGGAATTTACCTTAGAAGAGCTATTCCCTAATCTTATACAGACAGAGCTTGAGAAATAAATAGCTGCTGTTGAGGGGGA
This sequence comes from Platanthera guangdongensis, assembly GCA_039583875.1. Taxonomy (NCBI): domain Eukaryota; kingdom Viridiplantae; phylum Streptophyta; class Magnoliopsida; order Asparagales; family Orchidaceae; genus Platanthera; species Platanthera guangdongensis. Next base: position 78,580,419 of record CM077162.1, on the reverse strand, counting down.
GAATGTCCATATTGAGGGGGAGCATATGGAGATTGTAGAAGAAACTGCAAGGAAGGAGACTGAGGAGCCAAGAGATGTTGAAGGGATACCAAGGACTGAGAAGGATTCACATCCTAGTCCTAAAGACAGAGTGGATATTGCTAGCACTTCTGCATCAGAGGATGAAGAGGCTGTTAGAGCTAAGAAGAGGAAGTTCCAGGTCTTCAAAAGAAGGAGCCAAACTATAAGAAAGCCCTACAGACATTTGCTCCACAGCCTGCCCCATCTACTGATTACAGTTCACTGATGGTGGCTTTACAGATCAAGCTAGATGAGCAAAGAAAGGCTTTGCAAACTTATATGGATGGACATAAGTCACTGCAATTTGATCTGGCACAAGACATCAAATCTATCAGATTTGAAGTGAATCTTAACAAGAAGGAAATGACTGACTGCTTCCATAAAGGAGGAAATACATTAGTCTATCTGGCCACACATCAAGAGAAAATAAAGACAAAACATGATGACCTAGAAATGAAGCAAGGCTATGTCCTGGAAAATCAGATAAGCATGAATGATAATTTGACAGCTTCACATAATGCCATTATAACTGAAATGAAGAATATAGCTACTGGTCAGACTGCAGCAAGTGCTACTGCCAAGGCTGAATTTGACAAGCAATTGCAAGAGAGCTTAACTGCTGTTAAAACTGCCATTGAAGACTCTCAAAAGGCAATTACTGACAAGCTCCAAAGGTTAAAACCTTTCTATAAGGATGAAGTAAACTATCTATATGCTCAGATCAGGTTCCAGAAAGATGATCTTCGGGATCACATAGAGAAAGAAGTCATAAAGGGGGAGAGGGTATTAGTCAAGACAGGCTCTGATCATGCCAAATGGATTTTAAATTCCATCAGAGCCACTCTTGAATATCCACCCTTATGTGATGATGACAATATTGCAGAGTCTGGAATCAATCCTGCATACCTTGGAGGAGAACAAGCTGAAGTAGCTCAAGTGATATACCCTCCACCAGACTTTGATATGATACATCAAGAGATACAGTCAATATATAGTCCTCCTGAGGGAAATCAGAATGTCATCATTGAGAAAGTAGTTCAGCCTGTGCCAGAGGCAATACTCAAAGAGCAAGTGGCCTTATTAAAGGAACAAGAGACTCAATTGTCTAAGAAAAGATTCAGAGAGCAAGCTGAATTGAGACCTGATTTTGAACAATGGAGACCCACTTCCAGGAATATCATTTTGACTGCATGGAAGGCTACTAAGGATAATGTCCTGGATAGAGGCAAATGGTATTCTGACCTGGAGTGGAGGAAGCATGAGAATAGGCAAGAGGCCATTGTTCAATATAGAAGAAAGGCTAAACTGGGAAAGCTACCTCCTAATGCACAGGAGCCTAGCAAGTATTTTCCCAAGCCTTTTCACTATTTTGAAAGGCAGAAGATAAAGGCTGAAGAGTAGAAAAAGAAATATCTCAAAGGGAAGAAGCCTGCTGCTGCTGCTGATGACACTAAAGCTCAAGTTCAAGCAAAGATTCAATCTGGAAAAGGGATTGTAATCAAGGAGCCAGAGCAGCCTTAGGATATCATTTTCTTAAGTTTACAAGTTGTAATTTGTAGTAAACTCAATGTAAATTTTTGATTAATGTAAATGTTGGATTTTGTAAGAACAATGTTATATGTTCATCTATCACATTAATTGTTCTGAGCTAATGGTATATACATGTTCTGTTCATGCATGTTTAAGTATTTTCCCTGTCATATATTACTGTTTTACATCATACTGAGAATTTGTTATGTATGGTGTATATCATTGACTAAGGGTTATGACTTCTCCAAATAGGGGGAGATTGTTGGGTACATTGGAATATATGTACCTGATTTGAAGAAGCTTCACCCTACTCAATGATATACATCAAGGTGTATTTGATGTGCTTTGAGTTTCTTTGTGCAGGTTAGCAGAAAAGTTTCTAAGTCCATGTGTCGACACCCAGAAGAAAAGTGTCGACACTAAAGAAGGCTTGTGTCGACACCCAGAGAAGCTGTGTCGACACTTGGAGTAATTGTGTCGACACTAGGAAGACAGAGTCGACACCAGAAGGAAAGTGTCGACACATATAGGTAGTGTCGACACACAATGAAGAAATGTCTAAAGAATCAGTGTCGACACTTAGAAGCAGTGCCGACACCCAGAGGAACTTTGTCGACAACAAAAGTGTCGACACTAGGAGGCTGTGTCGACACTCAGCAAAACATCAACAAAGTTCAAGTACAAGTGTCGACACAAAGGAGATGTGTCGACACTCAGCCAAAAGTCTCAACACATGAAGAATGTGTCGACACAAAGGAGATGTGTCGACACTCAGCAAAAGACTCAACACATGAAGAATGTGTCGACACAAAGGAGATGTGTCGACACTCAGCAAAAGTCTCAACACATGTAGAATGTGTGGACACAAAGGAGATGTGTCGACACTCGGCAAAAGTTTCAACACTAGAAGATGTGTCGACACAAATGTGTTGTGTTGACACTTAGCAGAAATCAACTAAGTATTGAAGGAGAAGGACTTGTGTCGACACACAGGATCAGTGTCAACACATTCTGAAGAAGCAGTGTCGAGAAGTAATTTCTACAACACAAGGAGTTGTGTCGACACCATGAAGGCTAGTGTCGACACTTAGTCTACTTGTGTCGACACTTGGTCTATTTGTGTCGACACTTAAAGACTATCTGTCTCGACACTTTCAGACAGTGATAGAGTTTTCAAGAAGTGACTGGATGACTTGACAGCTGCCATTTCAACCGGTCAACTGCTACTGTCAGAACTGTCAGAAGTTTGTTAGAAACCGGATCAGCCGTCACCATAAAGAAAGCCTATATAAAGGCCTATTACTTCAACAGAAGGAGATTAGAAATGAATCATTGAAGTACAACACAACAAGAAGAAGACCTTCAAGTGAAGATCTAAGAAGTTGGAGAGAGAAAGCTCCTTCTAAGAAGACAGCTATTGAACCAGGCTGATAAAGAAAGTTTCAGATTGAGATCTGATTCACAAGTCAGCAGTTGATTGAAGATCATCTGCCTAGAGATTCAACCCTACTGTGTTCTAATTCAAGAAGCTTTGAAGAAAAGCCAAGGGAGGTTGATCTCAGCAAAGTTCTTTCAAGAACTCATCAAGAAGCCAGTCAACTCAACTTTCTCAATCAGAGTTGTGGTTATTAATCCTTGTACTATTTATTTTCTGTAGGATCGTAAGGGATCTGAGTTGTAAGCCAATATTTATAAAGGCTGAGTGATAGGGCTTGTGTGCCTGAGTGTAGGAGATACATTTCTCTGAGTGTAGGCCTTGTTGAAGGCTGAGTGTAGGCCTTGTTAAAGGCTGAGTGTAGGTCTTGGTGAAAACTGAGTGGTAGGGCTTTGTGCCTGAGTTGTAGGAGTGTGATCACTCTGAGTTGTAGGAACCTATTTGGGGTTCTGAGCTGTAAGATCTGTGGATCTGAGAAGTAGTGGAGAAGTTAGGCCGAATCTAGTACACTACTAGATAGGCGAAGGGGGAAAGTGGATGTACCCAGACCTTGGGGAACCACTATAAATCCTGTGTGCTCTCTGTGATTGTATGCTTGTGTGATTGCTGTGTTATCTGTGCTGTGAATTGCAATTACTGTACAATATTGCTACCTTAAAAGTTTAAAAAGATTAAGTGCACCTATTCACCCCCCTCTAGGTGTTTAGGCACTAGTTCTTTCATAACCCTTCTGGCTGTCCGTGGTATATGGTGTCGGGTTCCAGCTGGACCTTCTACTATATGCCATACGACTGATGAGGGTGTTACAATTTAGTATCAGACTTCTGGTTACGGTCAGGCTTAAATGAGTTCGTGGGCGAATTCTTTTAAGGGGTGGTGAGCACATGCGAACGTCATCGTTATAACATCAAAAAGAACCCATGAATGTCCACTTAAGAATGAAAAATACATTTTTTTGTGGAAACTGAGTGTTCTAATGATTGCTTTTAGCAATTTGTATGTCATCTAATCTAGGTTCTTTGCTATTATAGGCCGCTAGGAGTGGTGCTGGTCAATCGGAGCATCTGCAATCGGCGGAAAGTAGTGCACCGAGTGATGTGCCTACAACACCTCCTTTAGCGGAAACCATCCGGTTGGTGGCTGAAGCTGTTTTTGCCATGATAAATGCCCAACCTGCAGGGCAAATGCATCACGCACCTCCTTTGAATGAGCAAGAACCGATTAGGGCGGCAGAGCCGAGAGTGGTGGAGCGCTTGACAGTGGATCAGGTAGAGCCGAGGAGGGCTACGGAGAGACAGCTCAAGCATGTAATGGGCTTTAATCCTCCGAGGTTCAATGGGGTTGGAACGCTAGCTCAAGCTGAGGATTGGATCTCTATGATAAAGAGGGTCTTGACGGCCACGTTAAATGAAGAGTGGCAGAAGACCACTAGAGCGACCTTCCTTTTGGCTGGTGAGGCAAGGCTATGGTGGGATGAGTTGGAGTTTCATCTCTTAGTGGGAAGGCAGCTTGCTGATGTGCCTATGGAGGAATTCTCAAGATTGTTCTTGGATAGATATCTACCCTCTGCTCAAAAGCTTGATATGGAAAATGAGTAGCTTAGGTTGACTCAGGGTGCCAGAAGTGTGGATGAGTATCTCCACGAGTTTACACGGTTGGATCGGTATGCTGGTGCTATGTTTACGGAAGAAGAGAGAAAGACCAACCGATTTTATGAGGGTCTATGCGGTGACCTACAGTTACTCCTTACTAGGCCTAAGGAACAGGGTTTCCTAGCCTTGGTTAATTCGGCCCGGTCATTGGAAAAGGTTGTGAAGAAAGTCCAAGAGAAGAAGGACCTAGGGGAAAAGAAGGCAGAGTTCAAAGTGCCAAATGCAAAGTCAGGATTCCGCAGATGGAACAAGAAGCAGAAGACTTCGAACTCAGCCCCTTCGTCTGGTGCGTCGGGGGCAACCACAAGTCGAGTTCCAGGAGCTTGCTATAACTGTGGGAAGACGGGGCACTTCACTCGTGAATGTTGGAGCGTACGTGCAAAGTACAAGAGGAAGCCTGGAGTGACCTATGAAGATAAAGGGAAGGCGATGGAATCAACCGCATCCCATCATGCTCCAGCCCAGCCTAGAGTTTATAATCTTGGTCTGCAAGAGGCCATGAAACAAGCTGACATGGTGACAGGTATGAGTTAAATTTTAGCAGTTTAACTTTATATAGTTGTTACCATTTTATATGTTAGCTTAAATTTGTTGGTGCTAGGCTTCGTGTTGATTTTCGATCGTCCGGCAAGAGCCCTGTTTGATACGGGGGCATCGCATTCATTCTTGTCCGAAAGATTCATATCACGCATCGGGGTCCCTTCCTCGATGGCAAAAGACAAGTTGGATGTGTTGTTGCCCAATGGGTGCTCAATGCGCGCGGATAAGTTCTGTGTGGTAAAGATTTGGATTGGGGACCAGGAGTTTGATTTGCGGGCATTGGTTCTACCGTTAGTGGAGTTCGACGTAATCTTTGGTATGGACTGGCTCTCAGAGCAGAGAGCTTACATCGATTGTAACTGAAAGGAGGTTAAGTTGGGACTGCATACTGAATGAGAGACTATGTTTGCGGGCATGAAGGGTTCGGGTAAAGTTTTGATGTCTGCCCTTCAAGTGATTAAGGCAGTTCAGTCTGGTGCAGAGCTGTTTGTCACCTTAGTGCAGGCTTCAATGCCTAGGCCAAGTCTGGACAGTATCCCAGTTTTGTCCGGGTATCCTGATGTGTTCCTAGATGATCTCCCAGGAGCCCCTCCTCAGCGGGAGATTGATTTTACCATTGAGCTGGTACCGGGTGCCAAACCGGTGTCATGCTCTCCGTATCGGATAGCGCCGCAAGAGATGGCGGAGTTGAAGGTGCAACTACATGAGTTGTTGGAGCAAGGGTATGTGCGTCCAAGTTCGTCGCCTTGGAGCGCACCGGTTCTTTTTGTTAAGAAGAAGGATGGGAGATTGCAACTCTGTATTGACTATCGGGAGTTGAACAAGCTTACAGAGAAGAACAAATATCTGATCCCTAGGATTGATGATCTATTTGATCAATTGGTTGGGTCAATAGTATATTAGGAGTTAGATCTGAAGTCCGACTACTACCAATTGAGGATAAGGGAAAGCAACATCCCAAAGACAGCGTTCAACACGCGGTATGGGCAATACGAGTTCACGGTCATATCGTTTGGGCTGACCAACACGCTATCCGTGTCTATGGATTTGATGAACAGGACGTTCAGAGAATACCTGGATCATTTTGTGATAGTATTTATCGATGATATCTTGGTATACTCGCAGTGTGAGGAGGACAATTACAAGCATCTACACATGGTGTTGGAGACCTTGAGGAGGAATCAGTTGTATGCTAAGTTCTCTAAGTTTGAGTTCAGGTTATCCTCAGTAGCGTTCCTTGGTCATGTTGTTAGTGGAGAAGGTATAGCGGTGGATCCAGCGAGGATAGCATCGATACGGGAGTGGCCTGTATTGACTTCAGTGGCGGAAGTTCGGAGCTTTATGGGGCTTGCTGGCTACTACAGGCGCTTCGTAGAGAACTTCTCACGGATATTATTACCACTCACGACGTTGACAAGGAAAGATCAAAAGTTCGTGTGGTCGCTGAAGTGTGAAGAGGCTTTTGAGGAATTGAAGAGGCGGTTGACCACGGTGCCTATTTTATGTTTGCCGAGTGGAACATAAGGGTTTGAGATTTATAGTGATGCTTCGGGCAGTGGTTTGGGTTGTGTTCTGCTACAGCATGGGAGCGTGATAGCCTATGGTTCACGACAGTTGAAAGTACACGAGAGGAATTATCCGGTCCATGACTTAGAGTTAGCGGCCGTAATATTTGCTCTAAAGCTGTGGAGGCACTATCTGTACGGGGTAAAGGACGATATATACACCGACCATAAGAGCCTGAAGTACCTGCTAGATCAGAAGGATCTGAACATGAGACAGCGGAGGTGGATGGAGTTCTTGGGGGACTATACCTTCAAGATACATTATGTACCTGGGAAAGGAAATGCGGTGGCGGATGCGTTTAGCCGCAGTGCTCCTGCGTAGGCCAGTTGGTTATCAGTACATGATGAGAGATTGGTCCGTGATTTGGAGGTATTAGAGATTTCCTGCGTCGATAAGCAGTCTAGTGCTGGGGCGATATTGTGTTGGACAGCGGTGCAGTATGACCTAGATGATAGAGTTTGACGGGCTTTGATTCAGGATAGCAGCATGAAGCAGATCTTGTATGAATCTTTAGATGGGTCAAATTCCCAGTTTGCGGTTTTGGATGGACTGCTAAGGAAGGACGGTCGTCTATGCGTCCCTAGTCCAGATAATCTTCGGGAGGAGTTGTTGTACGAGTCTCATCATACCAAGTACTCAATCCACCCGGGTAGCACGAAGATGTATAGAGACATGAAGAAGTTATTCTGGTGGCCAGGATTAAAGAAGGATGTAGCACTTTGTAATGCCCCGAAACTCAAAAGAGCGACGGGTGATGAATCTGTACCAAATTTGGAATTTGGCGGGGGTACACGGCCTGGGACACGGGCATGTCCCAGGGCGTGTCGGGTATTTCAAAGATCTGGCAAAAAATGATCAGGCAGAAATCTGGGTTTGACGATCGTTGAGCAGCGCTCGACGATCTGGTCAAAATGCTATGTTCGACGATCGGGCCAACTATCTGTGTTCGACGATCGGGCCAACTATCTGTGTTCGACGATCGGGCCAACTATCTGTGTTCGACGATCGGGCCAACTATCTGTGTTCGACGATTGGGCCAACTATCTAGGTTCGACGATCGGGCCGTGGGTTCGACGATCGGGCCGCGCGTTCGACGATTTGGCCAGAGTGTTGCGTTCGACGATTGGGCTATAGATCTCCATTTGACGATCTGTCAGCGGTCGACAATCTTGGTTCGACAATCATCGAGCGCGGGGCTGTTTATGGCGTGTCTGACTCGGTCGACACGGAGTGTCGATGCATGGGATTGGCGGGAGTTGACTAATTGTTCCGACATTGATGCAGACGTGTCCTACACTTGTAGGTGTACCATGCGGTGTTTAGTCCCATTTGTCCAGGTCAGACCTGGATCGTGCCCGTGCATCCCTTTTAGTGGGATCCGACGGCTGTTCTTATTCCTGAAAGAGTTATACCCAGAGAAGGGTTTCAGAACCCTTATTTTTCCTGTCGTGTTCTCTGTCTAAATCCTAGAGAGAGGGGAGAGCAAAGGAGGAATAAGAAGCTTAGATCCAGTCTTTGGAGGTGTTTTAGAGCTCCAAATCGCGAGCCAACTTCGGATCTATGAAGGCAAGGAGATTGCGGTGCTTTTCATCCGCGTACATTTCCATGGCGCCAAGGAAGAACGCTAGGGTAACGATTCTCTACTTGAGCATGTGAAGCTCTACTTCTTTTGCATAGGAAGCCCGCTCTCGCGAGTTTGCGGTGAGTTGGAGGCGTTCCTTCGGGTAGATATGTGAAGTCTCCATTTTGTAGAGTCCGTAAACGAGAACGGACATAGACATGATGTTTAAAGCCTATCCGGACATGTTGGTCTGGATCGGTGATGTTGCATTGCATAAATGCCGGAGAAGACTCCGTGCAAATGTTTGTTTTTCGGGTTGTCTACGTGGTAGATTGCACCAAGGAGCCTTGGGGATTAACCCTAAGGTGCACCCGGAAAACTGGGAGGATGCGAGATCTTGCCAACTTGGTGGCTTGGGAGCCAATTTGACCATAACTGGGTTATGTGTTGTGTGTAAATGATTTGGGACTCGGGAAAGTTTGACCCGCGCATATGTTTTAAATTAACGTTGCGGTGTGAGCAATAGGTCAGGCGGAACCGTACCCGCTCTATGTCGTTCGGTTAAAGAGACCTAAAGTTACTTGGCACTTACCGTTGCCATAGATGGAGGGTCTTAGGCTGTGGCCAGAAAGTCCAAATGCTCACGAGAGATTGCCGTCCTGGGGATGGTGGTGAGTCGGCAGACTTAGACTGTGATCACCGAGAATGTGCCCTGAGAGCACGGGGCGTGTGGCCGTGCGTGCCAACACCTGTGATGCAATGTATTTATTTACTGCTTGGTTGGGCTAATAAAATGAAGGGAAGGAGCATCGCCGCACTGAATTGGGGGCGGGATCGTTATAATTTGGTCAGCATTGCTGACCGTTGCCTTTGTTTGCCACCGTGCGGCGGTTTGTTACTTGCAGGTGCTGCTGGACCAAGCGGTCAATAGCGGGCTAAAGCCCAAATTGCGAAGCCGACCCTCGAAGGCCTAATTGGACTGTTTACTTGCTTTTGTTCATGTATGACCGGCCTGCGTTCCGTGGTATGGAAAACATGTAATAAGAGTAAACCATTTGTAAGGCCATAAGGCCAGTACTTGTGTATGTACTTCATTCCTATTTGGCTTGTTAGTGGAAATTCATGCTTGTTGCTGGGTTCTTTTAATTGCAACTTATAAAACTACTTCTGCTAGAATGCTCTGTGTAGGACGTTGTGATTGGTTGGATGGTTTCCATTGAGTAACCACTCCGGTCTGTCTGTGGTATATGGCGTCGGGCCCCGGCAGGACCTACTGCTATATGCTATGCGACAGATAGGGGGTGTTACAATTTGATATCAGACTACTGGTTTCGGTCCGGCTTAGAATGAATTCGTGGGCGAATTCTTTTTAAGGGGTGGTGAGCACATGTGTGTGCGTCATCATTATAACAACAAAAGAACCCATGAATGTCCACTTAGGAATGAAAATACACGTGTTTGGGGAACCTGCGTGTTCCTATAATTGCTGTTTGTAATTTTATTTGGTCGCTTAACGGTGTTTTGTACCACTATAGGTGACCAGAAGCGGTGTTGGGCTGTCAGAACGTCGAGTTTCTGAGGCTAGCAGTGCACCAAATTATGTTCCTGCAAAACCTCCATCGGCTGAGACCATACGATTGGTGGCCGAAGCAGTGTTGTCCATGATTAATACGCAGCTTGCAAGGCAAATGCAGCAGCCTGCTCCTGTGATGAAGCAGTTACCTCTTCCAGAGGTTGAGCCGAGGAGAGTGGAGCAGGTAGTAGTGGAGCCATTGGTGCCAAGGAGGGCAACCGAGAGAGAGCTCAAACATGTCATGAGCTTTAATCCTCCGGTATTCTCGGGGTTGGGAACCCCATCTCAAGCTGAAAACTGGCTCTCCAGGGTGAAGAGAGACTTGACAGCAACGGAGATGAAGGGGCGGCAAATTACCACCATTGCTACGTTCCTTCTGGACGGTGAAGCGAGATTGTGGTGGGAAGGATTGGAGCTGCATCTATTGAGAGGTAGGCAACTGACAGATGTCTCGATGGAGGAGTTCTCGAGACTATTCTTGGCTAGGTACCTCCCTTCGAAGCAGAGGATAGCGTTGGAGAACGGGTTCCTGAAGTTGGTTCAAGGAGAGAGTAGCGTGGATGAATATCTCCACGAGTTTACTCGATTGAGTCGGCATGCTAGCTCCACCATCGCAGATGAGGAGCGCAAGACGAATCAATTCTAGGAAGGGTTGAGAGATGATTTGAGGCTACTACTCTCGGGGCCGATGACGCAGGGTTTATTGACCTTGGTCAACACGGCCCGATCCTTGGAGAAGGACATGAAGAATGTACAAGCAAATAAAAGCGTTGGTGATAAGAAGTCTGGGTTCAAAGTGCCGACTACTTCAAAGTCCGGCTATCAAAGGTTCTTTAAGAAGTCTAGGACTTCGGGTCCAGCTCCTTCTTCTGGTGCTTCTGGGGCGACTACGGGTCGGACCCCGGGTGCATGTTTTACTTGTGGGAAGCCGGGGCACTTTGCCCGTGACTGTTGGAGTGGACGTCCCAAGTTCGAAAGGAAGCTGGGAGTAACTTATGAAGAGAAGGGCAAGACGGTGGAGTCAACCGCATCCCATTATGCTCCGACCCAACCGAGGGTTTATAATCTTGGCCAATAGGAGGCCATCAAACAGGCGGATGTGGTGACATGTAAAATTTAAATTTATAGCAAGTTAATTTCATTAAATATTTGCAATGCACATGTTACCTTACCAGTGCTTGTTTAGGCTTTGTTTTGATTTGTGAAAATCCGGCAAGAGCACTCTTCGATATGGGAGCTTCACAGTCCTTCTTGTCCGAAGGATTTATATCGTGCATCGGAGTACCTTCTTCGATGGCGAAGGACAATTTGGATGTGTTGTTGCCCAATGGGTGTTCGATGCGCGCGGATAGAATCTGTGGAGTGAAGATTCGAATTGGGAATCAAGAGTTCGATCTGCAAGCGTCGTTATTGCCGCTAGTGGAATTTGACGTTATATTTGGCATGGAGTGGCTCTCGGAGCAGCAAGCCTATATTGATTGTGGTAGCAAGGAAGTCAAGCGGGGAGCAGGCCGTGAGACGACTTTCACGGGCTTGAAGAGGTCGAGCAAGACGTTGATGTCCGCTCTTCAGGTGGTGAAGGCGGTTCGTACCAGTGCAGAACTGTTCTTTACACTAGTGGATGTTGCAAAGCCTAAGCCCGCGTTGGATAGTATATCAGTGGTAGCGGAGTACCCTGATGTGTTCCCCGCAAATCTTCCTGGAGCCCCACCGCAGTGGGAGATATATTTTATGATAGAGCTCGTACCAGGTGCAAAGCCTGTGTCACGCTCTCCATATCGGCTAGCACCTAAGGAAATGGCGGAGCTGAAGGTTCAACTGCAAGATTTGTTGGAGCAAGGGTATGTACATCAAAGTTTCTCGCCTTGGAGCGCACCGGTCCTCTTTGTTAAGAAGAAGGACGGAAGCTTGAGGCAATGTATTGATTATCGGGAGCTCAATAAGTTGATGGAAAAGAACAAGTACCCGATCCCCCGGATTGATGATCTATTCGATCAGTTAGTCGGGTCGTCGGTGTACTCAAAGTTGGATATCAAGTCCGGGTACTATCAGCTGCGAATAACGGGAGAGTGATATCCCGAAGACAGCGTTCTGTATGAGATGCGGGCATTACGAGTTTACGGTCATGCCATTTGGGCTGACTAATGCGCCGTCAGTGTTCATGGATTTGATGAACAGGACTTTTAGGGAGTACTTGGACCATTTTGTGATCGTCTTCATCGACGATATTTTGGTGTACTCGCAGAGTGAGGAAGATCACTTCAGGCATCTTCATTTGGTTTTGGAGACGCTAAGGAGGAATCAATTGTACGCCAAGTTCTCGAAGTGCGAGTTTTGGTTGTCCTCAGTGGCGTTCCTTGGTCATATAGTGAGTGGGGAAGGTATTACAGTGGATCCGACGAAGATTGTTATGATACGAGAGTGGCCTGAGCTTTCTACGGTAGCGGAAGTCTGGAGCTTTCTGGGGCTTGCCGGCTATTATAGGCGCTTCGTAGAGAACTTCTCGCGGATATCGTTACCTCTCAATACTTTGACGAGGAAGGAGCAGAAGTTCGTTTGGACGCCGGAGTGCGCGCGAGCTTTTGAGGAGTTGAAATGTCAGTTGACCACAACGCCTGTGCTGAGTTCACCTAGTGGGACCGAAGGTTATGAGATTTATAGTGGTGCTTCGGGCAGCGGTTTGGGTTGCGTACTACTGCAACATGAAAGTGTGATAGCTTATGGCTCGAGACAGCTGAAAGTGCACGAGAGGAATTATCCGGTCCATGACTTGGAGTTAGCGGCCGTGATTTTTGCCTTGAAGCTGTGAAGACATTATTTGTACGGTGTGAAGATTGGTATCTACACCGATCACAAGAGCCTGAAGTATTTGATTGATCAGAAAGATCTGAATATGCGACAGCGTAGATGGATGGAGTTCCTGGGGGACTATACATTCAAGATCCACTACGTGCCTAGTAAAGGTAATGCGGTTGCGGATGCGTTGAGTCGCCGAGCCCTAGCTCAAGCCAATTGGCTGTCGATCCATGACGAGCGGTTGGTTCGAGAGTTGGAGGCGTTGGAGATTGTTTGTGTAGATAAGCAGTCAAGTGCTAAAGCACTGTTGAATTGGACTGAAGTTCAATATGACCTGGCTTATCAGATTCGGCAGGCATTGGATTTGGATGACCACATGAAGCAGTTCATGGTAGAGGCTCTGGATGGGTCAAATTCCCAATTCGTTGTGGAGGACGGATTGCTTTGGAAAGACGGTCGTCTTTGCATCCCAAGCGTGGGCAGTTTGCGGGTGGATTTGTTGTACGAGGCGCACCATACTAAGTACTCGATTCACCCGGGGAGCACAAAGATGTACCGTGACGTTAAGAAACTGTTTTGGTGGCCGGGTTTGAAGAAGGATGTGGCACTCTACGTGGCGAAGTACCAAACTTGCGCCTTGGTGAAGGCGGAATGCCAAAAGCCGGGAGGATTTCTGAAGTCCTTGCCTATTCCGGAGTGAAAATTCGACGACATCACAATGGACTTTGTGCACGGTTTGCCAAGATAACAAAAGGGGAACGACGCCATCTGGGTGGTCGTAGATCGGCTAACGAAGGTGTCACATTTCATTCTGCATAGGAAGGATGATCTGGTGGAGAAGTTGGCAAAGTTATATGTGGATAACATAGTACGGCTCCACAGTGTGCCCCGCAACATCGTGAGTGACCGAGATGGGCGGTTCACGTCCAATGATTGGAGGCTTGTGCAGCAAATGTGGGGAACAAAACTGAGTTTTAGCACAACCTTCCATCCGCAAACGGATGGGCAGACCGAGAGGGTCAATAGGACTATGGAAGACATGCTCCGCATGTGTGTCTTGGACTTTGGAAAGCAATGGGAAGACCATCTTTATTTGGTGGAATTTGCGTACAACAATAGCTACCAGACAAGTATTCAAATGGCGCCCTTCGAGGCCCTTTATGGTACAAGATGTCGCACGCCGTTTTCCTGGTTGGAAATGGGTGAGTCAAAGTTATACAAGCGTCAAGAGGTGGAAGATGCGACTTCGTTGGTGCGAACCATTCGGGAGAGATTGCTTATCGCTCAGGACCAGCAAGCGAAGTACTATAATGCCAAGCACAGGAACATGGAGTTCACTGTGGGCGACTGTGTATACTTAAAGATCAAGCCATTCAAGGGTGTCTCGTGGGTGCGGCGCTTGAAAAAGATAAGCCCGAGGTACCTTGGGCCGTTTGAGGTTTTGGAGCGGATTGGCGAAGCGGCTTATCGGTTGAAGCTATCGGTGGAGCTCAGTGGTCTACATGATGTATTCCATATATCGGTGTTACGGAAGACGGTGTAAGAGCCTTCGCAAGTGATCGTGGTTGATCAAGTGCCGGTGGATAGTGGGTTGATGACAAAGGTAAAACCCGTGTGGATTGAAAACTCGGAAGTCAAGCAGCTACGCAATAAAGAGATCAGGATGGTCATGGTCCGATGGGACAATTGCGGTCGAGAGAAGCTCTCTAGGTAACGAGAGCAGACTATGCTTGACGAGTATCCGGAGTTGTTCCGCTCAGGTACAATTTAATTTTGTACTTATCTTTCCTTTATGTAATTTCGTGGACGAAATTCTTTTAAGAGGGGGAGAGCTGTAACGCCCCGAAACTCAAAAGAGCGAAGGGTGACGAATCTGTACCAAATTTGGAATTTGGCGGGGGTACACGGCCTGGGACACGGGCGTGTCCCAGGGCGTGTCGGTGTAGTTCAAAGATCTGGCAAAAAATGATCAGGCAGAAATCTGGGTTCGATGATCGTCGAGCAGCGCTCGACGATCTGGTCAAAATGCTGTGTTCGACGATCGGGCCAACTATCTGTGTTCGACGATCGGGCTAACTATATGTGTTCGATGATCGGGACAACTATCTGTGTTCGACGATCGGGCCAGCTATCTGGGTTCGACGATCGGGCCGTGGGTTCGACGATCGGGCCGCGTGTTCGACGATTTGGCCAGAGTGTTGCGTTCGACGATCGGGCTATAGATCTCCATTCGACGATCTGTCAGCGGTCGACGATCTTCGTTCGACGATCGTCGAGCGCGGGGCTGTTTATGGCGTGTCTGACTCGGTCGACGCGGAGTGTCGACGCACGGGATTGGCGGGAGTTTACTAATTGTTCTGACATTGACGCGGACGTGTCCTGCTCCTGTAGGTGTACCATGCGGTGTTTAGCCCCATTCGTCCAGGTCAGACCTGGATCGTGCCCGTGCATCCCTTTTAGTGGGATCTGACGGCTGTGCTTATTCCCGAAAGAGTTATACCGAGAGAAGGGTTTCAGAACCCTTATTTTTCATGCCGTGTTCTCTGCCTAAATCCTAGAGAGAGGGGAGAGCATAGGAGGAAGAAGAAGCTTAGATCCAGTCTTTGGAGGAGTTTTAGAGCTCCAAATCGCGAGCCGACTTCGGATCTACGAAGGCAAGGAGATTGTGGTGCTTTTCATCCGCGTACATTTCCATGGCACCAAGGAAGAATGCTAGGGTAAAGATTCTCTACTTGAGCATGTGAAGCTCTACTTCTTTTGCATAGGAAGCCCGCTCTCGCGAGTTTGCAGTGAGTTGGAGGCGTTCCTTCGGGTAGATATGTGAAGTCCCCATTGTGTAGAGTCCGTAAACGAGAACGGACATAGGCATGATGTGTGAAGCCTATCCGGACATGTTGGTCTGGATTGGTGATGTTGCATTGCATAAATGCCGGAGAAGACTCCGTGCGAATGTTTGTTTTTCGGGTTGTCTACGTGGTAGATTGCAACAGGGAGCCTTGGGTATTAACCCTAAAGTGCACCCGAAAAACTGGGCAGATGCGAGAACTTGCCAACTTGGTGGCCTGGGAGCAAATTTGACCATAACCGGGTTATGTGTTGTGTGTAAACGATTTGGGACTCGGGAAAGTTTGACCCATGCATATGTTTTAAATTAACGTTGCGGTGTGAGCAACGGGTCAGGCGGAACCGTACCCGCTCTATGTCGTTCGGTTAAAGAGACCTAAAGTTACTTGACACTTACCGTTGGCATAGATGGACGGTCTTAGGCAGTGGCTAGAAAGACCAAATGTTCACGAGAGATTGCCGTCCCGGGGAAGGTGGTGAGTCAGCAGACTTAGACTGTGATCACCGAGAATGTACCCTGAGAGCACAGGGCGTGTGGCCGTGCGTGCCAACGCCTGTGATGCAATGTATTTATTTACTGCTTGGTTGTGATAATAAAATGCAGGGAAGGAGCATCGCCGCCCCGAATTGGGGGCGAGATCCTTATAATTTGGTCAGCATTGCTGACTGTTGCCTTTGTTTGCCACCGTGCGGTGGTTTGTTGTTTGCAGGTGCTGCTGGACCAAGCGGTCAATAGCGAGCTAAAGCCCAAATTGCGAAGCCGACCCTCGAAGGCCTAATTGGAGTGTTTACTTGCTTTTGTTCATGTATGACCAGCCTGCGTGCCGTGGTATGGAAAACATGTAATAAGAGTAAACCATTTGTAAGGCCTTAAGGCCAGTACTTGTGTATGTACTTCATTCCTATTTGGCTTGTTAGTGGACATTCATGCTTGTTGCTGGGTTCTTTTAATTTCAACTTATAAAACTGCTTCCGCTAGAATGCTATGTGTAGGACGTTGTGATTGGTTGGATGGTTTCCACTGAGTAACCACCCAGTCTGTCTATGGTATATAGCGTCGGGCCCCGACCGGACCTACTGCTATTTGTTATGCGATGGATAGGGGGTGTTACACACTTTATGTGGCCAAGTGCCAAAATTGTGCCTTGGTGAAAGCGGAGTGACAGAATCCCAGAGGCTTCCTAAAGTCCTTACGTATCCCGGAATGGAAATTCGACCACATTTCTATGGATTTTGTGCATGGTTTGCAAAGTCGCAGAGGGGAAATGACGCCATCTGGGTGGTCGTAGATAGGTTGATAAAAGTGTCGCATTTCAACCCGAATATGAAGGAAGATCCAGTGGAAAAGTTAGCCAAACTCTATGTGGATAATATTGTACGGTTGCATGGTGTGCCACGCAGTATTGTTAGTGACCGAGATGGATGCTTCACGTCGAAGGATTGGAGGCTGCTGCATAATTTGTTGGGAACTAAGCCGAGTTTCAGCACCGCCTTCCACCCACAGAAGGATGGTCAGACCGAGAGGGTCAACAGGAAGATGGAGGCCATGCTTCGTATGTGCATCCTAGATTTCTAAAAGCATTGGGAGGATTACCTGTACATGGTGGAGTTTGCGTATAACAACAGCTTTCAAGCGAGTATCGGAATGGCACCTTTCGAGGCCTTGTATGGGAGGAAGTGTCGTACGCCGTTGTCTTGGTTGGAGACAGGCGAGTCAAAGTTGTATAAATGTCAAGCGGTGGAAGACGCCAGTTCAATGGTATGTACAATTCAGGAAAGGTTGAAGATCGCTCAGGATAGACAAGCAAAGTACTATAATGCCAAGCATAGGAACGTGGAGTTCAGTGTTGGAGACTGGGTGTATTTAAAAATCAAGCCGTTCAAGGGTGTTTCGTGGGTTCGACGCTTGAAGAAGCTGAGTCCGGGATACCTTGGACCGTTTGAAATCCTAGAGCGTGTTGGCGAAGCAACGTATAGATTGAAGCTGTCGGTGGAGTTGAGTGGGCTGCATGATGTATTCCACGTATCGGTGTTGCGGAAGGCGATGCAAGAGCCTTCGCAGATAGTTGCGGTTGATCAAGTGCCAGTGGATTACGAGTTGACGACAAAGGTCAAGCCTATACGTATAGAAAATGTTGAAGTCAAACCACTCCGCAACAAGGAAATCCGAATGGTTAAGGTTCATTGGGATAACTGCGGACGTGAGGAGCTTTCATGGGAGAGAGAGAAAACTATGTTGGAGGAATACCCAGAGTTATTCCACTCAGGCAACATTTAATTTTTTATACCTTTATTTAATTTCGTGACGAAATTCCTTAAGGGGGGAGATTTGTAACACCCCGAAAATCATTATCGAGCTGGTTGCGTCCAAAAGTAATTTTGGTGCCTATATAGGGGTACACGGCCTAGGACACGGGCATGTCCAAGGCCGTGTCTTGCTTGGTGTTTTGGCCGGCTGTATCCAGAGAAGGACACGACAGGAATCACGGAAGACTGACACGGGCGTGTCATCTGATACGGGCGTGTGCCTACCCTTGTCAGTACTCGTGTTCCCGAGAGATGTGACGGTTGGCGTGACGGTTATACGTGACACGCCTCCAGTCACGGGCGTGTCGAGGACCCGACACGGGCACATCAGGTTAAGACACGGGCGTGTCTTTGCTGTGTGGTTTTTCTGCGTTCGACGATCGTGCCTGGATCGAGGCACATGGCCTGGGACACGACCGTGTGCGAGGCCGTGTTCGGCCCAGGTTTGGGGATTTCTGTACAAATCTGAGCCGTTCGTTTTCTTTAATTAAGATCCAACGACCCAGATGAGTTCCTGCTCTGTTAAGGTTGAAAATAGAGGATCAATTCCTCTTTTCTCTCTTAAGCACTCTCTTTCAGGGAGTTAGAGAGAGGAGGAAGAAGGAGGAGGATTCCGCCCGCCGACGGAGCATTAGAGCACCATTTAGTGAACCGAGAGCGGATCTGTGGAGGAAATCCCGTTGCGAAGACTTCTATTCATGTAATTTTCCATTGCGCAAAAGCGTACTACAAGGGTAACGACTCTCTACTTGATCATGTGAAGCCTGTCTTCCTTTTTGTATAGGGAAACCCGCTCCCGCGAGTGTGTTGTGTTCCTAGTGGTTGACGGGAATAGTCCCCCTTATGTTGCATATAGAGTCCGAAATCGAAGTACGGACATAAGCATTGTGTGTGAAGCCTACCTGAACAGGTTGGTCTGGATTGGTGATGTTGCATTTGTTATGGTTTGCCGGAGAAGACTCTGTGCTTTGGTTTTCGGGTTTCTACGCGGTAGATTGCAACAGGGATCCTTGGGGATTAACTCCAAGGCGCACCCGAAAAACAGAGCGGAATCATTGTTCTGCTAATTTGGCGGTCTGGGAACCGGCCTTGAACATAACTGGGTTATGTGATTGTTTGGAAATGTCAGGATCCGAGAGTAGCTTGGCTCGTGCGTACGTCTTAAGGTGTACTACGCGTTGTGAGCAATGGGCAAGTGGAATCAGACCTGGGCTATGTGGTTCGGTGCGAGAGACCTGAAAAGGGGACTGGTCGTTGGCATAGTCGGGAGCCTTAGACAGTGGTCAGAAAGGCTAAAATGCTCATGTTGTTGTCATCCCGGGGGTGGTGGTGAAGACGCTAAAGTGTCAGGATTCACCGATAATGTGCCCTGAGTGCACATGGTGTTTGACCGTGCGAGCCTACACCTGTGGCAAAGCATGTTTGTACTATATTGTTTAGCTGGGCTAATGAATTGCAGGGAAGGAGCACTGCCGTCCTGAGTTAGGGGCGGGGTCGTTATATTTTGGTCAGCTTTTGTCTGACCATTGCTTTGTTTGCCACCGTGCGGTGGAATGTTGCTTGCAGGTGATGCGGAGCCGAGTGCCATAAGGCTGTGTATCTTTCAGTGTATTTGTATTTCATTCCAGTGGTAGTGGTTGTGGACATTCATGCTTTTTTGGATTCAAGTTTGGGTTCTTTCAACTATTTAAAAGCTTCCGGTAGAATGCTCTGTGTTAGGATGAGTAGTCTTAATTGGATAGTTTGGTTATTCATACATAACCCTTCCGAATGTCCATGGTATATGGTGTCAGGGTTCCAGCTGGACCTTCTACTATATGACATATGACTGATGGGGGTGTTACATTATGTTCCAAGACCGACTCTCACGACCACCATATAGGAGCATTCTAAGCTCTCAGCTAAACATGCAGGTCCCCAAGTCTCCACGAGATAGGGCTCACAAAACACACTGGGAGTTACCACCAGCAGTAGTGCTACCGTCGTGAGGTAGTGGACAAAACACGCATTCTTCTCCAGAATATGGGTATTTTCCTGGAGGGCATCTCTAGTACTCTCTTTGTAGTGACCTGCATACACTGCGACTCTAAAATAACTCGTTTAACCACGGAGTCTTCTCCGACACTCAAATCAACAAGATAACCATCACCAATCCAGAAAGACCTGTCCAGATGGGCTTCATACATCATGCCTATTCCGTACTTAGATTTTCGATTCTAAATGCAAGTATCTCTTTGGGGATACCATAGATCAACTCGTTGGAAATCCCCTCGCTCTCCACCAATTGGCAGGGAATTTCATGCAACATGCCAAAATGAGGACTTCACATGTCCAAGGAGGAAGATCATTACCCTTGAAGTCCTCTTTAGAGCCATTGATCAAAATCCAAATGGATGGAAAGAACTACATTGGGGATCTCTTTGTAGATCCGTACTTGGCTCGCGATTTGGGGCTCCAAAGCTCCAGTAATAAAAGATTCCCCTTCTTCTTCCTCTTCCTTACTCTCCCTTCCCTATACCTCTTAGAAATAGAAAGCCTAGGTTTAGAATGAGAAATAACTCCCATCCCATAGACTTAAAACAACAGAAACCACAGACCACCATATAACATCCCGATTCTTGATAGACCCCTCGAACGTGTTTTTGAGTCAAGAGAGTTGACTCGGGCTCGGGGTGCACTGTTAGGAAGGTGGGGAAAAAGACGAGGTTGATTGTGATATCAATCTTGAGGAATTTTCCCGTCGAGTATAGAAAATTTGTAGGATTTCGCCGGATATATCCGACTAATTTGTTGAGTCATACTCGTTGAATTCGTCGAGAATGGCTTGGACGATTCTATGGAACAAGTGTAATTTGTCGGATATCATCGTGGATATCCGATGAATTCATCGATTGATACTCGATGAATATGTCTAATGGGACTTGGTGTTCTTTCAAACTAGTTCGGTTGAATGAGAGAAACTCGTCAAAAGGAATGCAATTCGTCAAATCTCATCAGAGATACTTGACGAATTCGTCTAGTTGGACTCGACGAATTAGTCGGATTTACCTTGAAGTGTTGAGCTGATTTGTTCAGACTACATAGAGGCTTCCTAAGATTCGTCGAGTTTACACGATGAATTTGACTTAGAGATTTTTGGCTAGACTATGTTTACAGGTTGAACAAGGTTCGGGTCCTGTGCTGAATGATGCCCTTATGACCAATCTTTTCAAGGGGACTTATTTAATGTAATGATGGGCAGTACAATGAAAGCAAGACATGTGGCGAAGTAACCTTGACCCTAATATTTACTTATAAAAAGGAATACTCGAAAACCCTAGCCATCTTCATTCTTCCTCACTGAGACGTTCGTGTTGAGCTCGACGAGAATGGAGAGGTTGTCGGTGCTGGATTTCTAGGAAAGATGATAGAAGAGCACTGGTGCCGGCCTTTACTGTAGGGGCCTCGAACTTCTTGAAGAGGTTTATCTTGGCGTTCCTTGTCTCAGGAGAACGATCCGAAGAGGAGTCGGACACCGCCATGCCGCCAAGATGAAGAACCCGATCTATGGCTGAAAATGAGGTGAGCTTCCCACCCTCTCACTTGGTGCTAGATCTTTAGATCTATTATAGGAGAGATGTCTGCTTAAGATATATGTACTTTGGTGAGTAATGAAGATTTACTAGGTAGAGACCACGCTAGGACACTTGTCCTAGAGTTTTATTGTCTTCAACCTTTCCTCTCTTCATTATGAAGACGATGGACTAGGTTTCATGAAGAATGGTGGTCTAATGAGGGTGAATAAGGGAGGAGGAAGAACTGAATTAATCTTTGTATGAATGGCTAGAGGAAGAAGACGAATCGATGCCATTCGTTCGACTTCACGATGCGTGCATAAATCTGATTTTTGTATGCAACAGGCTTCGTGCTCGATTTAAGACATGAGTAGAGCACTTATAGGTCTTGGTCTGAACACAAAAGTTGAATCCCTCGGAAAGACCTTTCCGACGGATGGTTGTACGTTTTCTGGTGAGCACTATGGCTCTTGAAATGTGCGATGGATGTTGCAACATTGAACTAACATAAGGCCAAGACAGATTTTCTATCTAAGAAGTTGATGTGTTAGCCTGGTGTTTGAATCTTGGACTTGATAGGAAGTCATAGCCTTGGATGGCATCTTGCATTTAGGGGATCTAGTTTGAGGATATAGTGATGAGGTAATGCATTATGTACGTGTTTTGATGGACCTTGGATGTATAAAAGGTCTATCTGTGCAATCCAATGAAAGTACATACAATAATACGATGATGGTTGATATGTATTGGAAGAGTAATTGGTGTGCTTGTATGATATACGCAATTGATAGAAAGTGATGAACTATAAACAATGACATAACTTGTGGTGTGTAATTGTACACAATTATTTATCATATAGAAACCTTTATGTTATGTTGATAGTTTCCTGAAACAAGATGTGTTGGAAGATAAATGATTTGATGTGCGTGCGCATACTAAACTTAGAAAAAAAGGTCTAGATAAATATTACGCCCATGGTCATGCTATGAGCTTATTGACCTTATGAATTGAAAGTATGATTAGAAATAGTCCACCGCTTGTAGTTGTGTTAACTCCCTACGGGTAGCGGTAAGAGTCGTATAGTAATCAAGGGATTTGATATCTTAGGTTGTGACGTAACCTTGCGTGCTTTTGAGCACAGGTTTGGTATGATGATAAGGGACTTAGTGTGGAGCCCTTGCGTGCCTTTGAGCATGGGATTGGTATGATGAGAAGGGACTCGGTTGGAGCCCTTGGATGTTTGATGACATGTCTAAGTGTCATTGCATGCAGTGTGTGTTAACACGCGGTGTCAAAATCCTGGGTGAAGGATTGTGTGGCAGGTCTTTGGGCTCGCTAGTCGTCACACCGATGGTAGTTGAAAGATAGACCAGCTGTGGTTATACTACTTATATGGCGCTAAGATCGACATCTTTATAGACCATAAGAGACTAAAGTACCTATTAAACCAAAAGAATTTGAATATGAGACAAAGGAGGTGGATGGAGTGTCTTGGGAACAATAAATTTGAGATACACTGTGTTCCCGAGAAGGGAAATATTGTCACAGATGCATTGAGTAGTAGGGCTCCAGTACAAGCCAACTAGATACAGATGCGTGATAAGCGTCTTATCGGAGACTTGGAGGCCTTGGAGATCACTTGTGTTGATAGGAACTCTAGTGCAAATGCATGTTTAAATTGGATAGAGGTGCAATATGACATCCTAGACAGGATTCGTCAGGCGTTGGAGCTTGATGAGAACATGGAACACTACTTGGAAGAAACTAGGGATGGGTCAAATTCCTAGTATACTTTTGAAGATGGTCTCTTGTGGAAGGGCAGTTAGTTGTGCGTCCCTAGGGTGGGCAAATTACAGGAGGAATTGATGTATGAGGCACATTTTACAAAGTACTCAATCCACCCGGGAGCAATAAAATGTTCTAGGATATGAGAAAGATGCTTTGGTGGCTAGGGTTGAAGAAGAACATAGCTCTTTATGTGGCAAAGTGCCATACTTGCGCCCTAGTAAAGGCTGAATGTCAGAAACCTGGTAGTTTCCTGAAGTCATTACCGGTATCAGAGTGAAATTTGATGACATATCTATGAATTTCCTGCACAGCCTACCGGGATCATAGAAATGGAATAATGCCATTTGGGTGATCATTGGGTCATTTACAAAGGTGCCACACTTCATTCCGAACAGGAGGGATGATTCAGTAGAAAAGTTGGCCAAACATTATGTTGAATAGTTCGTATAATTGTACGGTGTGCCCCACAACATCGTTAGTGACCGAGATGGGCATTTTATGTCAAATGATTGGAGGCTTATTCATCAACTGTTGGGTACCAAAATGAAATTCAGCACGACCTTATTGGGTCCATTGTGCCTAAAGTCCCAGATTTGTAAGAAGTCAAATAAGCCAATGGTATACATATAGTTGTATTTGATGTTGTTCAAGCTCATCATATGTAGGATGTTCCTTGGAACCAGTTTAAACAGATTGTCAAAGTGACAGTGACAGGTGGTCACAAGGTAGAGTTGTGGAAAGACGGGAAACCGTCTAAGTCCACAGGCATTGATTGAAGTCTAGTCACTCAATGCTAGATGACTAAAAGTTGTGAGTACAACATGTATAGTCAAAGCCAAGCTATTGGCAAGCTGAAAATATGGCTAAGTCCACATGCATTGAGTGATGTCTACTTACTCAACGACATATAAGATATTCATTGAGTATATCTCATCCTGCTAAAGCCACAAAAAATCTGTGTATATATTTGACCAAGTCCACATGTGTTGAGTGAGATAAGCTCACTCAACGCCATGAGGACATATCGTTGACTGACCCTTATTTAGTCAAATCCATTGTGTTTCAGACGCAAAATTTTATCAAAGGACAAAATCATTGAGTAAAGGCTATACACTCAATGCATAATCAACTGTGATACTGTCTTAAGGACAGAAGCGTTGAGTAAATCCTACTCACTCAACGCCACATCAATAAAATTGACAGATGCAGAAAGAATTAAGTGAAGAAGCAACTCTCAACTCTTCCCAGGCAGGAATATTGGCTAAGTCTAAAAGCGTTGAGTGAAGGTTGCTCACTCAATGCCAAGTGACAGAAACATATCGAAGGGCTTTGGCGTTGAGTGAAAGTTGGTCACTCCACGCCTAACGACAGAAAAACCTTTTTTAAGTGTTTTGGTGCTGAGTGAAGGTTGCTCACTCAACGCGTAGTTACTGAGAATCTGTCTAAGTATTGGGGAGTTGAGTGATGGTCGCTCACTCAACGCTTATGATCTAATGCTTAATTTTAACTAAGTCCACAAGTGCTGACGTCAGTAATTGTCAGAAAAATTCAAAATGTTGCAGGAAGGCTACAGTAAGCGACAAACGACACTACATGCCTACCACAAGACTTTTGTAGTTAATGCAAGGTTACAATGACAAACTTCTTGTGTGGGCCCCACAACTCAAAGAACCGTTGGGCAGTGGAATAAAAAGGGCAGAGCTCTGATGAAAGAAAAGAACTTTACACACATACATCCGACAGTCATCTTCTTCCTCAAAATTGTTGCAGAGGCGGAGGAACAGAGTTCAAATTAGCTTGTCTAAAAGCTCAAAAAGCTACCTGTTGTCCTCTTCATCAACAACAACAAGTTCAGAGATAATATCTGAGGAAAAGAGAGAAGCCAAGGTGTAACACGAGCTGCAAGATCTGGGATCTAAAGCAAGTTAGCTGGTACCATTTTTACACACACCAGCAAGATCTAAACGCTTACTTTCTGAGTATGAATAAGAAGCTGAATCATCTGGTTTCAGCAGTCTAGAAGATAGGGCTGAGCGTATCTTAGCTCAAGAAGCAGTTAAGGGAAAAAGCTCCAGCTGTAGCTACTTCTCAACTCAAGCAAGCCTTATCCTGAAGATCAACTTCTAGAGCTTTGAAGAAGAAATAACTGAGGTTCTGGTTCAGTCAAAAAATGAAAAAAGTAGCAGGACAGGTTTCTATAAGTTACTTCTAGCCTAAGAAGATATATACCTATTGCTGTGAAGGAGTTAGAGCAGAGAATATCTCTGCTCAAAAAGTAGAAGGCTCGGAGAAATTTCTTTGGAGTCAAATCAACTACACCCACATACACCCTGTAAGATCTTTATAGATCTGAGCTATAGGCCTGAATATATAAAGGCTGAGTGTAGGATCACTTGTTGATCTGAGGTAGGTTTCTATTGAGAATCTGAGTGTAGGGCTTTGGCCTGAGCAGTAGGATTCAAGTGTGAATTTGAGTTGTAGGATCCAGCTTGGTTCTGTGGTAGGTGATCATTTGATCACTAAGCTGTAGGGCTCTTGAGCTTGAGGTAGGAGAGTCATTCTCTTTGAGTTGTAGGGCACTTGTGACTAAGTTGTTGGATCCTTTGGATCTGAGGTAGGGCCTTTGTGCCTGAGTTGTAGGCAAGTCATTCTCTCTGAGGTAGGTGTTGGGTCCATTGCCCACAATGTTCCCTAGAGTGGATTTGAAGAGGCATCTCCATCAATAATAAGAGAATAGTTGCATTTGATTTTGTTTTAGCTCATCTTGTGCAGGGTGTTCCATGGAACAAGTCTTGACAGATTGTCTAAGTGATGTAATAGGTGGTCATAAGACAGAAAGATGGACACCAAGAAAAGATGCTGGAAAGGCAGGAATTTGCCTAAGTCCACAGGCATTGAGTGAGGTAAGCTCACTCAATGCCAGAAGCATTGAGTGAGGTAAGCTCACTCAACGCTAGAAGTCAAGGAGTAGTTGACAGTGCAACTAAGTCCACAAGCATTGAGTGAAGCAAGCTTACTCAACGCCAGAGGTAAGAAAGAATATTCACAAGCCAGAAATATGGCTACGTAGTTTGGCATGGTATGATGATGACACACTCAACACCATATAACAAAAAGGCTATAAGTTGAACTTCGTCGAGCTCAGTTCAGAATTCGTCTAACTGAGTTCAGAGTTCGTCGAGCTCAGCTCACCATTTGTCGAACTAAGTTCAGAGTTCGTCGAGCTGAGCTCACCATTCATCGAGCTAAAATCAGAGTTTGAGATTCTGAGTTTGTCGAACTCATTTCATAATTCGTCGAACTGAGTTCAGAGTCCGTCGAGCTCAGTTCACCATTCGTAGAACTAAGTTCAGAGTAAGGCAGACTGAGTTAGTCTATGCCTAAAGTTAAGAGGAAGATTTTGTCTAAGGCATAACTGTTGAGACAAGTGTTGGTCTCAGCATAACTGCTGAGACAAGTGTTAGTCTTAGCATAACCGCTGAGACAAGTGTTTGTCTCAGAAGATAACAAGAAAGTGCTGAGACAGTTAAGCCAGTGTTTTTTAAACACAAAAAATTGGCTAAGGCAAAAAGCATTGAGTGAGGCATGCTCACTCAATACTCTCAACGCCTAAGATGTTGTAGAGGCAGAAAATTGGCTAAGGCAAAAAGTGTTGAGTGAGGAATGCTCACTCAACGTTCTCAATGCCTAAGATGCTGCAGAGGCAGAAAATTGGCTAAGGCAAAAAGCATTGAGTGATGAAGACACACTCAACGCTCTCAATTCTAGAGAAGCAGGAAGATTATGGCTAAGTCAAATGGCGTTGAGTGAGGCTTGTTCTCTCAATGCTCTCAACGCATAGATAAAGAAAAATATGTCTAAGTGTTTTGGTATTGAGTGATGATTACTCACTCAACGCTTATGCTAATGTTGCTTGATTTTTGGCTAAGTCCACATCTGACGACGTCAGCAAGTCAACAAGTTAACATATTTCAAATTAGTGGCGGGATGGCTACAGTACGCGAAAAATGTTATTGCAGACCTACTTTACGACATTTGGCGTTAAAGCAATATTGCTGCTGGCCATTAAATATGTGGGGCCCACTACTCAAGAGCATTGGGTCAAAATTAATAAAAGGAAAAGGCTTTACAGAGAAAGAAAGCTTTTGGAAAAAGCAATCAGGCAGTTCTTCTTCTCCGCCA
Organism: Platanthera guangdongensis; assembly: GCA_039583875.1. Lineage (NCBI taxonomy): Eukaryota > Viridiplantae > Streptophyta > Magnoliopsida > Asparagales > Orchidaceae > Platanthera > Platanthera guangdongensis. Next base: position 78,553,031 of record CM077162.1, on the reverse strand, counting down.
TTGTTGTTGTGCTAAAGTACAGGAAGCTCAATTCAGTAAGATGAAGAGTAAGTTAGTTGTTGATAACAACTTCATCAATACCAAGATAGCTGGTGTGATCTTCATCTGCAGCAGCAAGAAAGTCCAGAGTATTTCTCTGAGGACAGAGGAAGCCGCCAAGGGCCGACCATTGTGGTAAGTTCTTCATAGTTCCAGCTGTACAAGCATCCTGAAGATCTTAATCTGGAAGTTGTGAAGAGAAGAAGCTTGAAGAAGTAGAGATCTGAAAGAAGACTAAGGGGACTATTCCTCAGGAGTCAAAGTCAGGGCTGAATCACCTCAGCCCAAGAAAGGAATAAAAGGCAGAGCTATCTTAGTCTACAAAGTTAGAGTTGAGATTTTCTCAGTTAAGTTAGCAGTAATTAGCTACAGTAACTTCACTGACCAGCAGGAAAAATCCCTGGTACTGTGAAGTAGTAGTTAGGGTTGAGCTTCAGGCCTAGTTCAGAAAGAGGCAGAACATTGCTCTGCAATTCACATCTAGCTCAAGTAAATACTTATTGTTGTGGAAGTAGTTAGTACTAAGTAATTCTTAGTTCAGTGAAGGGAGACTCAAGAAATAAATTCTTGTTGTCATTGTTGGGCTGAGTTTATCTCAGTCAAGAAGCTTGACACAAAGAAACATCTCTTATGTCAAGAATATCCACCAACCTACCTTCATCCTGTAGGATCCAAGTGTGGATCTGAGTTGTATGACATAATTGCCTGAGGTAGGAGAGTGCTGCTCTGTGAGTGTAGGGCCTTTGTGCCTAAGGTAGATGACAAGTTTGTCACTGAGCTGTAGGTGCCTGGAGGGGTACTGAGGTAGGTACTTGGAAGGAAACTGAGCTGTAGGAGTGCCGCATCACTCTAAAAGTAGGGCCTTGTGCCTGAAGTTATAGGGTTGAAAAGCCTGAGCTGTGGGCCTTAGAGATAAGGCTGAGGTAGGTGGCTTGAGGGTCACTGAGTGTAGGAGCACTGCAGAGCTCTAAGGTAGGATCCATTGTGGATCTGAGGTAGGGCTGTCCTCCCAGAGTGAGTGTAGGGCTTAACAGCCTGAGGTAGGTGGTCTGCTGACCACTGAGTTGTAGGCCCTTGTGGATAAGAAGTAAGTCTTGGAGGAGACATAGAGATCTTGAGGTATCTGAGGTGTAAGCTCTTTGGAGCATGTTTTGGAGAAGTGCATAGTCCAACAAGATAGTTGAATAGGTGAGAGGGAAAGTGGATGTATAAATTTGGGGAACCACTATAAATCACTATGTGCTTTCCTGTGTTGTTTTGTCTGTATAGGTTGTGTACATCTTGAAAGCATAAAATAGCTAAAAGCTAAAGCTCTTAAAGAATAAACATAAAAGTACTCAAAAAAGAGACCAATAACCTATTCACCCACCCTTTAGGTAATTTAGCTATCCTTGAATTAAAGACTTTCAGTAGGATCCTTTGTGGATCTGAGGTAGGGCTATCCTCCCAGCTTAAGTGATAGGGCCTTTGGCTTGAGGTAGGTGATCAGTTGATCACTGTGTTGTAGGGCTTAGTGCCTGAGTTGTAAGTCTTAGAGGAGACTGAGAGATCCTGTGGGATCTATCGTGTTAGCTCTTTGGAGCTGAGGTTTTCGAGAAGTGCCTTGTCTAACAAGAAGTTAGAAAGGTGGGAGGGAAAGTGGACGTACCCATAATCTGGGGAACCACTATAAATTCTGTGTGTACTTCTTGTGTTGTTTCTTTGTTGCAGGTTGTGTTTGTTGAAAGCAGAAAATTACTAACTCACTAAGCAATTAAGAAGAAAAATAAAAGAAAGTCACAAGATACTAAGAAACCTATTCACCACCTCTCTAGGTGATTTAGCTATCCTTGAAATTAAAGACTTTCAAGTGGTATCAGAGGGAGGTTTCTCAAAAAAGACTTAATAGTCTGAGTGATCTCTTAGGATAGCTAAAAGGTTTCTACTTGTGAGTCAAGTAGTGAACAATTGTTTGGTCTATTGATACCAATATCCCAGATTTGTAAGAAGTAAAATGGGTCAATGACATACGCACATAATGTATTTGATGTGTGCTTTAGTTCATGCATGCAGGTAGTCCATGAATGGACAAGTGAATAAAAATGAGTTGGGCAGTATACTCAAATTTTGTCGAACTCAGCCAAAGTTCGTCGAACTTAACACGCTGATCGTCGAGCTCTACTCAGCATAAACTTAAGAACTCAGGATACAAAATTCGTCAAACTCAGGTTATAGTTCGTCGAGCTCAGCCCAATGCTTGTCAAGTTAAAGCAAGAGAAAAATTGAATAAGGCAAAAAGTACTGAGACCACTGAGAAGATCAAAGTTCGTCGAGCTCATTTTACGGTTCATCGAGCTCAGCTCAAAGCTTATCAAGCTAAAGCTAGAAAATCTGTCTAAGGCAAAAGCGCTGAGATCACTAAGAGGACGGCGTTGAGACCATTGAGATAGCTGGGAAGATAGCATTGAGACAGATGAAGACAGCTAAGAAGATGGTGTTGAGATAGCTGAGACAGCAAAGACAAAATTAGCTTGAAATTTTCTAAGTCCATAAGCGTTGAGTGAAGCATTTTCACTCAACGCTTCTAATGAAGAAGAAAGCGCTGAGACTGTTAAGAAGTAAACAGCTGAGAACAAATCTAGCTGGATTTTTCTAAGTCGAGAAGCGTTGAGTGAAGCAGGTTCACTCAACGCTTCTAATGAAGAAGGAAGCGCTGAGATAGTTAAAAGCGAAAAACACTGAGACCGCTGAGACAAAGGCTTGTCTCAGTCGATAATGAAAAACTGCGGAGACCGCTGAGACAAAACTGCTGAGACAGTTAAAGTGCAAAAACCACTTAGATAGCAGATAAGAAGAAAGCGCTGAGACAAATGCTTGTCTCAACTAATAATGAAAAACCGCTGAGACCACTGAGACAAAACCGCTGAGACCACTGAGACAAAACCGCTGAGATAAAGCTAGGGAATGTTCTAAGTCCAGAAGCGCTGAGAGCCAAGGCTGATGGCGTTGAGTGTCTTAACACCACTCAATGCTTAAAGGGATTCTGGAAAATTTTCTAAGTCCAGATGTTGATGACCACTACTGACGTCATCAAAGTCAAAATTATAGGAAGCCGTTGCGGGAAAGCTGCTACAGCGCTAAAAGCTGCTATAGCGCTGAAAGATGTTTTGTCCATTTCTTGATGGATTTGGCTCTCACCAATCCTTGGTAGGCCCACATACTATGGTGTCGTTGATTCAAATCAATGCATATAAAAAGGGAAACAGAAAAGGGATCAGGGTTAAAGAATCAAACAAAAAGAAAGAGAAATAGATTGAGGTAGCTGGATATTTACTTCCGATCAAGCTTAAAAGCTGAATCCAGCTAAGATAGCCTAAAGGCAAAGAAGGATAGCTGAATCACTTCAAGCTCAGTGAGGTTGTTCTCTATAGACCAGTTTAGCTGATTCATCTCATCAGCAAGGTGGAAATCGCTTATCAGTGCAGTAGTAAAAGTGATAGCTGTAGAAGAAGGCTGATTCCTTCTACAGCAAGTGAGCTGGACTGAAATCTGCTCAGTCTAGCAAAGGTGACTCAGAGTTATTTCTTTGAGTCAGCTATTTTATTTTCTTCAACTCACTGTATTTATTTCCTGTAGGATTCAGGTTTCCTGAATCTGAGTGTAGGGCACTTTGCGCTTGAGGTAGGTGATAAATTTATCACTGAGGTAGGTGCCCTGTTAGGGCACTGAGGTAGGATCCAAGTGAGGATCTGAGCTGTAGGGCTTAAGTGACTGAGGTAGGAGAGTGCTACTCTCTGAGATAGGATCCAAGTGTGGATCTGAGGTAGGGCTGTCCTCCTAGCCTGAGTGTAGGGCCTTGTGCTGGAGGTAGGTGACTGAAGAGTCACTGAGCTGTAGGTGACAAGTTTGTCACTGAGATTGTATGCCTTGGATAAGGCTGAGCTGTAGGTACCTAAAAGGGTACTGATTTGTAGGAGTGCTGCAACACTCTGAGAGTAGGGCCGTGTCCCTGAAGCTGTGGGGCCGAAGAGTCCGAGTGTAGGCCTTAGAAATAAGGCTGAGGTAGGTGATCTCTAGATCACTGAGCTATAGGAGTTTTGCAGAGCTCTGAGGTAGGAACCCTTATGGTTCTGAGTTGGATTCTGTGAAGAATCTATTTTTTAAGGCTGAGGGCCTGTGGTTTAAGCTCTGAGGAGCATATGTGGAGGAGTTTGTGTCGAGTCCAACAAATAAGTTGGATAGGTGGAGAGGTAAAGTGGATGCACTCAATTGGGGAACCTCTATAAATTCTGGTGTTTGTTGTGTGTGCTTGTTTTTTTGTGATTGTAGGACTTAAGAACAAGCTCTAGATAGAACAAGTTGAAAACATCAAAAGATTTATTAAAAGCTCAAAGATCTATTCACCCCCCCGTTATGTGATTAGCTAACATAAAGTTAAATAACTTTCAAGTGGTATCAGAGGGAGGTTACTCAAAAAGGATTTAAAAATCTAAGTACACCTCCAAGGTTAGCTAAAAGATAAGTAATGGGGTCTGATGTAAACTACAAGGAATTAGGAGCCATGAAGTTGCCAATCTGTAGAAAGGAAGGGTTTGGGCTTTGAAAGGAAAGGGTCAGAATGTTCATGGAAGCTGCTGGCCCTAGGATCTACATTACAGTCCAAGAGGGACCCTTCATCCCCATGAAGATCTCAGTTCTGGATGCCAATATCCAAACTCCTAAATGATATGATGAAATGAACAAGGATGAGCTCCTCCTTGCCTCCATGGACAAGAGAGCTCAAAATATCATTGCTAGTGCAATAGATGATTCTACATTCCAGAATCTGGTGCACTACAAGACCTCCAAGGAGATGTGGGAAACCCTAGTGGTGTTCATGGATGGTTCAGAAGAGGTGAGGGATGATAGGAAATTCATGCTCAACCAGGAGTATGAGGTCTTCAGACAAGGAAAGTCTGAGGGCATTGCTAAAAGTTTTGAAAGATTTTTCAGAACTGTTAATGAACTGAGAACTTATGGATGGGTCTTCAGCACCTATGAGCTGAATGACAAATTTCTCAGGTCCCTCACCAAGGATTGGGATACAAAGATCTGTGTCATTAGGGTGATGGGCAGGCTAGCAGACACACCATCTCCAACCATGTTTGGAAGGCTACTATCCTATGAGATGTAGCTTACTGCAAGGAAGGAAGAAGAAGAGAAGACCAGCAAGTTACAGAGCAAGGACAAATCTATGGCTTTCAAAGCTGATGCTTCAACCAGGAGCAGAAGGAAGATCTCTCCAGTGAGGAGAATAGTTGTGTCAGAATCTGAGAGCTCCAGGTCCAGCTCATCTGACAGCCATACATCTGATGAGGACCTTGCTGCCTTCTCTAGGAAGTTTCAAAAATTCATGGAGAAGGGGCATTGGAAGTACAGAAGGCCTTCTTCCTCCTCTCAGCACAGAAGGAAATCCTCTAAGGAGGACAGGTATACTCCTAACTCTAATAAATAATCTTCCTCTAACATTATTTGTTTTTGCTGCAGCAAACCTGGGCATGTAATTGCTGACTGCCCAGTAAAGAGGAAAGAAGAAAGAGTGAAGAAGTACCACAAAGGATAGAAGAAAGAGAAGTCCCTAGTGGCCAAGAAGGAGAAGACTTGGTCTGAATCTTCCTCTGAGTCAGACAGTGAAGAAGATGAAGCCTACATTGGGCTTATTGTTGTTGCTGAAGAGGAACCTGAAGAGTTCCCTGCTGCTAGAATAGGGATCAGGGCCCCTCTATCACACTCAGATAGTGACTCAGAGATGGATAAAGATGAGGAAGGAGATGCTCAGTGCAATGGATTAATGGAAATGATAGATGAAGAAACCAGCCAGGATCTGCCTGGTCAGTCTCAGGTACATGCTAAACTACATTCTTTTATTTCTAGTCATGAGGCCGACTCAGTCTCTGAAGCTCAATAATTAAGAGATGAAGGGGATTCAGACTCTGAGGATGATGTAAACTCCATAATTGCCAAGTAAGGAGAAATTCTTGAGGCTTTCAAGAAATGCAAGCTACTTGCAAAGAGGCAGGCAAAAGAGCTTCTTAGTCTTAAAAGCAAGTGTGAAGGCCAAGAAAAAACCCTCAGTGACATGGCTGCACATGCAAGCCAGCTCAAGGAAATCATTGATAGTGAGTTTGTGGTAAGAGTCTCAAATGAGAAACTTATCCATAAACTTGAAAATGATCTCTTAAATGAGAAATTGCTAGTGCGCAAATTTTCTAAGCCAAATACTGTGTTACCCATAATTGATACCCACCTTACCCAAGCTGGTAAGAAAGTGTTGGGATTTAAGGGACCTGCAAGACCTTCCAATCCAAGAGGAAAGGGAAAAAGGAAGACACCAGTTGTGCCTCTAACCTCACCATCTCAAATTCCTTTTCAGAGAGTGTTGTTGCCTTCTAACAGGTATGACTATGAAACCTGTTATGGTCACTCGGAGAATGGTAGATCCACTAGTATGGACTAATGTGGCCCCAGCCATGGTGGAAGGTACATCCATGTGAAAGCCTTTAAGGCTACCCATGAGGAAATCCAAATGGCCCATCCTGGACAATTTGTTTTTGGTGTCCCAGCTCCAAAACTCAAAGATATTGCTGCTCCTAAAAATCTAAATCATCCAAAAAAAGTTGTGACTCAAGGTAAGTCTTCTAGCAGGGCTGGAATGACAATCTCAGATGCTATCAGATGCATGTTAGCTGAAAAGAGACATGTACCTGGTGGTTATTAGAGAAGACCAACACAGGAAGCTGAAAGATTGTCCTTCAGTCAAATTACTGCTGAAAGAAGGCAGAAGTATAGAGCAGAACATCTCCCCACAGTTCAGGAAGCAGTACAGCCAAATGCTGGTCCCAAACAGAAAAGGAGATATAATATCTATGAGTGCTGATGTTATAGCAAAGTGGGCCACTATGCTGTAGATTGCTGGCACAATCCCTCAGTGTCCAGAGGTTGCCAACCTGTCAGGAATTCTGCAGGAAGGCATGGTTATTTCAAGGCAAATGTGAACCGAGGACCCAACAGAAATTGGGGTCCTAAGGTATGGTGACTTGCATTCTTTTCAGGTTAGTTCAAGTACCAAATCCCCTAAATGGTACTTGGACAGTGGATGTTCCAGGCACATGACTGGAACAAAGGAGCTGTTGAAGGAGTACACTCCAGTAAAGAATGGAACCAAAGTCATTTTTAGAGGCTCAGACAAGGGGATTACCAGAGGCTATGGTAATATCTCAAATGACATTATCACCATCACAAAGGTGGCTTATGTGGAGGGGTTGCAACACAACCTCATAAACATAAGCCAAATATGTGATCTTGGTTATGACATTTCCTTCCACAAGGATAAGTGCCACATAAAGAGATTAAGTGACCAAAGTGTCATCTTAACAGGCACTAGGAGTGGGAATGTTTATTGCTTGGATTTTTCTTGCTAGGAAAATAGTTCCCCTATATGCCTAGTTGCAGATGAGAAAGTCTCATATAGTGTCCTGTGGCACAAGAGACTGGCTCATTTGAATTATAAGACCATTTGTCAGCTCTTCAGTGATGAGCTTGTTAGGAATGGTCCCAAAATGAAATGCTCCAAGGAGGGTATCTGTGTTGCCTGCCAAAAGGGTAAGTAGACTAAGAGTTCTTTCAAGAGCATTGGGGCCAAGGATTCTGTGAGGTGCTTGTATCTCCTACATATGGACTTGTTTGGTCCTATGCCTGTTCAGAGTCTAGGTAGGAAGGTCGGCAACATTGTGGTGGTTGATGATTATTCCAGGTTTACTTGGGTGTTCTTCCTTAGAAGAAAGGATGAAACCCTTGTGGTCTTCATAAATTTTGTCAGACAAATTCAGAATGAGCTTGCATGCTCTGTGGTCAGAATGAGAAGTGATCATGGAACTGCGTTTCAGTATGCTGCTATGATTACATTCTGTTAAGAGCAAGGGATTCATCAAGAGTTCTCCTCTCCAAGAACACCATAGTAAAATGGGTTAGCTAAGAGGAAAAAAGGACTCTCATAAAAGATGGGAGAACACTATTGAGTGACACTTCTCTCACTGAATATTTCTAGGCTGAGGTAATTAACACTGCATGTCATGTGCTCAATAGGGCTTCTATCATCAAAGGCCATAAGAAGACTCCTTATGAGATCTTGAAGGGAAGAAAACCAAACATATCCTACTTCAAGATCTTTGGTTGCAAGTGTTTCATCCTGTACAATGGTAAGTCAAAAATGACTAAGTATGCTGCCAAATCCCATGAGGGGATCTTTGTTAGGTACAACAATAATAGTAGGGCATATAGAGTCTATATCTTGAAAAATCAAGTTGTAGAAGAGTCTGTCCATGTAATGTTTGATGAGTAATGCATGATCGACAGTGATCTGTCAAGCTCTTTGCCTAGCACTGCAGGAATAGAAGTCATGATGGAAAAGCTCTCCATTAAAGATAAAGACCCAGCTTTGCAAGAAGATTGTGGAGAGGGATGCTGTCCAGAGGAAGCATAGGGCAGTCAAGCTGGAAATGAAGACCAAGCTGCTGAAGAAAATGATAATCAGCAGGAAGCAGTCAGACTGCCCCCTGTAGTCAAATATCTTAGAGATCATCCTCTAGAGCAGATAATAGGTAAGGCTAGCCAAGGTGTACAGACCAGAAGCAAGAGTCTCAATACAGCAGAGCCCAAAAAAGAAGAGCCCAAAGAATTTGAAGAAGCAAATCAAGACCCATTCTGGATTGGTGCAATGCAGGAAGAACTGAACCAGTTCAAAAGGTGCAAGGTCTGGAAGCTGGTTCCCATACCAAATGGACTCAGGCTCTATTTGTTTGAGCGTTTTGCAACTCCATTTTGGGCAAACGCCATTGGAAGGAGGGTAAACAAATGAACCTCCTACGGCATTTGCTCCGTTTCCAACCGCCCGCCTTGAGAAATGCCCCAAAAAGATTTGTTTGGAGTAGCCACCTCCCCCTTCCGGTTCGAACTCTCCGTTTCCACCGGCCGGATCGACCCGCCACCGCTAAAATAAATGAAGCCTCAATGTCATTGGAGTCAAGTGGATTTTCAAAAATAAACTTGATGAAAATGACATTGTAATCAAGAATAAAGCCAGACTGGTGTCCAAATGGTATAGACAGGAAGAAGGGATTGATTATGATCAAACCTTTGCCCCAGTTACAAGGTTGGAAGCAATCAGACTATTCCTTACATTTGCAGCCTTCTAGGGATTCAAGGTATTCCAAATGGATGTCAAGTCAGCCTTCCTGATTGGAGACTTGAAGGAAGAGGTTTATGTAGAGAAGCCTCCAGGTTTTATTGACTCTAACTCTCCTACTGCTGTATATAGACTTAGGAAGCTCTTTATGGGCTTAAACAAGCCCTAAGATCATGGTATGAGACATTGTCTACCTTCTTCATTGAGAACAAATTCTCAAGGGGGAAGATAATCAAGACCATATTTCTAAGGGAATCTAAGGGCAAGATCATCCTAGTCCAGATTTATATTGATGACATAATATTTGGCTCTACTGATGACAACCTCTGCAGGAAGTTTACAAAACTTATGCAGGGGAAGTTTGAGATGAGTAGTATGGGTGAATTGAAGTTTTTTTGGGGACTCCAAGTAAAATAGACTGATGATGGTCTATCCATATCCCAGTCAAAATTCATCAGGGAGATAATAAAGAAATATGGCATAGAGAATGCTTCCACCATAAGAACTCCCATGAGCTCAAGTATGCCTATAGGTAAAGATGATCCAGGGAAGCATGTTGATCAAACTCTGTAGAGAGGTATAGTTGGCTCCATTCTCTACTTCATAACAAGTAGGACTGACATTATGTATGTAACATTTGTCTGTGCTAGATATCAGGCCTGCCCTAAAGAGTCTCACTATATTGCTGTGAAAAGAATCTTGAGATATCTTAAGGGCACCCCGATCTTGTCCTATGGTACCCTAAGAATGGGGACTTTGAACTAACTGACTATTCGCATGCAGATTTTGCAGGCTGCAAGGAGGACAGGAAGAGCACTTCAGGCTCCTGTCAATTTCTAGGTGGAAGGCTTGTCTCTTGGAGCAATAAGAAACAGATAAGTGTTACAATCTCAACAGAAGAGTCAAAGTATATTTCAGCTGGAAGATACTGTGCTCAGTTGTTGTGGATTCAGAATCGACTTCAAGACTACAATGTTCAGGTAAGTAGAACTCCACTTTTTTGTGATTCTACTAGTGCAATTTCTATAGCTAGGAATCCTGTCTCCCATAGCAGGACTAAGCATATAGAAATTCGGTATCATTTCATTAGAGAGCATGTGGAAAGGGAAGAGATCTCCCTTGAGTTTATCTCCACAGACAAGTAAGTAGTTGATATCTTCACTAAGCCACTAGATGAAGCTCAGTTCAACACGTTCAAATTTGAATTGGGCATGTTAAATCTTGTGTAGCTTCAATTCTCTCTTCTACCATATGCTGCATTGTTTATTTTGTAGGTAGAAGAGGCTCTTCCTCCAGATATTGAAGATGGTGTGCAACTATTGAGGGGAAGCTAGCCCAACAGCTGAGATGGATAGGGGGAGAACAACCTATCAGTATGCTCCTTATTGTAGAAATCAAAAGGGGGAGGAAAGAAGTCAAGGGCTGAGAAATACAGCCAAGTGGAATAGTAAGGATGACAACATGCCCGGGGGAGTAAGTAATTTTCCATAGGCTGGACAAATGGTAACACTTATACTATTAAATTTTATTATGATGAAATGTTGTGTTGTTAATGACCTGTATGGTTTTGACTTCTTCAAATAGGGGGAGATTATTGGGTCTATTGATCCCAATATCCCAGATTTGTAAGAAGTCAAATGAGTCAATGACATACACACATAATGTATTTGATGTGTGCTTTAGTTCATGCATGTAGGTTGTTACAACCCGCATTTTCACCGCATATAATAACTTATCATAATAAGGGAAAATACAAGTCATGATGCCACGTCAATAGGGGATAACTACGGACACTCAGGCAAACACCTACTTAATCATGAAGAAAGATTCTTTAAGTTATTTTAAGGTAAAAATCAGTTTGGGTACAATAGTTAGCCATATCCCTCGGCTTAGTGGCTCATCTAGTCCACGAATCAAAATATAATTATACGCTGCGGAAGATACTTATTTAGATTGACTCCAATATCGTACATGAGTATAAACGTTCCTAAAGAACAACTCATGATATGCAAGACCCTAAATTTATAATAGTAGTAAAGACAGCTTTTACGGTCATTAAATATAAAAAGTTAGAGTTTTAAATTATGCAATGCATGAAGTAATAGTAGTAGATTTTATACTTGAAAATACCTAACATGCATTCCTAGCATAAATCAACACAGAGAGCAAGTAATCCACATCCACATATAGAAAACTAAGCAGCTAGCAAGTATCTAAAAATAATAATTCCGTGGGCGTCAACAAACTGACATGAACCCACGTACAAAATAGTATGTCTGAACCAGTAAAGCAAAATAAATAACAATCTACCTCGCTAAGATGAGGTAATAACCACGACCAACACTAACACCCAGAAACTCCAAAACCAGCTCTGCTATCTACTACTGCTTTGAACCTGAGGCATTCCAAAGACAGAACATGAAAGAACTAGTGCCTAAACACCTAGAGGGGGGGTGAATAGGTGCACTTGATCTTTTTAACTTTTAAGGAAGAAATACTGAATTATTAAACCTGGTTATGCAATCCTCTACAGCAATTCAGCATATATAACACAGCACAACAATCACAGAATAAATCACACACAGAGTACACACAGCTTTTATAGTGGTTCCCCAAGGTCTGGGTATATCCACTTTCCCCCTTCGCCTATCTAGTAGTATACTAGATTCAGCCTAACTTCTGCACTACTTCTCAGATCCACAGATCTTACAGCTCAGAACCCTAAATAGGTTCCTATAACTCAGAGTGATTCCACTCCTACAACTCAGGCACAAATCCCTACCACTCAGTCTTCACCAAGACCTACACTCAGCCTTCAACAAGGCCTACACTCAGCCTTCAACAAGGCCTACACTCAGAGAAATGTATCTCATACACTCAAGCACACAAGCCCTACCACTCAGCCTTTATAAATATAGGCTTACAACTCAGATCCCTTAGGATCCTACAGAAAATAAAAAGTACAAGGATTAATAACCATAACTCTGATTGAGAAAGTTGAGTTGACTAGCTTCTTGATGAGTTCTTGAAAGACTTTGCTGAGATCAACCTCCCTTGGCTTTTCTTCAAAGCTTCTTGAATTAGAACACAGTAGGGTTAAATCTCTAGGCAGATGATCTTCAATCAACTGCTGACTTGTGAATCAGATCTCAATCTGAAACTTTCTTATCATCCTGGTTCAATAGCTGTCTTCTTAGAAGGAGCTTTCTCTCTCCAACTTCTTAGATCTTCACTTGAAGGTTTTCTTATGGTTTGTTGTTTCTCACTTCATTGATTGCTATCTCTATCTGATTCAATGCCTTCTGTTGAAGGAATAAGCCTTTATATAGGCTTTCTTCATGGTGACCGGCTGATCCGGTTCCTAACAAACTTCTGACAGCTCTGACAGTAGCAGTTGACCGGTTGAAATGGCAGCTGTCAAGTCATCCAGTCACTTCTTGAAAACTCTGTCACTGTCTGAAAGTGTCGAGACAGATAGTCTTTATGTGTCGACACAAATAGACCAAGTGTCGACCCAAGTAGACTAAGTGTCGACACTAGCCTTCATGGTGTCGACACAACTCCTTGTGTTGTAGAAACTGCTTCTCGACACTGCTTCTTCAGAATGTGTCGACACAGATCCTGTGTGTCGACACAAGTCCTTCTCCTTCAATACTTAGTTGATTTCAGCTAAGTGTCGACACAACTCCTTTGTGTCGACACATCTTCTTATGTTGAAACTTGCTAAGTGTCGACACATCTTCTTTGTGTCGACACATGCCTTATGTGTTGAAGCTTTTGCTGAGTGTCGACACATCTCCTTTGTGTCGACACATTCTTCATATGTTGAGACTTTGCTGAGTGTCGACACAGCCTCCTAGTGTTGACACTTGTACTTGAACTTTGTTGATGTTTTGCTGAGTGTCGACACAGCCTCCTAGTGTCGACACTTTTGATGTCGACAAAGTTCCTCTGGGTGTCGACACTGCTTCTTAGTGTCGACACTGATTCTTTAGACATTTCTTCATTGTGTGTCGACACAACCTGTATGTGTCGACACTCATCTTCTGGTGTCGACTCTGCATCCCTGGTGTCGATACAATTACTCCAAGTGTCGACACAGCTTCTCTAGGTGTCGACACAAGCCTTCTTAAGTGTCGACACTTTTCTTCTAGGTGTCGACACATGGACTTAGAAAATTTTCCAACAAACCTGCAGTTACTTAACCTGCACAAAGAAACTCAAAGCACATCAAATACACCTTGATGTATATCATTGAGTAGGGTGAGGCTTCTTCAAATCAGGTACATATATTCCAATGTACCCAACAATCTCCCCCTATTTGGAGAAGTCATAACCCTTAGTCAATGATATACACCATACATAACAAATTCTCACTATGATGTAAAACAGTAATATATGACAGGGAAAATACTTAAACATGCATGAACAGAACATGTATATACCATTAGCTCAGAACAATTAATGTAATAGATGAACATATAATATTGTTCTTACAAATTCCAACATTTTCATTAGTCAAAAGTTTACATAGAATTTTAATACAAATGATTACAACTTGTAAACTAAAGAAAATTCTATCCTAAGGCTGCTCTGGTTCCTTGATTACAATCCCTTTTCCAGATTGAATCTTTACTTGAACTTGAGCTTCAGTGTCATCAACAGCAGCAGGTTTCTTCCCTTTAAGATCTTTCTTTTTCAAACTCTTCAGCCTTTATCTTCTGCCTTTCAAAATAGTGAAAAGGCTTGGGAAAATACTTGCTAGGGTCCTGTGCATTAGGAGGTAGCTTTCCAAGTTTAGCCTTTCTTCTATATTGCATAATGGCCTCTTCCCTATTCTCATGCTTCCTCCACTCCAGGTCAGAATACCATTTGCCTCTATCCAGGACATTTTCCTTAGCAGCCTTCCATGCAGTCAAGATGATATTCCTGGAAGTGGGGCTCCATTGTTCAAAATCAGGTCTCAATTCAGCTTGCTCTCTGAATCTTTTCTTAGACAATTGAGCCTCTTGTTCCTTTAATAAGGCCTCTTGCTCTTTGAGTATTGCCTCTGGCATAGGCTGAACTACTTTCTCAATGATGACATTCTGATTTCCCTCATGAGGACTATACATAGACTGTATCTCTTGATGTATCATGTCAAAGTCTTGTGGAGGGTATATCACTTGAGCCACTTCAGCTTGCTCTCCTCCAAGGTATGTAGGATTAATTCCAGACTCTGCAACATTGTCATCATCACATAAGGGTGGATATCCAAGGGTGGCTCTGATGGAATTTGAAATCCATTTGGCATGATCAGAGCCTGCCTTGACTAATACCCTCTCCCCCTTTATGACTTCTCTCTCTATATGATCCCTCAGATCATCTTTCTGAAACCTTATCTGTGCATTCAGATAGTTTACTCCATCTTTATAGAAGGGTTTTAATCTTTGGAGCTTGTCAGTAATTATTTTTTGTTAATCTTCAATAGCAGTCTTCACAGCAGTTAGGCTCTCTTGCAATTGTTTGTCAAATTCAGCCTTGGCAGTAACACTTGCTGCAGTCTGAGCAGTAGCTATATTCTTCATTTCAGTTATAATAGCATTATGTGAAGCTGTCAAATTATCATTCATCCTTATTTGGTTTTCCAGGACATAGCCTTGCTTCACTTCTAGGTCATCAAGTTTTGTCTTTATTTTCTCTTGATGTGTGGCTAGATAGACTACTGCATTGCCTCCCTTATGGAAACAATCAGTCATTTCCTTCCCGTTAAGATTCACTTCAAATCTGATTGACTTGATGTCTTGTGCCAGATCAAACTGCAGTGACATATGTCCTTCATCTACATATTTTTCCAGAGCTTGCCTTTGCTCATCAAGCTTAATCTGTAAAGGCACCATCAGTGAATTGAAATTAGTAGATGGGGCAGGCTGTGGAGCAACTATCTGTAGGGCTTTTATATAGTTCTGGCTTCTTCTCTTGAAGACCTGGAACTTCCTCTTCTTGGCTCTAACAGCCTCCTCATCCTCTGAAGCAGAAGTGCTGACTATGTTCACTCTATCCTTAGGACTTGGAGATAACTCCTTCTCAGTCCTTTGTGGTTCCTCAGCATCCTTTGGCTTCTTAGTCTCTTGTGTAGTAGTTTCCTCTACATTCTCCATATGCTTCCCCTCAATATTGATCTCCTCCCCCTCAACAACAGCTTTCTCTTTCTCAAAATCAGTTTGTAGAAGATCAGGGAATAGCTCTTCTAATGTAAATTCCTGTTGAGGAAGGGCCGGAGAATCTATTATCTCGTCAACCACTTGATCAGCAACAGATGTGTCCTCCATGACAACATCTTGGGGTTGAGGTTGTATCTGTGTTTGCTGATGAATATCAGGTAATAAATCAGTCAAAACTTCTTCCTCAATAGTGAAATCTAATTGAGTAATTTCAATGATTACCTCAAGTATGGTTTGGGTAGCCCTTTCACTCTCTAGTTGAGTTGGCTCTTCCACAAGTAGAGGCTCCCCCTGGATTGGATCCAGGTGAATTAGCCTAGCTGAGGGTAGCTCCCCCTGCCTCTGTGCATCTTCTTATCTTGCTGGAGATTGTCCAACATTTCTTCTCTGTTCATCATCAGAACTAAATACCACTTGCTCTTCAGAGCTGCTGGAGGAGTTTTGAGCCACAGTGGCTGTCTTCTTCTTCTTCTGCTGGGGTGTTTCCTTTACTGGAGTTGGCATTTCTTTTGTCAAAACTCTATCCCACCTAGAGAAGATTCTCAAATCCATTCTCCTCATGTGGTTTATCTTGGAACCTACAGCTTGGTTCATTACTTCAGGTATACTACCAGCTAAGTATAGACTTAGAATTCTACCCATATTGGGTTTCTTCATACTCTCTTTTATCTTTTCAAACATAACTGCAGACCAATCAGTATCTAGTTTGAAGATAATCCTTGTCATCAAATTGAACATCTGAGCTGAAATTCTGTCATGTCCTCCAGGCTTGCTCAGGATGACCTTGCCAACTATTTCAGACAGAAATTTTCCTTAGATGTTCATTCCTTTTCTATTGAAAACAGATCCAATTTTCAGATTTGACTCCAGTCCAAACCATCTCAATGCCTCTCTAGTCTTAGAAGCAGATACATCTTCTTCCTCCTTTGTTCTTGGTAGTTGAAGTATCTTCCTCAGACTTTTTGGTGTGATCTTAACTTTGGTTCCATGAACTCTGGATTTAATCTTAAGTCCAGTATCATCAACTGAAGCTGCACTCAAAAATTCTAGGACCTCCTTCTTCCAGATCTTGATTGGTTCTGAAACAACGTATTCCAGGCCAGTCTCGGCAATTAGGGTTACCACACCTTTGATTTCAGGTTCCGCGTCATCAAAGGCATGTTGCACATGAGTTCATATCCTTCATTAATATTCTCTTCAAGCTTGGGCGCCATTAGGGTTTGAAGAAATTTGAATTTAGAGAAGAGAGATGTTGACACACAAGTTTGGTCTCGAAACTTTGGTGAGAGTGTCGACAAACAATGGCGAAAACCTATTTATACCTTTCTATAATCGAAGGTGAAAAGGCGCGTCAAAATACTTAAATTGTGTCGACACTGTTGAAAAGTGTCGACACTTACTTATAATGTCTCGACAACTATATGTCGACACAAGTATATTCGACAGAATATATGTGTCGACACTTGTATATGTGTCGACACCACTTAGCTCGACACTTATTCGAGACTCTACTAGACTAATTCTGTGTAAAGCCTAAGTGTCGACACCACCTTGGATGTGTCAACACCTACACTGCATGTGTCGACACAAATTCTCTGAAGTGTCGACATAGACTTCCTAGATGTGTCGACACCATTTCTCTGAAATGTCGACACCACTTCTATGTGTCGACACAGACAACTCTGTGTGTCGACACCATTTTACTTAGCCAATTTTTGTAAACTATTCTAAGTTTATCATCCCTAATTCAATTTTAAATTTATTGAATTTGGTTTCATCTAAGGGCTTAATATACATGTCAGCTAGCTGATTATCTGTATTAATATACTCTAGTGAAATATCTCCTTTTTCCACATGTTCTCTTAGAAAATGGTATTTTATTTCTATGTGCTTAGTCCTACTATGGGAGACAATATTATTTGCAATAGAAATAGCACTTGTAGAATCACAAAATAAAGGTGTTCTACTTACTTGAATACCATAATCTTCTAGCCGGTGTTGTATCCATAGTAGTTGTGCACAGCAGCTTCCTACAACAACATACTCTGATTCTGCTGTGGAGATAGCCACACTTGTTTGTTTCTTGCTACTCCATGATATCAGCCTTCCACCTAGGAATTGACAGGCACCTGTTGTACTTTTCCTATCTTCCTTGCAGCCTGCAAAATCTGCATCTGAATAACCTGTCAGTTCAAACTCTCCATTCCTAGGGTAACAAAGGCCTAGATAAGGTGTGCCCATAAGATATCTCAAAATTCTTTTGACTGCTGTCAAGTGAGATTCTTTAGGGCAAGCTTGGTACCTTGCACAGACACATGTAGCATACATGATATCTGGTCTACTTACAGTCAAATATAGTAGGGAGCCAACTATCCCTCTATACAATATTTCATCTACAGGTTTCCCTGCATCATCTTTGCTTAGAGACATTGTTGACCCCATATGAGTTTTCATGGTAGTGGATGATTCCATACCATACTTCCTTATCAATTCTAGGGTGAACTTAGACTGGCATATGGATAAACCATCTTCAGTCTGTCTAACTTGGAGACCCAAGAAGAACTTAAGTTCCCCCATATTGCTCATTTCAAATTGTCCTTGCATTAGTTTTGTAAACTTTCTGCAAAGACTACTTTCTGTAGACCCAAATATGATGTCATCGACATATATTTGGACTAAGATAATCTTGCCTCTGGATTCCCTAAGGAATAGAGTCTTGTCTATTTTCCCCCTTGTGAATTTATTCTCAATGAGGAAACTAGACAGGGTTTCATACCAAGCCTTAGGGGGTTATTTTAACCCATACAAAGCCTTCCTAAGTCTATAAAAATAATTAGGTTTAGTAGAATCAACAAAACCTGATGGCTATTCTACATAGACTTCTTCCTTCAGATTTCCATTCAGAAAAGCTGACTTAACATCCATTTGATAGACATTAAATCCTTGGAATGTTGCATAGGCAAGGAACATCCTTATTGCTTCCAGTCTGGCTACTGGAGCAAAGGTTTGATCAAAATCAATACCTTCTTCCTGCCTATATCCTTTAGCAACTAGTCTAGCTTTGTTCTTTATAATTACTCCATTTTCATCCAACTTGTTCCTAAAGATCCACTTAGTTCCTATAATGTTGTGGCCCTTTGGTTTAGGAACAAGCTCCCAGACATTGCATCTTTTGAACTGGTTCAGCTCCTCTTGCATTGCCTCCATCCAATGAGGGTCTAGGATTGATTCTTCAAATTTCTTTGGCTCTACTTGGGATAGAAAGCTGGAGTAGAGAACTGAACTTAGATTTCTGCTCCTTGTTTGTACCCCTTGTCTGAGATCTCCAACAATTTGATTGGCTGGATGATCTTTTAAATGCCTATTTACTGGAGGCAACCTGTCTTCTGGTTGTACACCTTCAGCTTCTTCATTCAGTAGCTCCTCTTGGTCTTCCTGGACAGCAGCCACTATCATCCACTTACTGACTTGCAGCAGAACCTTCTTCAATAGTAAGCTTGTCCATCTTCTCAGTCACACCTGTGGAGCTACAAACACTTCTAGACAATTCATTATTAATGAGTCTAGCTTCATCAAACACTACATGTACTGACTCTTCTACAACTTGAGTAGTCAAGTTGTAGACCCTATAAGCCTTACTGTTGTTGTTGTATCCAACAAAGATCCCCTCTTGGGATTTGGCAGCAAACTTGGTTAAATAAGACTTACCATTGTTAAGTATATAGCATTTACAACCAAAGATCCTGAAATAGGATAGATTTGGTTTTCTGCCCTTCACAATCTCATAGGGGGTCTTATTGTGGCTCTTGGTGATAGTAGCCCTATTGATCACATGACATGCAGTATTAACTGCCTCAGCCCAGAAATATTCTGGGAGAGATGTGTCACTCAATAGAGTTCTACCAGCCTCTTATCAAGGTTCTATTTTTCCTTTCAGCAATACCATTTTGCTGAGGTGTTCTTGGTGAGGAAAATTCCTGAAATATCCCAAACTTTTCACATAGCTTTGTCATACTATCAGACTGGAATTCAGTACCATGGTCACTTCTTATTTTGACCACTGTACTGTCTAACTCATTCTGAATTTGTTTGACAAAACTATAAAAGATACTAGGAGTTTCAGACTTTTGCCTTAGGAAGAATACCCATTAAAACCTTGAATAATCATCTACAACCACAAAAGTGTAGACCTTCCTACCTAGGCTGTGAACTGGCATAGGACCAAAAAGATCCATATGCAAGAGGTATATGCACCTCACAGCATCTTTGTTCTCAATGCTATTAAAGGTGGATCTGGTCTGCTTGCCTTTCTGACAAGCTGAGCATATCCCCTCCTTTATACACTTAACCTGAGGACCATTCCTCACTAACTCTTTGCTAAAGAGTTGGCCAATTGTCTTATAGTTAAGATGAGCCAGCCTCTTGTGCCATTTAACACAATGTGAGACCTTCTCATCAGCTACAAGACAAACAGGAGAAACTATATTCTCACACATAATGTCTAGACAATAGACATTTCTCTTCCTATAACCTGTTAGAATGATCTTTTGATCACTTGACCTACTGATATGACAACCATATTTGACAAATGAGATGTCATATCCTAAATCACTCAGCTGACTTATGCTAATGAGGTTATGTTTCAAACCCTTAACATAAGCCACTTGAGTAATTGTAATTAGGTTGCTAGAAATGTTACCAAAGCCTTTGATGATTCCTTTTTCAGAACCACCAAAGGTAACCTTAGGACCATCCTTGATTGGTGTATAGTCCTTCAGCAATCCCCTAGTTCCAGTCATGTGCCTGGAACATCCACTGTCCAAGTATCATATTGGGGAATGGCCACTTGGAATCACTTGCAAAACAGATTACTTAACCTTAGAACCCAAATAATTCTTGGGTCCTTGGTGCAAATTAGTCTGATTCTTAACAAAACTACCTGTAGCTTTTCTAGCAGGCAGTTTGCTACTCACCTTGGCACATGAATTATGCCAACAATCTATGGCAAAGTGGCCTACCTTGCCACAACACCAGCACTCAAATCTGTTGTACCTTTGTTGAGGTACAACCCTGGCTGTTTTATCTACAGCAGGCTTCTTGTTGAGTACTGGGGCTTTGCCCTTAGACTTGGACTTTACTGTCCAGACAAGTTTTGTAAACCCTAATCCAGTTTTACCCTTATGAGGTACAAACTCATCTATCAAAGGTAGAACAGATTTTGGTTTAGAAAAACTTGCTATAATATCTCTCTCCTTCTGAAGACTAATCTCCAGATTTCTAATTTGATCATTTTTAAATGTAATAGTCCCCATCTGAATAACTGTAATATTCTTCTGTCTGGCTATTTCATTTAATTTCTGATCTAATAATTTGTCAAAATCTATTGCAGCCACTTTAAGACTAGCAATCTCCTTAGACTGAGTCTTGGCCAAGAGTTTGCTTTTCTTCAAAGCCTGCAACAATACTCTATATTCATCAATTAACTGATGAATGTCTCCTTCAGATTCATATCCACTCGCATCACTTGATGCTGATGTATCTGATTCTGATCCAGCACTAGAAATTGAACTTGAAGAACAATTTTGTACCTGACTAGGTCCAGACTGATCCTGGATTTTGTCTCCTTCTGTTAAGGCCATCAGTCCCTTGCACTGAATGTCCTCCTGCTCATAAATTGAGTTCATTAGTTGCATGAACTCATTTTCTTCTTCTTCAGCAAACAAGCCAATATAGGCATCAGCTTCTGAATCTGTTTCTGAAGATGACATATTAGTCAGACTTTTATCCTTCTTGGCAACAAAGGACCTTTCCTTTTTGCCCTTGAACTGTGTCTTCTTCTTGTCAGTGGACTCTTTCCTCTTTTCTGGACAATCAGCTATTATATGTCCTTGTCTATTGCAACAATATCATACTATCTTTGAGGATGTAGTTTTACTAGACTTGGACTTTCTCCTGTCATTCCTTGATGACTTCCTGTTCTGGTAGTAGTCATCTTTTGGCTGTGAAGTGGATGGCTTGGACCTCCACTGCTTCTTCTTTAGAAACTTCTAAAAATGCCTAGTAAATGTAGCAAAGTCTTCATCACTTTCACTACTTTCTGACTTCTTGCTATCTGAAGTATCTGTCTCAGTAACTATTTGTGGTGGAGATGGATACTTGCTTCTATATTTCTTAGTGGCTTCAGTCTTGAAGGCCACAACTCTTTCTTTGTGCTCCACCCTAGTAGTCTTTTCTTCCTCCTTCCTTACCATTAACTGCATCTCATAAGATAACAGTTTTCCAAACAATGTTGGAGGAGGTATATCAGCTAGTTTGGACATTTCCCTTATGGCACAAATCTTAGTATCCCAGTCCTTTGTCAGGGATCTCAAGAACTTATCATTCAATTCATAATTGCTGATCTCTCTTCCATAGGACATCAATTCATTGACTATCCTATAGAATTTCTTGTTGCATTCAGTTATGCTATCAGACCTGCCTTGCCTGAAGCTTTCATACTCTTGATTTAATAATGACTTCCTGTCTTGTCTTACCTCTTTCTGAACCTTCCATATAGACTATCAGTGTGTCCCACATTTCTTTTGATGTTTTACAATGAATCAGATTCTGAAATGTGGCATCATCAATTGCACTTACAATAATATTCTGGGCCCTCTTGTCCATAGTGGCCAGAATTATTTCATCCTTGGTCATTTCAGAATAGTCTTTGAGAGTTCTCTGATTTGTATCTAAAACCGATACTTTCATTGGCACATAAGGCCCTTCTTTGAATGTAATGTAAATTCTGGGGTCAGAGGCTTCCATAAAAAGTCTAAGCCTTTCTGTCCAAATGCCAAAGATCTCCTTTCTACAGATTGGCAACTTCATGGATCCTAGCTCTTTGTGATTCTCAGTTGAACCCATTTTCTTGATTCTTGATTATACTAATTCTGCCTACAGGATCTTTACTCAGACTGTTATGTCTTTTTTGAGTAACCTCACTCTGATATCACTTGAAAGAACTAGTGCTTAAACACCTAGAGGGAGGGGGGGGTGAATAGGTGCACTTGATCTTTTTAACTTTTAAGGCAGAAATACTGAATTATTAAACCTGGTTATGCAATCCTCTACAGCAATTCATCACATATAACACAATACAACAATCACAGAATAAATCACACACAAAGTACACACAGCTTTTATAGTGGTTCCCCAAGGTCTGGGTACATCCACTTTCCCCCTTCGCCTATCTAGTAGTGCACTAGATTCGGCCTAACTTCTCCACTACTTCTCAGAACCACAGATCTTATAGCTCAGAACCCCAAATAGGTTCCTACAACTCAGAGTGATCCCACTCCTACAACTCAGGCACAAAGCCCTACCACTCAGTCTTCACCAAGACCTACACTCAGCCTTCAACAAGGCCTACACTCAGCCTTCAACAAGGCCTACACTCAGCCTTCAATAAGGCCTACACTCAGAGAAATGTATCTCCTACACTCAGGCACACAAGCCCTACCACTCAGCCTTTATAAATATAGGCTTACAACTCAGATCCCTTAGGATCCTACAGAAAATAAAAAGTATAAGGATTAATAACCACAACTCTGATTGAGAAAGTTGAGTTGACTGGCTTCTTGATGAGTTCTTGAAAGAACTTTGCTGAGATCAACCTCCCTTGGCTTTTCTTCAAAGCTTCTTGAATTCTACACAGTAGGGTTGAATCTCTAGGCAGATGATCTTCAATCAACTGCTGACTTGTGAATCAGATCTCAATCTGAAACTTTCTTATCAGCCTGGTTCAATAACTATCTTCTTAGAAGGAGATTTCTCTCTCCAACTTCTTAGATCTTCACTTGAAGGTCTTCTTCTGTTTTTTTATTTCTCACTTCATTGATTGCTATCTCTATCTGATTCAATGCCTTCTGTTGAAGGAATAAGCCTTTATATAGGCTATCTTCATGGTGACCGGCTGATCCGGTTCCTAACAAACTTCTGACAGCTCTGACAGTAGCAGTTGACCGGTTGAAATGGCAGCTGTCAAGTCATCCAGTCACTTATTGAAAACTCTGTCACTATCTGAAAGTGTCGAGACAGATAGTCTTTATGTGTCGACACAAATAGACCAAGTGTCGACACAAGTAGACTAAGTGTCGACATTAGCCTTCATGGTGTCGACACAACTCCTTGTGTTGTAGAAACTGCTTCTCGACACTGCTTCTTCAGAATATGTCGACACAGAACCTGTGTGTCGACACAAGTCCTTCTCCTTCAATACTTAGTTGATTTCAGCTAAGTGTCGACACAACTCCTTTGTGTCGACACATCTTCTTGTGTTGAAACTTGCTAAGTGTCGACACATCTTCTTTGTGTCGACACATGTCTTCTGTGTTGAAGCTTTTGCTGAGTGTCGACACATCTCCTTTGTGTCGACACATTCTTCATGTGTTGAGACTTTGCTGAGTGTCGACACAGCCTCCTAGTGTCGACACTTGCACTTGAACTTTGTTGATGTTTTGATGAGTGTTGACACAGCCTCCTAGTGTCGACACTTTTGATGTCGACAAAGTTCCTCTGGGTGTCGACACTGCTTCTAAGTGTCGACACTGATTCTTTAGACATTTCTTCATTGTGTGTCGACACAACCTGTATGTGTCGACACTCATCTTCTGGTGTCGACTCTGCATCCCTGGTGTCGACACAATTAATCCAAGTGTCGACACAGCTTCTCTGGGTGTCGACACAAGTCTTCTTAAGTGTCGACACTTTTCTTCTATGTGTCGACACATGGTCTTAGAAACTTTTCCTGCAAACCTACAGTTACTTAACCTACACAAAGAAACTCAAAGCACATCAAATACACCTTGATGTATATCATTGAGTAGGGTGAGACTTCTTCAAATCAGGTACATATATTCCAATGTACCCAACAGAACACCTCAGCAAGAAGGTACAAATGGTCGCAGAAAATAAGCCAAAGTAAACGAAGGTCAAAGGGGTACAAACCCAAGACCAACAACACTGAAGTAAAGTACAAAAAGAAGAAAACATGGCATTAACAGGAAAAGAACTCTTACGTGATTCTTCACGTACAACAAGAGTACACCAGACGCACGAGGCTATAAGGTGACAACATGAATAAATCATAAGGAAGAAATACAAAACCTTTATTAGGAACATGTGGTCGACACTACCCAAAAAAATACGGGCGAGGTGGTCACTCAACTGGACACACCCTCACGAATATAATATCCATCTAACTGCAAGGGAGTCTCATAATCTCCACCATACACCGCAGATGCCCAAAAAGGTGGGAGACTTTTACAGGGTACTAATAAAGGAGACAAACACTGCGGAGGTGGTATCGTCCACTAACTCCTGCAATCAAGAAAACCCACAAGAAAACCACCACATATATCTCCAGATTTGGCACGTAAGATTCTACTTGACATTTCTAGATTCAAGATGCGGTTGATCAACCCTTAGGAACGATTTACAATCCTAGATAAATTCTAATTGATGGCGCGGCCCCTCCAACACTTCCTGATGATGACCCGGTTGCTGCGGCCTCTCCAACACTTCCTGATGATGACCCGGTTGCTGCGGCGCAACAAGTTAAAGATTTGCGGCGTCATGACAACGCCACGGACGCTAACGGAAAGCTGCGATACAACCTCCATCCGCGGCGCGCAAAGCTTGCTTAATACTTTTACTTAGTTTTATTTTAATTGCTTAAAACATTTGGCTTGTATTATTTTTATTTTTATGTTGGTGTGCTATTAAACCCTTGGTGTGTACGTAACCGCCCGGATGGATGAGATTTCATCTCCATCTTGGATGGTTGGATCTCTTTTGTAACTCCTATTTAAAGGAGGATATTATGATGAGTTATGCATTGGAAGAAGAAAACCTAAACTCTCCCTAGAGAATTTCGGCCATGGAGAGATTCCACTAGCCGCCCCCCCTCCCCTTTGGGTGTGAAGCCTAGCCTTGCCTCCTCCATCCCCGTTCGGTGCGACTCCGGCGTGGCTTCTCTCGGTGCGACTCCGTGGAAGAAGGAAGCAGCCCCTTCGGTGTGAAACCGGTGGAACCGTGGAGAGAGTGATTCTCCCACAAATATTGTGTGATCTTCTTCTTGGTTGGGTAATCTCTTCCCTATCTTTGTGCTTCTTGCTGTGAGATTTTTGTGGAGGTTATTCAACCGTCTTTTCCGCGATTTTAAAGTGTTTTTCACTTGCAAATCTGAATCGAACGTTGTTATTGACCCTCTTGTTTTTCGGATTGGAAGATCCGCTGGAGTACAAACTAGGCCTAGCCTTGACTTGTTCTCCAAGATGGGGCACGCTTTGGTGCTAACAAGGGAGTTAATCTCAACTTGTTCTTGATCCCTCCTTATCGTTTACCGCCGCTCCTAAATGTATTTTTGCTGCGATTGACGGCTTATTGTGAAAAGAATAGATGCTTGTGTAGGTGCGGTGAGACGTGTGCTTGTTGGAGAGGTAGGTCCTAAGGTCGTGGTATCGAGTCCGGCTAGGCGCGAGTTGTGTGCTTGTTGGAGAGTAGGTCCTAAGGACGTATTATCGAGTCCCGTATTTTTGAGAGCCAACCGACCCCTT
Source organism: Platanthera guangdongensis (assembly GCA_039583875.1). NCBI lineage: Eukaryota > Viridiplantae > Streptophyta > Magnoliopsida > Asparagales > Orchidaceae > Platanthera > Platanthera guangdongensis. The sequence continues at coordinate 78,526,992 of CM077162.1, read as the reverse complement.
TTCGTTCGCTTTTGGTCGGAGCACTCTCTTATTTTTCTATGTTCTGTGATGGGTAATCCGCCGTTAGCGTAAGCACGTCCATCTCACAAACATCCCTACACCAATTTGGTATCAGAGGCGGTCGTTTCAACTTTCACGTTGCAAACATCCTCTCTGCGTTCCTTGTTAGAGATCCGATCGTTAGAACTCAAAAAAAAAATTTTCTGTGGTCTGCAAATAGCGGGCTGAAATCTTTATTTTTCAGCAAAATTTCAAAGAAAAATTTTTTAACGATCTACGTGTTATTCTCATCGGGAGTATATAAAAATATCTTATTTTCAATATAGCTTCAGTCCTAGGAAAATTCATCTTGCCCGGGGCCTCCCAAACCTGAATGCGCACTAGGCTAGGAACGGAGTACGCAACCCCGTCTACGTCTAGGATGGCTGCGAACGAGCATGGTGATCCCAACACCGAGGCTATAGCAGGTCTTCGTGCCGAAATGACAGAGCTTAGGATCGCCTTAGCCCAGATCCTACAAAATCAAGCAAGGCCAACCCCACCTCAAGTTAATGCTGGGCAGCCCAACCGGCACCAACCGAACTTTGATTCGGATTCTGAGGGAAACTCTCCCCGTATGCCCCCTCGAGAACCCCGCCCCGAGCGAGGCTTTGATATCACGAGGGCTATCAAGATAAATGCCCCCACCTATGATGGCATGGGAGATCCCCAGATCTTCCTCCATTGGGCTATAGACATGGAGTGCTATTTCGAATGGCACAACCTCACGGACCCCCAAAAGGTTCAAGTTGCCAGGATGAAATTAATGGGACGTGCCAAAACCTATTGGCTGAATGAAGAACGTAGGTTAGGAGCTGGGCACGGGGTCCCACTCATTGGATGGGCTGTTATGAAGAACCTGCTAACCGATCAGTACGTTCCCGCGTACCATCGGACGCAAATGTTCGATGAGCTTGCCACCCTTCGGCAAGGCTCAATGTCTGTTGCTGAATATATGGGAGAACTTAAGGACCGTATGGTACGATGTGACCTTCGAGAGATCCCCGAAGTAACTTTATCTAGATTTCGAAAGGGACTTCACCCCGACATTCAGCGGAAACTCTTGCGTTATGGTCACACGGACTTGAATACGACTTTCAATGCCGCCTTGGACATTGAAAAGAACCTAGCATCTAAAGCTCACTCCCGTTATTCTAATGCGAAGAATAAGTCCACCGCGGGGGCATCTTCTTCCACTTTTCCTGATAAAGGAAAATTTAGATCCTCCGAGTCGAAATCCGTTGTGATTACCGCGAGAAATACCAAGAACCCCGCTAGTGAGCGTATCCCCGTTGGAAAGGTTAGCAAGGCTAACACCACTTGTTACTCATGCGGTGTTCAAGGCCACTATGCCTACGAATGCCCCACCAAGACGAAGGCCATAGCCTTACTAGAGTCCACTACCGACCCTGACGACTATGTCCATGAGGCCGAAGAGGAGAGCGACCCTGACGGAGTCCCTAGTGACTTGGAGGACGATCACCGCCTTATGGTGATGCGTTGCATTATGACCACTCCTCGTCCCGTAGACGACTGGAAGAGGACGAGCATTTTTTCCCTGATCTTTAAGAGTGGAGAAAAACTTTGCAAATTAGTTATTGATGGTGGTAGTTGCGTAAACGCCGTTTCTGAGAATGCCGTTAAGCGTATGTCCTTGACTGTCGAGCCGCACCCGACCCCCTACCAGGTCGCTTGGATTAGTAAGGTTACTATTAAGGTTACCCAACGATGCCTAGTCCCCCTGTCTTTCAAATCCTACACGGATGAGGTTTGGTGCGACGTCCTACCAATGGACGTTTGTCATGTGTTATTAGGCCGCCCTTGGCTATACGACCGTGATGTGACGCACTATGGTCGTGCCAATACTTATGAGTTTAAATTCAATGGCAAGATCGTCACCTTGAGACCGACTGTGCCAAAAGAGCCGGTAGTGTTGGCTAAGGATACCACCATCCCAGTTGAGAGGAAAGCCTTGAGTTTAGTTGGTAGGAAGGAATTTGTGAAGGATCCCTTCATTGGGGGAATAATGTACGCTCTTGTACTTCTGAGTGAAAAAACTGATGGTGGCGTGTTTTAAGATTTACCCCGAGAGCTACGGGTATTGTTGGATGAGTTTAGGGATGTATACCAGGAGGAGTTGCCTTCGTCGTTACCACCGCTTAGAGATATACAACACGCAATAGACCTTATCCCCGGATCGTCCTTACCCAACCAACCACACTATAGGCTTAATCCAACTGCCCACATAGAGTTACAAACCCAGATAGAGGAGTTGTTAAATAAGGGATTTATTAGGACGAGTATGAGCCCATGTGCTGTCCCCGCTCTTCTTGCCCCTAAGAAGGATGGCACCTGGCGCATGTGTGTTGATAGCCGAGCTCTCAACAAAATTACTATAAAATATAGGTTTCCAATTCCGCGACTAGATGATCTCTTGGATGTCCTATCGGGTGCCACTATCTTCTCAAAGCTGGACTTACGGAGTGGTTACCACCAAATCTGGATCCGAGAGGGGGATGAGTGGAAGACGGCGTTCAAGTCTAAGGACGGGTTGTATGAATGGCTTGTGATGCCCTTTGGGCTATCCAATGCCCCCAGCACCTTCTCCCGGATGATGACGCACATCTTTAGGCCATATATGGGGAAGTTTGTTGTAGTGTATTTTGATGACATCCTAGTGTTTAGTACCTCCCCCGCCGAACACCTCTCTCACATCAAAGTAGTCCTCTCCACCTTAAGGACTGAAACCTTATATCTAAATCTAAAGAAATGCATGTTTTATGTTTCGGAGGTTGAATTCTTAGGTTATATAGTTGGCTCTGAAGGAATTCATGTTGACCCAGGAAAGGTTCAGGTGATTAGAGACTGGCCCGAGCCCACTAGCCTTCGTGAGGTGCGTAGTTTCCACGGGTTAGCTACCTTTTATCGTCGTTTCATACGTGATTTTAGTAGCATTATGGCACCCATTACGGACTGCATGAAGAAAGGAGAATTCACATGGTCCAAATCCGCCACGTTTGCATTCCATCGTATTAAGGAGCTTATGACCGAAGCACCGGTGTTACGTCTCCCAGACTTCACCAAGGTCTTCGAGCTTACTTGTGATGCATCTGGCGTAGGGATTGGAGGTGTCTTGAGTCAAGAGGGTCACCCGGTTAGTTATTTTAGTGAGAAGTTAGCTGGTGCTAAATTAAATTATTCCAATTACGATAGGGAGTTTTATGCGGTCATTAGATGTTTGCATCATTGGAGGAACTACCTCCTTCACAAGGAGTTCGTGATCCTCTCTGATCATGAAGCGTTGCGATTCATCAATGGTCAGCACAAAATCAGCCCGCGCCACGCTAAATGGGTATCCTTCTTGCAAGAATACACATTTACTCTCAAGCACCTTAAGGGGACCGACAATCGAGTTGCCGATGCACTCAGTCGCCTCACCCTCTTACTTTCCTCCATGCAAGTCCACGTGGTAGGGTTCGAGCGCATAAAGGATGAATACGCCACATGCCCTGATTTTCAGGAGCCATACTTATCTGCCCAGGATAGCTCTCCCACGACCATCACGGCCTATTCACTTAGAGACGGATACTTATTCAAACACGGAAAATTGTGTATCCCCCACTCCTCTTTGCGACTCCACATCATTTGGGAGTTACATAGTGGTGGCTTGAGTGGCCACTTTGGCAGAGACAAAACGATAACGCTCGTAGAGGAGAAATTCTTTTGGCCTAAACTAAAGGCGATGGTTGGGAAAGTTGTGAGCAGTTGCCGTACGTGCCAAGTTTCTAAAGGTACTAAGTCCAATGTAGGTTTATACACTCCGCTACCTATTCCGTCCGTCCCGTGGGAAGACGTGAGCATGGACTTTGTATTAGGCCTTCCCCCACCCTGCGACGTCATGATTCTATACTCGTTGTTGTGGATAGGTTCTCCAAGATGGCGTACTTCCTCCCCTGTAGTAAGACCAACGACGCCTCTCACATTGCGAAACTGTATTTTAAAGACGTCGTTAGTCACCGTGGCGTTCCGAAGACTATTGTCTCAGATAGGGACGTCAAGTTCACTAGCTACTTTTGGAAAACCTTGTGGGTTCTTATGGGCACAAAATTATTATTCTCCGCGGCTTATCACCCACAAACTGATGGCCAGATGGAAGTAGTCAATCGGAGCCTAGGAAATCTTCTTCGATGTCTCGTGAGCGACCATAAAGGCACTTGGGATTTACTGCTTCCACATGCACAACTGGCTTACAATAATTCTAAAAATCGGTCCACGGGTATGTCTCCGAATGAAATTGTTCACGGGTATAAGGCCCCTGTGCCACTTGACTTGGTCCCCTTACCTCCCACATACAAAACAAGTCAGTTTGCACAATCCTTCGCCCAACATATTCACGACTTACATGCACGTATACGAGCTACCTTGACTGCTCAATATGAGTCTTATCAAGCGCACGCTAATCTACATAGGAAGGTGTCACACTTTAAGGTCGGCGATCTGGTTTTAGTACGGTTAGTTCCCGAACGAATGCCAACTGGCACCGTTAAAAAGTTAGCTCCAAAACGCGCCGGTCCTTTTCGGATTATAAAGAAGCTAGGTGACAACGCTTTCGTATTGGATTTGCCTGCTGAATGGGGTATCTCCCCTATTTGTAATGTCTCGGATTTGACGCTGTTTGTTGCGCCTCCACAAGAGTTGGTTTCTTTGTCGTCTTCTCCCTCCACTGAAATTTCTAATGGGTTGGGGAGTGGTAGTTTGGATGATCTCTCTCCTCCGGTCCCCGCAGGTATAACATCGGATGGTACGTTGCCTTCTTTTATTCCTACTGCTGACATGTTTCCCAGGTTTCCCAAGACGTTTCTCCATCCAGATATGATACTCGCTGCTGAGCCACTTACTACTCCTGACGGTGCTACCTACCGCTTCCTCATCCGTTGGCGTGACCGCCCACCGTCGGACGACTCATGGGTACTCGCGACAGAGCTTCAACGTTTGGATGTCGAGCTTCTCCGCCGCTTTCTATCAGCCCACGCATCGGAGATGCGAGATTTTGAGTGGGGGAGGATTGATGGCGCGGCCCCTCCAACACTTCCTGATGATGACCCGGTTGCTGCTGCCCCTCCAACACTTCCTGATGATGACCCGGTTGCTGCGGCGCAACAAGTTAAAGATTTGCGGCGTCATGACAATGCCACGGACGCTAACGGAAAGCTGCGATACAACCTCCGTCCGCGGCGCGCAAAGCTTGCTTAATACTTTTACTTAGTTTTATTTTAATTGCTTAAAACATTTGGCTTGTATTATTTTTATTTTTATGTTGGTGTGCTATTAAACCCTTGGTGTGTACGTAACCGCCCGGATGGATGAGATTTCATCTCCATCTTGGATGGTTGGATCTCTTTTGTAACTCCTATTTAAAGGAGGATATTATGATGAGTTATGCATTGGATGAAGAAAACCTAAACTCTCCCCTAGAGAATTTCGGCCATGGAGAGATTCCACTAGCCGCCCCCCTCCCCTTTGGGTGTGAAGCCTAGCCTTGCCTCCTCCATCCCCGTTCGGTGCGACTCCGGCGTGGCTTCTCTCGGTGCGACTCCGTGGAAGAAGGAAGCAGCCCCTTCGGTGTGAAACCGGTGGAACCGTGGAGAGAGTGATTCTCCCACAAATATTGTGTGATCTTCTTCTTGGTTGGGTAATCTCTTCCCTATCTTTGTGCTTCTTGCTGTGAGATTTTTGTGGAGGTTATTCAACCGTCTTTTCCGCTATTTTAAAGTGTTTTTCGCTTGCAAATCTGAATCGAACGTTGTTATTGACCCTCTTGTTTTTCGGATTGGAAGATCCGCTGGAGTACAAACTAGGCCTAGCCTTGACTTGTTCTCCAAGATGGGGCACGCTTTGGTGCTAACAAGGGAGTTAATCTCAACTTGTTCTTGATCCCTCCTTATCGTTTACCGCCGCTCCTAAATGTATTTTTGCTGCGATTGACGGCTTATTGTGAAAAGAATAGATGCTTGTGTAGGTGCGGTGAGACGTGTGCTTGTTGGAGAGGTAGGTCCTAAGGTCGTGGTATCGAGTCCGGCTAGGCGTGAGTTGTGTGCTTGTTGGAGAGAGGTCCTAAGGACGTAGTATCGAGTCCCGTATTTTTGAGAGCCAACAGACCCCTTTTCGTTCGCTTTTGGTCGGAGCACTCTCTTATTTTTCTATGTTCTGTGATGGGTAATCCGTCGTTAGCGTAAGCACGTCCATCTCACAAACATCCCTACACCACTAATACATTCAATAGCGGTAGATAAGGCGTTTAAAGCCATCAATAAGACACTTTAAGAACGATTAAACATAACCTGACAAGATCGAGTTCACCATGACAAAATCTTACAACATCATGTGATCATCAAGAAGGTTAATCATAGCAATAACTTGGAAGACAAAGTGCAGAATATTGTAAAGAACATAAAAAAAACTTAGCCGTTACCATCAAATCGGACAAGGAGAAACGAGGGAAAACCACCACTTGCCTTGGTTTTACCGAAAAGGTTCTCCAATTCACTCCACGTCGTAGATCGGGGTAAAAGAAGATGGGGGAAGTTGAAATCTGGACAAAAATGACCGAAATAGAGGTTAGGCCCGAAAAACCCTAACGAGAAGACTCAAGAAACGGGAGAAATGTAACGCCCCCACCTATCACATGGCATATAACGGTGGTTCCGGCCGGGGCCCCACGCCATATATCACAGACAAGCGAAGGAATTACTTGTGATAATCAAAATCTATTCGTATCCTTAACTCATACATTCTAGCGCAGCATTTTTACGTTAGCATGAACTCAAACCAGAATGTCCACCAATACATAAATGCCACATTTATATATATAACAACACCAGGAATGTATACAACCCACACACACTGGCCTTATGACCTTACAGGTTCCTCTTTTACACAAAAATAGGTTCGTACATCGGCACGTAGGCCGGCCACACATAAAATCCAAACACAATTCTTCGCATGGCCTTCAAGGGCCGATAGCAGCAAGCCAGCCTTTCCACTTGTTCACTTCACCTGCATTTTGCCACCCAAGCCAACACAGAAAACAAAGTAACGGTCAGCATTTGGCTGACCCATTATAACGACCCTACCCCCTACCTGGGGTAGTGGTCCCTTCCATGTATACAGTGCCATCATCTATCATCAAGCATCATCAATCATTATATGTATATCATTTTCTTTATCCCGCTAGCAAACACATCACATCATAAATGCTGGAATCCACCAGACGCTCCATGCACTCAGGGCACCTTCTTGGCGTACCGGAATCCACCAGTCATACACCGCCGATCAGAGGTTTTAACTTGTTGGTTAACCGGACCTAGTCCACCAGTCTCGCAAGCTGGCTACATCCCGCCCGAACCAAGGAGAGGTACAACCTCACAGCATCCATAAACAACCAGAGTAGATCGACCCACACTATGTGGTGTAGCAAGCCGGGTTTATCCAAGCTCCCCAAGAATTACCACCCATCAACCCCCTCCTATTCCGATCGACCCACCCATGTGGTGCAGCAAGCCGGGTTTAACTCGGCTCCCGAGGCATTGCCACCAATCGATCCATGCCTAACTAGATCAACCCACCCTAGTGGTGTAACAGGCCGGGTTTATCTCGAGCTCCCCAGGCGTGCTACCAATTGATCATATCATAACCAGGAGCTTCACCAAAGCCTCCTTACATTCATCATCACATCCATACATTCCTCACAATAGAAATCCATTTGCATCTCATCAAATCCACGGAGTCTTCTCCGGTTTACCCATGCACATCACCAATCCAGACCACCGGTCCAGATAGGCTTCACACAGCATGCCTATGCTGTACTCCATAATTCCAGCTCTAGATGCAGACTCAACAAAGGAATCACTTCCGCAAATCCACCTCTTGGTGGAGGATTCCAAGCACATGCATAAAGAAAGGACTTCGATGTCCAAGAAGGAGATCGTTACCCTTGAAGATCGCTTAGGTGCCATGAAGTAGCCGGATGGAAATCACCGCCTCGGCTCTACCTTCACAAATCCGCTCTCGGATCTTCGCTCCGCACTCCGCAGCATCTCCAGTAGCTGGTAATCTCCTCCCTTCTCTCTTTCCCTAGGCCTTTCTTCCTCTCTCTCTTGGAATAAGATGAAGAAGAAGAAGAAGAAGATGATGAAAAGAAAGGGTTATATCCCCTTTTTCTCAGCCTTCTCAACACCTGGACAGAGCCTAACCACTGGATCCAGGAAAAGGGAAACAAACGGCTCAGATTTGGCCAGAAAAGCTTGAACATGGCCTGACACGCCCTGTGACACGCCCGTGTCACAGGCCGTGTCCCTTAAGAGGTAGTCAACTGACTCAGTCCAGCCAATAGACGGCCGTGTGACACGCCCGTATCACGTGCCGTATCCCCTGACACGTCCTCAGACACGCCCGTGTCTGAGGCCGTGTTCAGCAGGCTGCACAACCGCAAAAGAACCCGAGACTCACACGGCCCCGGCACACGCCCGTGTTCCAGGCCGTATGCACCTGGACACACCCGTGTCCCGCAAACATGCCCTAGCTCAAAACGTCGAGCTGAGTTCATCGACCACATTGATACGCCCTGTGACACGCCCGTGTCACAGGCCGTGTCCTCACTCGACACTCTAAACTCGACACTCGATGATCGTCGAGCAAAATTCATCGACCACACGACTCGACACAACCTAGGCATGACACGCCCTGGGACACGCCCGTGTCCCAGGCCGTGTCACCCATGCCTGAACCCAAAATGACCCAAAATGACCCGATTGACTTCGGGGTGTTACAATCCTCACCTCCTTCAAAGAATTTTGTCCTCGAAATTTGACTCACTCCAATCAGCCATATAACAATGGATTATGCACATTTGCGTGCCGTAGTCCAAGCCTTCGCACATACTAACAAACATACAACACAAACATACATCCAGAACTTCCACTTGTGCACATTCAGCCACAAAATACATCAGAACAAGACATCATGATTAATCTATCTCATCACTGTCACAAGTGCACCAAACATTGATAGATATGTACAACATCTTTCATTCATCACACCTATACATAAACATAGTTTGCATACACAGCCATGAACGATCCATCAAGTCACTATTCAGTCATAGCATCCAAGGGAGTCAAGTCATGATTCACTTTCGCTTAGCCTCCCGATTTTGCAGTTCTCGATTAAGAGACAAATTAAACACCCGATGCTGAATTTCACCAACTGAGCTTTGAGGCTCTTGCACTTCCATAGCATGCAATCGAGGTTGCGTCTGGGGTGCAGATGACTCGGCCACTACTTTACCCTTTTCTTCATATGACGCACCTGTCTTTTTCTCACTCCCTGGAGGGGCATTCCAACAGAATTTTGCTATGTGTCCTTGCTGCCCACATTTATAGCATATACGTGTATCAACACGTCCTGACCCATAAGTCGCCCCCGAAGAAACAGTCGACGGAGCTGATTCCGCAGGCCTAAATCTTTTCTTCTCTCGTCTTCTAAACTCCGATTGATCCGCTGGCGGCACTTTAAACTCTGACTTTTCCGCTGCCAGTCTCTTATTTTCTTGTACCCGCTTCATATCCTTCTCCAATGCACGGGCTGTATCGACCAACGCTTGGAAGCCTTAGCTCACCGAACTCGGAAGTGCCAACCTCAATTCATCCCGCAGTCCCTCATAAAACCGATTTGCCTTTCGCGCTTCCTCCGTGAAGGAAGATTCCGCATATCTCCCCAATCTCGTAAACTCATGCAGGTAGGTATCAATCTCTCGCTCACCCTGCACCAAACGTTGAAACTCATTTTCCATCGCAATCCGCTGCGACACAGGCACATACTTGGCTAAAAATATTCGTGAGAATTCATCCATTGAAACCTCCGTTAAACCTCGACCTGCCAAGTGATGCACTTCCATCTCATCCCACCATAATCTTGCATCTCCTTCCAACAGGAAAGTGGCCAACGTCACTATCTGCTCCTCTGCCGTCCTGATTGCAGTTAGGATCCTTTTTACCCTCGCCAACCAATCTTCCGCCTGCGTTACGGAAAGCGCTCCACCAAACGTAGGGGGATGAAAGTGCATAAAACATGTCCATGACTCGTCACTTGCTTGCGCCTCCACCACCCCTGCAACATGCTCTTGCCTTGCACTAGGCCTTGCCTGTCCAGTAGGTTGTGCCTGTAACACTGCAAGCACTGTCTCCGTCATCACCCGTATGGCCTCTGCCGAGGGATGCGTAGACACTTCAACGGGTGCTGCACTCTCATCAGACCGCTGGGGTTCAAACGGCCCAGCACCATGCCTCGCCACCTATCAATGTACAGAACACCATTAATACTTCATATCATAATGGTACTGCTACATTGACTACACACTCACGCACATCATGTGCATGACATACATTCTTAGTGGACATTCATGAGTTCAATTATGTTCTCCCTCCCAAACAATCTCAACCTGGCTCTGATACCACTTTGTAACGCCCCCACCTGTCACATGGCATATAACGGTGGGTCCGGCCGGACCCACCGTTATATGCCATGTGACAGGTGGGGGCGTTACAAGAGAACATGCTACTCGAGAGGTAGAAAACAGGCTACTCGAGTGGTTGGAAGCAGCAATCGAGTAACAAGAAGCGGCAATCGAGAGGTAGAAAGAAATTCACTCGAGTACTATGAAGATCACTCGTGTACTAAGAAGGTCACTCGAGTAGATTACTCGAGTACAAAGAAGGTCACTATAGTAGATCACTCGAGTACAAATAAACAACACCCGAGTATATAGAATGCAGCACCCGAGTATAAAGAAAGCATCACTCGGGTATATAGAAAGCATCACTCGGGTATACAAAAAGCATCACTCGGGTATACAGAAAACATCACTCGGGTATATATAAAGCAGCACTCGGGTATATATAAAGCAGCACTCGAGAGGCATACAAAAGCTTGATGAGGAATTTTATAGTTTTAAAAATGTATCCAAACAATAATCTCGAAATAGGCAAGTGTACCTATCAAAATATAGTATAGAAAATTGTCGTATTAAACACAGGGCGTGTTGAGTACTTCTACTCACGCAAAATAGTATTATTTTATCTAGATATAAAATAAGTAAATTAAACTATAGCTAGAAAAATTGAATAGAAGAACACACTTGATCTAGACTAACTTTGAAATAAAATGAACTTATCTTAAGGGCAAACTTCTAGATTATCCGCGTCGACCGTGGAGGTTCCTAAAATACGAAAACGCCTCTCTCGAGAATACGCTCTCGACTAAACTTAGGTTGATCGATTAAGACCTCTCGGCCAGTCGAAACCCCTAAGCCTGCTTTAGGAGGTGAACCCCTTTATTGGATTCTACTCCAATCCGAAAGAGTTATGTCGTCCTCTCTCGAGAATTGCAATCAACTCCTTTTATCCTTGAGTGATCTCCTCGTATCCGCAACCTCTCGGTCATTTAGGATACGGATCTTAGATCGGAATCGAAGCTAATAAATCAAAGATAACTCGAAACGATAAGAAAAGAGTTTGACGAAAAGAAGTAGTTTATTATATTGAAAAGCTTTTCATGATCAAGTGGAAATGAAAATAGGGATACATGGAAAACAAAATAAAAAGTGCTAGAATTAAAGCTTAAACTATGAAATTGAAAAGTACATAAATAAAATACATAAAAAATAGGAAAATAATCTACTGAAGCTACTCCTAGATTGGCCTCCTCCTCCTCCAAAGCTTCTGGCTCGATCTGGAATTTATAGAAATTTTTCTGGAAGGTCACGCCCTAGGTCACGCTCGTGACCTAGGGCGTGTCAGGCTCGGAACCGCCATCTTGAAAGCCCGGGAACGTTGGAGGAGAAACCGCCAAAATCTGTTAAATGGCGGGTCACGCCCCTAGGTCACGCCTGTGACCTAGGGCGTGTCACTTCTGTTTCTGGAAAACCGCGGGAAGCTGAAAACGGCGGGAGTAAATTCTGGAAGTTCCTGAAGTGTCACGCCCCTAGGTCACGCCTGTGACCTAGGGCGTGTACTGACCGGGTCAGCAAACGACTGGAAACGGCGCATTCTGGCATTAATTCGGCAGTTTCGGGTTAGTCATGCCCTAGGTCACGCCAGTGACAGGGGGGCGTGTACTTGGGAAATGTTCCAGAATTGCCCCGGGAAGATTTCTGGAGAAAATTATTTTCTTGAACTAGACACGCCCGTGTTCACACCCGGGTCTCGCCCATGTCCTTGGGGCGTGTACTTGTGAAATTCTCCAGATTTGTAGAGGACGTCGTTTTCTTTCCGTTGACTGGTTGCACGTCCCGTAACTCTTCCTGGTTTGAAAGTTATGACCATTTGAATTTCAGCTATCCGTGGCCAAAAATGTTAATTTTCTCAAAATGTTTTCAGATCTTTGCCATGGACTTGAAAATGATATTTGGAGCCCATATTGACCTGAAATATAAAAATAAACGAATTATTATATATATTAATATAAATACAAATAAATTATACTATTTATTTATAAAAAAACTAAACTAAAATAACTATATAAATTAACTTATCAAATACCCCCATACTTAATGTTTTGCTATTCCAGAGCAAAACTATGAGAAGTATTTATAAGAAAATAATATATTTTTTAATTGAAATAAAAATTTATTAAATCAAAAGAAAGTTAAAAATTAGCTTAAGTGATTCAAATTTTTAATTCCTAAAATATGAAAATAAAATGAGAAAAGATAAATATTTAGCAAATTTTCTCTAATAAAATAATTAGATCTCAAAATTAAGTAGTTAGTAAACAAAGTTAGATTAAAAATTATAAACACTTCTTTCACTAAAAAGAGACTTCGAGGAAAATTTAAACTACTACTTATGCTCTCTTACGATTTTAATTTAAAACTAAAGCAATTATATTGGGCTTTGGGTTTGGAAAAAGGGAATTGAAGAGATCTTTGATTGGGGGTGATGAATTTTATCCTCTCACCCCACATAATGTTTTTCTTTTTTTTGATGTTTTTTTTCCTTCTTGTTTTTCTCTTCAAACAAAATTGCTTAGGAGTAATGAATTTTATCCCCTTACTCCTTTTTTTGGGGTTGCATATGTGTACCAAGGAATATTTAATTCGCATGACATATCTAACCAAAAATAAAAACTTGCATATGTGTACCAGGGGATAATGAATTTTATCCTCTTATCCCCGTGACATATGATCTAACAAGAAAAATTAAAATAAGGGAAGGCTAAACAATATTTAGATTAAATTAAAATTAAAAGAGAGCAACTAAAGTAAATTAAAATTTCCTAAGAATCTTAAAGTTCAAAGTGGAGATAATTATAATCTAAAAATTGTTAAACTAAGCACTATAAAGTTGAAACTAATTAAAATAAAAGAGAAAAAGGCTAAATAAATTTCTTTAAACAAATTTACTTCATAAATTTATTTCTTAAAATAAAATCACCTAAAAATTAATTTTAACTAACTTTGATGAAATAAAAGTTTAGAAAATCAAAAATTATAAAAATTCTTATAAATAAACTCAAAATAAATTTCTAAAAATCACAAAAATTAAATAGGGGTTTATTATTTTTGTTTTCTTTTTTGTTCTATATTTTTTTTTATTTTTGATAATAAAAAGAATTTTTTTTAAAAAAAAATTTAAAGATTTTTCATGTTTTTAAAAAAATTTAAAGATTTTTCATTTTTTTTTTGGATTTTTAAATAAAAATAATAAATAAGAATCCACCCCCATACTTAAAAATAAACATTGTCCCCAATGTTTAGAAGTCAAGTAAGAGGGGAGAAACAACTTCTTAATAAATTTCCAATTTTTTAGAAATTTTTTTTTTGTTTTTTTTAAACAAAAAAAAACAAAAAATTATTAAAGATAAACAAGCTGTGTCTCCCAAGAGCGCTTTTCTTTTTCCCGTCTTTAAGCTAGACGGTTCGGGTTAGGAGAAAGGAAAATAAAAATTGAAATGAACGGGAAACTCCCTTAATTCGCGCTTTAGCGAAGATGCCAAAGTCGCACGGCCGGCTACTCCTCCGCTTGCTTCGTAAGTTTATTTGTTGCAGTTGACTTGAAAATGGAGATTCAAATCACCTATGCATACCTGAGGTGATTTGAATCATTCTAGATGAGCGACAAAAGGGTCTGGGACAACATTTGATTGCAACGGCTCATCTTCTTCATGAAACTTATTAGAGAAAGAAAAATCAAAAAGAAACGCGTCAGAAAAATCTTCACAAAGATGAGACTCATGCGAAGTTATAAGATTAGGCTCGGGTTGTTTATTTTCTAAAATTAATTTTTCGTCCGAAAATTTATATAAAACAAAATTGTCGGAAGCATCATGTGCATAAATTTGCGCTCTGAGAAAATCATAAATTGTGTGAGGATATTCATTAATAAGAGGAAAATTGGGAGTAGTAGGAGGAGAAACATATTCTTCTTCGACTCCTCCCAGCGCATCCATACACCTAACGAGCTCTTGAAATAAAAGTTTTTCTTCTTCTTCGGTATAAACAACTACTAGGGTACATGAGAAGTCATGTTCCTCATTAGCAACAGTATCCGAAGGAGAAGAATCACTAAACGTAAGAAAATTCTCATCCAAATTTTGGGGGGAAGAATCAGATTGCAAATGAGAGGATTCCCCAAAATTAAGAGAGAAAGCTCGCGGTGAGGAAAAAGAAGAACAAAAATTTGAATCCAAATAATTATTCTCTTAACTCGGGAAACCTTCCGGTTGATTTTGCGACCAAGAGAAGTTTTCATCCGAGTTGGAAGAATAATTTTTTGCATCAAAATAATTATTCGCATTATTACTTGAAAAATTATTTTCATGAACATAGGAAAAATTAGAAAAATTATTTTCATAAAAATTTGAATTATCATAAAAGTGAGAAGAATTATTATCATAATTACTATCAAAATTATTTTCATAAGAATGATTTTTATAATAATTATAATGATAACAAAACTCACTTGGATGAGAACCGTGACAATAAAAACAAACACATTGACGCTTTTTTGCGGCTTTCAAAATATCGAATTGATTTTGAAGCTGGGCAATTTTAGCAGCCAATTGAGATAACATAGTTTTTAATAAAGGAAAATAAACACAATCCGGACCTAATAGAAATGAATTTTAAAAAAAAGAAAAAATGAAAAAGAGAATTGCGGTTAGAGAAAGAGAGTGATAAAAGTAATACAATTTGCGCTTTCAAAATATCAATAAATTGTCCCCGGCAACGGCGCCAAAAACTTGATGACGAATTTTATAGTTTTAAAAATGTATCCAAACTATAATCTCGAAATAGGGAAGTGTACCTATCGAAATATAGTATAGAAAATTATCGTATTAAACTCGGGGCCTGTTGAGTACTTCTACTCACGCAAAATAATATTATTTTATCTAGATATAAAAATTGAATAGAAGAACACACTTGATCTAGACTAACTTTGAAATAAAATGAACTTATCTTAAGGGCAAACTTCTAGATTATCCGCATCGACAGTGGAGGTTCCTAAAACACGAAAACGCCTCTCTCGAGAATACGCTCTCGACTAAACTTAGGTTGATCGATTAAGACCTCTCGGCCAGTCGAAACCCCTAAGCCTGCTTTAGGAGGTGAACCCCTCTATTGGATTCTACTCCAATCCGAAAGAGTTATGTCGTTCTCTCTCGAGAATTGCAATCAACTCCTTTTATCCTTGAGTGATCTCCCCGTATCCGCAACCTCTCGGTCATTTAGGATACGGATCTTAGATCGGAATCGAAGCTAATAAATCAAAGATAACTCTAAACGATAAGAAAAGAGTTTGACAAAAAGAAGTAGTTTATTATATTGAAAAGCTTTTCATGATCAAGTGGAAATGAAAATAGGGATACATGGAAAACAAAATAAAAAGTGCTAGAATTAAAGCTTAAACTATGAAATTGAAAAGTACATAAATAAAATACATAAAAAACAGGAAAATAATCTACTGAAGCTACTCCTAGATTGGCCTCCTCCTCCTCCAAAACTTCTGGCTCGATCTGGAATTTATAGAAATTTTTCTGGAAGGTCACGCACTAGGTGACGCCCGTGACCTAGGGCGTGTCAGGCTCGGAACCGCCGTCTTGAAAGCCCGGGAACGTTGGAGGAGAAACTGCCAAAATCTGTTAAATGGCGGGTCACGCCCTAGGTCACTCCCGTGACATAGGGCGTGTCACTTCTGTTTTTGGAAAACCGCGGGAAGCTGAAAACGGCGGGAGTAAATTCTGGAAGTTCCTGAAGTGTCACGCCCCTAGGTCACGCCCGTGACCTAGGGCGTGTACTGTCGGGTCAGCAAACGACTAGAAACGGCGCATTCTGGCATCAATTCAGCAGTTTCAGGTTAGTCACGCACTAGGTCACGCCCGTGATAGGGGGCGTGTACTTGGGAAATGTTCCAGAGTTGCCCCGGGAAGATTTCTGGAGAAAATTATTTTCTTGAACTAGACACGCCCGTGTTCATACCCTGGTCACGCCCGTGTCCTTGGGGCGTGTACTTGTGAAATTCTCCAGATTTGTAGAGGACGTCGTTCTCTTTCCGTTGACTTGTTGCACGTCCCGTAACTTTTCCTGGTTTGAAAGTTATGGCCATTTGAATTTCAGCTATCCGTGGCTAAAAATGTTAATTTTCTCAAAATGTTTTCAGAACTTTGCCATGGATTTGAAAATGATATTTGGAGCTCATATTGACCTGAAATATAAAAATAAACGAATTATTATATAGAGTAATATAAATCCAAATAAATTATACTATTTATTTATAAAAAAACCAAACTAAAATAACTATATAAATTAACTTATCAAAGCTCTCGAGTGAAATACCTGTAGTTCAGAAAATAATTGCATGAACAAAACTTTTTACATATATATCAAAAAAATTAAACTTTATAAATGAATAGTAAATACATTTTTGAATAGTACTATAATATTAAAATAATCATATTTATATATTTTTGAATAAGGAAACACGAGTTCAAAACGGAGGCCCAAACGCGCGCCGAATTAAACGAAATTCACACCGTATGCGAACACTGACGCTACAAACACAACGGCGAAGTCAAAAACAAAATCCGACGAGCCATTCTTGAGATATAAATTTTCAAAGTTTACGACGAACATAAATTCCACAAAACTTCAGAAAATCGCCGAGGCCCAAATTTCGGTCGGATCGTGACGAAACTTGACGAGCAATTCCAAAATTACTTAAATTAAATTCCAAATGCAAAATTTTCCCATTACAACAAGAATTCAGCCGACTCGACCGCATGAACGCGAAAATGTCTTAACTGCATTGCGCTGTCAACTCGACGTTAAAAGTAACGCCACGACGTCATAAATATGACGATGCCCATTCAAATAAAATCATCGAAAAATCGGGGGCGTTACAGTCACTCCCCTAAAAAGAAGTTTCATCCCAAAACTTAACACGACTCCAAAACAAAACCAAAACGATAAAATCAAACATGACTGAAAACATAAAGACATACCCGAATCTAAGAGAAGAGGTGCGGATGAGATTCCCTCATTGCCGATTCTAATTCCCACGTCACACTCTCGACGTCTTGATTTCTCCAAAGAATCTAGACCATAGGGATGGTCTTTCTCCGTAACACACGCTCTTGAGAATCCAGAATACGAATAGGTTCTTCCACATACGTAAGGTTGGGCTGAATCTGGGGCATCGAGTCGAGGACTTGACGATCATTACGAACACACTTCCGCAATTGGCTCACATGGAACACATCATGGACACCTGGGAAGGTAGCAGGCAACTCCAGCCTATACGCTGAAACTTCGATGCGTTCCAGAATCTGAAAAGGTCCAACGTACCGGGGGTCTAACTTGTGGTTCCTTCCAAACCTTTTAACCTCCGGACATCAGGGAAACCTTCAGAAAAACCAAGTCTCCAATGGAAAACTCCAGATCGACCCTTCATTGATTAGCATACTTCTCATAGTGCTCTTGAGCCACACGGAGCTTTTCTTGAATGTGAGTCACGACACAATTCATCTCCTCAAGGGAATCCGGACCTAGTAACGGTCTCTCATCGACTTCAGCCCAAAACAAAGGAGTTCTACAGCTCCTCACATATAAGGCCTCAAACGGGGCCATCTATAGACTCTCTTGATAACTATTATTATACGCAAACTCCATGAGTCTGAGAGCTCGTCCGAAGCGCCACCATGATCCAAAATATAACACTTGATCATGTATTCTACGATCTGATTTACCCTTTCTGTCTGACCATTCGTCTGCGGATGATAGGCAGTGGAATAACTTAAATCTGTACCCAACCCCTCCTGTAAACTCTTCCAAAATCGAGACGTAAATCTGGAGTCTCGATCTGATACAATGCTAACAGGCACTCCATGTAATCTGATGACCTCTTCAAGATATAGCTTAACTATCTTCTTCATTGAATAACCAATCTTAAACGGAAAAAAGTGAGCACACTTTGTCAATCTATCGACTATCACACAAACAGAGTCGTGCCCATGAGGAGATTTTGGTAGATCGGTGATGAAGTCCATTGAAATACTCTCCTATTTCCAGCTTGGAATATCAAGCGGTGTCAATTTATCACCAGGCCTTCTATGATCAGCCTTAACATGCTGACACGTATAACATTTCGATACAAACTTCGCGATATCATTCTTCATCCCTGACCACCAAACAATTTGCTTTAGATCTTTATACATCTTAGTGGAACCAGGGTGGTAAGCTACACTGGAAACATGAGCTTCAACACAGATCTTAGCCGGAATATCGCCAAAGGCGGGGACGCAAAATATACCCCGATACTTCAAGTTATCCAACTCATCCAAGGAGAAATCCAACAGCTCTCCTTCACAGTTCTATTCCGGAGGTGTGAAAAATTCGGATCATCCTTCTAATGTGCTCGAGTAAGGGAAATCCAAGAGAGTTCTTCTGCTTCTAAAATAATAGGCACATTACTACCCCCAACCTCAATATCAATCACCAAGAATTCTTCCACCAAGGACTGTACCGACAGATTAAAAATTTTAGCGGTCTTTCTACTCAAAGCATCAACTACTACATTAGCCTTTCCTGGATGATAAAGAATTTCCACTTCATAATCAGCCACATATTCTAACCACCGATGCTGATGCAGATTTAGTTCCTGCTGAGTGAATACGTACTTCAAACTCTTATGGTCCGTATAGATCTTGCACAACGTGCCATACAATAAGTGTCACCACAGCTTTAGCTCATAAATTACGACAACAAACTCCAAATCGTGCATCAGATAGTTTCTCTCGTGACTCTTTAGTTGCCTCGATCCATACGCGATCACCTTACCATCTTGCATTAAAACATAACCAAGTCCGATGTGTGATGCATCAACATACACAACATACTCAACTCCTTCAGTAGGTAAGGTTAAAATTGTAGCAGTATATAATCTCTTCTTCAGTTCATGAAAGATCTCTTCACACTTATCACTCCAAATGAATGCAGTATTCTTCTGAGTAAGTCTAGTTAGAGGAGTAGAAAACACCAAAAACCCTTCTACGAATCTTCTATAATAGCCAGCCAGGCCTAAGAAGCTCCTAATCTCCTTAGGTGTTGAAGGTCTCTCCCATTCCATCACAGCAGAAATCTTGGTCGGGTCTACAGAAATACAGTCCTTGCTTACAACATGACCCAGAAAGGACACCTGAGGTAGCCAGAACTCACACTTGCTCAACTTCGCATATAACTTATGCTCCCTCAGGGTCGACAAAACCAAACTCAAATGCTGAGTATGCTCCTCAACATTGCGGGTATACACCAAGACATCATCTATAAACACAATAACGAATTGGTCCAAGAAATCCTTAAACACCTTATTCATCAAATCCATGAAAGCAGAGGGTGCATTGGTTAAACCAAAAGACATCACCAAAAACTCATAATGTCCATGCCGCGAACATAAAGCAGTTTGTGGAATATCTATCTCACGAATTCTCAACTGGTGGTAGCCTGAGCGAAGATTGATCTTTGAAAATACTGAGCTACCACGCAACTGATCGAACAGATCATCAATCCTTAGCAAGGGATATCTATTCTTAATGGTTACCTTGTTCAATTCTCTGTAATCGATGCAAAGCCTCATCGATCCATCTTTCTTCTTAACGAACAAAACAGGAGCACCCCACGGAGAAGAACTTGGTTTAATAAAACCACACCTCAACAACTCATCGAGCTGAGTACACAACTCATACAACTCACATGGAGCCATATGGTATGGTGCCTTAGCAATCTGGCGAGTACTTGGCTAGAGGTCTATCTCAAACTCCACCTCTCTCTTAGGAGAAAGTCCTGGAAGACTATCAAGAAAGATATCTGGAAACTCTTGCACCACCGAGACATCCTCAAGACATGGCGTAACAAAAGCTGTTTCCAGAGCATTAATAGAAACTAAAAATGCCTCGCAACCAGACTCTATAGCACGACAAGCACATACCGCAGAAATGATAGGGGAAACCCTGTCCTGAAATCCATAGACGTTCATAGGTTGACCATTGTCCATCTTGAAGTCCAGTCTCTTTGCCTTGCATTGGATGACCGTATCATACTTGGACAGCCAGTCCATGCCCAAAATAATCTCAAACTCATCCAGATCCAAAATCATGAGATCCGCAAAGTCCAGAAAATTGCCAAGATAGATAGGGCATCTCAGAACTCCTTGATTAGATATCACCGAATCACCGAAGGGAAGCTTGACATTGAAGGAGTCTCCTAATTGATCCACATCCAGGCGATGTTTATCAACAAACCTCCGAGCCACACTGGAATTGGTGGCACCCGAATCGAAAAGAACGCGCACCCACCTATTCCGCACCTTAAACTCCAGTAGAACCATAGCATACATAACTAAACGAATGATAACTAGGGCATCAATGATAAATAATAAGGATAAATTAAACAGGGGCTAACCTGATATCACTTGTGTAGAGGTTTGAGCTTCCTCGCTGGTCATCTCGTTCAGCTTTCCTTTTCTTTTATCCAGGTTTGGTGCCAGCGACAGAGCTCGAAGCGGGGCCGGATGCAGTGGGGACTGAGCCTGGGGACACAAAGATTTCTGGTGTCCCTTCTGCTCGCACTCGAATCAAGTCCTTTCTTTCATCCAGCAACGACACACATCATGACCCTTCCTTGTACAGAATGTGCACACCAGCTCTCCCATGGGTGCACCTTGGATGGAGTGCACCTGCTGCTGCTTCAAGGTGGCAGTCCTCTTGAAACACCTTTCGTAAGGGTGGCCGGGACGACCACAGAAGCTAAACACTTCCTTACTTTTCTTCTTCGAAGAAGGGCCAGATGCCCTGGAGCTACCATCGTCAACACCTTTCCTTTTCTCTTTCCTCGCCGCAGCACCGCGGTTCTTGGCATTTTCAATCGCCTCCACTTTCAAAGCGACTCCACTGCTTCAGCATAACTTTCAGCTCGATAAGGGTATGCCCACTGCTGGACATCGCTTCTTAATCGTCCCAGGAAACGCTTCACTCTACCCTACTCTGAAACTACCAAATCAGGAGCAAACATACTCAGTTTGCTAAATTCAATCTCGTACTCGCTCACGGTGAGCTGCCTCTGCTTCAGATGCATGAAGTTATTCATCAGGCGGTTCTGCTCGCCGAGGGTAGAAACTTCTTCAGCAACATATTCTTAAAAGATTCCCATGAACAACCTTTCTTAAGACTCTGTCTCTCCCAAATCCACTAACTCTTTGCCAGGCCTTTTAACTAATAGGCTGCAATCATCAACTTTTGGGCTTCTAGAATTCCGGAATATGAAAACATCTCCTCGATGGAGATGATCCAATCATCTAAAATCATAAAGTCGGCACTCCCATTGTAGGTGGGAGGTTCCAACCGCTGGAAGTGCGATATGAAATTCATTTCTGGAGGTATAGCCATCGGGGGCACTAGAGGAGCAGGGGTATCGGGCACGACTTGGCCCAAGGCAGGCTCTTGCACTAAAGGTTGCTGCACGGAAGCGACAAACAACAGAGACTAAATTTGCGATTGCATCGCAACTAATTGCCTCGACAGAGCCTCATTGCTCTGAAGCATACTCTCGATAATTGCAACACTTTGCGCACCTGATGACTCACCCACTGATTGGGGAGTCGACCTCATCGTATGACTCTTTGGCAGCATCTCTAAAAAGTAAACATACAACTTATCAAAATCCTGGCTTGCAACAAAGCCACACGACTAGTTCAGACCATACTTACCAGACACTAGCTTACGCTGCAACTTGCTCTGGGATTTTATAATGATGTTATGTCCTACTTAAGATGATATCTTCTCATCCTATTGACTCTTGCTCCTATGACATGAATGCATGAATTCTTTATTCTTATTTAAAATTATGTGTGTACATATGTCATCATGTAAACCTTAACTTAGCACGCATGCTTATGCGATGATATGCTATGTATGTAGTGTTATGCATTCTAGAAAGGCCTTAATGCATACATGAGAGGCGTACACATGAAATGTTATGCATTTCATACTACATAACATAGCATGCAATGAGAAAAGAAAACGTGCTAATGGGCACCCATATGATTGTGGTTATGCATCCCATACTACATAACCGTCACAAGTTGCCACCTATGGTGGATCCATATACAAACACATATTATGCATCTCATACTACATAATGTGCCTCGTATACTTCTTATCATGTTATGAGTGTAGTAACTATGCTTCGGCTAAGACGTACTGATGACAAATCGGTGCGTGTATGAAATACCACTAAACACCTAACACTAACAAGGGAAGGTTGCCCGACCAATTATCAAGCAACCTCCCTCTGATACCAACTGTCATAACCCGCATTTTCACCGCATATAATAACTTATCAGAGTAGGGGAAAATGTGCGTCATGATGCCACATCAGTAGGGGATAACTGCGGACGCTCAGGCAAACACCTACTTAATCATGAAGAAAGATTCTTTAAGTTATTTTAATGTAAAAATCAGTTTGAGTGCAGTAGTTAGCCGTATCCGTCGGCTTAGTGACTCATCTAGTCCACGAATAAAAATATAATTATACGCTGCGAAAGATACTTATTTAGATTGACTCCAACATCCTACATGAGTATAAACATTCCCAAAGAACAACTCATGCTATGCAAGACCGTAAATTTATAATAGTCGTAAAGATAGCTTTTACGGTCGTTAAATATAACAAGTTAGAGTTTTAAATTATGCAATGCGTGAAGTAATAGTAGTAGATTTTATACTTGAAAATACATAACATGCATTCCTAGCATAAATCATCCCAGAGAGCAAGTAATCCACATCCACATATAGAAAACTAAGCAGTTAACAAGTATCTAAAAATAACAATTCTGTGGGCGTCAACAAACTGACACGAACCTACGTACAGAATAGTATGACTGAACCAGTAAAGCAAAATAAACAACAATCTACCTCACTAAGACGAGGTAACAACCACGGCCAACACTGCCTCCCAGAAACTCTAGAACCAGCTCTACTACTTACTGCTACTCTGAACCTGAAGCATTCCAAAGACAGAACACCTCAGCAAGAAGGTACAAATGGTCGCAGAAAATAAGCCAAAGCAAACGAAGTTCAAAGGGGGTACCAACCCAAGACCAACAACAATAAAGTTAAGTACAAAAAGAAGAAAACAAGGCATTAACAGGAAAAGAACTCCTACGTGATTCATCACGTACAACCAGAGTACACCAGACACACGAGGCTATAAGGTGACAATATGAATAAATTATAAGGAAGAAATACAAAACCTTTATTAGGCACATGTGGTCGACACTACCCAAAAAAAACACGGGGGAGGTGGTCACTCAACTGGACACACCCTCACAAATATAATATCCGTCTAACTGCGTGGGTGTCTCATACTCTCCACCATAGACCGCAGACGCCCAAAAATCTGGTAGACTTCCACAGGGTACTAATAAAGGAGACAAACACTGTGGAGGTGGTATCATCCACTAACTCCCGCAATCAAGAAATCCCACAAGAAAACCGCCACATATATCTCAAGAATTGGCATGACAGATTCTACATGATATTTCTAGATTCAAGACGCGGTTGATCAACACTTAGGAACGATTTACAATCCTAGATAAATTCTAATACATTCAATAACGATAGATAAGGTGTTTAAATCCATCAATAAGACACTTTAAGAACGACTAAACATAACCTGACAAGATAGAGTTCACCAAGACAAAATCGTACAACATCAAGTGATCATCAAGAAGTTAATCATAACAATAACGTGTAAGACAAAGTGCAGAAAATTTTAAAGAACATAAAAAAAAACTTAGCCGTTACCATCAAATCGGACAAGGAGAAACCAGGGGAAACCACCACTTGCCTTGGTTTTACTGGAAAAGTTCTCCAATTCACTCCACATCGCAGATCGGGACAAAAGAAGTTGGGGGAAGTTGAAATCTAGACAAAAATGGCCGAAATAGAGGTTAGGGCCGAAAAACCCTAACAAGAAAACTCAAGAAATGTGAGAAGTTTTACCACGATGGTGTTGCTCTCAACGAGAGCTCTCCAGATCTATACTCAGTTGAATATTTCGAGCACCGGAGCACCTCGGCGGCCACCGGAAGGTTCACGAACGGGAGGGAGTCGCCGCACAAATGGCTTCGGTTCGGTCAAAGGCGTGAGGAAGAAGATGAATGAATTTTCTTTCTTAATAATCTAACTATCAGAGTATATATATATATATATATATTTATAAAAAGTTTTGTCTAAAAATGAACTATTTACGAGCGGGTGCACAAAAAATGAAAATAGAGGTATATGATGGCTTCAAATCAAAAGGTGCCCAACCAAAAAATTGTAGATCTCGTCGAGACGAACAAATTTCATGTTAACCAGTTTTTTATACGACATCGTTTTGACCCTCAAAAAGGTGCCCGAATGCAAACTACTATGGACTACACGAGAAGGGATGCAGATCACTCGAGACAAGTTTACAGGTACTCGAGAGGTTGAAAATAGGCTACACGAGTGGTTGGAAGCAGCACTCGAGTAACAAGAAGTGGCACTCGAGAGGTAGAAAGAAATTCACTCGAGTACTATGAAGATCACTTGTGTACTAAGAAGGTCACTCGAGTAGATCACTCGAGTACTAAGAATGTCACTCGAGTAGATCACTCGAGTACGAAGAAACAACACCTAAGTATATAGAAAGCAGCACCCGAGTATAAAGAAAGCATCACTCGGGCATACAGAAAGCATCACTCAGGTATACAAAAAGCATCACTCGGGTATACAGAAAGCATCACTCAGGTATATATAAAGCAGCACTCGAGAGGCATACAAAAGCTCTCGAGTGAAATACCTGTAGTTCAAAAAACAATTGCATGAACAGAACGTTTTTACATATATATGCCAAAAATTAAACTTTATAAATGAATAGTAAAATAAAGTTTTGAAAAGTACTATAATATTAAAATAATCATATTTATATATTTTTGAATAAGTAAACACGAGTTCAAAACGGAAGCCCAAACGCAGACCAAATTAAACGAAATTAGAACTGTAGGTGAACACTGACGCTAAGAACACAACGATGAAGTCAAAACCAAAATCCGACGAGCCATTCTCAAGATATAAATTTCAAAGTTTACGACGAACATAAATTCCACAAAATTTCGGAAAATCGCCGATGTCACAACCCGCATTTTCACCGCAAATAAAACTTATCAGAGTAAGGGAAAATGCGCGTCATGATGCCACGTCAGCAGGGGATAATTGCGGACGCTCAGGCAGACACCAAACTAATCATGAAGAAAGGTTCCTTTTGAGTTATATTAAGGAAAATCAGTTAAGTGCACTAGTTAGCCATATCCCTCGGCTTAGTGGCTCATCTACTCCACGAATCAAAATATATTATACGCTGCGGAAGAATACTTGATTAGATTAACTCAAACATCCTACATGAGCAAAAACATCCCAAAAGGACAACTCATGCTATGCAAGACTCTAAATTTATTATAGTAGGAAAGATAGCTTTTACGGTCGCTAAAAATAATAAGTTAGAGTTTCAAATTATGCCATGGATGAAGTAATAGTAGTAGATTTTATAGTTGAAAATACCTAACATACATTCCTAACATAAATCCTCCAAGAGAATAAATAATCCACATCCACATTTAAGGAAATGAGCAGCTAGCAAGTATCAAACAACTAACAATTCAGTTGGCGCCAACAAACTAACACGAACCCACGAACAAAAGTATGTCTGAACTAGTAAAACTAAACAAACAACAAACTACCTCGCTATGACGAGGCAACAACCACGACCAACACTACCGCCAGAAAACTCCAAAACCAGCACTACTAACTGCTACTGCTCTGAACCTGAGGCATTCCAAAGACAGAACACATCAGCAAGAAGGTACAAATAGTGGCAGGAAAAGTAATAAGCCAAAGTAAGCAAAGGTCAACAGGGGTACCAACCCAAGATCAAAAACACTGAAGTAAAGTACAAAAGTAAACAGGGCATCAACAAGAAAAGAACTCCTACGTGATTTATCACGTTCAACAAGAGTACACCAGATGCACGAGGATATAAGGTGACTACATGAATAGTTCACAAGAAGGAAAATACAAAACCTTTATTAGGCACCTATGGTCGACTCTACCCAAAAACACGGCGAAGTGGTCACTCTTGGACACACCACCCAAAAACACGGGCGAAGTGGTCACTCTTGGGCACACCACCCAAAAACACGGGCGAAGTGGTCACTCTTGGACACACCACCCAAAAACCCGGATATTTAATCCGTCTAACTGCGAGGGAGTCTCATACTCTCCACAATACACTGCAGAGATCCAAAAACCATGTAGACTTCCACAGGGCACTAATGAAGGTAACAAACACTGCGGAGGTGGAATCGTCCACTAACTCCCGCATTCAAGAAACCCAAAGAAACCACAACACTAATATCTCGAGATTTGGCTCGACAGATTCTACTTGACATTACCGAACTCAAGACGCGGTTGATCAACCTCTAGGAGCAATTTACAGTCCTAGATAAATTCTAATGCGCTAAATAACGAAAGCTGAAACATGCATAGCCATCACTAAGACGCACCAGGAACAATTAACGAAAACTAGGCAGAATCAGGCTTTCCAAGACAAAACTTTACGACAATAAGGATCGCTGAAACGATTAATCATAACAATGATTTGGAAGCATAAGCGCAAAAAATTTAAAGAACATGAAAGTATAGTCGTTACCATCAGATCGGATAAAGAGAAACGAGGGGAAACCACCACTTACCTTAGTTTTACCGGAAAAGTCCTTGAATCGCTCCACGTCGTAGATCGGGGCAAAAGACCGCGGGAGGAGTTGAAATCTAGACAAAAAGGGTCGAAAAGGGGATTAGGGTCGAAAAACCCTAACGAGAAAATCTCAACAAACGGGGAAAAAATTACCACGAGGGCTCAGCTCTCGACGAGAGCTTGCCAGATCTACGATCGATTTTAAATTCTGAGCACCGGAGCACTGTCAATGGAAACCAGAAGAATTAAGGACGGACCACCTCTATCTCGCTCACGCCGCTCTGGTTCGAGAGGGAAACAAAGAATCGGAGAAGATGAAGGAAATGAAGAAGGTACTTATACTAAGGGTGATAACAGGAAGAACAACAAAATAAACCGGATTCGGCTGAACCAGATTTCCCGAGACAGGAGGGAAGGAGTTACTCGAGTATCAGGCAAAAACCTACTCGAGTAGTTCAATACAACCACTCGAGTACATAAGACCTACTCGTGTAGCTCATCCCTACTACTCGAGTAACAGAAATCTACCCGAGTAGTTCATTGCAACTACTCGAGTAACAGATACCTACTTGAGTAGTTAATTACAACTACTCGAGTAACAGAGAAGGAGTACCCGAGCACTCAGGGCATTACACGGGTATAACACGGGACTTACTCGAGTACTAAGGCAGCTTACTCGAGTACTACAAGGGAAAAATAGTGCCCAGAAAAAAATATCATCGAAAGCAAGGCCGGACCTACAACAAGCTCCGCTCGACGATTCGTCGAGCTCATTACGACAATCGGATCGTCGACCTCCAGACAGCACCCAGAAAAGAATAACAATCGTCGAGCTCCGCTCGACGATCGTCGACCTCGAAACTGCGCCCAGAAAAAGAAAACAATCGTTGAGCTCCGCTCGACGATCGTCGAACTCGACACAGCGCCCAGAAAAGGGAATGTAATTGTCGAGCTCCGCTCGACGATCATCTAACCCGACACAACGCTCAGGAAAAATGATAATCATCGAGCTCTGCTCGACGATCATCGACCTCAACATGGCGCCCAGGAAAAAGAAAACAATCGTCGAGCTCCTCTCGACGATCGTCGAACGCGACAGCGCCTAGAAAAGGGAATACAATCGTCGAAGCCGACAGCGCCCAGAAAAAAAACCGAAAAAAAATTCGGTTCGACGAAAACCCACACCTATAGGAGGGCTTCCCGAGAATCAACACTAGCCCAAGGCATTAAGATAGCAATTATCGTGTTCAGATAGTTGAACAAGGAATATGAGATCAAAACAAAGGCTCAAATGCGCCGAATTAAACGAAACTCACGCCGTAGGCGAAAACTGCTGCTACGGACACAACGGCGTAGTCAAAACTAAAATCCTACGAGCCATTCCCGAGATATTAACTTCCAAAACATGCGGCGAACAAAAACAAAACCCAAAACTTCGATCGCGCGTCGAGACTCCAAAAACGCTCGGGTTGCGACGAAACTGTACGAGCACGTCCAAAACTACTCAAATCAAACATTCGACATTAAAAGTAATGCCACGACGTCATAAATCTGACGTTGCCCAAACAAATAAAATCATCGAAAAATCGGGGGCGTTACAGTCACTCCCCTTAAAAAGAAGTTTCGTCCCGAAACTTATCACAACTCCAAAACTAAACCAAAAACGACAAAATCCAACATAACTGAAAACATAACGACATACCCGAAACTAAGAGAAGAGATGCGGATGAGATTCCCTCATCGCCGATTCCAATTACCACGTCGCGCTCTCGACGTCTTGATTTCTCCAAAGAATCTTGACCATAGGGATGGTCTTTCTCCGCAACACACGCTGTTGAGAATCCAGAACACGAATAGGTTCTTCCACATATGTAAGGTTGGGCTGAATCTGGGGTGTCGAGTCGAGGACTTGACGATCACTACGAACACACTTCCGCAACTGGCTCACATGGAACACATCATGGACACCAGGGAAGGTCGCAGGCAATTACAGCCTATAAGCTGACACTCCGATGCGCTCAAGAATCTGAAAAGGTCCCACATAACGGGGGTCTAACTTGGGGTTCCTTCCAAACCTTTTAATGCCAGACATCAGGGAAACTTTCAGAAAAACCATATCTAGAACAACAAACTCCAGATCAACCTTTTGTAGATTAGCATACTTCTCATTGCGCACTTGAGCCACACGAAGCTTTTCCCGAATATGAGTCACGACACAATTCATCTCTTCAAGGGCTTCCGGACCTAACAACGGTCTCTGACCAACTTCAGCCCAAACAATGGAGTTCTACAACGCCTCCCATACAAAGCCTCAAACAGAGCCATCTGCTGACTCTCTTGATAACTATTATTGTATGCAAACTCCATGAGTCTGATACGCTCATCCCAAGCACCACAATGATCCAAAACATAACACCTGATCATATCTTCTATGATCTTATTCACCCTTTCCGTCCGACCATTCGTTTGCGGATGATAGGCGGTGGAATACATTAAATCGGTACCCAACCCCTCCTGTAAACTCTTCCAAAAATGAGACGTAAATCTAGAGTCTCGATCGAATACGATACTAACAGGCTCACCATGTAACCTGATGACCTCTTCCAGATATAACTCAGCTATATACTTCATCGAGTACCCAATCATAAATGGAACAAAGTGAGCACACTTTGTCAGTCTGTCGACTATCACCCAAACAGAGTCGTGCCCACGGAGAGATTTTGGAAGACCGGTGATGAAATCCATTGAAATACTCTCCCATTTCCAACTTGGAATATCAAGTGGTGTCAATTTACCACCAGGCCTTCTATGATCAGCCTTAACACGGTGACACGTATAACATTCCGATATAAACTTTGCGATGTCATTCTTCATCCCTGACCACCAAATAATTTGCTTTAGATCTTTATACATTTTAGTGGAACCAGGGTGGTAGGATACACTGGAACCATGAGCTTCAGCACAGATCTTAGCTCGAATATCGCCAAAGGCGGGGATGCAAAATCTACCCCGATACTTCAGGGTGTCCAACTCGTCCACAGAGAAATCGGGTAGCTCTCCCTTCAAAGTTCTATTCCAGAGGTGCAACAAATCAGGATCATCCTTCTGATGTGCTCGAGTAAGGAAATCCAAGAGGGTTCTTCTGCTTCTAGACTAGCAGGCACAGTACTACTCCCAACTTCAATATCCATCAACAAAAATTCTTTTATCAAGGACTGCACCGATAGATTAAAAATCTTAGCGGTCTTTCTACTCAAGGCATCGACTACTACATTAGCCTTTCCTGGATGATAAAGAATATCCACTTCATAATCCGCCACATATTCTAACCACTGACGCTGGCGCAGATTTAGTTCCTTCTGAGTGAATACATACTTCAAACTCTTATGATCCGTATAGATCTTGCACAGCGCGCCATATAATAAGTGTCTCCAAAGCTTCAACGCATAAATTACGGCAGCAAACTCCAAATCGTGCGTAGGATAGTTTCTCTCATGGGTCTTTAGTTGCCTCGATCCATACGCGATCACCTTGCCATCTTGCATTAAAACTCAACTAAGTCCGATGTGTGACGCATCAACATACACCGCATACTCAACTCCTTCAGTATGTAAGGTTAAAATCGGAGTAGTACATAATCTTTTCTTCAGCTCTTGAAAAGCATCTTCACACTTATCACTCCAAATGAAAGCAGTATTCTTCTGAGTAAGTCTAGTTAGAGGAGCAGACAACACCAAAAATCCTTCCACGAATCTTCTATAATAGGCGGCTAGTCCTAAGAAACTCCTAATCTCCTTAGGTGTAGAAGGTCTCTCCCATTCCATTACAACAGAAATCTTGGTCGGGTCTACAGAAATGTCGTCCTTGCTTACAACATGACCCAGAAAGGACACCTGAGGTATCCAGAACTCACACTTGCTCAAATTCGCATATAACTTATGCTCCCTCCGGGTCAACAAAACCAGACGCAAATGCTGAGTATGCTCCTCAACATTACGGGAATACACCAAGACATCATCTATGAATACAATAACAAATCAGTACAGGAAATCCTTAAACACCCGATTCATCAAATCCATGAAAGCAGAGGGTGCATTGGTTAAACCAAAAGACATCACCAAAAACTCATAATGTCCATGCCGAGAACGAAAAGCGGTTCGGGGAATATCTGCCTCTCGAATCCTCAACTGGTGGTAGCCTGAGCGAAGATCGATCTTTGAAAATACCGAGCTACCACGCAATTAATCGAACAAATCATCAATCCTTGGCAGGCGATATCTATTCTTAATGGTTACCTTGTTCAATTCCCTATAATCGATACAAAGCCTCATCGATCCATCTTTCTTCTTGACGAACAAAGCAGGAGCACCCCATGGAGAAGTACTTGGTCTAATAAAACCACACCACAGCAACTCATCGAGCTGAGTACGCAACTCATCCAACTCACGCGGAGCCATACAGTATGGTGCTTTAGCAATAGGACGAGTACCTGGTTCGAGGTCTATTATAAACTCTATCTCCCTTTTAGGAGGAAGTCCTGGAAGACTATCAGGAAAAACATCTGGAAACTCTCGCACCACCGAGACATCCTCAAGATGTGGCATAACAAAAGCTGTCTCCAGAGCAGAAATAGAAACCAAAAATGCCGCGCAACAAGACTCTATAGCACGACAAGCACGCACCACAGAAATGACTGGAGAAACTCTGTCCTGAAATCCATAGACGCTCATAGGTTGTCTGTCGTCCATTCTGAAATCCAATCGCTTGGCCTTGCACTGGATGACCGCATCATACTTGGACAGCCAGTCCATGCCCAGAATCACGTCAAAATCAGACATCCAAAATCATCAGATACGCAAAGGCCAGAAAATTGCCAAGATAAATAGGGCATCTCAGGACTCCTTGGTTAGATATCACAGAATCACCGGAAGGGAGCTTGACAATGAAGGAGCCTCCCAAGTGGTCCACACTCAGGCGATGTTTATCAACAAATCTCCGGGTCACAAAGGAATGGGTGGCACCCGAATCGAAAAGAATGCGGGCCCACCTATTTGGCACCTTAAACTCCACTAAAACCGTAACATACATAACCAAACGAACGACAACTAGGGCAACAATGATAATTAATAAGGATAAATTAAACTGAGGCTAACCTGATATCACTTGCGTAGAGGTTTGGGCTTCCTCGCTGGTCATCACGTTCAGCTTTCCTTTTCCTTTATCCAGGTTTGGTGGCGGTGGCAGAGCTCGAAGTGGGGCAGGCTGGAGCGGGGACTGAGCCTGGGGGCACGAAGACTTCTGGTGTCCCTTCTGCCCACACTGGAAGCAAATCCTTTCTTTCATCCAGCATCGAGTCACGTCATGATCCCTCCTTGCACAGAACGAGCACACAAGCTCTCCCTTGGGTGCATCTTGGATGGCGTGCACCTGCTGCTGTTTCAGGGTGGCAGTCCCCTTGAAGCACCTTTCGTAGGGGTGGCCAGGATGACCACAGAAGCTACACACTTCCTTAATTTTCTTCTTTGAAGAAGGGCCAGATGCACTGGAGCTACCATCCTCAATGCCTTTTCTTTTCTCCTTCCTTGCCGCAGCACCGTGGTTCTTGGCATTTTCAATCGCCTCCACTTTTAAAGCGGCGTCCACTGCTTCAGCATAACTTTCAGCTTGGTAAGCGCATGCCAACTACTGGACATCGCTTCTTAATCCTCCCAAGAAACGTTTCACTCTACCATCCTCAGAAGCTACCAAATCAGGAGCAAACCTGCTCAGTTTGCTAAACTCAATCTCATACTCGCTCACGGTGAGCTGTCTCTGCTTTAGATGCAGGAAGTTATTCATCAGGCGGTCTTGCTCGACCGAGGGTAGAAATTTCTTCAGCAGCATCTTCTTAAAAGATTCCCAAGTACAACCTTCCTTCAGGCTCTCTCTTTCCCAAATCACCAACTCTTTGCCAGACCTTTTAACTGATAGGCTGCAATCATCACCTTCTGGGCTTCTAGAATTCCGTAATACGAAAAAAATCTCCTCGATGGAGATGATCCAATCATTTATAATCATAAAGTCAGCACTCCCGTCGAAGGTGGGATGTCCCAACCGCTGGAAGTGCGATATGAAATTCATTTCTGGTGGTATCGCCATCGGGGGCACTAGAGGTGCAGGGGTATCGAGTACGGCTTGGCCCGAAGTGGGCTCTTGCGCAGAAGGTTGCTGCGCGGGAGCGGCAGACAACAAAGACTCAATTTGCGATTGCATCGCTACCACTTGTCTCGACAGAGCCTCATTACTCAGACACAGACTCTCGATAATCGCGTCACTTTGCGCACCTGATGACTCACCCTCCGACTGGGGAGTCGACCTCGTTGCAGGACGCTTTGGCGGCATTTTTAAAAAGGCAAACAAACAACTCATCAAAATCCTAGCTTACAATAAAGCCACACGCCTAGTTCAGACCATACTTAAAAGACACTTGCTTATGCTGCAACTTGCTCTGGGATTTTATAATGATGTTATGTCCTACTTAGGATGATATCCTCTCATCTTATTGACTCTTGTGCCTATGACATGAATGCATGTATTCTTTATTCTTTTTCTGATTTAAAACCATGTGTGTACATATGTCATCCTGCAAATCTTTAGCTTGACACGTTATGCTTATGCAATGTTATGCTATCCATGATTGTGCTATGCATTCTAAAAAGGCTCTAATGCATGTTATGAGCGGCGTACCCATGAAAATGTTATGCATCCCATACTACATAACATTCTCATGCAACGAAAAAGAAACGTGCTAGTCGCATTCATGTGGTGAGGTTATGCATCCCATACTACATAACCCTCACATGTTGCCCCTATGGTGGATCCATATACAAACACATATTATACATCCTATACTACATAATATACCCCGTATACTTCATGTTATGCTATGAGTGTTGTGTTCGTGCTTCAACCAAGACGTGCTGATGACATATCGGTGTGTGTATGATATGATGTTAAACACCTAATACCAACAAGGGAAGGTTGCCCGACAAATTGTCAAGAAATCTCCCTCTGATACCAACTGTCACAACCCGCATTTTAACCGCAAATAAAACTTATCAGAGTAAGGGAAAATGCGCGTCATGATGCCATGTTAGCAGGGGATAACTACGGACGCTCAGGCAGACACCAAACTAATCATGAAGAAAGGTTCCTTTTGAGTTATATTAAGGAAAATCAGTTAAGTGCAGTAGTTAGCCGTATCCCTCGGCTTAGTGGCTCATCTAGTCCACGAATCAAAATATATTATACGCTGCGGAAAAATACTTCATTAGATTAACTCAAACATCCTACATGAGTAAAAATATCCCAAAAGGACAACTCATGCTATGAAAGACTCTAAATTTATTATAGTAGGAAAGATAGCTTTTACGGTCGCTAAAAATAACAAGTTAGAGTTTCAAATTATGCCATGCATGAAGTAATAGTAGTAGATTTTATAGTTGAAAATACCTAACATGCATTCCTAACATAAATCCTCCCAGAGAACAAGTAATCCACATCCACATTTAAGGAAATGAGCAGCTAGCAAGTATAAAACAACTAAAAATTCAGTAGGCGCCAACAAACTGACACGAACCCACGAACAAAAGTATGTCTGAACTTGTAAAACTAAACAAACAACAAACTACCTCGCTATGACGAGGCAACAACCACGACCAACACTACCACCAGAAAACTCCAAAACCAGCACTGATAACTGCTACTGCTCTGAACCTGAGGCATTCCAAAGACAGAACACCTCAGCAAGAAGGTACAAATAGTGGCAGGAAAATTAATAAGCCAAAGTAAGTAAAGGTCAACATGGGTACCAACCCAAGACCAAAAACACTGAAGTAAAGTACAAAAGTAAACAGGGCATCAATAGGAAAAGAACTCCTACGTGATTTATCACGTTCAACAAGAGTACACAAGATGCACGTGGCTATAAGGTGACTACATGAATATTTCACAAGAAGGAAAATACAAAACCTTTCTTAGGCACCTGAGGTCGACTCTACCCAAAGGCACAGCGAAGTGGTCACTCTTGGACACACCACCCAAAAACTCGGGCGAAGTGGTCACTCTTGGACACACCACCCAAAAACACGGGCGAAGTGGTCACTCTTGGACACACCACCCAAAAACCCGAATATTTAATCTGTCTAACTGAGAGGGAGTCTCATACTCTCCATAATACACCGCAGACATCCAAAAACCAGGTAAACTTCCACAGGGCACTAATGAAGGTAACAAACACTGCGGAGGTGGAATCGTCCACTAACTCTGCATTCAAGAAACCCAAAGAAACCACAACACTAATATCTCGAGATTTGGCCCGACAGATTCTACTTGACATTACCGAACTCAAGACGCAGTTGATCAACCTCTAGGAGCAATTTACAGTCCTAGATAAATTCTAACGCGCTAAATAGCGAAAGCTGAAACATGCATAGCCATCACTAAGACGCACCAGGAACAATTAACTAAAACTAGGCAGAATCGGGATTTCCAAGACAAAATTAACGGCAACAAGGATCACTGAAACGATTAATCATAACAATGATTTGGAAGAATAAGCACAGAAAATTTAAAGAACATGAAAGTATAGTCGTTACCATAAGACCAGACAAAGAGAAACGAGGGGAAACCACCAATTGCCTTGGTTTTACCGGAAAAGTCCTCTGAATCGCTCCACGCCGTAGATCGGGGCAAAAGACTGCGGGAGGAGTTGAAATCTAGACAAAAATGGTCGAAAAGGGGATTAGGGCTGAAAAACCCTAACGAGAAAATCTCAATAAACGGGGAAGAAATTACCACGAGGGCACAGCTCTCGACGAGAGCTTTCCAGATCTACAATCGGTTTGAAATTCCGAGCACTGGAGCACCGTCAACGGCCACCAGAAGAATTAAGGATGGACCACCTCTATCTCGCTCACGCCGCTCTGGTTCGGGAGTGAAAAAAGAATCGGAGAAGATGAAGGAAATGAAGAAGGTACTTATACTAAGGGTGATAACAGGAAGAACAACAAAATAAACCGGGTTTGGCTGAACAAAATTTCCCGAGACAGGAGGGAAGGAGTTACTCGAGTATCAGGCAAAAACCTACTCGAGTAGTTCAATACAACCACTCGAGTACAGAAGACCTACTCATGTAGCTCATCCCAACTACTCTAGTAACAGAAATCTACCCGAGTAGTTCATTGCAACTACTCGAGAAACAGAGACCTACCCGTGTAGTTCATTATAACTACTCGAGTAACAGAGAAGGAGTACTCGAGCACTCAGGGCATTACACGGGTACAGCACGGGACTTACTCGAGTAGTAAGGCATCTTACTCGAGTACTATAACGGGAAAATAGTGCCAAGAAAAAAATCGTCGAACGCAAGGCCTGACCTACAGCAAGCTCCGCTCGATGATTCGTCGAGCTCAGCACGACAATCGTCGAGCTCGACGATCGTCGACCTCCAGACAACACCCAAAAAAGAATAATAATCGTCGAGCTCAGCTCGACGATCGTCGACCTCGAAACTGCGCCCAGAAAGAGAAAATAATCGTCGAGCTCCGCTTGACGATCGTCGAACTCGACACAGCGCCCAGAAAAGGGAATGCAATCATCGAGCTCCGCTCGACGATCGTCGAACCCGACACAGAGCTCAGGAAAAATGATAATTGTCGAGCTCTGCTTGACGATCGTCGACCTCAACATGGCGCCCAGGAAAAAGAAAACAATCGTCGAGCTCCGCTCGACGATCGTCGAACGCGACAGCGCCCAGAAAAGGGAATACAATCATCGAGCTCCGCTTGACGATCGTCGAAACCGACAGTGCCCAGAAAAAAACCGAAAAAAACTCGGTTCGACGAAAACCCACACATATAGGAGGGCTTCCCAAGAATCAACACAAGCCCAATGCATTAAAATAGCAATTATCTTGTTCAGATAGTTGAACAAGGAATATGAGATCAAAACAAAGGCTCAAACGCGTCGAATTAAACGAAACTCACGTCGCAGGCGAAAACTGCTGCTACGGACACTACGACGAAGTCAAAACCAAAATCCTACGTGCCATTCCCGAGATATTAACCGCCAAAACATGCGGCAGACAAAAACAAAACCCAAAACTTCGATCGCGCGCCAAGACTCCAAAAACGCTCGGGTTGCGACGAAACTGGACGAGCACCTACTCAAATCCAACATTTGACGTTAAAAGTAACGCCACGACGTCATAAATCTGACGTTGCCCAAACAAATAAAATCATCGAAAAATCGGGGGAGTTACAGCTGAGGCCCAAATATCGCTCGGATCGCGACGAAACTTGACGAGTAAGTTCAAAATTACCTAACTTAAATTCCAAATGCAAAATTTTCCCATTACAACAAGAATTCGTCCGACTCGACCGCACAGACGAAAAAATGCCTTAACGGCATTGCGCCGTCAATTCGACGTTAAAAGTAATGCCACGACATCATAAATATGATGATGCCCATTCAAATAAAATCATCGAAAAATTGGGCGCATTACATAGGTAGTCCATGATTGGACAAGTCAAGAAAAATGAGTTGGGCAGTAAACTAAAATTTCGTCAAACTCAGCTCAGAGTTCGTCGAACTCGCTCGCTGATCGTCGAGCTTAACTCAGCATAAGCTTAAGAACTCAGGATACAAAATTCGTCAAACTCAGTTTACAGTTCGTCGAACTCAGTTTACAGTTCGTCGAGCTCAGCCCAACACTTGTCAAGCTAAAGCAAGATTAAAATTGACTAAGGCAAAAAGCACTGAGACCACTGAGAAGATCAAAGTTCGTCGAGCTCAGTTTGCGGTTCGTCGATCTTAGCTCAAAGCTTATCAAGCTAAAGCCAGAAAATCTGTCTAAGGCAAAAACACTGAGATCACTGAGAAGAAGGCATTGAGACCACTGCGACAACTGAGATAGCTAGGAAGATAGTGTTAAGATAGCTGAAGACAGCTGAGAAGATGGCGTTGAGACAGCTGAGACAGCAGAGACAAAATTAGCTGGAAATTTTCTAAGTCCAGAAGCATTGAGTGAAGCAGGTTCACTCAACGCTTCTAATGAAGAAGGAATCGCTGAGACTGTTAAGAAGTAAACAACTGATAAGAAATCTAGCTGGATTTTTTCTAAGTGCAGAAGCGTTGAGTGAAGCAGGTTCCATCAACGCTTCTAATGAAGAAGGAAGCGCTTAGACAGTTAAAAGCAAAAACCGCTGAGACAAAGGCTTGTATCAGCTGATAATGAAAAACCGCTGAGACCGCTGCGACAAAACCGCTGAGACAATTAAAGTGCAAAAACCACTGAGACAACAGATAAGAAGAAAGCACTGAATAAAGGCTTGTCTCAGCTAATAATGAAAAACCACTGAGATCACTGAGACAAAACCGTTGAGACAAAGCCAGGGAATGTTCTAAGTCCAGAAGAGCTGAGAACCAAGGCTGATGGTGTCGAGTGTCTTAACACCACTCAGCGCTTAAAGGGATTATGGAAAATATTCTAAGTCCAGATGTTGATGACCACTGCTGACGTCATTAAAGTCAAAATTGCAGGAATCCGTTGCGAGAAAGCTACTACAACACCGAAAGATGTTTTGTCCCTTTTTGATGGAGTTGGCACTCACCAATCCTTGGTGGGGGCACATACTATGACGCTATTTATTAAAATCAACGCATATAAAAGGGGAAACAGAAAAATGATTAGTGTTAACGATGTACAACCCTGTATTCGGCGAGCGGGGTGAACCAGGAACCAGGCCGGCCGGCTCAGATTACCAAGGCCCCAGGCTAGCTCGGCAGAGAAACCTGAGCCCGAGCTCGGCGTTTGTCGACCGCGAGCTCGACATTCGCCGAGCTAACAAAAACTTCCTTGAGCTGAGATCGACTTACGGAGGCCGACTGACAAACGAGCTCGCCGCACCAACTCGCGCTCGCGCAAAAGAGCTCGGCAACAGTAGGTGAGCAGGATCTGCCGAGGTGGCCAGGCTCCCCAGCTCGCCCAGATCTATGAGATACTTCTTACTGTTTTTCCCCCACTGGTCTACCCATAGCCCTTCAAAACAGCGGAGTTTGGCTGTTGGCAGACCCAAACAAGGGTTTTTTGGTAACTTCAGGTTAGTTCAGTTTGGTTATCGGCAGTTCAAATTCTAAAACCTATAAATAGGACCCAAGGGGTACCCCAGAAGGCAGGCTGCCTGTGCTCTCTTGCTCCAGCTTTCAAGTGCTTTCTGAGGGTACCTTAGCTTGGCCTTTAGCTATGGAGGGGAAGCGCTCTCAAATCTTCCGGGTGTGTGGTGGGTCGTCCCCGCCGAGCCCTTGGGTTGGTTCTCCCTTATTTCTTTTGTTGTTTTTCTTACAGGAGTGAAGTAGGTACTTGATCACACCTTCCCTGAGGGTGAACTCCACAGGAGACTGATTTTCGGTTTCAACATTTTGGTGCGGCGAGCGTGGAGCGTGGTCAGTGCAAAAAAGCTTTAGCAATCTAGATGACAAGAGGACAGGGACCTGACAGGTCGAGCTCTCCGCCCCCCACCTATGGCCACGGTGGGGATGTTTGAAGATTTCAGGAACAAGGTGCTGGGCCTCGTCAAGTTTTCACTCGGCACGCGGGAATAGTGGTCGACGCAGGCAATCCAGATCGCAGCCGCCCCATCATTAGGCGAGGACGCTCCCGACAGGCGAGCTGGGAAGGAAATGGCCGAGGAGGGCCGGGGGTGCGAGCTCCCCGGGCGCGAGCTCTTCCCCGACTTGGCAGGTAGAGGTCGGCTCGGCGATCTGAGCCCGCGAGACGCGCCAGCTCGCCCTGTAGGGGGAGGCAGCCCCTTCAGTGAGTTGGTCTCTTCAGCTCCAGTTCCAGAGGGGTTCAGGGAACCCGAGATGTCCTACTACACCGGGAAGGGAGACCCGGTCCAACACATCCAGTGTCTT
Source organism: Platanthera guangdongensis (assembly GCA_039583875.1). Lineage (NCBI taxonomy): Eukaryota > Viridiplantae > Streptophyta > Magnoliopsida > Asparagales > Orchidaceae > Platanthera > Platanthera guangdongensis. The sequence goes on along the minus strand of CM077162.1, from coordinate 78,486,614 downwards.
GAGGACGTGGTCTCGATCCGACAGATGTCGGATGGGTTCAAATGCCAACTCTTCGCCATCACCCTCAAGGAGAAGGCCAGGGAGTGGTTCCATCAGCTGTCGGCCTGCTCCATCTAATGTTTTGAGGACCTGTGCCGGGTGTTCATGCTGAGGTTCACTACCTCGAAGAGGAGGAGGAAGGAGTTGGAGTCCCTATTCCACATCAAGCAGGGAGTGAATGAGACACTGGGGAGCTACGTGGACCGGTTCCAGGTGGAGGTCACCCAGGTCCAGGAGATGTCGGACCATAGTTTGATGATGACTTTCACCCTGGGCCTGTAGCAGGGTTTCTTCAGGATGGAGTTGAAGAGGATACCCCCTCTCCAACGAGGGGTTGATGGAGAGGGCAGCGAGAGAAGTTGACGGGGAGGCATCAAACCCGGAGTTCTCCCGGAAGCTGGCCAGGTGGGCCACGGAGGAGAAGGAGCCAAGATGGGGAAGATGACAGGAGGAGAGGAGAGCCCTGGCAGAGGGAGCAGAGGCAGCCCCAGGGGCAGCAAAAGCCTAGGTGGGGGCATCAGGAGCTTGATCGTCAGCTGGGCTGGAGACCCGAGTGGCAAGGGCAGGGGCCACAGAGAGGGTACCAAGGAAGGGACCACCACCAGGGGGGGCAAGATCAATTCCACCTCCCGGGTTGGAGGCAAGCCCAGAGACCTCGACTCCTTGATCAAGAAGAGGCTATGCCATAGCCATAGGGGAGAGGAGGAGAGTAGCCAGGAGGAGGAGAGAAGTTAGGGTGGAGTTGCCCTACTATGACTTCCATCAGGAGGAGGGGCACGCCACAGCCACGTGCCCGGAGTTCCTCGAAATGAGGGGAAATAGGGAGCAGCATCAGCAGCAGGGGCGTTAGGAAGTGAGGATCGAGGAGGTCCTGCCTCTAGCGGAGGAGGACCGTTGCGAAGACCGGGTGGATGTCGGGACCCGAGGAGGCATCAGAGTGATCCATGGGGGGGGGGGGGGTGGGGTGGAGGTTGAGGCTTCCTGGAAGGCGAGCCTCTACACCATGTATTGCCGGAGAATTGGCTCCACATCCCAAACCCCGCCCCCAGAGGAGAGGATCACCTTCTCGGGGAGCGATATGGCGGATAATGAGGATCCTTTTTGCGATGCGCTGGTCATCGAGACAGCCATCAAAAATTTTACCGTCTCTAGGATCCTCGTCGAGAATGGAAGCTCCGTCAACGTCGTCTTTAAGAAGGCGTTTGACGTGACGAAGGTGGAGGCAAAGAGGGTGTTGGCCTCGGATGGGCCTTTTTTCGGATTTTCGGGAGAGAGGAAGGAGGTCGAAGGATGGGTGGGCCTCCATGTCACCCTAGGGTGTGGGGAGTCCAGGAACTGCAGGTTTGTCATCGTAGATGCCCCCAGTAGCTACAATACCATCCTCGGGAGGCCCTTTATCTGTGCCTTCCGCTGCATCCCCTAATCGCTCCATCAATGCTTGAAGTTCAATGCAGAGGGGATTCAGGTCAAGGTCAGGGGGGACCCCAAAGTGGCACGGGAATGCTACGTCACCGCCATGAACTCCATCTCTTGGCAGGAGGGTGCTGAGGAGATAGGGCAAAGGATAGAGGAGGCAGAGCAGGAAGCTGGCAGGGAGGAGTTGGAGGTGGAGAGCTGCGTCGTGGTAGAGGCGGCAGGAGGAGATCAGGATGAGTCGGCCGAGGCGATGGCCGTCGAAGAAGAGGTGGAGGCGGAGGTCCTCATCCCAGAGGAGAGGGAAGTTGAAGAATGGGGAGAGCAGTCCAGGTTGGAGGCTGCGGAAGAGGTGGTGTAGCTAGAGGTCCTCACCCGAGAAGGCAGGGTAGAGAAGGTCCGCGTCAGCGGAGGGCTGACCCCGAAGGCTCAGGACAGGATACTGGAGTGCTTCCAGAAGAACATGGACATCTTCGCATGGAGCACCACGGAGATGCCGGGGGTTGACACGGATGTTGCTTTCCACGGCCTCAACTTGGACCCGGGAACACGCCCCGTCCAACAAAAGAAGAGATCCACCGCGGACAAGCTAGCAGAGCCCATCAGGGAGGAGGTGGCAAAGCTTCTCAAGGCCGGCTTCATATCCGAGATCAAATACCCCTGCTGGGTCTCAAATGTAGTCATGGTGAAAAAAGGGGATGGCTGGTGGCATATGTGTATCGACTTCTCCTTGCTTAATAAATCTTGTCCTAAGGACCGTTATCCCTTGCCTCGGATCGACGCGCTGTGTTGGATCCCTAGTTTGATTTGGGCTAGGTTCACTAACTTAGGATGATGTGACCCAACATGTATAACAAGGGTCAAAGTTGTGTCCTAGAATCTAGGTTAAGTCCTAAGAGTCAACATCACATGGACAAGCCAACATCAGACTGCCAGAGACTCAAGACATAGAGTTTTCCTCAAGATTCAGAGATTTCTCAAGAGACTAAGTAAAATGAGTTCGACATTCGTCGAACTCAGGTCGAGGATAGTCGTTCTCAGCTCGACGATCTTAGAGAAATATTCTCTGAGCTGAGCTCGACGAACTTCAGTCCAGATCGACGATCCTTGGATTTCATCTTCAGAATTCTAAGTCCAGACTGTTCTCTTGACTCAGGTCGACGAACCTAGTTCCCAGGTCGACAAACTCCATTATTTGATCGACGATCTCTGGACTCAGTATTCAGCATTTCAAGTTCAATTGATTCTCCTGACTTAGGTCGATGAACTTAGTTCTCTGGTCGACGATCACTGGACTCTCTACTTCACCTTTCTGATTCCAGAAGTTATTAATTTGGCTAAGTCAAGAATCATTCTCAGCTCGACGAATTCAAGGTTCTCAAGACTTAGCTCGACGAACACCATTCTTCGGTCGACGAATCTTTGGAGTATCACAGCATTCTGTCGAGACCATGTTCTCCAGTCTCAAGTCGACGAACCATGTTCTCTGCTCGATGGATTCTGGAACCAGAAGAGTTATGTCGACATTAGAAGAACTTGTGTCGACCCCAAGATCATCAGTCGACATTGTGAAAAGGCTATGTCGACACAACACAGAAGATTTTTGTCAACACACAGGAGAAATTATGTCGACACAGGATATTTGACAACTCCAGAATAATGGCTGAACTCCAGTCGACGAACATATTTACCAGCTCGACAAATAGGCAAAGATCAAAAGAGACAGCAGTTCAATTTTTAGTTCGACAATCATGGAACTCATCTCGATGAATGGAAGTCGTCTGGTCGACGAATACAACATCTCAGCTCGACGAACTGTGAACTCAGTTCAACAAATTCTGCCATCTGCTCGACGATTCCAGACTCAGTCATTTCCGGCCTTCTGTCCCCACTCTAATGCTATAATTCCTGGGTAATTGATGCTCTAACATTCTCTGAATGTATCTGTTAGAATGAGCATTAATTATGGTCATCTCTAGGATTATTGCTTGCCATTTTTCCACGGGACAGTTGGGGAAATAAATCAATGCTGATTATTCTCAAGGCTGTCAGCATTAATTACAGAAAAATTCAAATGTTTGAAAGATACAGAAGAAGACAATAACAAAAACAGACAGATAGAGACACATAGAGAATCAATCAAGAGAGACACAGAGAAAGCTTTGTACAGAATACTACTGACTAAGAAGCATACAGTAATTTGAAGAAGAAGCAAGAGGAACACATTTTTCAAATCAAGAGTCTTCCTGTTCTTCTTCTCCAGGACCTTGCTAAAGACATCCAAACACTATCAGTCTAAAGCTCCTGGATCAAGTCTTCCAAATTGAAGGCCTATCACCCTGTGCAAAGCTCCAATTCTCGTGTACCCTTTTCATCTCAGGGGGAGCTTTGGCAACATCATTGAATCTTGATTGATTATTTCTCGCATCAAGTCCGAAAACTTAATGCGGTTAAAACTCCAAAAATAGGTGAGGATTCACGCGGCGCCCCGGGCGGTTTATTTAAGTAGAAAAGCGGATTGTGATTTTTATTTAAGAAAACGGGGCGCGCGTATTTATTTATTTGGATATAAAAAGTTGTGATCGAGTTTTAACGAAAGGAGGCAAGTGCACCTATCGTGAGTAATACAGGATATTTCAGGTGGAATATCAAGGTCGTAATGTTCTCGGGGTCGGTTCGATTATTTCTACTCTTCCCTGGAGGGGACTATTATTTTACCGATAATTACTTGTCGGGTATTTTATATATAATAAAAAATGACAGAAAAAGAAAGCATAAAAAGAAAGCAATAAGGTGGAGCCGATGAAGAGCTTAGCTCGATGGCACCGAATAGAATTAGAACTAAAATATACTTTAAATAAAAAGAGATCCTAAATTTCTAATTAATTAAGGCAGAGACTTGGCCGTGGAGGTTCCACTAGAATGAGCTCACTTATCTCTACGACTATCGCTCACCTGAACGCTAAGACTATTCGACCGAACGTTAGTCCGACGATGGACTCCTCTTAACGCCCGCATTATGCTAAGAACCCCGCTATTGGGTGGGGAACCCAATCCGGTAGAGTTGGCGTGCCTCCTCTCTCGAGGGTTAGTGCGGAACTCTCTTTGCCAAGGGGTGATCTGTCCATACGCATGACCTCTCGGATAGCATATGGAAAACGGAAATAGAGCCCACACAGCGATGTGTGATCCTACACGTCGTTAACCCCGGGCAAACCATAAGTACTTTAATTAATTAGAAAAATGAGACCTTTAATTATTTTAAGCTATTTTATTTGTCCCAATGCTCTTCGATACTGAGGGCTAAGAATAGTTAGCCATTCATCGGAATGGGGACGGCTTGCAGGAAAAGCAGAAATTAAAGCAGTAAAGAAAGCGGTAAAAGAAAGCAGTAAATGAAAGCAGGAAAATAAAGCAGAAAATTGCAAGTCCTACTCAAACGAGTAGGACTGAAGAAAGCTGTAAATTGCGAGTCCCGGGGCAAGTGCGTGGGCGGGAGAAAGAAAGCAATAACATGACAAGTCCCACTCAAACGAGTGGGCGGGAAATTGCAAGTCCTACTCAAATGATTAGGCGGGAAAATAAAGCGGGTCCTACTCAAACGAGTAGGACAAAATAAATACAACAACCCACATACACACTCGACAGGAAGTAAAACTCACGCACACACTCTCTCGACATAAATGAAAACACACGCACACAGAAGGAAAGTAAAACACACTCACACTCTACTAAATGAAATAAAGCAAAGCGCCATTTAACTCTTAACGAGTAGGCGGAAATAAATGCACAAGTACAAAAAATTAAGAAAAACTATGTTATCCAGAAATTAAAACAATTGCATTTCTACAGCTAGAATGCGGTAAAAATGCATAAAAAGCTGAAATAAAAATAAAACGAGCAAAAGGGTTGCAAATAAATGCAAAAATGAAAATGCTTGAAAAATTAAAACGAATACATTTCTACCGCTAGAATGCAGTAGAAATGCATAAAAAGAGAACGAAAAAATTAAATAAGCAAAAGTTTTAAATAAAAAACTAAGTGCATGAAAAATTAAAAAGATTATATTTCTATTCCTATAACTCCGTAAAAGTTGTTAAAAAGTGAAAATAAAGTGAAAACGACGAAAAGTTTTACAACCTAAACAAGAAAATCTAGGTAAAAAAATGAAAAAAACAATTTCAAATCATTTTTACGGGTTTATAGGAATGAAATAGAAAGCAAGAAAAACCTAATCTAAACAAGTCTAAGTAAGAATGAAAACATAAAATGAAAATTTACACTCAACTCACACACCCATTTAAAAGAACGAAAATAAAGCTTAAAACAAAGAGAAAAACAAGTGAAAAAAATAAGATTGCTTAAGAGATGAAACATAGATGAAGTCCATAATCATGTAAGGGAGAAAATCTACAAATTTATTACTAAAAAAAGGATTACAAAGCTAAGAGAGGGGGAAAATTTCCCTTACATAGACTTGAGAAGCATCTAGGCAGCATAACTCCTAAGCAAAATGGTTCAAAAGGAGAACAAGATTACATCCAGCAAGCTGGTACAAATAGGCAAAAATTTCAGGTGACACGCCCCCTGACATGGGCGTGTAGGGGGGGCATGCCAGCACTATACAAAATGCGGCCGTCGATTTGACGGGAAAGTGGACTTTGGGCTGGACACGTGTCGCTCTCACGTTGGTCACGCCATAGGTCACGAGCGTGACTTAGGGCGTGTCGGGGAGGTAGATTTGGGCGCGAGTCTTTGAGCTGTCACCGGGTGTTGTCGAGTTGAAAAATCGTCGAGCGCAAATGTCGAGGAGTTCGACGATTGTCGAGTGGGAAGATAGTCAAGCAGGAAAAATCGTCGAGCGGGACAAATCGTCGAGCAAAAAAATCGTCGAGTGGGAAGATCGAGTTCGACGATCGTCGAGCGGGAAGATCGTCGAGCGTGGGTCTTTGTCTGCCCGGTGGAGGAGTCATGCCCTTGGTCACGGGCGTGACGCTGGGCGTGTCGGGTTGGTCCACGATCGTCGAGTGGGAAGTCGTCGAGCGCGATTTTCACGCTCGCAACTACATCGAATCGCATCGAACTAAAATAAACTTTTAATAAAAAGAGATCCTAAGTTTCAAATTAATTAAGGCGGAGACTTGGCCGTGGGGTTCCACTAGAATGATCTCACTTATCTCTAGGACTATCGCTCACATGAACGCTAAGACTATTCGACCGAACGTTAGTCCGACGAAGGATTCCTCTTAACGCCCACATTACGCTAAGAACCCCGCTATTGGGTGGGGAACCCAATCCGGTAGAGTTGGAACGCCTCCTCTCTCAAGGGTTAGTGTGGAACTCTCTTTGACAAGGGGTGATCGGTCCATATGCATGGCCTATTGGCTAGCTAGCATATGGACTACGGAAATAGGGCCCACACATCGATTATGTGGTTCTGCGCGTTGTAAACCCTAAGCAAACCTTAAGTAATTTTAATTAAATAGAAAGTAAGGAGCTTTAATTATTTTAAGGTATTTTATTTGTCCCAATGCTCAGTGATACTGAGGGTTAAGAACAGTTAGCCACTCATCCGAATGGGGACGAATTGCGGGAAAAGTAGAAAATAGAGCAGTAAAGAAAGCGGTAAAAGAAAGCAATAAATGAAAGCAGGAAAATAAAGCAGAAAATTGCAAGTCCTACTCAAACGAGTAGGACTGAAGAAAGCATGTAAATTGCGAGTCCCGGCGCAAGTGCGTGGGCGGGAGAAAGAAAGCGGGTCCTACTCAAACGAGTAGGATTAAATAAATGCTCACACTCACACACTCTACAGAAAGTAAAACTCACGCACACACTCTCTTGACATAAAATAAACACACTCACTCGACAGAAAGTAAAACTCGATCACATCTTTTTATATCCAAATAAATAAATACGCGCGCCCCGTTTTCTTAAATAAAAATCACAATCCGCTTTTCTACTTAAATAAACCGCCCGGGGCGCCGCGTGAATCCTCACCTATTTTTGGAGTTTTAACCGCATTAAGTTTTCGGACTTGATGCGAGAAATAATCAATCATGTTTTTGGCGCCGTTGCCCAAAAACTTGATTGGTTAAAACTCCAAAAATATTTAAGGATTCACGCGGCGACCCGGCGGTTTATTTAAGTAAGACGGAAGTGGTTTTTTATTTAATTAGAAAAATGGATCGAATTTTATTTAGAAAACGGGGCGAGCGTATTTATTTATTTTGGATATAAAAAAGTTGTGATCGAGTTTTTACGAAAGGAGGCAAGTGCACCTATCGTGAGTGTGTTTATTTTATGTCGAGAGAGTGCGTGCGTGAGTTTTACTTTCTGTAGAGTGTGTGAGTGTGAGCATTTATTTAGTCCTACTCATTTGTGTAGGACCGGCTTTCTTTCTCCCGCCCACGCACTTGCGCTGGGACTCGCAATTTACAACTTTCTTCAGTCCTACTCGTTTGAGTAGGACTTGGAATTTTCTGCTTTATTTTCCTGCTTTTATTTACTGCTTTCTTTTACCGCTTTTTTTACTGCTTTATTTTCTGCTTTTCCCGCAAGCCATCCCCATTCCGAGGAGTGCCTAACTGTTCTTAGCCCTCAGTATCGAAGAGCATTGGGACAAATAAAATAGCTTGAAATAATTAAAGGTCCTTACTTTTATTTAATTAAAATTACTTAAGGTTTGCCTAGGGTTTACGACGCGTAGGACCACATAATCGATGTGTGGGCCCTATTTCCGTAGTCCATATGCTAGCTAGCCGAGAGGCCGTGCATATGGACCGATCACCCCTTGGCAAAGAGAGTTCCGCACTAACCCTCGAGAGAGGAGGCACGCCAACTCTACCGGATTCGGTTCCCTACCCAATAACGGGGTTCTTAGCGTAATGCAGACGTTAAGAGGAATCTTTCGTCGGACTAACGTTCGGTCGAATAGTCTTAGCGTTAAGGTGAGCGATAGTCGTAGAGATAAGTGAGCTCATTCTAGTGGAACCTCCACGGCCAAGTCTCCGCCTTAATTAATTTGAAACTTAGGATCACTTTTTAATAAAAGTTTATTTTAGTTCGATACGATTCGATGCAGTTGCGCTAAGCTCTTCATCGGCTCCACCTTTATGCTTTCCTTTTATGCTTTCATTTTCTTTCTGCCATTTTCTGCCTTTTTATTATATATAAATATCCCGACAACATAATTATAGGTAAAACAATAGTCCCCTCCAGGGAAGAGTAGAAATAATCGAACCAACCCCGAGAACAATACAACCTTGTTATTCCACCCGGAATATCCTGTACTACTCACGATAGGTGTACTTGCCTCCTTTCGTTAAAACTCGATCTAACCCATTTTATACCCAAATAAATAAATACGCGCGCCCCGTTTTCTAAATAAAATCAAATCCACTTTTCTAATTAAATAAAACCGCCGGGTCGCCGTGTGAACCGTAATCTTTTTGGAGTTTTAACCGCATTAAGTTTTCGCACTTGATGCAAAATTATCAATCAAGTTTTTGGCGCCGTTGCTGGGGAAATGGGTTCGACGATCGTCGAGCGGGATGGATAAGGGCTTGGGTCACGCCCCGTGTCAGATTGACACGGTCGTGTCGCCGGGCGTGTCGACGATCGTCGAGCAGGAAAAATCATCGAGCAGGAAAAATCGTCGAGCAAACAAATCGTCGAGTGGGAAGATCGAGTTCGACGATCGTCGAGCGGGAAGATCGTAGAGCACGGGTCTTTGTCAGCCAGGTGGAGGAGTCACGCCCTTGGTCATGGGCGTGACGCTGCGCGTGTCCGGTTGGTCGACGATCGTCGAGCTGAAAAATCGTCGAGTGGGAAAATGGGTTCGACGATCGTCGAGCGGGATGGACACGGGCTTGGGTCACGCCTTGTGTTGGATTGACATGGGCGTGTGGCCGGGCGTGTCGACGATCGTCGAGCTTGAATTCGTCGAGCTGATTTCACGGGAAATTGGATTGTCACGCCCTAGACACGGGCGTGACCAGTAAGTACACGGGCGTGTACTTAGTGTTTTGGGCAGTTTTTTTGGATTTTTCATGCAAATTTCAGAAAACAAAAATAAAACAAGTTAGAACTATTTTTACAAAAAAAGAAACATTTTATTAAAGAAAAATAACAAAAATAAAATAAAACGACTAATTTAATGTACATAAATATAGGTATATTTACAATTCATCAAATACCCCCATACTTAAGCTTTTGCTATTCCAGAGCAAAAGTTGGAGATGAACTTATAAGAAATAAAAGAAATTCTAAGTTTAGCTACCGCTTGACTTAATTAAAAGTAAGATCAAAATAAATATCCGGGGTCTAAGAATTAAATCCTAAATTATGAAAATGTTATAAATAGAGAAAGAGTTTCAAAAATACTTCTAAAATAAAATAAAATAGAAAGCAAAAATTTATTTTTGTTAGTTTAACAGAGATGGATTGGAATTATACAAAAAAACTTTAGCTTAAAAGAAGTTAAAGGAAATAATGCAATTTAAAAGTTATGCTCTCAAAAAATTTTAAATTAATTATAAAATCATTGAAATAGGATAAGTGGTCTGATGGTTTATGAAGAAGTCTTGGATATTGAGGCGAGGCAATTTTTTCTCGAACCTCCAATTTTTTTCTTTTGAATAATTAGGAAAATGAAATCTTATTTTCCTAACATATAATATTTTTTTTCTTTCTTCATAAATAAAATAACCCAATGTATATGTGTAGGAGTAATGAATTTTATCCTCTTACTCCATAACATATAATCTTTTTAAATATTGGGTGCCTATGTTTACGGAATGAAATCTTATTCCTATTGACATAAGATCTTTTAAGGGACAAAATATGGGTAAATATGTCAAGTAAGACATGAAAAAAATGGATGTCAGTTTATTTTTTTTCAAAAAGAAAACTAGATTTTAATAAAAAAGTTTTGAGAGCAACCGTTTTAAAATGAACGTTTCGATGTTTCTAAAAGCATGAAGTAGAAATAATTGAAATCCATGGATGTTATTTTCTAACATAAAAAACGAGCTTCTATTTAAAAATTAGAAGTGATGGTGAAAAATAAGTTCTCTATTATAAGGAAAAGACATAAAAAAATTCTTTAAATCTTAACCCCAGATACTTAAATCTATCAAACTTTAATTAATAAACGAATAGTAAGCAAAGAATAATTAAAATTCACTTATAAATTAACTCGAAACTAGATTTTTGGAAAGTAAAAAGGGTTAAGAAATGGTATATTCGATTTTATTTGTTACATAATTTAACAAAATATTTTTGGGATTTTAGGGTTTTTATCATTTTTTTTGTTTTGATTATTATCTTTTTTGGATTTTCAGAGTTATTCACTTTTTTAGGATTTTTGGTTTTGCTAATTTTTTTTTTGTTTTTTTAGTATTTTTGATAAGTTATTTACAAGAAAAAGGAGAGAAAGAAGTGTTATTTACAAAGAAGATAGGGGGGAAGAGAGAAATTTTTTTGTTTTTAAATATTATACAAAGTAAAAACTCGAGGGTGGCCCGCGAACACTCTTAATTGAGTGGTTAGTTCGATGAGTCGAATGTCGTGGGCATGCTAAAAAGCGAGCTTTTAAAGAAGAAAGGGGGGGGGGAGAAAGATGTATTTTTACAGTAACAATTTACAAAGGAAAAGAAAATTTTTTTGAATTTTTTTTGATGTTTTATAAGTTTTTTTTATTATTTTTTGTGTTTTATGATTTTTTTGAGTTTTTTTTAATTATAAAAAATAAGTACATTTTTTTTTAGATTTTAAGTTTTGCAATTTTTTTGTATTTTTGATGACTTCAGAATAAAAAAATGTAGAATAGAAAAACATCCCCATACTTAAACCCAACATTATCCCCAATGTTGTAGGCGAAGTATGCGAAACGATTAATATACAAAATATAATATGTGCAAAATAAAAAGAGAGGGTAGAAACTTCCCTAAGACGAGTTCGGGGAGGCCCGGGTTGAAACCCTGCATTATTGTGAGAAGACGTAGGAAAAATTTAACAGAGATAAAAAATAAAGGGAAAAATATAAACTCGGCGAAAAGTGTGCGAGCGGTAGGGGGGCATGTGCTTGGGGGAGTCGAAGGTAGCTAAGCCCTTAGCTACATGAGTGTGATGGAAATGCGCACCCCTAGCGCGCACAAGAATGGAAGCACGTCGAAGCAAAACAAAACAAAATAAAACAAGTTAAAATAAAATAAATTAGACAAAATATATACACTTTTATTTTTGTGTTTTTCTGTATGTTTTTTATTTTTTAGTTATTTTTAAGGTAGGTTTTTTAGTTTTTATGGTTTTGAGGGTTTTTTAGTTTTTAAGTTTTTTTTGTTGTTTTTTTGTTAAGTTTTGAGTTTTAAGGTTTTTAATAGTTTTATTTTATTTTATTTTCAAGTTTTTGATTTTTAGGTTTTTTTTAGTGTTTTTGTTTTTTCTTTTTTTCATAAAAATAATAAAAAAATTTTAAGTTTTTTTTTTCATTTTTTTTAGATGTTTTGTTTTTGTTTTTGTTTTGGTTTTTTTTCAAATTTTTAGTTATTTAGAGATGTTTCGATTTTTTAGTTTTATGGTTTTTGAATATTTTTTTTGGTTTATAGGTTTTTCAAAATTTTTTTTTTAGTTTTATAATTTTGTAAGTTTTTTTTAGTTATTATTATTATTATTATTTTTAATTATTATTAGTAATAAAAGTTTTGTGGGCCCTTTTTGTAATTTTTAGTATATATATAGGTAAAATTAATAGATTTTCAGGATTCAAAATAACGACTCGAAAAGCTCCCCGGCAACGGCGCCAAAAACTTGATTGGTTAAAACTCCAAAAATATTTAAGGATTCACGCGGCGACCCAGCGGTTTATTTAAGTAAGGCGGAAGTGGTTTTTTATTTAATTAGAAAAACGGATTGGATTTTATTTAGAAAACGGGGCGTATTTATTTATTTTGGATATAAAAAAGTTGTGATTGAGTTTTAACGAAAGGAAGCAAGTGCACCTATCGTGAGGCGTATTTATTTATTTTGGATATAAAAAAGTTGTGATTGAGTTTTAACGAAAAGAGGCAAGTGCACCTATCGTGAGTGTGTTTATTTTATGTCGAGAGAGTGTGTGCGTGAGTTTTACTTTCTGTAGAGTGCGTGAGTGTGAGCATTTATTTCGTCCTACTCGTTTGAGTAGGACCCGCTTTCTTTCTCTCGCCCACGCACTTGCGTCAGGACTCGCAATTTACAGCTTTCTTTAGTCCTACTCATTTGAGTAGGACTTGCAATTTTCTGCTTTATTTTCCTGCTTTCATTTACTGCTTTCTTTTACCGCTTTCTTTACTGCTTTATTTTCTACTTTTCCCGCAAGCCGTCCCCATTCCGATGAGTGGATAACTGTTCTTAGCCCTAAGTATCGAAGAGCATTGGAACAAATAAAATAGCTTAAAATAATTAAAGGTCCTTACTTTCTATTTAATTAAAATTACTTCAAGTTTGCCTAGGGTTTATGATGCGTAGGACCACATAATCGATGTGTGGGCCCTATTTCCGTAGTCCATATGCTAGATAGCCGAGAGGCCATGCATTTGGACCGATCACCCCTTGGCAAAGAGAGTTCCGCACTAACCCTCGAGAGAGGAGGCGCGCCAACTCTACCGGATTGGGTTCCCGACCCAATAACGAGGTTCTTAGCGTAATGCGGGCGTTAAGAGGAATCCTTCGTCGGACTAACGTTCGGTCGAATAGTCTTAGCGTTCAGGTGAGCGATAGTCCTAGAGGTAAGTGAGCTCATTCTAGTGGAACCTGCATGGCCAAGTCTCCGCCTTAATTAATTTGAAACTTAGGATCTCTTTTTATTAAAAGTTTATTTTAGTTCGATGCGATTCGATGCAGTTGCGCTAAGCTCTTCATCGACTCCACCTTTATGCTTTCCTTTTATGCTTTCATTTTCTTTCTGTCATTTTCTGCCTTTTTATTATATATAAATATCCCGACAAGATAATTATCGTTAAAATAATAGTCCTCTCCAGGGAAGAGTATAAATAATCGAACCGACCACGAGAACAATACGACCTCGATATTCCACCCAGAATATCATGTACTACTCACGATAGGTGCACTTGCCTCCTTTCGTTAAAACTCGATCTAACCCGTTTTATATCCAAATAAATAAATGAGCGCGCCCCGTTTTCTAAATAAAATCCAATCTGCTTTTCTAATTAAATAAAACCGCCGGGTCGCCGCGTGAATCGTAATCTTTTTGGAGTTTTAACCGCATTAAGTTTTCGGACTTGATGCAAAATTATCAATCAAGTTTTTGGCGCCATTGCCGGGGAAATGGGTTCGACGATCGTCGAGCGGGATGGACACGGGCTTGGGTCACGCCCCGTGTCGGATTGGAACGGGCGTGTGGCCGGGCGTGTCGACGATCGTCAAGCAGGAAAAATCGTCGAGCAGGACAAATCGTCGAGCAGACAAATCGTCGAGTGGGAAGATCGAGTTCGACGATCGTCGAGCAGGAAGATCGTCGATCGCGGGTCTTTGTCAGCCAGGTGGAGGAGTCACTCCCTTGGTCACGGGCGTGACGCTGCGCGTGTCGGGTTGGTCGACGATCGTCGAGCTGAAAAATTGTCGAGCGAGAAAATGGGTTCGACGATCGTCGAGCGGGATGGACACGGGCTTGGGTCACGCCCCGTGTCGGATTGACACGGGCGTGCGGCCGGGCGTGCCGACGATCGTCGAGCTTTAACTCGTCGAGCTGATTCCACGGGAAATTGGATTATCACACCCTAGACATGGGCGTGACCAGTAAGTACACGGGCGTGTACTTACTGTTTTGGGCAGTGTTTTTGGATTTTTCCTGCAAATTTCAGAAAACAAAAATAAAACAAGTTAGAACTATTTTTACAAAAAAGAAATATTTTATTAAAGAAAGATAACAAAAATAAACTAAAATGACTAATTTAATGCACATGAATATAGGTATATTTACAATTCATCAAATCCACATAGTCTTCTCATTGTGGTTGAGAAAAGATGACTTTCATCACTCTCTCACCCCCACCTCTATAAAGGGTTGTCATCTCCCTTCAAATGTGATTCCTTGGTTGCAAGTCTCCTGATCAAAAGACTTGGGTTGATTTTTGAGCACCTGATCAAAAGCTCATTGGTGTCAGGCATCTGATCAAAAATCTGAGTGGGTTCCTACCAAGGGTGGTAGAAGAGTGGATGTACCCAGGTTGGGAACCACTATAAAATTCTTGTGTCGTCTGGTTGTCTCCTTTTCTTTTGTTCTTGCTGTGCTTGTGATTTAGGTTTATTGTTTGCTTGGTTATCAATTTCTGCACTTTTGATTTACAGCAAAAGCTGTAACAGTAGTTAGGAAATTTTAAATACTCTATTCACCACCCCTCTAGAGTATTTCTGATCTAACACTCACTTTCAATTGGTATCAAAGCAGGTTCCTTTGGTTGTACAAGTTAAATCTTGAACCAAAAGATCCTTTGTTAGATCTACAAAGTATTTTATTATCATTTACATTATAAACACAACATGGCACATAACAAGGACTATGCAAGCACCAGACCTCCAGTTTGCAACCTTAACAAGTTTTCCATCTAGAAGGCAAGAATTAGGTTATATATGAATTCCATTGATGAAGACATATACAATTCCATTTTGATAGGCCCCCCCCATAGGCATCTATAGCTACACCATCTTCCAGCAATAATGTAGTCCCACCACCTGAGTGGACTGATGCTTAGAAGAAAACAAAGATTGCTGATGCCGAAGCCATGAACATATTGTCTCAGACCATGTCAGATGATATCTTTCAGAAGGTGGCTCAGTGCACCTCTGCCAAAGCAATCTGTGATTCACTCAATCAAATGGTTGCTGGCTCAACAGATGAGAGGAAAGATAGAAGATCACACCTCATCACCCGATATGAAAACTTCAAGAAGGATGAGGCAGAGACAGTTGAAGTGATGTACAACAGGCTTAGCTCCATCATCAGTGAGCTAAGGACCTTAGATAAAGAAATCACTTTGACCGAAGTTAATGACAAGATTCTAATATGCTTCCCAAGCTCATGGGACAACAGGATCTGGCCCATCAAGGAGGCCAGATGCCTGAATGAGATTTTAACTGAATCTCTATTAGGAAAACTAAAGTCATATGAGCAGCTTATCAAGTCCAGAGAGGCAGTGAAACATAAAAATCCTCCCCAAGCAAGGAAAGGACAATCCATTGCATTCAAGGCTGCTAAAGAAACTGAAGCCCCAATAGTAAATGAAGAGCTGATGAGTCTTTTTGCCAAGAGATTCTTCAAACTGGCATGGAAACACTTCAGAAGGAAGTCATCCAGAAATGACAGCCAACCAAGGTATGACAAAATCCCCACAAAAGAGGTGGTGTGTTATGGGTGCAGAAAACCAGGACATTTCATGTCTGAATGTTCGGAAAATCAAAAGAAGGAAAGAAGAAAAGAAAAAGAATCATGAAGCAAGCACTACAACAAGCCCTCTTCCAGCAAGCATAAAAATATGTACAAAGGATTTGTGGCTGAAACATGGAGTGACACAGAAGATGAATCTACATCTTCCAGCTCCAGTGAAGAAGAAGAGGAGGCCAAGGCAAAGGAAGTGTGCCTCATGGCAATTGGTGCAAGCGGCAGCAGATCAGATACAGATGAATCTGATGATGAAGAAAATCTGTTAGCTAAAGATCAGGTAATAGCATCTTATGATTTAGAATCTGATGAATTTAAAAACTTATGCTTAGATTTGATAAGCTCTGAGAAGGAAATCAAACTTCTCAGAGATAAATTGAATGACCCAGACAAAATCACCTCTGAAAATGCAATTCTGTCTAATGAACTAAAATCTGCAAATGAACAAATCAGTTTTCTGAAATCAGAACTCAACAAAGCTAAGATGTTAGAAGAATCATTAAATTGCAGAAGTTTGAAGTTGCAAGATATAACAAGCACAGTTAATGCTAGAATAAATAACTACAGATTAGGATTAGGAGCCACATCTAGTGAACCAACCCTAATCCAGAGGAACAATCTTTCAAAACCAGTAAATTTCATCTCTGATAAAGGAAAGAAAAACACTGAACAAGTAAATAATGTAAAGAAAATTCTGGAACAAATTGAAGCTAAGGATAAAATAAAAAATCAGAAGAATGATAAAACTAATAATGTTCAGCAGTTATCGTCGAACCCAGATCGACGATATCGGAACAGATCGTTGAACTCAGAATGACGATCTCTGAACGCAAATTACAATAATAATCATTCGTCTAACTACGATCGACGAACTTTGTATGGTTCGTTGAGCAGAGGTCGACGAACGTGGGGCACAGAGAATGAACATGTTCATTCTCTGGGCAGAGATCGACGATCTCAACCCAATTCATCGAACTCTGGTCAACGAACTTACAACAGTTCATCGAACCCAGGATGACCTAATCAAAATTGTAACAACAACTCACATGTTCCTAAGAAACCATTTAATACACTAGCTGATTGGGTCATCCCACCTAGGAGATATCACCCCCTAGGATATAGGTCCCAACCTGAATTCTCTATCATTTCTAGTTTTTCTTATCAGCCATACAAAGGACCTAAGTAACCTGGGTCAAAAACCATTAACTGTCTTTTATTGCAGGTGAAGAACTATCCAGGGGTAAATCAGACTTGGTACCTGGACAGTGGCTACTCCAATCATATGACTGGCAGCAAGGACATCTTAATCAACTACAAGTCCAAGTTGGGGACAAAAGTTATCTTTGGTGACTCCAAATATGGTCAGTCAGAAGGATTTGCAGAAGTGAGAATAGGAGCTGTCACATTCCAAAAGGTGACATATGTAAGTGGACTCAAGCATAACCACATCTCCATAAGTCAGTTATGTGATGATAGTTATCAGGTACATTTTAACCCATCCACTTGTTCTATTATTGATAAAAACAACCAAACTATTTTAACTGGAAGAAGATAAGGCAACATATACTTAGTAAATTTTCTTTCTGCCAAAACTGATATCTGCTTACTTAACTTAATTAGTAATCAGAATGACTTATGACACAAAATACTAGGTCATGTAAATCTGAAAAACATTGCTAGGCTATGTAAGCACAACTTGTTAGAGGTCTACCTTCTGGTCCCTACAAGAAGAAAGGTCTCTGCAGGGCTTGTCAATTAGGCAAGCAAACTAAAACTAGTTTTAAATTTGTTAATAAGAGTGATTCACCTAGGATTTTCTCAAGACCATACAGATTGAGTTCTCTACTCATATTGCATTGATTTGAAGTGATCATGGCACAGAGTTTGAGTCTCTTCTTATGCATGAGTTCTGTGAGAAGGAAGGTATCAGACATTGCTTCTCAGCTCCTACAACTCCCCAACAAAATTGGGTAGCTGAAAGAAAAAATAGGACACTCATTGAAGCTGCAGGTACATTGCTTGCAGATGCTTATATGCCCTTAACCTTTTGGGCAGAGGCTGTCAGCACAACAAATTATGTCCTAAATAGGAGCTTAATTCACAAACTAAAGAACAGGACTCCCTATGGATTGCTCAAAGGGAAAAAACTAAAATAAACTATTTTAAAGTATTTGGTTGTACCTGTTATATACACAATAATAAAAAGAAATACATTAGAAAGTTTGAGGCTAACGCTGAAGAGGGAGTTTTTCTAGGATACTCCCAAGTAAGCAAGGCCTATAGGGTTTTTAACAAATTAACATTGAAAATTGAAGAGTCTATTCATGTTTCATTTGATGAGACTAATATGTATTCCAAGGAGAAAGAAGTTTCTACCAATAACAACTTGCAGGTACCCCACTTATGTGAGACCTTTGATGGACTAAACCTCACCCAAGAGGTGTCAACGCATCCCTCTCCACAAGTCATTGAGGAAAGTGAAGAAGAAGAAGTTGAAGATAATGAATCTCTACCAACAACACATACAATTCCATAGGAGGATTTAATTCCAAATGCTGTTGCACAACCAACTCCACATACTGATCTTGTCATACTTAGGGATCACCCCAGATCTCAAGTGATTGGAGACATATCAGCAGGTGTACAGATAAGGCATCAACTTACCCAAGATATGATGCATGCTTGTTTTCTCTCTCAGGTTGAACCTCTTTCTATTCATGATGTTGAGCAGGATCCCCACTGGATTCTTGCAATGCAGGAGGAACTAAATTAATTTGAGAGATGTAGAGTTTGGGATTTGGTTCCAAGACCCCAAAACTACCCAGTTATTGGAACCAAATGGGTTTAAAAAAAAACCTAGATGCTCAAGGAGTTATTGTGAGAAACAATGCTAGGCTTGTTGCTCAAGGATATTGGCAAGAAGAAGGAATTGATTATGATCAAACCTTTGCACCTGTTGCAAGGTTGGAAACCATAAGAATATTCCTTGCATATGCAGCATACAAGAGGTTCAAGGTCATTCAAATGGATGTGAAGAGTGCTTTTCTGAATAGAGTACTACAAGAATAGGTTTATGTATAACAACCTCCAGGTTTTGTTTCTCCAACTTACCCTTCTCATGTTTTTAAATTGCATAAGGCTCTTTATGGTCTAAAGTAAGCTCCAAGAGCTTGGTATGAGACCTTAACAAGTTTTTTATTAGAGCATAAATTTATAAGAGGAACTGTAGATAAAACTCTTTTCACTAGACATCATAAGGACCAAATCTTGTTAGTACAAATTTATGTGGATGATATTATATTTGGCTCTACAGATTCCAAATTATGCAAGAGGTTCTCTAGCCTCATGCATTCCAAATTTGAAATGAGTAGCATGAGTGAGCTTTCCTACTTCCTTGGTATCCAAGTGAAGCGTCTCCCTGATGGCATCTTCATCTCTCAAGCAAAATATGCTAAAGAACTTCTAAAGAAGTTTGGGATGGCTGATGCCTCTGCAAAGAAAACTCCAATGGATACCAATGCTGTTGTGGACTCTGATGTACCAGGGAAACCTGTGGATCAGAAACTTTATAGGGGCATTGTTGGGTCCCTGTTATACCTCACAGCAAGTAGGCCAGACATTATGTTTGCCACATGTCTTTGTGTTAGGTTCTAAGTGAACCCTAAAGAATCTCATCTAATTTTGCTAAAAAGGATTTTGAGATATATAAAGAGTTGTCATAATCTACGCCTATGGTATCCTGTGGAATCCGAATTTGAGTTAACTAGATACTCTGATGCTGATTTTACTGGATGCAGGGTAGATAGAAAAAGTACTTCAGGAACTTGCCAGTTCCTGGGTATGAGATTAGTATCTTGGCTTTATAAAAAGCAAACATCAGTGTCAAACTCAACTGCTAAAGCAGAATATATTGCATCAGGCAGCTGTTGTTCACAGATGCTTTGGACACAAAATCAGCTACTAGATTATGGGTTCAACCTAAATAATTCAACTCTACTTTGTGATAATACAAGTGTTATAGCCATATCCCAGAATCCAGTTCACCATAGTAGGACAAAACATATTGATATAGGACATCATTTCATTAGGGAGTGTGTAGACAAAAATAAAATCAAGCTTGTCTATATGTACACTGATTTACAAAGGGCTGATATATTCACCAAACCTCTGGATGAGAGAAATCATATGTTCTTTGTGAATCAACTTGGCATGATCAATGGAGAATACTTTATTTGATTTCTGTCTGTAGTCGACGAATTTTTCAGAGTTCGTCGAACGGAGTTCGACGAACCTTGAAAGTTGAGAGACATTCGCCGAACGGAGATCGACGAACTCTCTGTGAGTGAAACAATATTCGTCGAACAGAGTTATACGAACTTGATTCAGAAGATATTCGCCGAACGGAGTTCGACGAACTATTTTCAATTCTTCAGGACAAGATCGACGAATTATTTCAGTCAAACTTACTTCGTCGATCACAGTTCGAAGAATTAATTCCATTTTAGTGGTACGGAGTTTGTCAATTCATATTCTTGAAAACCTTATATCTAGGTTTTCTTCGACCTCCATCCCGCGCTTTCTGTTCTCTTGCACTTGATCGCCGTTTCTCTCTTTTGCAGGTGATTCAATGGCAATTCCAGCAGGAGCTCCTGCCACTATGAAGTTTGACACTGGCTTTGATGTCGACTTTGAATCGTTCCAGCACTCGAACCCAATCTTCTTGTATATTCTGGAACTTCTGGAAGAACAGAATCTGAATAACTTGATGACTACGAGGATAAATTTGGCAGGACCAGAAATCAGGGAATTGGTGTACACCTCATCCACTTCTGAGGACAATACCATGACAGGATCAATTGCGGGTAACACTGTCTCCTTAACTCCCGTGGTTTTAACTGACATCTTTAGTTTAACAAATGGTGAAGAGGACTTAGAAATTGATTCTGAAGAGTTTAATATGATGTTTAATCTGATGGGTTATGCTGGTGACAACCCAAATAAACTATTGAAGAAGCATTTGTCTGCAGCATACAAGTTCCTGGAAAACATTATTGGGGAGGTCCTGCTTGGTAAGCACACTGCTCATGACTACATCACAAGACATCCGTTCTTGGTCATGTTTGCAGTCATAAATAAGAAGTAAGTTGACTGGGCTCAGATCCTCTTTGATCTGATAAAGAAGAAAAATAGCAAGAAAGAAGTGTGTTTTGGAAGGATCCTAGGGATCTTCCTCAAGGAAAAGGCTGCTGAATCCCTGGTCTCCCAGACCATATTCATTAATGCATGTAAAAGGCTTACCTGTGCCTTATTTGGCAGGTGGGAGAGGATAATTACAAAGCTCACTAAGGCTTCTACCTCTTCCACCACAGTTTCTAAAGGCACCAGGGCTGTTAAAGCCACTCCCATACCT
The DNA here is from genome assembly GCA_039583875.1 of Platanthera guangdongensis. Lineage (NCBI taxonomy): Eukaryota > Viridiplantae > Streptophyta > Magnoliopsida > Asparagales > Orchidaceae > Platanthera > Platanthera guangdongensis. The sequence goes on along the minus strand of CM077162.1, from coordinate 78,465,315 downwards.
ACTGAAGAGCTTCATCCCACACCACCATCTCTTCCAGCACCACTTCCAGCAAAACAACTCACTTCCTCTCCCGTTATCTCTTCCACACCACAACCCCAACAACATCCTCATGTTCCTACTCCACCTCCATCTCCACATGCTTCACCAGTTTCATCTCCACCACCTGACATCACTGACATTCCATCTTCCCCTCTTCAAGAACAACAACCAACATCTCCTGATTCCCCCCATGACACTTATATTCCTACACCACCACAATCCCCTCTTCCCCCACATCTATCTTCAACACCATCCTACCATCTCTCAACAGACACCATCATGCAAGATGCCACCCATACATCTCCATCAACATCCACCATCCCTCCAGCTGTTCAACTTCCTGATACTTCACTCTCTATCCCTCCCATAGTTCCCACTTCTACACCTTCTGCAACACAATCTACCATTCCATCATTGGATCCCTCCACCATATCTTCCATCCCTTCCATCATCACTCCCCTCCTCAAGTCCCTTATAACAGAGGCCATTACACCTCTTGCTACCACCATATCTTCTCTCTCTGACCAAATCTATGCTCTTATTGCTGCCCCCTCCTCAGTCAGGGGCATGGCTTCCGGCCATACTGAAACCATGAAGGGGGAGATGCCTGATGATGAAGCAGCAGCTCCACTTTCAACTCCAGCTCCAGCACCAGATGCTTCAGCTATAGCAACAGCAACAGCTTCAGACACAACAGTAGAATGTACAGCATACATAGATACAGATTTGATTGATAAATATTTGATTGATTTTATTGAGACTGATATGGACTTTGAATCAGACTCTGAAGAACCTAATACTGTTGGTGATTTCATTCGTAATCCCACAGTTAATTTAGTAAAATTGTTGAGTATTTGTGATATTGTACATATACATTGTCTTCCAGCTGAGATCACTAAGCCATCCTTGGCTATTATACCATATACCGGCCCCATCTCTTCCAAAGTTGTTAAGCAAATTAAGGATAGTCTTGCTATTGTACAGTCAGAAATCACTTCACCTCCAGAAGTAGTAGCTGTTCCCTCTTCCTCAATAGTATCTTCAGCACCAACTTTTGTAATGGATGACTCTCCAATGCCAGATCTAGATGACTTGATCTTGGTTGATATTGCAGAAGAAACTAAGGCAGCAGCTGAAAGATCTATCCAAATTAGTTCTGATTTTTATATAGCCTCTCTTCCTGTTCCTGCTGAAACTCCAGCTCTTGTTGCAACTCCTGCTCCTGCTCCTGAAAAACCTGTTATCTCTGCTAAAGATTTAAAGGCTCGGGATGCCCTATATGATAATCCTCAGGATTCTAACAATGATGATGATGAAGATGAGGATGATGATTCAGAAGGGAGGATGCAAAGAAGAAGAAGCAAGCTTCAAAGAAAAGGAAAGCTCCTCCTCCTCCTGCTCCCAAGTCCAATCCAAACAATGACACCCCTTACTATATCCTTCAAAAGATATATCCATACAAGGGGATGTCAGCATGGATGTGGCTATCCAAGAATCAGCAAAAGGAAAGGAAGAAGATTAGAAGGTACTCTCCTCCACCAGTTCATAGATATAGGAAAGATCCACCACCTCCTACTCCTCCTGCAGCTGGTGCTTCTGGTTCTAGTTCTCAAAGATCTGCCCCTATGCAAACATATCAAAGACATCAAGGGAGATCTCATCATGAAAGCATCCAACGCATGCAACAATCTTCAGGAAAACAACATCAATAAGCTGAAAGTCCTAAAAGGCCACTCTCTCCTCCTGTTCCTTATGAAGATCCAGAAACAACCAACACAGCTAAAATGGCCAGGTTCCAGGAACTGGTAGGCCTCTCTATGATCAGCAAGGCAAAGGCTGAAGGAAAGGATACTTCTGAATACACTACAATGTCCAAGTACAGGAGAGAAGAACTGAAAAGGTTTGATAAGGCTAACAAAATTTTTAATGTTGATGATTATATGAAATTGCATCTTGAAGCAGTGGTCCCTATAGCTACATCTCTGAAGATTATAGGGGCTGCTGACATGACAATGACTATGAGACAAGCTTCAAATCCAAACAGGGAAATAGTCTTCACCAAGCCAGGAGATAAGGGCAAGGACATAAAGCACCAGGAGAAAAAGCAAAAGAAGTGAAATATGAACTATTTTGTTTCTGTCTTTATATCTTAAACTATCTCTTATTGTATGAACAAAGCTTTTATGTAAATATATCTGCTGCATGTGTTAATTATCCCTGCCAGATATATCTTTTTCCCTCTTTGTTTGCCTTATGTTTTTTTATTTTGAGTCTATTAGTGACCTCACCCAAATGGGGGGAGATTGTTGGATCCCTAGTTTGATTTGGGCTAAGTTCACTAACTTAGGATGATGTGACCCAACATGTATAGCAAGGGTCAAAGTTGTGTCCTAGAATCTAGGTTAAGTCCTAAGAGTTAATATCACATGGCCAAGCCAACATCAGACTGCCAGAGACTCAAGACATAGAGTTTTCCTCAAGATTCAGAGATTTCTCAAGAGACTAAGTAAAATGAGTTCGACGTTCGTCGAACTCAGGTCGACGATAGTCGTTCTCAGCTCGACGATCTTAGACAAATATTCTCTAAGCTGAGCTCGACGAACTTTAGTTCAGATCGATGATCCTTGGATTTCATCTTCATAATTTTAAGGCCAGACTGTTCTCCTGACTCAGGTCGACGAACCTAGTTCTCAGGTCGACGAACTCCATTCTTTGATCGACGATCTCTGGACTCAGTCTTCAGCATTTCAACTTCGATTAATTCTCTTGACTTAGGTCGACGAACTTAGTTCTCTGGTCGATGATCACTGGACTCTCTACTTCACCTTTCTGATTCCAAAAGTTATTAATTTGGCTAAGTCCAGAATCATTCTTAGCTTGATGAATTCAAGGTTCTCAAGACTTAGCTCGACGAACACCATTCTTCGGTCGACGAATCTTTGGAGTATCACAGTATTCTGTCGAGACCATGTTCTCCAGTCTTAGGTCGACGAACCCTATTCTCTGCTCGACGGATTCTGGAACCAGAAGAGTTATGTCGACATTAGAAGAACTTGTGTCGACACCAAGATCATCAGTTGACATTGTGGAAAGGCTATGTCGACACAACATAGAAGATTTGTGTCAACACACAGGAGAAATTGTGTCGACACAGTATATTTGACAACTCCAGAATAATGGCTAAATTCCAGTCGACGAACATATTTACCAGCTCAACGAATTGGCAAAGATCAAAAGTGACGACAGTTCAGTTCTCAGTTCAACGATCATGGAACTCAGCTCGACGAACAGAAGTCATCTGGTCGACGAATACAACATCTCAGCTCGACAAACTGTGAACTCAGTTCGACGAATTCTGCCATCTGCTCGACGATTCCAGACTCAGTCATTTCCGGCCTTCTGTCCCCACTCTAATGCTATAATTCATGGGTAATTAATGCTCTAACATTCTCTGAATGTATCCGTTAGAATGAGCATTAATTATGGTCTTCTCCAGGATTATTGCTTGTCATTTTTCCACGGGACAGTTGGGGAATTATATCATTGCCGATTATTCTCAAGGCTGTCAGCATTAATTACAGAAAAATTCAAATGTTTGAAAGATACAGAAGAAGACAATAACAAAAACAGACAGATAGAGACACATAGAGAATCAATCAAGAGAGACACAGAGAAAGCTTTACACAGAATACTACTGACTAAGAAGCATACAATAATTTGAAGAAGAAGCAAGAAGAACACATTTTTCAAATCAAGAGTCTTCCTATACTTCTTCTCCAGGACCTTGGTAAAGACATCCAAGCACTATCAGTCTAAAGCTCCTGGATCAATTCTTCCAAATTGAAGGCCTATCACCCTGTGCAAAGCTCCAGTTCTCCTGTACCCTTTTCATCTCAGGGGGAGCTTTGACAACATCATTGAATCCATATAATCTTCTTATTGTGATTGAGAAAATAATACTTTCATCACTCTCTCACCCCCACCTCTGTAAAGGGTTATCATCTCCCTTCAAAAGTGATTCCTTGGTTGCATGTCTCCTGATCAAAAGACTTGAGTTGGTTTTTGAGCACCTGATAAAAATCTCATTGGTGTCAGGCACCTGATAAAAACTCTGAGTGGATTCCTACCAAGGGTAGTAGAAGAGTGGATGTACCCAGGTTGGGGAACCACTATAAAATTCTTGTGTCGTCTGGTTGTCTCCTTTTCTTTTGTTTTTGCTATGCTTGTGATTTAGGTTTATTGTTTGCTTGGTTATCAATTTTTGCACTTTTGATTTACAGCAAAAGCTGTAACAGTTGTTAGGAAATTTTAAATACTCTATTCACCCCCTCTAGAGTATTTTTGATCTAACACTCACTTTCACGCTGGTTGACTCAGCCGTTGGTTTTTCTGTAATGAGTTTTATAGATGCATTTTCAGGTTATCATCAAATCAGAATGCACCCCCCGGATGTCAAGGATGTCTTGTTCATCACGGGGGATGGGTGCTACTGTTACAAGATGATGCCCTTCAGGCTAAAGAACGCAGGGGTGACCTATCAAAAGTTAATGGACAGGGTTTTCAAAGAATATAAGGGGAGGAACTTGGAGGTGTACGTGGATGATATCATGATCAAGAGTCAGGATGTGGACTCTCACTTCCAGGACCTAGAGGAGACATATGCTATACTGCGCAAGTACAAGATGTAGTTGAAACCCATGAAGTGCGTATTCGGGGCTAACAGGGGAAAGCTCATGGGACACCTCCTCACCCCTGCATGGGTCGAGCTGAATCCGTATGAGATCAAGGCTATAATAGAGATGGGATCACCACAGAACACTAAGGAGGTGCAACGACTGACGGGGAAGCTGACAGGGCTAAGTAGGTTCCTCTCCCGGGCTTGGGAGAAGTGCTCCCCCTTCTTTAAAACACTAAGGGGGGCCAAAAATTCGAGTGGACCAGGGAGTGCGAGGAGGCATTCCAGGCCCTCAAGACGCAATTGACACATGCTCCATTGCTCCAAGGGCCGAAGGAGGGGGGGGGGTGACCTATTTTTATACCTCGGGGTTGGGGCAGAGGCCCTAAGCTCTGTCTTAGTTCGTGAAGATGGGAAGAACCAACTCCTTATATATTACGTGAGCTGGGTCCTGAGGAAGGTCGAGCTCCGATATCCAATTTTGGAGAAGCTGGCCATCGCCCTGGTCATTTCAGCCCGAAGACTACGGCCCTATTTCCAGGCACACTCAATCCGAGTGGTGACTGACCATCCCCTCCGCAACATCTTTGAGTGGGTGGAGCATTCTGGCAGGCTAGCCAAGTGGTCAGTGGAGTTGAGTGAGTTCGACGTCTCCTTCGTTCCCTGTCTCTCGATCAAAGCTCAAGCGATGGCCGAATTCTTGGCTGATTATGTGATTGAGATGGCGGAGGAAGATCTCACTCGTCTGACTCCCTAGAAGGTGAAGGTAGATGCCGCCTCGGGGAGGCATTACCTAGGGGTCGGGGTGATCTTGGAGAGTCCTCAGGGAACTAGAATTGGGCAGACAATGGTGGTGCACTTTCCCATCACCAACAATCAGGAGAGTATGAGGCCGTGATAACGGGGCTGCACCTGGCTAGGGAGTTGGGGGTGTTGGAGGTGGAGGTCCTTACTGACTCCACGGTGGTAGCTTCCCAGATCAACGAGGAGTTCGAGGCAAGAGAGCCTACCCTGCAGCTATACTTAGCCAAAGTAAAGGGGATCATTGGTGCATTCCAAACTTTTTCCATCCAGCACGTGTCCCGGGAGGAGAATGAGCAAGTCGATCAGCTAGCAAAGCATGGTCCCCGGGTGGGGGGGGGGGGGTACAATCACCGACTTGTTCCACCCTTCCATCGAAGAGTGGGAGATTATGGAGATAGACCAGCAGCCTTAGTGGATGGACCCGGTTGTAACATTCCTTTCCACGGGAGAGTATCCGGAGGGGGTAGACAAGAAGAAGCTCAGTCACAAGTCGGTGTACTACCTCCTCTGGGGCGAGCAGTTATACAGGAAGACTCTCTTGGGGATGTTGGCTCATTGCGTGGCTGAGGGGCAAGTACAAAGAATCTTGGAAGAAGTCCACACCGGGGAGTGTGGGAGTCACTCCGAGAGTCGGACCCTGGAAGGAAGGATTGTCAGGAAGGGGTACTTCTGGCCCACCCTAGCCCATGATGCCACGGAGTTCGCAAGAAGGTGTCATAAATGCCAGCTGTTTGCTCCCCTCCAACTATATCCCGCTCAGCGACTCAAAAGTATCATAGCCCCCTGGCCCTTTTCCATTTGGGGAATGGATTTGGTTGGACCATTCAACCAGGCTAGTGGGCAGAGAAGGTTCCTACTAGTGATCATCGATTATTTCTCCAAGTGGTTGGAAGTAAAGATGCTGGCCAAGGTGACTTCCCAGGTCGTCAGGAACTTCATATGGGGGGAGATCATCTACTATCATGGGCTGCCTCAGGCCATTATCACGGACAATAGGCCCCAGTTCGCCAGCACGAAGATAACAAGTTTCTGCGAGCAGCTTGGGATCGACCTCAGGTTCGCCTCAGTCCACCACCCTAGGAGCAACGGGTAGGTGGAGGACACGAACAAGATCATTGTTAACCTCCTAAAGAAGAAAGTGGAAAATCTGAAGGGGAGCTGGGTGGAACAGCTTCCCGCGGTTCTCTGGGCCTTGAGGACCATCCCCAACACAGCTACTGGAGAGATACCCTTCAAGCTCTCTCATGGGTACTCAACCCCAGCTGGGAAGGTACATTTATTGTAAAAGAAGCTTTAAGATCAGGGTGGTATCGACTCCAAAATGTGGAGGGCGAGACCCTAAGTCTCACCTGGAGTGGTGACGACTTAAAACGCATTTTCCCATGAAACATGTAAGTGGTGCTTTGACTTTTAATAAAAGTTCTTTAACACGCCAATGATGTCGCAATGAGTTTGCATGAAGAAGTGAAGTGTATCTGGACCCCGAGCAGATCCCGCTGTCAGGCTCTCACATAGTTGGAAGGGCTGAAAGTCACTCGACAGTGTCAGCCTTGCACCTCGAGCAGATCCCGCTGTCAGGCTCTCACCTAGTTGGCAGGGCTGGAAGTCACTCGGTGTCATCCTTAGACCTCGAGCAGCTCCAGCTGTCAGGCTCTTACCTGGCTGGCAGGGCTGCAAGTCACTCGATGGAGTCAACCTTAGACCCCGAGCAGATCCCGCTATCACTCTCTCACCTAGCTGGCAGGGCTGGAAGTCACTCGGTGTCATCCTTAGATCTCGAGCAGATCCCTCTGTCAGGCTCTCACCTAGTTGGCAGGGTTGGAAGTCACTCGACAATGTTAGCGTTGGACCCCGAGCAGATCCCATTGTCAGGCTCTCATCTAGCTGGCAGGGCTGGAAGTCACTTGGTGTCATCCTTATACCTTGAGAAGATCCCGCTGTCAGGCTCTCACCTAGCTGGCAGGGCTGGAAGTCACTCGACAGTGTCAGCCTTGGACCCCGAGCAGATCCCGCTGTCAGGCTCTCACCTAGCTGGCAGGGCTGGAAGTCACTCGGTGTCATCCTTAGACCTCGAGCAGATCCCGCTGTCAGGCTCTCACCTAACTGGCATGGCTGGAAGTCATTCATTGTCATCTTTAGACCTCGAGCAGATTCTGCTGTCAGGCTCTCACGTAGCTGGCAGGGTTGGAAGTCACTCGACGGTGTCAGCCTTGGACCCCGAGCAGATCTCGCTGTCAGGCTCTCAACTAGCTGGTAGGGCTGGAAGTCACTCGGTATCATCCTTAGACCTCGAGCAGATCCCACTATTAGGCTCTCACCTAGCTGGCAGGGCTGAAAGTCACTCGATAGAGTCATCCTTAGACCTCGAGCAGATCCCGCTGTCAGGCTCTCACCTAGCTGGCAGGGTTGGAAGTTACTCGTTGTTATCCTTAGACCTCGAGCATATCCCTCTGTCAGGCTCTCATCTAGCTGGCAGGGCTGGAAGTCACTCGACGGTGTCAGCCTTGGACCCCGAGCAGATCCTGCTGTCAGGCTCTCACCTAGATGGCAAGGCTGGAAGTCACTCGGTGTCATCCTTAGACCTCGAGCAGATCCCGCTGTCAGGGCTGGAAGTCACTCGATGGAGACATCCTTAGACCTCGAGCAGATCCCGCTGTCAGGCTCTCACCTAGTTGACAGAGCTGGAAGTCACTCGGTGTCATCCTTAGACCTCGAGTAGATCCCGCAGTCAGGCTCACACCTAGATGGCAAGGCTGGAAGTCACTCGACGGTGTCGGCCTTAGACCCCGAGCAGTTCGCGCTGTCAGGCTCTCACCTAGCTGGCAGGGCTGGAAGTCACTCGGTGTCATCCTTAAACCTCAAGCAGATCCCATTGTCAGGCTCTCACCTAGCTGGCAGGGCTGGAAGTCACTCGATGGAGTCAGCCTTGGACCCCGAGCAGATCCCGCTGTAAGGCTCTCACCTAGCTGGCAGGGCTGGAAGTCACTCGTTGTCATCCTTAGACCTCGAAAAGATCCCGTAGTCAGTCTCTCACCTAGATGGTATGGCTGGAAGTCACTTGTTGTCATCCTTAGATCTCGACCAGATCCCGCTGTCAGGCTCTCACCTAGCCGACAGGGGCGGAAGTCACTCGGGGAAGTCCTACTCTTCAGATGGTATCCTAGGAGTCTGGAACCTTCTTCTAAGAATAGGGGAAGTAAGAAACTCGGCACAGGTGAGTCGGAATTCGCCAAGCCAAGATCGGCCTCGGCAGAAGGGTAACGAGCCAGGCCCTTGGATCCCGCTAAGGGGAGGTGGATCCCGCCAGGACACCTCGTCCTCCCACGATGTTTTACTTGGTAAACTTTAGAAAATTTGGTCTTATGATGATAAGGTTATGGGCTGCTCGCGAGCGAGCTGGGGCGAATCCTGAGAAATGGCGAGCTAGGCCCTTGGATCTCGCTAAGGGGAGGCGGATCCCGCCAAGACGCCCCGCCCCCCACTTTATTTTACTTGGAAAAATTTAGTGAATTTGATTTTCTGTTAATAAGGTCACGGACAGCTCGCGAGCGAGCTGTGGAAAGCCCTGAGAATTGCCGAACTCTCAAGATATGCCCTCAGGGGTGAGTACTAACGACTATCCTACTCGCATCACATATCTACGTGAGGTCGCTGGGGAGGATGCTCGCAGACAAACAGGGCACGACAGAGAAATCCAGCAAAAGGAAATAAATATATGAATAATGACATTGCTATAATGGACACAGAAGGTATCAAAACTGTTCTTTCGTTATGTAAAGATATTTACAGGCTGAACTCGCCTCGGCGAGATTACAGAATATATACATTAGTCCTCGCCTCCGCTGCCAGATTGGTGGTCCTCCCCTCCGCCGGATGGGTCCTGGAAGCTTTTCCCAAAGAGCACGTCCAAGCTGTCCTCCTTCTCGCTGGGCGGCGTCGCCGGGAACAAGCTCGGCATCAGGTCCTTGGTTGAGATCTCCTCACACCCCTCCACCAGCACCCCAGTGTCCTTCATCATCTGGAGGGTGCATTCGGCGGCCTGGATGGAGTTGAACCGCAGCCCCTCGGCGAGCTCGGCTTCGCCAAAGATCCTCGGTCTCTTATTGTAAGACCCCATTTTTTTTCTTTTTGAAATACCGGGGTCTTAGGCCCAGAACCGCCGCTTTGCGGTGACACCTCCCTGAAGGGTTATCACCACGAAACGCCGATTCTGCCAGCCGATTCGATCACAGAAAAGCAACAAAAGTAGAGTAAACACAAGAGTGGTAAAACTCTAATCAAAAGTCCATAATAAAATCACATCAGAGTAATATAATCTCCACGAAGGGAGAGTCCACAAAATATAATGCACTGAAAATAAGGGCTTAAGCCCGCTACATGAAATCCTCACTACATAGTCACTCCAGCAGAAGCAAAATAAAACACTACTAAGGTCAGGGTATCACAGTCCCAGTTGTCTGAACTCCTGAGCTAGAGTGCCCTATCTCCAAACAGGCTGACCTCCGGGGCTGCTCCTCCATGCCGGGCTCCACGATGCCCTAAATATTGTGGTCCGAAAACCGTTAGTCTATAAGCCTAAGTCCTATCATCCCCCACCCCTTCCCCCATGGCTCCTAGGCACCGAACGAAGAGGAAGAAAAGGGAGGACTTGAAGGTGGAGAGTAATCAAGAAATAGATGGCAGCAGACCTATAATAGCAATTTTATAGTACATGTCGCAGTAAAGTAAAGTATGAAAAGTAACCTTAACTTATTCGGAAACATATAAGCAAGGGATCTTATACAGGGCTCCCATCGTATAAAGAGTCACATACCAATTTATACGTTGGGGTGTCGGTTATTAACAACAATATATATATATATATATATATATATATATATATATAAAGAATTTAACCTTAATTTATAAACTTGCCCACATAAGCTTATAGACCAAGTGGTCGTTTTGCAGGGCCTATTGTATAAGCGTCCCATACCACTTATACAATAGGTGACAGGGGTTTTATGCTATGATTATACTATGACATGCAAGTGGGTTATGATGTGATCATGCAAGTGCAACTCACCCACCCGACTTTATGTACTCAGACCTTTAGTTCCCCCTTTTTGGAGCCTCACCACCCAGGATACCTCCGTAGTGGCAGATGGAAGCAGTGGGTTGGGCCTCGCCCACCTCTAAACTAGTAAGGCACTACCGGTCAGACCTATTATACGCCTCAATGCTGGTGCACTAAGCGGACTACTGCGTACTCTTGCCGGCTAGCGCATCAGACTTCTGTTGGCGAAGTGCTAGCCACACTTGCCGAGTCAACGTATTGGCGTCGGTGTATCGACACTACAATACCGAAGAGCCACCACCTTTACTTTATGCACATGCAACCTTATGTATCAGCACCGAGCCAAAGCTCCCCGGACCATCCAGTCCGTCACAAACATCAACCGAGCCAAGGCTCGCCGGGCCATCCTGCCCGTTTCCACAACCACCGAGCCTACCGCTCGGACATCCTAGTCAAACTAACTTCCCGTGACACCGGGGTGTGTGAAGGTGAACCCCTAATTATTCTATTTGCTCTTAAGATTTATCACACCTATAGTTTATGTTAGCCCAGTACTGCCCAAGGTATACCCCGTGAAGGGCTCTCGAAGTCACTAGGAACTACGATGGGATTACGCCCAAAGTTCCCTTTCGCAAGGCACTTACTATTATTGGTTATTACCCGATTTCCCAACCCTTAATTAATTTTACAGAATCTAGCCCTAGTGCATTAAACACTTCCTCCCTACGGGAAGGACGATCTATCGTCGATCCCGAGCGCCACCTAACACTAGTCAACCTCACACTCTACTAATCCCGTCTTCCAATGATGAACTCCTTTATTTACCCAAACTAGTAACCTACTAAGTATTCCACTCTTCAAATTCATTACACACTCTAGTTCAATTTCCATAGTTACTATATGCAGACCACCCTATACTATATGAGATGTATAAATGAGGTACTCTGGATTGTCTGCCAAATCTCCTATAAAATATACCAGAGGTCCACCATAACAAGTTTAGTCTAAAATTAGAGATTCATAATTTTTCTAATTAATTTGATATTTATTGAATTTTCCCAAAGTTTGGCCATGGGCAATTTTGAACATGAACTATATAATCTACTCAAGTAATGACCACCAAAAACTTTTGATCACTAAATAACAGAGATATATTACTAGATACTAATTTCCATAATTTTTCAGAGATTATTTGACCTCTAATTAATTTATCCAAAATAATTCCCTTAATCACATGTGAAGAAGGAAGTACCAAAATTATTCATCAAAAAATTATATAAAAATAAAAGAATCTTAATATGGTATAGAGAAGGTCATTGTGCAAAAATCATAATTTTACAGGCTTACTAGACTCCAAAATAAATTTAATTAAGATTTCATGGGAAACAATACTTAGTGAAGCATCACTTAGAATTAATATTCCAAAAATTCCATAAAATTCACAGAGCTTTAAAACATAATAAAAAGTCCTCAGACTAAAATTCATCAATTTCCAGCAAGTAGTTACTTCATAATAAATTTCTAAGTAAATAATACAATTTGCCAAATTGTTAATGAAGTATCCAAAATAATAATCCTAAATTCAAAATAAAATCTCCTGAGCTTGTACTAACTTTAAAAACTACTCGACCCAAATCTCATCACTTTTCAATGAGTTTTAGTGACATTTTCCTTCACCACAAGGTTTGTGCCATAAGCTAGGGTTAGGGTTTTGAGGGGGTTTAAGGCTTCCAAATTCCCTAAAATTTTAACCAGAGGACCATACTAATCATATGGTCCTCTCCACAAATTTTCAAGTCATTCCAAGGTCATTTGACCCCATGACCGGCAAACCCTAAAAATCCCCATTAAGGGACCTACCCTAGGGCTCTAGGGCTGCCCTACTCTTAACCATCCCAAATTCCATTGGAGGGTGAGTCATACTATAGAGAATCAGTGGCCAAAATATGAGCCTCTGTTTAGGTGATTTGACCACTCAAAACCCAAAGGGAGTGTTTGACCTAGTTAACCCTAAAAGGGTCAACCTAGGGTTGGATCAATACCTAACCAAAACATCTCCAAATGAGATGAAAATTTTACCAGAGCCCTAACATGCTTTCTAAGACCACCCAACCAAATTTGGGGGGATTTTGAGGTGTTTATGACTCCTAGTTAATTTATTCATAGATTATTAAATTTTTCTCAAAACTATAGAAAAATATTTTCCAAAAATTCTGATTTTTGGATGTGTCCTAGATATAGTTAAGAGTAGTCCATTTCACAAATTTCAGATCATTTGGATGTTTGGTTTGGAGTGGGAATCAAATTTATGCTCAAGACAGCCCTAGGGATAGACCTCATCAAAATGAGTGTTGTGGTCTAACCAAGACTCCTAATTGAGAGAAATCAATTTTACATTAAACTAGACATCAAGGGATACATTTTTTATGATGTCCACTTTTTCGGATCTAGCATCTAAGTATTTTTAATAAATAGAAACATTAAAAGCAAAATTTGTGACAGAAATGAAATAGCATGGAAATATATCCTATAGTTTAAGGTTTGGTATAGCACGAATCTTGGCGCACCTTGGACGGTATCTTGTCATTGTCTAGCTCCAGCCGACGGCCTGGATTCTTCCCTCCTGGAGCTCTTTCCAAGCGCTGCCGCCGGCGATGCTGCCCCTGCCCCGGCCGGCCACCGCCACCATCACCTCCATTGAGGTGGTGGCTGTCGCCAGGCGGCGGCACAGCCGCCGGAGAGGCATATTCCGGCGGTTCTACCAAGTTAATTCTCGGCCTGAAACCATGGAAATAAGAAATTAGTTCGGGATTAATTGAGCCCGAACCTTGAACCTAGACGTTGCTACGATCTAACAATGAGATAAGGGGAGGAGGAGGACCTTGCCGGCGGCCTGAAGTCGAGAAGATCGCCGGGAAACCATCCTTGAAGGCGGCGCCGCTCGGGTTCTGCAACTACAAAGTGGGGTTGCTCGATTTCTTCAGGTAAGGATTGGGAAATCCTCCTCTCGACCCACTGAAGGTATTTAAAGCCTCAGATGGGGAGTGGAGAGGCTGGATCATCAATAGCCATTAATGGCCTTGAAATCTACCTCTCGGCCTTGGTGGTTCAGTGCATCCAACCAGTGGAAGAGCTTGGAAAGCCTCCCGATCTTTATAGGGCTGTTAGGGGAGGTGAACCAAGCAAAGAAGAATGGCCCTTGGCTTCCCCATGGCATGAATGGCCATTACTCCATTTTCTCTCTCCTCCATTAAAGGGAAATTGGAGCTTTCTCTCTCCTGCCCCTTATGGACGAATTTGTTCATCACTCTAGCCTATTTGCAACCCACTCATTCATCATTTCCATGATATCAAGGCTAGCCCAAATGGGGGGAAATGCGCTTGAGCTTGGGTTAGCCTATTTGGGCTAATTTGACTTAACCATAAGGTAGAGTTGACCTTGTTCAACATGACCATTTGGGTTGACCCTAATGGGTCCCTGGTGACCCATTGGCCTCCCCTAAGGTCTATGTAGGGTTGGGTATGGTTGACTTGGCACCTTGGAGGTCACTTGACCCTTGGTAAGGGCACTTTGACCACTTTGGGGCTTGAGTTGACTTGGGTCAACTTGGTCTCTAGGACTGCACCCAATGTGTCCTTAGTGACCTATTGACCTCACTTTAGGTCTAGGAAGACCTGGACAAGGTTGGTTTGGCACATTAGAGGCCAACTACCCTTTGTTAGGGTACCTTACCCAATTTAGGCCTATGGTGGTCCTAGGTCAAATTGGCCACTTTGGGTTGACTCCAATGGACCCTTAAGGCTCTAGTGGACCCTCTAATGGGTTAGTGATGTTGTGGTGGGGTCATGGAGTAATGGTGAAGCCCTAAGGCCAAACCCTAGGTTTGGTGATGAGGTTGTGCCATAGGCAGACCAAGGTGATTCTCACCTTGGCCTTCTATCACTTGGCCCTTTTTAGCTTCCTAGGGTTTTGTCATGACCTAGTCATGGCCAAAACCACTCTTAGGAGTCTAGTTGGAAATGGGATGTTACAAATCCCAATAAACAAAACAAAGATTTCGTCCCCGAAATCAAGGTTAAGCCTACAGGAATTTCTATCGAAGAAAAGGAAACTTGTAACATCCCATAAGAAGTGAAAGATTACATCTTGACGCCATATTTGCTAAGTGAGGTTTAAAGGGAAACCTAAATCTATGACCAATTCGCATAATTGGCAAAGCCAAGATCCCAATAAACAAAAGATTAGCCTCTACTCTTCCTAAAGCAGCCCTACTAGTTTAAAGTAGGAAAGTAAATTAAACATCTCGAGAGGTTGTGAGGTATACCTGACTGAACAGCTCTGGATACTTTTGTCGCATCAGGTCCTGTGGTTCCCAGGTATGCTCCTCCTGGCTGTGGTTTCTCCACAGAACGTTGACTAACGGAATCTTCTTGCGATAGAAGATCCGTACTCCTCTATCATCGATCCGAACCGGCTCCAAGTGAACTGACCGGTCTGATGCTACCGGTCCATCTGGGGTCGAAATCTGCTGCTCTGGTCATAGTAGAGCCCTCTTAAGTGAAGAAATATGGAACACGTTGTGTAAACCTGTCAGTTCCGGTGGCAACTCCAGCCTGTAAGCTATGGCCCCGATCCGCTCTAGGATCCTGTAAGGGCCCATACACCTAGGACTAAGCTTCTTCTTCCGACCACGCACACGTGAAACTCCGTGCATGGGCCGGATCTTCAAGAAAACCCAGTCTCCCACCTGAAACTCTACCTGACGGTGTCAGGCGTCGTAATACTTAGCCTGTCGGCTCTGCGCTTCCAACATTCTGCCCCGTATTAGTCTCACCTAAGCCTCGGTGACTTTGACAAAATCCGATCCCAATGCCTTCGGATCCTCATCCTGAATCCATGAAAGCGGAGTCCTACATCTCCTTTCGTACAAGGCTTCATAAGGAGCCATCCCTATGCTAGACTGGTAGCTGTTGTTATAGGAGAACTCAACCAGTGGTAAAAGCTTCTCCCAAGGTTCGTTTCGATCCAGAATATATAGCCTTAGGAGGTCCTCCAATGTCCGGTTGGTGCGTTCCGTCTACCCATCCATCTGGGGATGAAATGTTGTGCTAAAGGACAGTCGCGTGCCTAAGTAAGTCTGCACGGATCTCCACTCCCTGGATGTGAACCGACCATCCCGATCCGACATGATCGTCCTGGGCACCCCGTGGTAACGAATGAACTGCTCTATGAATCTCCACGCTAGTACCCCAACCGAGTCATCTTTTCTGATCGGAATGAATCTGGCCACCTTCGTCACCCGATCGACGATGACGCAAATCGAATCATTTCCCGTCCGTGATCGGGGAAGGCCATGAATGAAATCCATCGCGATGTCCTCAAATTTCCACTCCGGCACCAGAAATGGCTGTTGAAATCATGCGGGTTTCTGCACTCCGCATTCACTAGCTGGCCTGCCTCGCAATGAGTCACGAAGTATATAATGGCCTTCTTCATCCCCGGCCAGAACATCATCTTCTTCAAGTCTGCCGTCATCTTGGTGATCCCCGGGTGTATAGAGTATCGGCTATAATGTGCTTCCGCCATGATGTCATCCCGAATCTGACCTCCTGCGGGTATATAGACACTGCCTCTGAAATATAGCAATCCATATCTCAGTGAATAATCTCCCGTCGAACCCTCTTCCAAGGCTTGGAATATCGGCTCTGCCCATTCATCTGTCTTCTGTCCGTCCCGGATGCGGTCCAGAATATCATCTATGTCAACCATCGATGCTAGATACTCCATGTACAGCTATGGATAATTATTGGACACTAGGGATATCTGCATATCTCTGAAATACCGGACTAGCTACATGAACATCAGTTATGGTCCCTTACCTGAGGTATCTCCTCTCCGGCTCAGAGCATCTGCCCCCACGTTCGCCTTCCCGGGACGGTAGTGCATGGTGTACTGGTAATCCGATAGGAACTCCACCCAACGCCTCTGTCTGATGTTGAGTTCCTTCTATGTGTCCACGTATTTGAAATTCTTGTGATCTGAGAAGATGTCACAGTGAACCCCGTAGAGGTAGTGTCGCCAAATCTTCAGAGCAAAGATCACTACACCCATCTCCAGATCATGCACCAGATATTTCTTCTCATGTATCTTCAGTTGTCGGGAGGCGTAGGTTATTATGTGCCCGTTCTGCATCAGAATGGCACCCATCCCCTGGTAGGAGGCATCCGTGTACACCTGGAATCCCTCCCTTCCCGACAGAAGAGCGAGAATGGGAGCCGAGGTAAGCCGACCTTTCAACTCCACAAAGACCGCCTCGCACTTTGGCGTCCAAATGAAAGGGGATTCCTTCTTAGTCAGGGATGTAAGAGGGAGTGCAATCCGGGAGAATCCTTCGACGAACTTCCGGTAATATCCAGCAAGTCCCAGGAAGATCCGTACATCCGTGGCTATCTTCAATGGTGGCCAATCCTGAACTGCCCGAATCTTGGTCGGGTCTACTGCCAACCCAGCACCGCTGATGATATGACCTAGAAGGCCACCTCCTTTAGCCAAAACTGGCATTTGCTGAACTTCACATACAGCTGGTGTTCCCGTAGCCTCTCTAGAGTCAAAGTCAGGTGTCGTGTATGCTCCTGCTCCGTCCTACAGTAGATGGGGATGTCGTCAATAAATACGATGACGAATACATCCAAATACTCCTCGAATACCCTGTTCATGAGGCTTGTAAATGCTGACGGTGCATTTGTGAGCCCGAAGGGCATCACTGTAAACTCAAACAGTCCGTACCTACTACTGAAGGCGGTCTTCAGAATGTCCTCCTCTCGAATCCGTAGCTGGTAATAACCAGACCTCAAGTCAAGTTTCGAGAAGAAATGCGCTCCTTACAGTTGATCGAACAACTCGTCAATCCGTGGCAGCGGGTATGTATTCCAGACCGTAAGTCTGTTCAACCCTCGATAATTAATACACAAGCGGAGACTTCCGTCCTTCTTCTTGACGAATAGCACCGGGGCTCCCCACGGTGAAGAGCTTGGCCGGACAAACCCTGCCTCTACTAGTTCCTGCAACTGACTTCGGAACTCTGTCAACTCTTTCGGTGTAACGCCCCCGATTTTTGATGATTTTATTTCTTTGGGCAATGTGAAATTTATGATGTCGTGGCATTACTTTTAATGTCGAGTGTTGGATTTGAGTAGCTTTGGACATTCTTGTCCAGTTTCGTCGCAACCCGAGCGTTTTTGGAGTTTCGATGCGCGATCGAAGTTTTGGGTTTGTTTTTGTTCGCCGCATGTTTTGGCGGTTATTATCTCGGGAATGGCTCGTAGGATTTTGGTTTTGACTTCGCCGTTGTGTCCGTAGCAGCAGTTTTTGCCTACGGCGTGAGTTTCGTTTAATTCAGCGCGTTTGAGCCTTTGTTTTGATCTCATAGTTCCTTGTTCAACTATCTGAACACGATAATTGCTATATTATTGACTGCTGGATTTGATTCTCGGGAAGTCCTTCTTAATGTTTGGGATTTCGTCGAACCAACCTTATTATATTTTATTTTATTTTATTTTTCGGGCGCTGTGTCGCATTCGACGATCGTTGAGCGGAGCTCGACGATTGTTTCTCTCTCTGGGTGCTGTCTGAGGTTGATGATCGTCGAGCGGACCTCGATGATTGCTTTTACTTTCTCGTCGCTGTCTGAGGTCGACGATCGTCGAGTGGAGCTCGATGATTGCTTTTCCTTTCTGGTCGCTGTCTGAGGTCGAAGATCGTCGAGCGGAGCTCGACGATTGTTTTTCCTTTCTGGTCGCTGTCTGAGTTCGACGATCGTCGAGTGGAGCTCGACGATTTGTTATTTATTTTCTGGGCGCTGTCTGGAGGTCGACGATCGTCGTGCTGAGCTCGACAAATCGTCGAGCGGTGCTTGCTGTAGGTCTAGCGAATCTTCGTGTTGAGTTCGATGATTTTCGAGCAGAATTCGTCAAGTGGATCCTCCCTTGTACTCGAGTAATTCCCTTCCTGTACTCGAGTAAGTACCTTAGTGCTCGAGTAATCCCTTTGTTGTACTCGTGTAATCCCCTTAGTACTCGAGTAATCCTTCCCTCCTGTCTCGGAAAATCTGGTTCAGCCGAACCCAGTCTATTTTGTTTGTTCTTCCTGTTATCACTTTAGTATAAATATCTTCTTCATCTTCTCCGATTCCTTTTTCCTCCCGAACCAGAGCGGCGTGAGCGAGAAAGAGGTTGTCCGTCCTTAATCCTTCCGGTGGCCGTTCACGATGCTCCGGTGCTTCGAATTTCAAACCGATCGTAGATTTGGAAAGCTCTCGTCGAGAGCTGCGCCCTCGTGCTAATTTCTTCCCTGTTTCTCGAGATTTTCTTGTTTGGGTTTTCGGCCCTAACTGTTATTTCAGACATTTTCATTTAGATTTCGGCTCCTATCGCGACGTGTGAAGATTTGGAGAGTTTTTCCGGTAAATCGAGGCAAGTGGTGTTCTTGCTCTCCCTCTTGTTCTTGATTCTAAATTTTTGCTCTTTTTCTACATTTTTTTGAGTTTATTATATTTCGATTGTTAAGATACTTGTCCTGAAATCCTAACTTATCCCCCCTCTATTCCTGGAATTGTGACTTGATGTCCCTAAAGCCTTAACCCCAAAAATTCTAGTCCATTGAATTGGTAAACGAATTGGTTGTCGTGATGTTATAACCATCGAGTCATCTTGTTCGTTTTTTTTCTCTTGATTAAACTTCACTTGATTTACTTTGAAATGCTCTTATGCAGTCCACTTGATTGGTTATCCCTTGAGTTTATGATGAATAAAAGAAAATGATGAACCCTGCATGTATAATTATGTAACTAAAGAAACACAGATGGACTGTGCGCATTGGGGTCCTCCCTCGGCGTAGTGCCTTATACTCATATGAACTGTGCGCGTTGGGTTCCTCCCTCGGCATAGTGTTTAATGCTCAGATGAACTGTGCGCGTTGGGGTCCTCCCTCGGCATATTGCTTAATGCTCAGATAGGCTGTGTGCGTTGGGGTTTCTCCCTCAGCATAGTAATTATTAATGAAAGATTGAGCTTCTATTGCTGGTGCTTGTTCTGTCTTAATAATGTGTTGAGCATTTCTCGCTCGGCTAGTTTTACTGTTGCTTACTTTTACTCTGATGACCATTTTGTTGCAGTCGCTTTTCATTTTCCTTCACTTTGAGGTTTGTGTAGTCTGCTTTTACTCTTGCACTTCTTGTAACTTGCTTCTGAGGTGTTCTTCTTTTGAATGCCTCAGGATCAGAGCTGTAGCAGGTTTAGCTGACAGTGTTGGGCTTTTGGTGCTGCTGGTTTCTGCGGCCGTTTGATTCCACCTCTGAGCTTGAGGTAGTTGTCTTGTTTAGACTAGCCAGATTTTTTTTTTTTTCTATTGGTTCGTGTTAGTTGTTGACGCCCATAGTCTTGACTTTTCTGTGATGGACTACTTGCTACTGTTACTTTTTACCTGATTGTTCTTGCTCTCTGGGAAGGATTTATGTTAGGATGCATTTAGTTATTTTAAAGTATACAAAACTGCATTCCGGAATATTGGCATGATATGAATTCAACTACTAAATCTACTACTTTTAAGCGTACAAAAGATTTCTATATATATATAAATATATATATATAGTAAATGTAGAAGTCACATCATCATTTTATGATACTGGACCCTCAGTCTCACGTAGGTTAACAAATGAGCTAACTCAATATTTTCCGCCGCGTAAAATATATATATATTTTCTCACCTATGAACTAGTAGTCCACCCGACCGAGGGACACGGTCATTAACTCTATTAAATTATATGCATTGTTTTTAACTAAAAGTTATAAATCTTTTACTAGAAGTAAATGTGAGGACGGGTTGCCTGAGCGTCTGCAGTTGTCCCCTGCATGGCGTGCCATCACGGTGCGTAGTTTCTCTACTCTGACGTATTTTTGAATACGGAGAAAATGCGGGTCGTGACAGTTAGTATCAGAGCCAGGTTTTGCAAGAGGGTTGGTTGGTTTGACAAGACAGTCGAACAACTTTCCCTTAAGCAAAACTCTAATCATATCATTACATTGCATACACACACCAATATGTCATCAGTATATTTTGATGGAAGCACAAACACAACACTCATAGCATGATAAGAAGTATACAGGACATATTATGTAGTATTGAATGCATAATATGTGTTTGTATATGGATCCACCATAGGTGGCAACATGTGAGGTTATGTAGTATGGGATGCATAATCATCATCACATGGATGCCAATTAGCGCATTTTCTTTTCTTTGTTACATACAATATTATGTAGTATGGGATGCATAATATTGTATGTGTACGCCGCTCATACCATGCACTAAGGCTTTTTTTTAGAATGCATAGCACTGCATACATAACATATCATTGCATAAGCACACGTGCCAAGTTAAAGATCTGCATGATGACATATGTACACCCATGATTTGAGATGAAATTTATACATTCATGCATTCATATTATAGGCACAAGTTAGAAACATAACATCATTTTATGATTTCCCAAAGCAAGGTAACAACAAGAGCATGTATTGGTTCTTTTCCGATCTAATCTGAGTTTGTTTGTTCCTGATCTGATATGTGTTAGGGTATTCAAGTTTTCTAGCTTCGGTGTCTTAAGCTAGGTCCCTGATAAGTCTTTTATTCGTATCGGTCAAATATGAACCCGAAATAGTGTGTTTAGGGAATATTTTCCCAGTTTGTGATGTCTTAGGCAAAGTCTGACTAGATATCCATTTGTTCTGTAGAATGCCGCCTAAGTGCATTGCGACAAGGTTGAATGCCCAGTTAGAGGGTGAGTCTTCTAGTGCCCAGAGCGAAGCGGTGATCGAAGCGCTGAGGCAAAGTAATGAGACCCTGGCAAGGCAGATGGTGGACATGCAGTCCCAGTTGCAATCGTTGTTGGCTGTCGTCGCCGGGCAGCAGATTGCTCTTAAGATTTATCATACCTACAGTTTACGTTAGCCTAGGACTGCCCAAGGTATACCCTGTGAAGGGCTCTCGAAGTCACTATGAACTACAATGACATTACGCCCAAAGTTCCCTATCGCACGACACTTACTATTATTGGTCGTTACCCGATTTCCCAACCCTTAATTAGTTTTACAGAATCTAGCCCTAGTGCATTAAACACTTCCTCCCTACTGGAAGGACGATCTTTCGCCGATCCCGAGCGCCACCTAACACTAGTCAACCTCACACTCTACTAATCCTGTCTTCCAATGATGAACTCCTTTACTTACCCAAACCAGCAACCTACTAAGGATTCCACTCTTCAAATTCATTACGCACTCTAGTTCAATTTCCGCAGTTACTATATGCAGACCACCCTATACTATATAACATGTATAAAGGAGGTACTCCAGATTGTCTTCCAAATCTCCTATAAAATTTACCAGAGGTCCACCATAACAAGTTTAGTCTAAAATCAGAGATTCATAATTTTTCTAATTAATTTGATATTTATTGAATTTTCCCAAAGTTTGGCCATGGGCAATTTTGATCATGAACTATATGATCTACTCAAGTAATGGCCACCCAAAAATTTTTATCCCTAAATAACAGAGATATATTACTAGATACTAATTTCCATAATTTTTCAGAGACTATTTGACCTATAATTAATTTATCCAAAATAATTTCCTTAATCATATGTAAAGAAGGAAGTACCAAAATTATTCATCAGAAAATTATATAAAAATTACATAATCTTAATATGGTACAGAGAGGGTCATTGTGAAAAATCATAATTTTACAGGCTTGCTAGACTCCAAAATAAATTTAATTAAGTTTTCATGCGAAACAATACTTAATGAAGCAACCCTTATAATGAATCTTCCAAAAATTCCATAAAATTCACAGAGCTTTAAGATATAATAAAAAGTCCTCTGACTAAAATTCATCAATTTCCAACAAGTAGTTACTTCATAATAAATTTCTAAGTAAATAATACAATTTACAAAATTGTTAATGAAGTATCCAAAATAATAATCCTAAATTTAAAACAAAATCTCCAGAGCTTGTACTAACTTTAAAAACTACTCAACCCAACTCTCATCACTTTTCAATGAGTTTTAGTGACATTTTCCTTCACCACAAGGTTTGTGCCCTAAGCTAGGGTTAGGATTTTGAGGGGGTTTAAGGCTTCCAATTTCCATAAAATATTAACCAGAGGACCATACTATTCCTATGGTCCTCTCCACAAATTT
This sequence comes from Platanthera guangdongensis, assembly GCA_039583875.1. Lineage (NCBI taxonomy): Eukaryota > Viridiplantae > Streptophyta > Magnoliopsida > Asparagales > Orchidaceae > Platanthera > Platanthera guangdongensis. The sequence continues at coordinate 78,442,489 of CM077162.1, read as the reverse complement.
TCAAGTCATTCTAAGGTCATTTGACCCCATGACCTCCAAACCCTAAAAATCCCCATTAAGGGACCCTAGGGCTCTAGGGCTACCCTACTCTTAACCACCCCAAATTCAATTGGAGGGTGAGTCATACTATAGAGAGTCAATGGCCAAAATATCAGCCTCTATTGAGGTGATTTGACCACTCAAAACCCAAAGTGGGTGCTTGACCTAGTTAACCCTAAAAGGGTCAACCTAGGGTTGGATCAATACCTAACCAAAACATCTCCAAATGAGATGAAAATTTTACCAGGGCCCTAACATGCTCTCTAAGACCACCCACCCAAATTTGGGGAGATTTTGAGGTGTTTATAACTCCTAATTAATCTATTCATGGATTATTAAATTTTTCTAAAAACTATAGAAAAATGTTTTCCAAAAATTCTGATTTTTGGATGTGTCCTAAATATAGTTAAGAGTAGTCCATTCCCAAATTTCAGATCATTTGGATGTCTGGTTTGGAGTGGGCATCCAATTTATGCTCTGGACAGCCCTAGGGATAGACCTCACCAAAATGAGTGTTGTGGTCTAACTAGGACTCCAAATTGAGTGAAATCAATTTTAAATTAAACTAGCCATCAAGGGATACATTTTCTATGTTGACCACTTTTTCTGAACTAGCCTCTAAGTATTTTTAATAAATAGAAACATTAAAAGCAAAATCTATGACAGAAATGAAATAGCAAGGAAATATATCCTATAGTTTAAGGTTTGATATAGCACGAATCTTGGAGCGCCTTGGACGGTATCCCGTCATCGTCTAGCTCCAGCCGACGGCCTGGATTCATCCCGCCTGGAGCTCTTTCCAAGCGCTGCCGCCGGCGATCCAGCCCATGCCGCGGTCGGCCACCGCAACCATCACCTCCGTTGTGGTGGAGGCTGTCGCCAGGAGGCGGCACAGCCGACGGAGAGGAATATTCTGGCGGTTATACCAAGTTAGTTCTAGGACCGAAACCATGGAAATACGAAATTGGTTCGGGCTCAATTGAGCCCGAACATTGAACCTAGACGTTGCTATGATCTAACCATGAGATAAGGGGAGGAGGACCTTGCCGGAGGCCTGAAGTCGAGAAGATCGCCGGGAAACCATCCTTGAAGGTGGAGCCGCTTGGTTTCTACAACTACACAGTGGGGTGGCTCGATTTCTTCAGGTAAGGATTGAGAAATCCTCCTCTCGGCCCACTGAAGGTGTTTAAAGCCTCAAATGGGGAGAGGAGAGGCTGGATCATCAATGGCCATTAATGTCCTTGAAAGCTACCTCTCGGCCTTGGTGGTTCAGTGCATCCAGCTAGTGGAAGTGCCTGGAAAGCCTCCTGATCTTCTCAGGGCTATTTGGGGAGGTGAACCAAGCAAAGAAGAATGGCCCTTGGCTTCCCCATGGCATGAATGGCCTTTACTCCCTTTTCTCTCTCCACCATTAAAGGGAAATTGGAGCTTTCTCTCTCCTGCCCCTCATGGATGAATTTGTTCATCACTCTTGCCTATTTTCAGCCCACTCATTCATCATTTTCATGATATCAAGGCTAGCCCAAATGGGGGGGGAAATGGGCTTGAGCTTGGGTTAGCCTATTTGGGCTAATTTGACTTAACCTTAAGGTAGAGTTGACCTTGGTCAACATGACCGTTTGGGTTGACCCCAATGGGTCCCTGGTGACCCATTGGCCTCCCCTAAGGTCTATGTAGGGTTGGGTAGGGTTGACTTGGCACCTTGGAGGTCACTTGACCCTTGGTAAGGGCACTTTGACCACTTTGGGGCTTGAGTTGACTTGGGTAAACTTGGTCTCTAGGACTGCACCCAGTGTGTTCTTAGTGACCCTTTGACCTCACGTTAGGTCTAGGAAGACCTGGGCAAGGTTGGTTGGGCACATTAGAGGCCAACTCCCCTTTGTTAGGGCACCTTGCCCAATTTAGGCCTACGGTGGTCCTAAGTCAAATTGGCCACTTTGGGTTGACTCCAATGGACCCTTAAGGCTCTAGTGGACCCTCTAATGGGTTAGTGATGTTTTGGTAGGGTCATGGAGTCATGGTGAAGCCCTAAGGCCAAACCCTAGGTTTGGTGATGAGGTTGTGCCATAGGCAGACCAAGGTGATTCTCACTTTAGCCTTCTATCACTTGGCCCTTTTTAGCTTCCTAGGGTTTTGTCATGATATAGTCATTGCCAAAACCACTCTTAGGACTCTAGTTGGAAATAGGATGTTACACTTATAGGGGAGGGTAGGGTCGACATCGCTGGATGGGAAGAAGATCTCCGCTTGGAGGCGGGCCTCGCGGCTGAGGTTCTGATTCTCCTCCTTCAGCCCCGCATTCGCCCCCTCCATCTCGGCAGGCCGGGCTCGCAGCTGGCTGATCTCCTCCTCCTGCTCGGCATTGCGAGCCCGTAGATCTCCATAGCCTTGGCATCCAGATGAAAAAGGAAAATTCGTTAACGACAACACAACATACTTTAAGTAAAAGAGGGAAGAGGAAGCCTGATACTCATCAACCCACCGGTGGCCTGGGTAAGAAGACCCTCAGCGATGTCGAGCTGCCTCGCCTAGTCGGCGACCTTGTCTTTGGCGATGTCGTGGGCCTGCTCGGCTTTTTGAAGTTGGTTGTTGAGGCCGAAGCTGCGACGGACCAACATATGATAGAGCTCCATGGCTCGCAGGTGGGCCTGCCGGCCCTCATGCCCGAGCTGCCTTAGGTTCATGCCCTTATAGGCCTCGGCGTCCTCCCGGCCATAGAGGGAGAAGCCGAGGGCATAAGCATGACCTGTGGCGGGCTCGCGGTCATGCCAGGAGGTATGAAGGGTGGATATGGAAACCCAGTGGGCCAGTTCGTCCCACTGCACCATGGGCTCACCCGCCGAGTCTTTCCACTGCCCCCTAAGGCTGAAGAGGGGATGTTCCTTCGACGCACCGCACTCACGAGCCCTCATATTCGTCTAAGGATGTGGAGAGATCGTCGTAGGGGGAGCAGAGGTCTCGCCACCCTTCCGCCGCTTGCTGGTGATTTCCTTCAGTGGGCTCTCCGGCGACGTGTCGGGGACGACTTCAGGCGAGCTCATATATTTGGGGCTGGATTGATGTTGTTGATGTTGTTTCCCCCGCGGATCCATCAAGGCTCTCTTCATCTTTTTGGGTAGTTGTTGGCTATGGGGCGTGCTAGACCCCACATCCTCAGGCTGCCTCTTGTTGGAAGAGTGTTTGGAGAGGGCCGCCTCGTCTCGAGAGGCCGCTGCCGCTGCCTTCTCGTGAGCGAGAGGGTCCGGGCACAATCCTGAGTCCGCAAATGGAGGGTTCACGGGGATTAGCTGCTCCACTGCAAGAAAAAACTTTGAAAAGTCAGAAGATTTTCAACGACAATATGGAGGGCTCGTCAATCTGGCGAGCTTGGTAATGTGGAGAGAACGATACCTTCGCCGGGCAGGACGGGGCGGAGCGCGTCGAGGCCCCTTCGCAGGAAGGCGACCTCGAAGTCCTTGTGGAGGAAGTATTTGTGGAGGTTGGCATCATTGCCGGACACGGCCAGCGGGCGGTAGACCTCCTCGCCCTTGTGCTAAGGCGAGTAGGGGATTTTGCCGAGATCGCCCTTGATGAAGGCGATCTTGGTCATCCAATTATGGTGTTTGTTCGCGATCTGGCGAACCTTGATTAGCGAGCCACCGAAGTAGGCGACCCCATCTGGTGTTGCCTTGTAGGAAAAGAGCTTCCTGAACACCGTCAGGTTGAACTCTATCCTTTCTCACCGGAGGTAGCTCGCGAACGCCACCATCATGGCAATGGCATTGGAGTTCAGCTGCGCGGGCACCGCGCCATAGTATTTCAAAATCTGCCGGATCTCCGGCCAGAGGGGGAGGCATAGCCCCACCTCAAAGTACGAGATGGGGAAGGCGAGCTCATCATCATAAAAGGTATTGATGGCCTCCCCCTGCCTCGGCCGGCGCACCTTGAATCCCGGCAGCACATGGTCGCGAACAAACTTGGTAAGCTCGACCTCGCTTGTGTGGCCCTCAAAGAAGAAGTAGTCAGTGAAGTGCTGGGTGCACTTGGAGCGGCCGTCGGCATCAGGGTTGGTCTTGCCCATGCTCGCAGTAGAAGGGCTGGGTCGCGAGTAAGAGCCAGAAAAGAAGAGAGAAAGAGCAAACAGTTATGGCAATAATACGGGGGTTGGTGGGGGGGGGGGGTGCTATTTATAGAAAAAGTAATTAGGGGGCCAAGCTGTCCAATCAGCCCAGCTCGCCATCCCAGCCCGCCAACCCCCAGCTCGCCGACTTCCAGCGCGCTCCAACCAAGGCTAAACCAAATAAGAAGCAATATGATTATTACTATTATTCAAACACGGGCCACACCCAAGAATGTTCGAAGTTATTTATTACAACAATCTAGTGCAGGAATAAAGAAGTGAGGCGCGTGGGCATGGGAAAACTAGGAGGCGAGTGCCGGTCGGCTCGACAAGGGAGTCGCCTTTTATCTACCCTGGCCTCGCAGCCCCCGCCCCCAGACTGCCGCAAACGGAGCAACTCATGGATCCTCCCCGAATTCCTCTGCATCGCTGAGAGGACAACGTCGATCTCTTCCAGAAGCTGGGAAGGAGACAGCAACTCGCCAGCCTAGCTGCCTCGCACTTCGTCAGCAAGCCGAACATAGTCTCATTGCAGCGGCTCGTTGACTTCCTGCACCTCGCACAGCCCGCACACCAGTTTCTTGAAAAGCTTAACCCCCTCCTGGTCAGCTCGTTTTGCTCCACTTCAGGGCTGAGGTAAGAGTCCAGTGAGCTCGGGGAGGGGAGAGTAATGGGTTGCCTGCAAAGATTCCTCTACAGCGGATTGGCTGGGGGGAACTGCAAAGATGAGCATCAGCAAGGGGAGGCATGCTGGAAAGTCGCGTAACAAGGATCCAGGCGAAATTTACCTTATGAGCTCGGCAACTCAAAGGAGATGCGGGGAGGGACAAACCTCAGGTCCTTCCCGCGACCTGGGCCACGCGCTCCTAGAGAGATAAGCTCGAATCCCGTGATGGGGATGGTCTCCACACCCTCCCCCATGGTCACAACTGCTCGCTGAGGAGAGGGGGCGCGCACCGGCGAGTTTGGCCTTTATGAGCTCATCCCCAAGGTCCCAAAGGGAGGGGACGAGTCCCGGGGACGGTTCTCCGGAGTCATGAATCGCGAGTCCCCAAGTGTGGTCTTGGCTCGCGGGGTGGTGTCTCGCGGAGCGACAACCCCCCCCCCCCCCATGCCATCGAGCGGGCTATCCGGGCCATTGCATATTTCAACAATATTCTTGCCCTTTTTAGGGGCAGGCAGAGTGGAGTAGCCGGTCCCGTGCTCCAAGGTGGTCCTCAGGTCGTCATAAATGGGCTTGGCCGCTTGAGGAAATGGCTTCACCCTCTTGGAGCTGGGCTCGGCAGAGCCGCCCTGTGGGACAGCAGGCGGAACCGCAGTCAGGGAAGCTATACAAGCAGCTGAGGACTGGCGAGCTCGGTTAATGCGCTCTTGGATCCCCTTGGGAATCGGCATCTCGACAGGGCTATATCAAAGGGAATGGCAAAAGTCAGGCAGGTATGCAGGTGTATATATATAGCCGCAGGTGGATCCCACCCGAAGATTCCCGCCAGCCCAACCCGCGCTCGCCGAACACTTGGGGTTTGATGTTTCTTTCTGAGCTTTGCCAAGATCAAAAAGAGCGGGGATTGTGTACAACCCCATATCCGTCAAGCGGGGTGAACCAGGAACCAGGCCGGCCGGCTCAGATTACCAAGGTCCCAGGAGAGCTCAGTAGAGAAACCCAAGCGCGAGCTCGGAGTTCGTCGACCGCGAGCTCGGCATTCGCCGAGCTAAGCCAAGATTCGTCGAGCTGAGGTCGACTGACGGAGGTTGACTGATAGGCGAGCTCGCTGCCCCAACTCGCGCTCGCGCAAAATAGCTCGGCAATAGCAGGCGAGCAGGATCTGCTGAGGTGGCCAGGCTCCCCAGCTCGCCCAGATCTATGAGATACTTTTTACTATTTTTCCCCCGCTGGTCTGTCCATAGCCCTTCAAAACAGGGGAGTTTGGCTGTTGGCAGACCCAACCATGAGTTTTTTGGTAACTTCAGGTCAGTTCAGTTTGGTTATTGGCAGTTCAAATTCTGAAACCTATAAATAGGACCCAAGGGGTACCCAAGAAGGCAGGCTGCCTATGCTCTCTTGCTCCAGCTTTCAAGTACTTTTTGAGGGTACCTTATCTCGGCCTTTGGCTAAGGAGGGGAAGGGCTCTCAGATATTTCGGGTGGGTGGTGGGTCCTCCCTGCCAAGCCCTTGGGTAGATTCTCCCTTGTTTCTTTTGTTGTTTTGCTTACAGGAGTGAAGTAGGTACGCGATCACCCCTTCCCCGAGGGTGAACTCCACAGGAGACCGATTTTTGGTTTCAACAAATGAATCATATGAAAAGAAAGAGAAATAGATAGATGCAGCTGGACATTTACCTCCGATCAAGCTTGAAAGTTGAAGTCCAGCCAAGATTTCCTGAAGGCAAAGAAGGATAGCTGAAGCACTTCAAGATCAGTAAGGTTGTTCTCTACAAAATAGTTTAGCTGATTCATCTCATCAGCAAGGTGGAAGCCGCTCATCAGTTCATCAGTAAAATTGATAGATGTAGAAGAAGGCTGATTCCTTCTACATCAAGCGAGCTGGACTGAAATCTGCTCAGTCCAGCAAAGTAAACTTAGAGTTATTTCTCTGAGTCAGTTATTTTATTTTCTTCAACTGACTGTATTTATTTCCTGTACGATTCAGGTTTCCTGAATCTGAGTGTAGGGCACTTTGTGTAAGACCCCCCTCCCCCTTACCAAGGAGGGCTACCGGGTCTTATGCCCAGAACCGCCGTCTTACGGTGGCACTAACTCACGGGTTAGTCGACACCGCAACACGCCGATTCTGCCGGCTAGTACGATCATAAACCTGTAGGCCAATATGAGAAGAAGAAGTAATCTATATATGTAAAACTACCAGTCCACAAGCCACAATACAATCATGAAAAGAAATGAATAGTACATCATAATAGTCCACAACAAACAAATGAAAGAGTAAAAAGGGCTTATGCCCAGTACATCAAATCTCTCTCTCACAAAATCATAAATGCGGAAGCTACACTAGAACATCAAGACTCGTCCCACCTGAGGACGCACAGTAGTGGTAGTAGCCTGCTGAAGCGGTATCTGCTCCTCATGTCCTGCCTCCTCGACGTGCTGGTGCTCCATCTCCACGGGCTCCTAAAAATAGTTGGTCACCGACCATTAGTCAAAAAGACTAAGTCGTTTCCTCCGCACCTCGCCCCGCAGATCCTAGGCACCGAGCGGGAGGACGAAGCGGAGGACAACAAGGGGTAGCAAAATGGAAGCAGGTGACAATATCTATCTAGAGTGGTACTAAGTATTGAAATTCTACTCTAGCAATGCTAAGTACAGTACAAGTAGTAAGTAAGAGCGGTGCAGTAAAGGAAAGTAAAGAAACAGCAGTATGAACAAGTAAATAAGCTAAGCTACCACTAAGCTATCACCACAAACGTACCCTAACTTATATAAATGCCCATACAAATATATAAGTTAGGATTTCCAGGAAATTTAACTTATCATATAAAAGATCCCATACTAATTTATATGATAAGGATCTATGAAGCGTATGACCAAATATGAATGAATGATATGATGCAATTTTATGCGCAGGCAAGTGCAACTCACACACAACGACTCTGTGATCACAGACCTTCAGTTCCCACTTTTTGAGAGCTAGCATCACTCTCGGGTACCACCGCTGTGGCTACGGCAGCAGCGGAGCGGGCGTCTCCGCTTCTAGACCGGTATGCACACTACAAAGCCTTAGACCCTCTCATACGCCTCTGTACACGTCCAAGGTGCACTCTAGAGTCTCGCGTACGTACTTTGCTGACAAACCCGTCAGTCTTGTTGGGTCGGATGTGTGTTATCGGGGTCGTCCTCCAGACCGCAGTGTAAAACAACCCACTGGCCCCTCTAACTCCCACAACCGCCTGGTGCACCGTACTGCCATCGGTGTGACGAACGGCCAGTACCGCATGCCACGCCACGATATTTATGCACATGCAAGTAATTCATAACGAGCCTCCCGCTCGCAGGACCAAAACCCGTCCTGAATCCCTCAAACCCAAACCCGGGTGAGAACGCACATTAGTGCCTTTGTGTCAACTCCTCAAACCCAAACGGGTGAGCATATATCATGAATCTCTCTAGCCCCCACACGGGCGAGAAGGTACAACAATGTCCTAACCTATTAAACTACTCTTGTCTACGGTTTATTATACTTAGAGATTTAAGGTTAATCCCAGGACTGCCCCGGTATTCCCTGTGAAGGGCTCTCAAGGGGCACTAGGAACTGTGTTGGGATTACGCCCAGCGTTCCCTTTCGCAAGGATATTTATTTTAGTTGATGGCTACCCATGTATCTCCCCAGCTCTCCTTATTGCTTTAGTACAACCTAGTGACTTAAGGCGTTACCGGGAAGCCGACGGTCTTCCGCCGACTCCCACTCTAGTTGCTAACTAAGACTTGCACTTTTGATCCCTCACTAAGACAACTCTACCCACCAGGGTTACTCATGTTGAACTCTCTCTTATTTCTGCCGATAATCAATCCCCTGGTAATCCCCTAAGGCAAGACCTATTTGTGTTATATGCAGACCATGACCTATGATTACCCTAAAAATGTGATCTTCCAAACCTTAAGGCAACTTGCCTCTAAATATTTATCCTAAGGTGTTATGGACTAAGGGAACTACTCTAAGAATTCTCATAATTTTCCTTGGCCAAATAGTCCTTTAATTAATTCTTTTAATTTAAATGCTAGGTCACTTTACACATGAAGTAGTTTGATTAAGTATCCACTGACCTAGGGAATTTTTCCTGAGATGTATATTGACAAAATATTGCTGCCTACAGAATTTCATAATTTTCCTTAAATTATTTATTATCATTTTCTATTTAATATCAATTCCACACAAATTCCATTTTCCAAATGATGTATAGGTATTATGTACTCAAAAATTCCAGAAAACTTACAGAACTGTTAGGACACTAATTTATGACTATTGGCAGAGTATCATCAACATTTATTGTAAAATGGCCTATAGGATTCCATTATAAGATATTTACCAAAATGCCATTGTACTAATTTAACACAAACAATGCATCCATTAATTCTGAGAAATTTATGCAAAACTAATAATAACATTTTATAGCAGTAGAATAAATTCCAAATTTTTCAGAGGTATAAATCCATCATTTCAAGGATTAACAAGATAAGGGTAAAATGGGGAATTTAGGGTATCTACTCCAAAAGTTCTTCAAAACAGAGAAATCATATTTTTCCTAAGTCAAATGTGATGTTATCTATGCCTTGGCAAAGTTGTTTGGATTTGTACTTGAATAAATCCTATTTTCCAATTTTATTTCCAAAATAGCTATATTTAAAATAAATTCCAATAAATGGAATTTTGATTCCAAAAATTCCATCATTAATTTGAGGGATGAAATTTACCCTAATGAACCACTGTAAATAATTTCATGACCCTTGCATGTCATCATTGGGCTAAATACACCAATTTGCATTTTTGTTATTTGCACACCAAGGCTTAACATAGGCTAGCACATTCAAGTGGATTCTCCAACATGCAATGAACCCAAGGTGCTGAAAATTTTATCATGCACCAAGGATGACCCCACTGACCTACCACCAAAATTTGGGGCCATGGGGAGGAGTAGAGCTCCATATATGTCATTTATTTATATTTTGCTATTTTACCAAAAAATATAGGAAAATATTCTCTAAAAATTCCTACAGTTTGGCAGGAGCTAAGTATGCCCTAATCATGCATGTGCCCAAAATTTGGGGCCATGGTGACTAATATTGTGACCAGGGCATCCAATTTAATTTCTGCCCTACTTTAGGACCAGTCCTAGGAGAAATGTCCTACAGGACTGTACACTACACCAAAATGTATGTTTAGGGTGGCATATTAAAGGTAAGACCCTAGGCGACATTTTTCATTAAGGGGCTAAGGTCTGTAAATGCCTCTAAGAGGCCTAAAAGTAACATGCACGTGACAGCAAAAACAAGGACAGAAAATTAAATTTTGATGTAGCACGAATCTTAAAGCAGGATGGAGGGCATCTGTTCATCTTCCTCCTCCAGCCAATGGCCGAGATTGTCCCGACCTGGAGCACCTTCAAACCTCATTTCCCGGCCACCCCTTAGCCTCCACGGCCGGCTACCACCACCACCACCTCCGTTGAGGTGGTGGCCAACGTTTGGCGGCGAAATGGTGGCCGGAGGCGGCGGTTTCCGGCGAACTTGCACTCCATCAAAATTCCAAAATCCATGAAAAAGCTCACCTTGGATCTGGCTCATTTGAGCCCGATGTCTCGCCTAATAGATCTAGGAAACTAGTACGGGTAGAGATGAGGTGAAACGGACCTGGATTGGGGCTTGGCGGCGGGTTTGGCGGCGGTTGGCCATGGAAATTTTCCTCTCCGGCGAGCTTGCTCCCGAACCCGATTCTACACCAAAAGCTTCGATCCAGGTATCGAATTCCACTCCTTTGGACCTTCTGAAGCTAATGGGATGGTTGGTTTTGGCTGATATGGCTTGTATACAGAGATGCCATGATAGGAATTTCGGCCATGAGCTTTGGTTTCTCCTCCTTGGCTCCAAGTGGCATGAAATTGGGTTGGAATGGATGGTAATTGATGTGTGGGTTCAGATATGTGCTTGGGAAGAGAGGAGGAGGGCCACATGGCCTTCATCCCCATTTTCCCTCTCTTCTCTCTCCTCTTTTTCCCCTAATTTCCCAAACTACCCCCTTGCATGCAATCTCTCTCCTGATTTAGAGGGGTAGGACTGGTCTTGTTCACTTGGGCTGACTATGGGCCAATTTTGGTGGGCTTGGTCCAAGGGGAAATGGCTTGGCCTTCATTTCACTCCTTTAGGTCAATTTGTTGACTTGTTGACTTGGGGAGTTGACTTGGTCAACCATGGTGGGTGGACTGACCCTACTTGGTGGAAATGGGTCTAGTGGCACCACCCAACTTGGTTTGGGTCAAGGGGGTGCCCCACTTAGGTTAATTAGGCCTATGAGTGTGGGTTTGACCAAATTAAGCCCAAAGTTGACCTTGGTCAACTGGGGTCAAAATGTTGACCCAGTGACATACCCTAGGGTCCACTTAGATTGTTTTTAGGGTTAGGGCAATGTGGTGGGGTCATGGTGTGGCTAGGGTCCCCACTCAGGCTAGTTTGACCTAGTTTGACTAAGGACTTATAGTGGGCCCCACATGGCTACCACCCACTACCTAGGGTCAAACCTAGTTGATCTCCTCAAATCTCACCCCATGCCTAACCCAATCTAAGTTGAGGGGTCCAGAAGTAACATGGGATGTTACAAATTCCAATAAACAAGAAAATAATTTCGTCCCCGAAATTTATGTTCGGGTCTACGGGGTTCTAATTGCAAGAATCATCAAGAATTTTAAAGACATAACTTAAATGTACCTGATGCGAATAGCTCCGGGTGTTGCTCCAGCATCAGATCTCTCGGCTCCCAAGTGTGCTCCTCTCGTCCATGGTTGGACCACAGCACCTTCACAAGAGGGACCTTCTTCTTCCGCAACACTCGGATGGCTGTATCATCAATCCGGATCGGCTCCAATCTCACTGATCTGTCAGGCTCTACCGGTCCGGCTGTAGTAGTGATGTGCTGCTCCGGCCGAAGGAGAGCTCTTCGCAAGGAAGAGACATGGAAGACGTCATGCAATGCACCCAACTCCGGTGGCAGCTGCAGTCGGTAAGCCAAGGGGCCGATCCGCTCCAGGATCAGGTATGGCCCCATGTATCGTGGACTGAGCTTCTTGTGCCTCCGCACCCGAGAAACACCGTGTACTGGACGTATCTTCAAGAATACCCTGTCTCCAACCTGGAACTCCACCTGCCGGTGCCGAGCATCATAATACTTTGCCTGCCTGCTCTGGGCCTCCAGTAGCCGATCCCTGATCAATTGAATCTGAGCCTCAGTGTCCTCTATATAATCAGTTCCCAGAGCCCTGGTATCCACATCCTGTACCCATGATAGTGGTGTCCGGCATCTCCTCCCATAAAGTGCCTCGTAAGGAGCCATCCTGATGCTAGCCTGGTGGCTGTTATTATACGAGAACTCGATCAATGGCAGCAGCCTCTCCCAAGGCCTCCCCGTATCTAATATGCATAATCTGAGCAGGTCCTCCATGGTCCGGATGGTCCGCTCTGTCTGTCCGTCGGTCTGCGGGTGGAAGGCGGTACTAAAGGTAAGTCGAGATCCCAAATAAACATGCACGGCCCTCCACTCGCTCGAAGTGAACCGACCATCACGGTCCGAAACAATAGTCCTGGGGATACCATGATATCTGATGTACTGCTCCACAAATAGTCTCACCAGGACTGCAACTGGGGCATCCTTCCGAACTGGAATAAACCGCGCTACCTTGGTCAATCTGTCCACTATAACCCATATAGAATCATGCCCAGAGTGGGAGCGAGGCAATCCGTGTACAAAGTCCATAGCAATGTCCTCGAACTTCCACTCTGGAACTGGCAGTGGCTGTAGTAAACCTCCCGGGCTCTTGCATTCTGCCTTCACACGCTGGCAGGTCTCGCAATGGGTCACAAAATCCGTGATCTCCCTCTTCATCCCGGGCCAATACATAGATCTCCGCAAATCTGCCCACATCTTGGTGATGCCGGGGTGCACTGAATATCTCGAGCAATGTGCCTCTCGGAGTATGTCCTCCCGGATACTGCCTCCTGCTGGTATGTAGATGCGTCCCCGGAACCTAAGAAGATCATCATGTAGCATGTAGTCCTCGACCCTGCCCCTCTCTAAGGCACTGAAAATCGGCTGTAACGCAGCATCCAGCCTCTGATGTGCTCGGATGCGCTCCTGTATATCATCGCCGCTGATCACTGAGCTCAAATACTCTCTATATACGACTGGCTCGGTCTCGGACACCATGGTGATGTGCATGTCCTCCATCATCTGTAGCAGCTCTAAAGACATCAATCGGGGCTCCGGTCCAGAAGTGCCGGCCCTCCTGCTTAAGGCATCCGCAACCGTGTTCGCTTTCCCCGGGTGATAGTGGATCTTGTAGTCATAATCACAGAGGAACTCCAGCCACCTCCTCTGTCTCAGGTTTAGGTCCTTCTGCGTATCAATATACTTGAGATTCTTGTGATCTGAAAAGATGTAACAATGAATCCCGTATAAATAATGTCTCCATATCTTTAGGGCGAAAACCACAGCCCCGAGCTCTAGATCATGTACTGGATAGTTATGCTCATGCTTCTTCAACTGTCTCGAAGCATAAGCAATAATGTGTCCATGCAGCATCAGGACTGCACCCATCCCCTGATAAGAGGCGTCCATGTAGATCTGGAATCCTTCGCTCCCAGATGGAAGCGCAAGAATGGGGGATGAGATGAGTCGGTCCTTCAGCTCCTGAAAAGCCGTCTCACACCGCTCTGACCAAACAAAATCTGCATCCTTCTTCGTCAAGGACGTGAGGGGGAGTGCTATCCTCGAGAACCCCTCCACGAACTTGCGGTAATAGCCTGCTAGTCCCAAGAAACTGCGGATGTCAGATGCGGTCTTCGGCCGTGGCCAATCCCTCACTGTCTCTATCTTGGCCGGGTCCACTGCTAACCCAGCCCCACTGATCGTGTGTCCCAGGAAAGCCACCTCCTGCAACCAGAACTGGCACTTCGAAAATTTTGCGTACATCTGTGTCTCCCTCAGCCTCTGCAAGACCTGTGCCAAGTGCTCCGTATGCTCCTCCTGAGTCCGAGAATATATAAGGATGTCGTCGATGAACACAATCACGAAGCGGTCTAAGAAAGGCTCGAATACACGGTTCATTAGACTCATGAATGCAGCAGGAGCATTCGTGAGCCCAAAAGGCATCACCGTGAACTCGTATAGTCCATAGCGCGAACTGAATGCCGTCTTCGGTATGTCCTCTTCCCTGATACGGAGCTGATAGTAGCCGGATCACAAATCTAACTTGGAGAACCAGAATGCTCCCTGTAGCTGGTCAAATAACTCATCTATCCGAGGCAGAGGATAGGTGTTGCGGACCGTCAACCTGTTCATCTCCCGGTAATCTATACATAATCGCAGTGATCCGTCCTTTTTCTTCACAAAGAGAACTGGCGCTCCCCATGACGATGAACTAGGCCGCACAAATCCTGACTCGACTAGCTCCTGTAGTTGAGTCCTGAACTATGCTAACTCCCTAGGAGCCATCCTGTAGGGTGCCCTGGACACCGGCCTCGCTCCCGGTACTAGCTGAATCCTGAAATCCAAGTCTCTAGCAGGTGGTAGCCCGGGCAATTTCTCCGGGAACACGTCGGAGAAATCCCGGACCACCGGAATATCTGAGATAGTCGCCTCTGTTCCCACCATCTCGAAGCAGACAATATAGACTTCTTCACCCTGCTCATGGGCCTTCACAGCCTGTATAGAAGATAATAGTAGGTGGCAGATAGGCTGGATACCTTCAACGATAACATGAGAGTCGCCATGTCTTAGCGTGATCCTCCTGGACGGGCAATCTATCTGGGCATGGTTCCGATGCAACCAGGCCATGCCCAAGATCAAATCAAAGTCCTGCAGCTTCAGAATAGTTGTCGGCGCCTCAAATGCCTTGCCGCCAATCTCGGCCTCCATATCGCAATGTGCAGTGGTCCGCAGTTCCGACCCATCGGGTAGACGTACCCTCATCTCTAGTCCAGGGAACCTCTCCACGCCTTCGAGTCCGTCGATGAAGGCCTCGGATACGAACGAGTGTGAAGCACCCGTGTCGAAGAGAGTATGAGCGGGCTTGCCGCTGATCATAACTATGCCTGAGGTTTGTTTATGTGAAAGTTAATTGTTGTCCTATAGTTCCAGGTATTATATATATATCTTTGAAAATTCAAGAAATTTCATAATTAACTTCAAGTACCTGTGATAACCTCCTCGGGATTCCTCGGCTCTGTGAGGTCCAAGGCGTATATCTGCTCCTGCTCGCGTCTCCTGCCGTGATATCCCCGACCTCGGCCTCGTCCTCGGCCTCGTCCTCGGCCCTGCTGTACTGGGGCCACTGGAGGTGGAGGAGGAGGAGGGGGATGGAATTGGTGCGGGCACTCCGACCTGATGTGCCCGGGCTGGCGGCATCCGTAACAAACCACTTGTTGGTGGACTCGGTCATCCTGTCTCCTCGGATCATGCATCTGTAGAGGTGGGGGAGCCAATGCTGGAGGAGGTACCTGCTCCTGCCTGAAGTTGGGACGACGACGTCCCCCACCCCTCCTGTATCCGATGGTCCTGCCTCTCTGAGAGCCCCTACTGCTCTCACCTGATGTCGATCCATCAAATGGTCTCTTCCCTCCGGCTCGCACCATCAGCTGGTCAGCCTCCAGCTTCTTCGCCATCTCGATGATCTGCCTGGATGTGCCATGAGAAATGAATAGCAAAGCCTGCCTCAAATCATCCCTGAGGCCCCGGTAGAACCTCTTCGCATACCTCCTATCGTCGGTGTCCTGAATCCCCGCGAACCTGGCCAAGTGGGAGAACTCTCTCTGGTACTCTATCACTGATCTAGTCCCCTGCTTGAGGTTCAAAAACCTCTCCTCCAAAGCATCTCTGTCCGTAGTAGAAACGAAGTGCTCCAGAAACACATCGCCAAACTCCTCCCAAGATATCTCTGACAGCTTAAAGTCCGCATAAGTAGACTCCCGGACTAATTTCCACCATCTCTTTGCATGAGCCTCTAGCACAGAGGTGGCTAGAGGTACTGCCTGGCCGACTGGGCAGCTGATGCCCGCTAAGATCTCGTGTATGGCCTCCAGCCATTCTTCCGTCTTCACCGCATCCTCTGTCCCATGGTACGTCGGTGGGGACAGGCTCTTGAATGCACTCAGCCAGCTCGACCCCGGATTTGGCTGTGGAGCCGGGACTTGCTGGGCTCTAAAGGCATCCAAAATCGCCGTCAGGGTCTGCCCCATCTCCGTATGTAGGAATGGAGTGGCAGCTGGAGGGGGAGGAGCCACATTTTGCGGCGCTGCGACCTGTGGAGGTTGCATAAAGGTAAGGTTAAAGCAGAATTGGCCTAACAAATTGTACTTTGTGGACCATTTATGTGACTTTACACATGGGCACACCACTGCTTCCGCTGCATAGTTTGTCCGCAAACTAATGCTCGGGCGGGGGTGGTCCCATGTTGTGGACTTCATTCTCATATGATCGTTGTTCAAGTGATACCAGTTTGTAAGACCCCCCTCCCCCTTACCAAGGAGGGCTACCGGGTCTTATGCCCAGAACCGCCGTCTTACGGTGGCACTAACTCACGGGTTAGTCGACACCGCAACACGCCGATTCTGCCGGCTAGTACGATCATAAACCTGTAGGCCAATATGAGAAGAAGAAGTAATCTATATATGTAAAACTACCAGTCCACAAGCCACAATACAATCATGAAAAGAAATGAATAGTACATCATAATAGTCCACAACAAACAAATGAAAGAGTAAAAAGGGCTTATGCCCAGTACATCAAATCTCTCTCTCTCACAAAATCATAAATGCGGAAGCTACACTAGAACATCAAGACTCGTCCCACCTGAGGACGCACAGTAGTGGTAGTAGCCTGCTGAAGCGGTATCTGCTCCTCATGTCCTGCCTCCTCGACGTGCTGGTGCTCCATCTCCACGGGCTCCTAAAAATAGTTGGTCACCGACCATTAGTCAAAAAGACTAAGTCGTTTCCTCCGCACCTCGCCCCGCAGCTCCTAGGCACCGAGCGGGAGGACGAAGCGGAGGACAACAAGGGGTAGCAAAATGGAAGCAGGTGACAATATCTATCTAGAGTGATACTAAGTAATGAAATTCTACTCGAGCAATGCTAAGTACAGTACAAGTAGTAAGTAAGAGCGGTGCAGTAAAGGAAAGTAAAGAAACAGCAGTATGAACAAATAAATAAGCTAAGCTACCACTAAGCTATCACCACAAACGTACCCTAACTTATATAAATGCCCATATAAATATATAAGTTAGGATTTCCAGGAAATTTAACTTATCATATAAAAGAGCCCATACTAATTTATATGATTAGGATCTATGAAGCGTATGACCTAATATGAATGAATGATATGATGCAATTTTATGCGCAGGCAAGTGCAACTCACACACAACGAGTCTGTGATCACAGACCTTCAGTTCCCACTTTTTGAGAGCTAGCATCACTCTCGGGTACCACCGCTGTGGCTACGGCAGCAGCGGGGCGGGCGTCTCCGCTTCTAGACCGGTATGCACACTACCAAGCCTTAGACCCCTCTCATACGCCTCTGTACACGTCCAAGGTGCACTCTAGAGTCTCGCGTACGTATTTGCTGACAAACCCGTCAGTCTTGTTGGGTCGGATGTGTGTTATCGGGGTCGTCCTCCAGACCGCAGTGTAAAACAACCCACTGGCCCCTCTAACTCCCACAACTGCCTGGTGCACCGTACTGCCATCGGTGTGACGAACGGCCAGTACCGCATGCCCCGCCACGATATTTATGCACATGCAAGTAATTCATAACGAGCCTCCCGCTCGCAGGACCAAAACCCATCCTGAATCCCTCAAACCCAAACCCGGGTGAGAACGCACATTAGTGCCTTTGTGTCAACTTCCTCAAACCCCAAACGGGTGAGCATATATCATGAATCTCTCCAGCCCCCACACGGGCGAGAAGGTACAACAATGTCCTAACCTATTAAACTACTCTTGTCTACGGTTTATTATACTTAGAGATTTAAGGTTAATCCCAGGACTGCCCCCGGTATTCCCTGTGAAGGGCTCTCAAGGGGCACTAGGAACTGTGTTGGGATTACACCCAGCGTTCCCTTTCGCAAGGATATTTATTTTAGTTGATGGCTACTTATGTATCTCCCCAGCTCTCCTTATTGCTTTAGTACAACCTAGTGACTTAAGGCGTTACCGGGAAGCCGACGGTCTTCCGCCGACTCCCACTCCAGTTGCTAACTAAGACTTGCACTTTTGATCCCTCACTAAGACAACTCTACCCACCAGGGTTACTCATGTTGAACTCTCTCTTATTTCTGCCGATAATCAATCCCCTGGTAATCCCCTAAGGCAAGACCTATTTGTGTTATATGCAGACCATGACCTATGATTACCCTAAAAATGTGATCTTCCAAACCTTAAGGCATCTTGCCTCTAAATATTTATCCTAAGGTGTTATGGACTAAGGGAACTACCCTAAGAATTCTCATAATTTTCCTTGGCAAAATAGTCCTTTAATTAATTCTTTTAATTTAAATGCTAGGTCACTTTACACATGAAGTAGTTTGATTAAGTATCCACTGACCTAGGGAATTTTTCCTGAGATGTATATTGACAAAATATTGTTGCCTACAGAATTTCATAATTTTCCTTAAATTATTTATTATCATTTTCTATTTAATATCAATTCCACACAAATTCCATTTTCCAAATGATGTATAGGCATTATGTACTCAAAAATTCCAGAAAACTTACAGAACTTTTAGGACACTAATTTATGACTATTGGCAGAGTATCATCAACATTTATTATAAAATGGCCTATAGGATTCCATTATAAGATATTTACCAAAATGCCATTGTACTAATTTAACACAAACAATGCATCCATTAATTCTGAGAAATTTATGCAAAACTAATAATAACATTTTATAGCAGTAGAATAAATTCCAAATTTTTCATAGGTATAAATCCATCATTTCAAGGATTAACAAGATAAGGGTAAAATGGGGAATTTAGGGTATCTACTCCAAAAGTTCTTCAAAACAGAGAAATCATATTTTTCCTAAGTCAAATGTGATGTTATCTATGCCTTGGCAAAGTTGTTTGGATTTGTACTTGAATAAATCCTATTTTCCAATTTTATTTCCAAAATAGCTATATTTAAAATAAATTCCAATAAATGGAATTTTGATTCCAAAAATTCCATCATTAATTTGAGGGATGATATTTACCCTAATGAACCAATGTAAATAATTTCATGACCCTTGCATGTCATCATTGGGCTAAATACAACAATTTGCATTTTTGCTATTTGCACACCAAGGCTTAACATAGGCTAGCACATGCAAGTGGATTCTCCAACATGCAGTGAACCCAAGGTGCTGAAAATTTTATCATGCACCAAGGATGACCCCACTGACCTACCACCAAAATTTGGGGCCATGGGGATGAGTAGAGCTCCATATATGTCATTTATTTATATTTTGCTATTTTACCAAAAAACTATAGGAAAATATTCTCTAAAAATTCCTACATTTTGGCAGGAGCTACGTATGCCCTAATCATGCATGTGCCCAATATTTGGGGCCATGGTGACTAATATTGTGACCAGGGCATCCAATTTAATTTCTGCCCTACTCTAGGACCAGTCCTAGGAGAAATGTCCTACAGGACTGTACACTACACCAAAATGTATGTTTAGGGTGGCATATTAAAGGTAAGACCCTAGGATACATTTTTCATTAAGGGGCTAATGTCTGTAAATGCCTCTAAGAGGCCTAAAATTAACATGCAAGTGACAGCAAAAACAGGGACAGAAAATTAAATTTTGATGTAGCACGAATCTTAAAGCAGGATGGAGGGCATCTGTTCATCTTCCTCCTCCAGCCAATGGCCGAGATTGTCCCGACCTGGAGCACCTTCAAACCTCATTTCCCGGCCACCCCTTAGCCTCCACGGCCGGCTACCACCACCACCACCTCCGTTGAGGTGGTGGCCAACGTTTGGCGGCGAAATGGTGGCCGGAGGCGGCGGTTTCCGGCGAACTTGCACTCCATCAAAATTCCAAAATCCATGAAAAAGCTCACCTTGGATCTGGCTCATTTGAGCCCGATGTCTCGCCTAATAGATCTAGGAAACTAGTACGGGTAGAGGTGAGGTGAAACGGACCTGGATTGGGGCTTGGCGGCGGGTTTGGCGGCGGTTGGCCATGGAAATTTTCCTCTCCGGCGAGCTTGCTCCCGAACCCGATTCTCCACCAAAAGCTTCGATCCAGGTATCGAATTCCACTCCTTTGGACCTTCTGAAGCTAATGGGATGGTTGGTTTTGGCTGATATGGCTTGTATACAGAGATGCCATGATAGGAATTTCGGCCATGAGCTTTGGTTTCTCCTCCTTGGCTCCAAGTGGCATGAAATTGGGTTGGAATGGATGGTAATTGATGTGTGGGTTCAGATATGTTCTTGGGAAGAGAGGAGGAGGGCCACATGGCCTTCATCCCCATTTTCCCTCTCTTCTCTCTCCTCTTTTTCCCCTAATTTCCCAAACTACCCCCTTGCATGCAATCTCTCTCCTAATTTAGAGGGGTAGGACTGGTCTTGTTCACTTGGGCTGACTATGGGCCAATTTTGGTGGGCTTGGTCCAAGGGGAAATGGCTTGTATTTCACTCCTTTAGGTCAATTTGTTGACTTGTTGACTTGGGGAGTTGACTTGGTCAACCATGGTGGGTGGACTGACCCTACTTGGTGGAAATGGGTCTAGTGGCACCACCCAACTTGGTTTGGGTCAAGGGGTGCCCCACTTAGGTTAATTAGGCCTATGAGTGTGGGTTTGACCAAATTAAGCCCAAAGTTGACCTTGGTCAACTGGGGTCAAAATGTTGACCCAGTGACATACCCTAGGGTCCACTTAGATTGTTTTTAGGGTTAGGGCAATGTGGTGGGGTCATGGTGTGGCTAGGGTCCCCACTCAGGCTAGTTTGACCTAGTTTGACTAAGGTCTTATAGTGGGCCCCACATGGCTACCACCCACTACCTAGAGTCAAACCTAGTTAATCTCCTCAAATCTCACCCCATGCCTAACCCAATCTAAGTTGAGGGGTCCAGAAGTAATATGGGATGTTACACTTTGTGCCCGAGGTATGTGACAAATTTGTCAGTGATGTAGGTTCCCTGTTGAGGCACTGAGGTAGGATCCCAGTGAGGATCTGAGTTGTAGGTCTTAAGTGCCTGAGGTAGGAGAGTGCTGCTCCTTGAGGTCAGATCCAAGTGTGGATCTTAGGTAGGGCTATCCTGCCAGCCTGAGTGTTGGGCCTTGTGCCTGAGGTAGGTGACTGAAGAGTCACTGAGCTATAGGTGACAAGTTTGTCACTGAGATTGTAGGACTTGGGGGAGGCTGGGCTATAGGTACCTGAAAGGGTACTGAGTTGCAGGAGTACTGCAGTACTCTGCGAGTAGGGTCGTGTGCCTGAAGCTGTACGGCTGAAGAGCCAGAGTGTAGGCCTTAGAAATAAGGCTGAGGTAGTTGATCTCTGGATCACTGAGCTGTAGGAGTTCTGCAGAGCTCTAATGTAGGAACCCTTATGGTTCTGAGTTGGATTCTATGAAGAATCTGTTTCTAAGGCTGAGGGCCTGAGGTGTATACTCTAAGGAGCATAAGTGAAGGAGTTTGTGTCGAGTCCAACAAATAAGTTGGATAGGTGGAGAGAGAAAGTGGATGTACCCAATTGGGGAACCACTATAAATTCTGGTGTTTGCTGTGTGTGCTTGTTTTTTTTGTGATTGCAAGAATTAAGGACAAGCTCTAGATAGAACAAGTTGAAAACATCAAAAGATTTATTAAAATCTCAAAGACCTATTCACCCCCTCTAGGTGATTAGCTAACCTAAAGTTAAATAACTTTCAAACATAAGGAGTGGAGCTCAATGAGGTTTCAAGTTCGTAGAAAGGAAAAGCACTACAATGGGCTGTTGGTAGCTATTGTAGATGATGGGGACTATTCTATTGCCAGAATAGGAATTAGAGCCCCACTGTCCTCTATGTTCAGTGACAGTGATTTATAAGGTGATGATGATGAGGAAGTGAAAGTCTATGTTTCAAGGATAGCTAAATCACCCAGAGGGGGGGGGGGGTGAATAGGGTATTGGTCTCTTTTAAGTTCTTTTTGTTGTTTCTTTACTAAGTGATCTAAAGTTGTCCTTAGTACCTGCAATATAAATGGAGAACAAACAACACAACACAACACACAGTGATTTATATTGGTTCCCCAATTGGGTACATTCACTTTCCCTCCCACATATCCAACTGATTTGTTGGACTAGGCACAAACTCCTCCAAACTTCTCCTAAGAGCTTACACCTCAGACCCCTCAGGATCTCTAAGTATTCTCCAAGACTTACTTCTCAGCCACAAAGGTCTATAACTCAGTGGTCAGCAGACCACCTACCTCAGGCTGTTAAGCCCTGCACTCAGTTTGGGAGGACAGCCTTTCCTCAGATCCACAAAGGATCCTACCTTAGAGCTCTGTAGTGCTCCTACACTCAGTAACCCTCCAGCCACCTACCTCAGCATTATCTCTAAGGACTACAACTCAGGCTTCTCAGCCCTACAACTTCAGGAACAAGGCCCTACTCTCAGAGTACTGCAACTCTCCTATAGCTCAGTACTCAACAGGTACCTACCTCAGTGCCCTTCCAGGAACCTATAGCTTAGTGACAAGCTTGTCACCTATCTCAGGCCAAAAGGCCATACACTCAGATCCACACATGGATCCTACCTCAGGGAGCAGCACTCTCCTACCTCAAGCAATTAAGCCCTACAACTCAGATCCGCACTTGGATCCTACAGGATGAAGGTGGGTTGATTGATATTCTTGACACAAGAGATATTTCTCTGTGTCAAGATTCTTGACTGAGATAGACTCAGCCCAACAATGACTACAAGAATTTATTTTCTGAGTCTACCTTCATTGAACTAAGAAGTACTTAGTCCTAACTACTTCCACAACAACAAGAAATTACGTGAGCTGGAAGTGACTTGCAGAGCAAAGTTCTCCCTCTTTCTGAATTGAGCCTGAAGCTCAGCCCTAACTACTCCTTCACAACACCAGAGATTCTTTCTGCTGGTCAGTGAAGTTACTACAGCTATTTGCTGCTACCTGAGCTGAGAAAATCTCAGCTCTAACTTTGCATACAAGGATGGCTCTGCCTCTTCTTCCTTTCCTAGGCTGAGGTGATTCAGCTCTGACTTTACCTCTTGTGGATAAGTCCCTTAAATCTTCTATCAGATCTCTGCTTCTTCAAGCTTCTTCTCTTTATAACTTCTAGATTAAAATCTTCAGGAATCTTGTACAGCTGGAACTGTAAAGAACTTGCAGCAAGGGTCGACCCTTAGCTTCTACCTCTTTCCTCAGAGAAATACTTTGGACTAGCTTGCTGGTGCAGTTGAAGATCACACCAGCTATCTTACTGTTGATGATGTTAATATCAACAACTAACTTTGCTCTTCGTCTTGCTGACTTGAGCTTCCTGTTCTTCACCTCAACAACAATGGCGGAGAAGAAGTATCTCTTTTCTTTTCTCTGAAAAGCTATCTTGCTCTGTACGCCTTTTTCCTTTTATTGATTTTGACCCAATGGCTCTTGATCAGTGGGCCCCACATATTTAATGTCTAGCATCAACTTTACTTTAATGCAAACTGTCGTACAGTAGCTCTGCGGAAACATTTGTCATGTACTATAGCCATCCCGCCACTTATTTGAAATATGTTGACTTGTTGACTTGCTGACGTCATCAGCTGTAGGCTTAGCAAAAAATCAAACAACATTAGCATAGGCTTTGAGTGAGTAAGCATCACTCAAAGCCAAAACACTTAGATAGATTTACTGTCTCAAGGCGTTGAGTGAGTAACCTTCACTCAACGCCAAGATACTTAGAATTGAAATCTATTTCTAGGCATTGAGTGATTCAGCTTCACTCAACGCCAACATGATTTATCATCTATCTGCTGTTTGGCATTAAGTGTGTGAGCATCACTCAACGACAAACTCCTTAGACAAAATTCTGTCTTCACTAGGCGTTGACAACGTTGAGTGAGCAACCTCCACTCAATGCTTTTTACATTAACCATTTTTCTGTTTAACCATCTCAGCGCTTTCTTGTTCTCTACTGAGACAAACACATATCTCAGCAGTTGTGCTGAGACAAACACTTATATTAGCAATTATGCTAAGACAAACACTTGTCTCAGCAGTTATGCTGAGACTAACACCTATCTCAACTATTATGCTGTGACTAACACTTGTCTCAACGGTTCTTTCTTCACAGCTGAGACTATTTTCTATCTCAACGGTTTCTTCTCAGCCGTCTCAATTCTTTCTTCTTCTCAGCTGAGACTATCTTCTGTCACAGCGGTTTCTTCTCAGCGGTTTTGCTGAGACTAACATTTCTCTCAGCACTTTTGCATTGAGCTTCTCAGCTGTCTCGACGCTTTTGCCTTAGGCGAAATCTTCCTGCTCCTCTGGTATTGAGAGTGTTGAGTGTGTCTTCAACACTCAACGCTTTTTTCCTTAGCCAAATTTTTGAACTTTGTTCAACTAACTGAACTGAGTTCGACGAATGACAAACTCATCTCGACGAACTCTGAACTCAGTTCGATGAATTTTCTGAACTAAGCTCGACGAACTCAGAGTCTCAAACTCTGAACTTAGCTCGATGAATGGTGAGCTCAACTCGACGAACTCTAAACTCAGTTCGACGAATTTTTGAACTGAGTTCTACTCACAGCCTTTTGCTGTATGGAGTTGAGTGTGTCTTCATCACTCAACGCCTCTGGACTTAGACAGATTTCTGTCAGCCCACATCATAGGTAAGAGTTTGCCTGACTTAGCACTTAGGCTACTTCCTGCCTTTCCATCATCTTCACTTTGAAACCACCTGTCACATCACTTAGACAACCTGTCTAGACTTGTTCCATGGAACATCCTGCACCTGATGAGCTTAAACAACATCAAATACAACTATGATCTTAGTGTTTATGGAGATGCCTCTTGAAATCTAATCTAGGGAACATTGTGGGCAATGGACCCAAAAATCTCCCCCTATTTGAATAAGACAGAATACCCAACAATACTAAGAGCATTATCATGATAGGTAGAATAATT
Organism: Platanthera guangdongensis; assembly: GCA_039583875.1. NCBI lineage: Eukaryota > Viridiplantae > Streptophyta > Magnoliopsida > Asparagales > Orchidaceae > Platanthera > Platanthera guangdongensis. The sequence continues at coordinate 78,417,461 of CM077162.1, read as the reverse complement.
TCATGCAGCTGTAGACATTTCTAGACACCTGCTAGCTTATGTTATATTAATACAATGTGCTCTAATTAATTGTATTGACTTAATAAGTTAAGTCAATGCATCCTCATACTACTTGAGCAATTGTTCAAGTAATATGAACTCTCCTTTCTACCACTTAATGTTTAAATAGAGCACCACTAAAAGCATTGCCCCATATATATTGCCGCATATCTCCCCATTTCTGTCTACTTTAATAGGTATATCTATTGAGGGAGTAGAAAGTATCATGGGAGAGATTATCTCTTGATCCTAGACAAAGTCCTATGTTGATACTACTAAGGAAATCATCCTAGTAATCAGTCTACTTGATTAAGAGTCATACCTTATGTGTTGATACATTGATACAACACAACAATGCAGCATTCGAGCTAGCTGCTAACATTGTTCTACTTACTGATGTTGTATCTATAGAATCAGCATCCACTTGTGGTGATATCATTGATACACCACATCACTGCCGCCCCTTGACACTTGAGTGAACCATGGATCCACTTGAGTTGGCTGCTAGTTGTTCCTCTTCTCGTAATCTCTCCTTTGGTCTATGCATTGTCTTTAAGACAAACTGATTAGCAGTTGTGACAGCTGATCTTCTGCAACAGCTTCCAACTCCCCCTCAACTGAGGCATCCTTTGTCAGATTCCTAGTAGACATTCTAGTATATGCCAGTCTTGGATACCACTTGATGATCTTAAAGGTCTTGATATTACATCAAAACTAATCTTCCATGGTGCTGATACTGGATTTACAGCCACTGTGCACAATAACTCCCTTGCACCTTGCACAGTCTCTTTTTGCTGAGCCAGATCTTCTCCCCTTCTTTAATAACAGACTTGCCTTAGGCTTCAGCTTTCAGATTAGTAGCACAAGAGTGTTTAGCCCACTGAGTACCACACTTGATCACCACTTGATCAATCCCTTCTTGGTTTCTGAATAGACAGGGAGGAGCTGGTCTGTTTTAATTCTTTTCTCCCCCTAGCTGATTACAACTGATACTAATGGTACAACTGCCAGCTTTCACTTCTCATGAGGCTGAATGTTCTCCTGTAGCTGTTGGACTTTGATACCATTTGAGCCTTGAATGATCTTTAAATGAATCATCCATAAACCCCACTGACTTGGCCATACCTTACTGCAATTTCAGATGATATTGAATCCTGAGCATACATTTCTCTTCAAGTTTCCTCTAAAGTGTCAAACAGCTGATGATAACACTTGAGAAACTTTTCAGCTGAGCATTATGTGTTCCTTCCTTGCTGCTCTCAGAAGAGCTACTTCTAGTGATTTTCCTCAGTGATGAGTACACCCTACTTGTTCTTCTCCTAATTTGCTGGTGTGGCAGCAAGACTTTGTCCAACCAAACATTCATGCAGGCTGGATCCAGCTGGCCTTCATCCATGATCATGGCCAGTTACCACTTTCATAGTGATTGTACCATTTGACTAGAGATCATATCTCTAGAGTAGATACAACTGACCCATCTTTCCCATGCCACTTGATACCACTTGTACCCTTCTTCAGGAATGTACACAACATCCTTATCCTTGGAAAATGATCCATAGGACAACTTCCTTGTTCCAGTCCAAGTTCAGGAATATCTTCTGTCCGAGTACCACATGGGGGATGGACACTTAGACCAACCTGCAAAATAGAATTATCTTACCTTAGGACCCTAATAGATATTGGGTCCTAGGTTCTGATTAGTCTGAAATCTGACTTGCCAACCTACAACATTTCTGACAGGTAGGCTATCTCTTGCTCTAGACATAGAAGGATTGTGCTAGCAATATAGGGCAAAATGCCCCACCTTTCTACAACACCAACACTCATGGATATTATATCTTCTTTTCTGAGCAGGCCTTGCAATGTGGTTAACTGCTGACTAAACAGAAGGAAGACGAGCAACAACTTTCATTAGGTTCCTTTCAACAAGGATCTGACTGAAGGTCACTCTTACAGCAGGCTTTCTTTGATTGCCTTGAATGGTATTTACAGCTGTCTTCTTTACAGAAGACAAGTTGTTTATATCATTAGAACAAGCCAAGTTTGGCTTACTGGTAGACTGACCCTTGGTCTGAGTCCTTACTGAATGGGCTTGATTGAAAGCAATTGCCTTATACTTGTGAGTTGGGGCTGAGGCACCAAATATAAATGGTCCAGTGTGGGCCATTTGTACTTCTTCATGGGGAGCTTTAAAGGCACTCATTCCCCTACCATTTCTTCTTCCGTTGGAAGATACTCTTGTATTCTTACAAGAAGAATTCCCATTTTCCCAGTGACCATGCATGCAGCCTTGGTCATACCTGTGAGAAGGGAGGATTACCTTATGAATGATTGACTGAGGAACTATATGAGCTTTGCCTTTCCCTTTGGAAAGATCAACTCTTGTGCTTCCCTTGACTACCAACTACTTCTTACCCTTTTGAGAGGAGAAGGACTCTATCAAGGTCAACACAACTTTAGGGTTGCTGAATTCAGCCACAACCCTTCTCTCCTTTAGGAGTTTCTCTTCAAGATCCAAAATGATCTTGTCCATCTGCCTTATGGTCTCAATTTGGATGATTGAGTTGACCTTTAGTTGGCTGACTTCCCTCACTTTCTGATCCAGTAAGGATGCTGTCTCAGACTGCTGGGCAGCAACTAGCTGAAGAGAGATAATCTCCTTAGCCGGCATCTTGGCCAACTTCTTGCTACTTCTCAAAGCATCCAAGATTTTACCATACTTGTCAAACAATTGATTGACCTGTACCTTAGATTCAGGGTCATCATCATCCCTGGATGTGGATGCATCAGAATTTGGACTGGTCACATGACCTGAGCAATAAGAAGATCTTGACAGATATTATACCTGATCTAGACCAGGCTGATCCTGGTAGCATTCTTCTTCTTCTATCATGTCAATTATCCCATAACAAATGCAATCATCATCTTCTTCATAATACACCTCTGAATCACTTTCTGATTGTGACAGAGGGGACCTGATCTCCATTCTAGCATCTGGAGGATTGACTTCTCCTGCTGCAACAACTTCATCTTTTGCAGCAGCAACTAGCCCAATGAAGGCTTCTTCTTCTTTAGACTCTGAACCACTATAAGAAAGACTGACTTCCTCTGTCCCTTCCATGTAGCCAGTGAGATAATCCCACATCTCCTTGGCTATCTTGCAGTGGACACACATCTGGAAGGTGGAGTTATCTATAGCACTTACCATGATGTGTTGTGCCCTCTTATCCATAGATGCCAAGTTGATTTAATCTTCAGACATCTCTGCATAACTCTTTGGGGTCTAGATGCTTGCATCTGATGTAGAGACCCTCATGGGAATGAAGTGTCCTTCTTGAATTGAAGCCAAGACTCTAGGATCCTGGCTTCCATGATCTGCCTGATCCTTTCTTCCCATGTCCCAAAGTTATCCTTGCTACAGACTTGAAGCTCCATTGAGCTCCACTCCTTATGGTCCTCTTTTGAACCCACCAATGCTAACCTTTTAGCTATCCTTTGAGGTCTACTCAGACTGTTAAGTCCTTTTTGAGTAACCTCCCTCTAATATAACTTGAAAGTCTATGTTTCAAGGATAGCTAAATCACCTAGAGGGGGGGGGGGGGGGGGCGTTAGTAGGTTATTGGTCTCTTTGAAGTTCTTTTTGCTATTTCCTTACTAAGGGATCTCGAGTTGTCCTTAGTACCTACAATATAAATGGAGAACAAACAATACAACACAACACATATTGATTTATAGTGGTTCCCCAATTGGATACATCCACTTTACCTCCCACCTATCCAACTGATTTGTTGGACTAGGCACAAACTCCTCCAAACTGCTCCAAAGAGCTTATACCTCAGATACCTCATGATCTCCAAGTCTCCTCCAAGACTTACTTCTCAGCCACAAAAGCCTACAACTCAGTGGTAAGCAGACCACCTACCTCAGGCTGTTAAGCCCTACACTCAGGCTGGGAGGACAGCCTTACCTCAGATCTACAGAGGATCCTACCTTAGAGCTTTGCAGTGCTCCTACACTTAGTGGCCCTCAAGCCAACTACCTCAGCCTTATCTCTAAGGCCTACAGCTCGGGCTTCTCATCCCTAAAACGTCAGACACAAGCCCCTACTCTCAGAGTGTTGCAACACTCCTATAGATCAGTACCCAACAGGTACCTACCTCAGTGCCCTTCCAGGCACCTACAGCTCAGTGACAAGCTTGTCACCTACCTCAGGCCAAAAGGCCCTACACTCAGATCCACACTGGGATCCTACCTCAGAGAGCAACACTCTCCTATCTTAGGAAATTAAGCCCTACAACTCAGATCCGCACTTGGATCCTATAGGATGAAGGTGGGTTGATGGATATTCTTAACACAAGAGATATTTATTTGTGTCAAGCTTCTTAACTGAGATAGGCTCAGCCCAACAATGACTACAAGAATTTATTTCCTGAGTCTACCTACACTGAACTAAGAAGTACTTAGTCCTAACTACTTCCACAGCAACACGTAATTACTTGAGTTGGAAGTGACTTGCAGAGCAAAGTTCTGCCTCTTCCTAAACTGAGCCTGAAACTCAGCCCTAACTACTCCTTCACAGCACCAGGGATTCTTCCTGCTGGTCGGTGAAGTTACTGCAGCTATTTACTGCTACAAGAGCTTAGAAAATCGCAGCTTTAACTTTGCATACAAGGATGGCTCTACCTCTTCTTCCTTTCCTAGGCTGAGGTGATTGAACCCTGACTTTGAATCCTGTGGATAAGTCCCTTGAGTCTTCTATTAGATCTCTGCTTCTTCAAGATTCTTCTCTTCATATCTTCTAGAATAAAATCTTCAGGATGCTTGTACAACTAGAACTATGAAGAACTTGCAACAAGGGTCGGCCATTTGCTGCTACCTCTTTCCTCAGAGAAATACTTTGGACTAGACTGCTGGTGCAGATGAAGATCACACCAGCTATCTTGATGTTGATGATGTTGACATCAACAACTAACTTTGCTCTTCGTCTTGCTGACTTGAGCTTCATGTACTTCACCTCAACAACAATGCCAGAGAAGAAGAACTATCTCTTTTCTTTTCTCTGAAAAGCTATCTTCCCCTGTACGCCTTTTTCCTTTTATTGATTTTGACCCAATGTCTATTGAGCAGTGGGCCCCACACATTTAATGTCCCGCAACAACTTTACTTTAACGCCAACTGTCATACAGTAGGTCTACGACAACATTTTTCGCCTACTATAGCAATCCTGCCACTAGTTGAAACATGTTGACTTGTTGACTTGCTGACGTCATGAGCTGTGAACTTACCCAAAAATCAAACAACATTAGCATAGGCGTTGAGTGAGTAAGCATCACTCAATGCCAAAACACTTAAATAGATTTACAGTCTCATGGCATTGAGTGAGTAACCTTCAGTAAATGCCAAGCTACTTAGAATTGTGAAAGTCTATGTTTCAAGGATAGCTAAATCACCTAGAGTGGGGGGGGGGGGTGAATAGGTTATTGGTCTTTTCGAGACTATCTTTTGATTTCTGTATAATATCTTGTTGTTTTCTTTTATTTTTCAGCTTAGAGTGATCTAGAGCTTGTCCTTAACACCTATAAATAAGAAAAGAAAAATAGCCACAGAAAAGCACACAGAGATTTATAGTGGTTCCCCAATTGGGTACATCCACATTCCCTCGCACCTATCCAACTAACTTGTTGGACTAGGCACAAACTCCTCCAAACTGCTCCAAAGAGCTTACACCACAGATCCTGCAGGATCTTCAAGTCTACTCTAAGACTCACTACTCAGCCACAAAGGCCTACACTCAGTGGTCAGCAGACCACCTACCTCAGGCTATTAAGCCCTACACTAAGGCTGGGAGGACAGCCCTACCTTATATCCTAAAGGATCCTACCTCAGAGCTCTGCAGTGCTCCTATACAAAGTGACCAGCAAGCCACCTACCTCTACCTTATCACTAAGGCCTATAGCTCAGGGTTTTCAGCCCTACAACTTCAGGCACACATCGTTACTCTCAGAGTGCTGCAGCACTCCTACAACTCAGTACCCCTCTAGGTACCTACAACATAGTGACAAACTTATCACCTACCTCAGGCACAAAGACCCTACACTCAGAGAGCAGCACTCTCCTACCTCAGGCAATTAAGCCCTACAGCTTAGATCCACACTTGGATCCCACCTCAGTACCCCAACAGGGTACCTACAGCTCAGTGACCAAAAAGGTCACCTACCACTCAGATTCAGGTAAACTAATTCCTACAGGATGAAGGTGGATTTATGGATATTATTGACACAAGAGATATTTCTCCGTGTCAAGCTTCTTGACTGAGATATACTCAGCCCAACAATGACTACAAGAATTTGTTTCCTGAGTCTACCTTTACTGAACCAAGATATACTTAGTCCTAACTACTTCTACAATAACAAGTAATTACTTGTGCTGGAAGTTACTCACAGAGCAATGTTCTGGCACTTCCTGAACAGAGACTGAAGCTCAGCCCTAACTACTTCTTCACAGTACCAGGAATTTTCCTTCTGGTCAGTGAAGTTACTGCAGCTAACTGCTGCAACCTCAGTTGAGAAAATAATAGCTCATACTTTGCAGACTGGAATAGATCTACCTCTTGCTCCTTTCCTGAGCTGAGGTGATTCATCCCTAACTTTGATTCCTGAGGAAAGGTCCCCTGGGTCTTCCTTCAGGTTCTTCAAGCTTTCTTCTCTTCACAGCTTCCAGATAAAGATCTTCAGGTGCTCATGTTGTTGGAACTATGAAGAACCTGCAGCAAGGGTCAGCCCTTGGCTGCTACCTTTTCCCTCAGAGAAAATACTCTGAACTAGCTTGCTGGTGCAGGTGAGAATGGCACCAGAAATCTTGTTGTTGAAGGTCTTGATCCAACAACTAACTTGCTCTTTGTCTGTAGACTAGAGCTTCCTGTTCTTTAGCTCCACAACAATGGCAGAGGAGAAGAACTGACTTGATTTCTTTTTCCTTGAAGTTGCTTTTCCTCTATACGCCTCTTTTATTTGATTGATTTTTGACCCAACGACTCTTGAGTAGTGGGCCCCACATAATTAATATCCAGCAGCAACTTTACTTTAACCATAACTATCGTACAGAAGGTCTGCGACAACATTTGTCGTGTACTGTAGCCATCACGCCATTAATTTGAAATATGTTGACTTGTTGACGTTATCAGCTGTGGACAGCCAAAAATCAAACAACATTAGCATAGGCGTTGAGTGAGTAAGCATCACTCAACGCCAAAACACTTAGACAGATTTATTGTCTCATGGCGTTGAGTGAGTAACCTTCACTCTATGCCAAACTACTTAGAGAATAAAACTATTTCTAGGCATTGAGTGAATCAGCTTCACTCAATGCCAACTTGCTTTATCAGCTATCTACTGCTTGGCATTGAGTGTGTGAGCATCAATCAACGCCAAAACACTTAGACAGATTTTCTGTCTCCACTAGGCATTGACAGCATTGAGTGAGCAACCTCCACTCAATGCTTTTTGCATTAACCATTTTTCTACTAAATTGTCTCAGCGCTTTCTTGTACTCAGCTGAGACAAACACTTGTCTCAGCGGTTGTGCTGAGACCAACTCCTTTCTCAACTGTTTCTTCTTAGTGCTCTCAACACTTTTCTTCTTCTCATCTAAGACTGTCTCAGCAGTCTCAAAGCTTTCTTCTTCTCAGCTGAGACTGTCTCAGCAGTCTCAACACCTTCTTCTCAATAGTCTCAGTGCTTTTGCCTTAGACAGATTTTCTGGATTTAGCTACATTCGTTAATCTGTGGGCAGAGCTCGACGAACTTTAATCTTCTCAGCGCTACCTTCTTCAATAGAAGCATTTAGTGAACCTTCTTCACCCAACGCTTCTTGACTTAGAGAAATTCCAGCTGCTTTGTCTTAGCGGTTTTGTCTCAGCGATCTCAGCGGATTTTCATTATCAGCTGAGCCAATCCTTTTATTTTAGCGCTTACTTCTTATCTGCTATTTAGTTCGACAACTGAACTGAGTTCGATGAATGGCGAACTGAGCTCGACGAACTCTGAACTCAGTTTGACGAATTTTCTGAACTGAGCTCGACGAACTCAGAGTCTCAAACTCTGAACTTAGCTCGACGAATGGTGAGCTCAGCTCGACGAACTCTGAACTCAGTTCGACAAATTTCTGAATTGAGTTCTATTCATAGCCTTTTGCTGTATGGCATTGAGTGTGTCTTCATCACTCAATGTCTATGGACTTAGACAGATTTCTATCAGCCCATAGTATAGGTAAGAGTTTAACTGACTTGGCCACTTAGGCTACTTCCCGCCTTTCCAGTATCTTTACTTTATGATCGCCTATCACATCACTCAGACAACCTGTCTAGACTTGTTCCATGGAATATCCTGCACATGATGAGCTTAAACAACATCAAATACAACTATGCTCTTAGTCTTGATGGTGATGCATCTTCAAATCCAATCTAGGGAACCTTATGGGCAATGGACCCAACAATCTAATGCAGGGTTGCACGTTGACACCGAATAGATCTGCGGACTAACACGTATACCTCTCTACGATCCAACCATATACTTGCGCAATCGTTCTACGCAGCTCCACGTTAATTAATTCTATCAGTTATATGCTAGCGCACGGGTAGCCAAACCGATTATGATCGAACAAGGGCTATAAAGCCAATGTTCTTTCCGGCTAAAAGGACCCACCCGGTCCGTACGAGCGGTGTTGTACCAAAAGAGATCTACCAAAAATAACAATTCAGAAAAGGTAGATCTCTCCCAAAAAAATAAAACGAAGGTTCGCCAAACCTTTTCGAAATTAAATCAGTCAAGATAATCATAAACCAATCGAAAGAAACCACGATTATTCAACGCTTCAAGATGCAACGCCAAGAATTTCCACCACAAGAATGTCTAGGAAAAAAACACATGAGAGTAGAAATTTTTCGTTACCCAACCAGAATGGATGATTCCGATGTCTTTACTTGGATCGCCCTTCAATGGCTCCGCTGGAGTCAAGCCGGTTGGAGAGAAACTTGTTTGCCTTCTTCGCTTCACGCCAGAGTTTGATCCACAAGATGAGACCTTCTTGTATTATATTATAAATATTTGGAAAGAGAGAGAAAAGGTGGTAGGCAGTGTTGTTGGAGAATAAAACAATAGGTGGGTTGTTCGGGTTGAAGTTATGGAGATGGTGGTCGGTGGTTTTGTGGAGGGAGCTGGTGGCTTGGTTTTAGGGGGGGAAGATGGTGGTCGGGTTTTGTAGGAGGAGGTGGTGGACGACTACTATGGAGGGTGATGGAGGAGGCTCGGGTTTGTAGGTTATGGATAAGAAAGAGAGGAAGTGGATGAGAGAGAGATGGCCTAGATGCCAAGGGGAGGGGAGGAGAACAGCCGGCGGCCAAAGATGGAGGAGGGGCAAGGGCCGAAATTTTAAAGAGGGGAGAGGAGGAGGAGGAGGGGGGAACCAATTAGGGTTTTCAATATTTTTCATTCTTCACTAATTCAATATGAGAACATACATGCCTTTAAATAGGCTTTACAACACTCACATGGCTACATGCAGCCCATAATAAAACAACACACCTAAAGTTTGAACAACGTGACATAAACATTACATGGAAATGAAAAAATACTGCAATTAAAACAAACATAAAAATGACTTAATAATTAATAATAAATTATTAACAATTATTAATAAATTGGTTTGCTCCCAGGGTGGATATTATGGCGACGCTCCACATGGTCATCACGACACCGCAAATTTTATTTGGAGGAAGAGAAAGTTCTTCTATAAGCGCGCCGTCAACGTCTTCAATATGTTGAGGGCCGTCGTCTCCATCAATCCTCCTCCGCTCAAAATTACTCATCAATGATGAGTTGGTTTGAAAGTACCAGTGTAGGAGAGCATCATCCCAAAGAAACACGTAGCGGCAAACAACACCACTTGGAGAAGAGAGCACTTCAACCTGGAGAATCCTTTCATGCAAAAAGGTGGTCCCAGAGAACCTCAAAAATGCATTAGGCAATAAAGGATAACAAATTTCTACATCAACAACCAACATACCTCCAGTGAAGACCGATGAAGAGAGCGATTCAGGCACAAACTCACTACCCAAACCATAAGAAAACAAAGTGGATTCAAACGGACAGGCAGATAATTCAAGTGGTGGAGAAACATATAGTGTTAAATTAGAAACATTAAAAATATGGGCAATACCCCAATCAATGTAAAACTTCGAATGATATGTGTATTCTCCTAATTTCTTTAATATCCGAAAAAAGGTCTAGCTCGCAAACTCGCCAACTTTCTATAGTGCCCGAAGGCAACCGTTCAGGGACGAGGCGCACCAAAACTAAATCGCCAACACTATAGTGAGACATCCTTTTATGTATGCTAACATGAAATTGATAAAATGTAATTGGTATGGTTAGCGCTTCACTAATGTGCTTATATAATGTTTGGGCATGAGAGGAATAAACTAGTGCGAGTTGACTTGTCTTATAAAATAGTGGTAATGAAATCAAGTCAAAAGGCACTTGTGCTTTAAATTCGTGTACCATCTCATTCGGCGGGCAACAAGCATATAAATAATAATAAGACGCAACTTGATTGAATAACTTTGTAAAAGTGTGCCTAAGTATCATACTATCGTGAGGGGTGAAACCATGGGCTACATGAATTACCCCACATACAAAGGATAAGGGGGTTAAGTCTGAGGGTGCGAGAGCCTTATAATCAAAGATGATTTTCATAGGCTTCAAATTTGCAGTCCTAATTTTATAATTAATATTTTCACGCTTGGCATGAAGATATGCCAAGGGAAACCGCTCATCATAAATACTAAAAGAGTTGGACGCTCCCGGATGTGACAAGAGGTGCGAGTGATATAACTCATGGGGCCTAACCTTGGTCACTAACGTGTGGGAAAAAGGGTCATCAAATGGCAGTGGGTAAATACGTGCGATTGGGTGTGGTATATAAGTATGTGAAGGAGGCACCACATCCAGAGGCGCAATATCCATGGAATCATACACAGACGAGGATAGAACCGTAGCCGAACATGCAGAGAAATGAATAGTAAAATGTGACATGAAATTAAATCCAGGAGGTACGGTGAAAAGACCGGCTACAATATATAACAACTCACTAGAACTTGTATGACAAGTCATGTCCAAAGGAGGGGCCCGCAGGGTTGGCAACAAAAAATGACACAGATCAAACATACCAAATTAGTGTACTAAAGGGCCCACTAAACGAGTCAACGGATTAGGTGGGAGAGTCAGTAAAACTAAAACTATGAGAGAATCAAAATCATATTCAATTTTACACAACAGAGACAGCATCAAGAGACGCTCATCCGGGTCTACTTCAATAACATCTCCCAAAAGTATATCTCTCTCACATGAAAATTCTTCCAACATGGTAGATGCGTCATCCAATTCAGAATCATTATAGGCCTCAGAAATTGGCAAAATCGAACCCGACAGAAATTTTAATTCAGATTGATCTTCAGATAATGGTGATAACAACAAAGAACTATCGTTCGGGTTCACAGCGCTAAAATCATCCAAACATAAACTTCTCACATAAGGGGAGTCTTCCCAATCAGTCGAGACATACATTAATTCAGGGTTATAAAAATGAATAGGGAAATCCTCACTCACAGGCTCCTTAGATATCTCAGGTATATCAGTTGGTGTAATCATAGGCTCTAACACGACGGGGATCGTAGTTTGGAGAGGGCTCTCAATACTAGGGTGATCAGTCACAATGCTAGTAGGGATAGAAATAGGCAATGTACAACTCTCACAGATCAAACTATCATCATCCCATTCATCGTCGTCTAAGTCACTAGGTATTCCATCAATTTAAGACTCATCAGAATCATCGGGGTCTATCGCACATGACAAAATACTCTCACCTACGGGGTCATCCTTAGGATCCAGGAATATTACACCTACATCAGCATCCTCATGGGTATTTGTTTTTATCTCAAGGGGCTTAGATGTCGAGGTTAACGAAGGCATAACCCTAGTGGTATCATCTATCGAATCCACAATAAATGACCTATTAGGAGAGGATTCCCTAACGGGGGGTGGTGTTCCTAATATGGCCTTTCCAGTCTGACACGAGTGAGCCTTATTCCTAGGAAGGTGGTGCTTCTCAATTTCCAATGCCATAATAAATGTGGTGTATAGGTCAGTGTCACCATAACGTAGTAATTTACCCTGGATATAGGGGTTTAACCCCCTACGAAACTGAGAGAGGGTGATCTCTGGAAACTCCTTCACACCACTCGTAACCATCATATCCTTAAAAAGAAGCATATAATCCGAGACCAATTTATTCCCTTATTTAAGGGTAGCCAAATCATTAGTTATCTGCCACTTGGTCTGGGTGTTTGGTTTATAGTCATTCTTAAAGGCAGGTATGGAACTAGCGCCATAATGATACTCACTCATAGGCTTGGTGTCAGCAGGGCGAAGGTAGGCGGAATCGAATCGATCCGAGAGCAGGCTACGCATTTGGGTCCAAGAATGTGTTTTGCTACTAACACGAAGCTCTTCGTTGTACAAGAATACAGGGGCTTGACCTATTAATTGTACACGGACGATGTTCACCTGTTTGTGGTCATCCCATTCATGACAATCAAAGTAAATATCTACCCACTTAAGCCAGACCTTAAATTTTTGCGAATTCCCATAACCATCATACATTGGTATCCTATTCTCAATGTGAGAATATGTGTGGGGACGGTTGGAAAACAAAGCGGGGGTGTGCTTAGCCATATCCTTAGCATATGAATAGTCTGACCGGGCAGCATTTACATCATATGCCATCTTCAGTGGTAGCGGCACAGAAAAATCTACTTGAAACGTGTGCACATGCAATGAAAAAGGAACTTGAAATACTAAAATTTAGGAAAGATGGAATTGTTCCCGCCTAAATACTAGGGTAAAAAGAAAATTTTTTTGTTTTCTTACAGGAAATAATAAAGGGATTATTAAATTTTGTTTTTATTTTTTTGATGTAGGCCTCTATTGCAGACACTATATGGGTTACGGGAAGAAAACGGACGCCACACTCAATCCACAATCTCACACGCACTAGATTTAACCGCAGCGCACTCGCAAACATTTTATCACAGTTCACCAACGTACGGTAGCCACTCCGCGGGAAGGTCAAACGAACGGCTATAGGCCGATGTTCTCCCAAGCTAAAAGGACCAATATTGGGTCCGACCGAGCGAAAGTTGTACCAAAGGAGGTCTACCCAAAATGCGATCAAAAAATGGTAGATCTCCCCCAACAAAAATATGGGGTTCGCCAAACCCTTTCGAAAATAACGCGGTTAAGATAGGTGCAAGTCAAAAGGAAAACCACGAAGAATCTAACAATTCAAATCCAACGCAAAAATCTTTCCGGCCACTAGAATATCAAGAGGGAATCACATGTGAGAGGAGAGGATCGTTACCCAAGTCAGAATAGATGATCCCGACTACCTTTGAAGGGTCGCTCTTCCACGGTTCCGCCGGAGTCGCGCCGGATGGAGAGATAGATCGTCCGTCTTGGCCGCATCACACCAACGTCCAGATTCCTCGCCGTAGAAGGAGACCTTTCCGGATAAGGCTTTACGTGAAGTGGGGCTGCCGGGCTCTCGTCAAAGGGGCTGCTCGGGTGGAGGAGGTAGGTGGTCGGCCGGCTATCGAGGGTGGTGGTCGGGTTGGAGAGGGTGAGAGGAGTTGGTGGCTTGGATGAGGGAGATGAAGGGCTGGCCGAAATCTTTAGAGGGAGAGAGGGAGAGGAGGGTGGTGGTTGTGGAAGAGGGGAATGAAAGAGGGCTGGCCGAAATTTTAGAGAGAGAGAGGGGGAGAGGAGGGTGGCGGCTAGGAGATGTAGAGAGAGAGAGAGAAAGAGAGGGAAGGTTTAGCAAGAAAGGAAAGTCTAGGGTTTTTCTCATTCAACTTGAGTTAAACAAAGCATACATGCCTATATATAGGCTTAACAATAAGTCTTGGCTATATGTAGCCCAAAATAAAAATAAAAATAACACACTAAATGGCTACATGCAGCCCTCAATAAAATATCCCTAATAAAATAGCATACTAATAATAAGATAAATTCAACTAGATATTTGTCTTGCGCCGAGGGCGGAAATTGTAGAGCCGCTCCATTCGAACACTACAGCGACGCGAGTCCTTTGTTGGAGACGAAGGAGGGTCTTCCGTTAGTGTGCCGTCATCAATAACTTGGGGGCCGTCGTCAACTTGGGGGCCAACGTCAACTTGGGGGCCGTCGTCGCCACCAATCCTCCCCCGCTTGAAAGGACTCATCACCGAGGAGTTGTCTTGAAGATAGCGTCGGAGAAGAACACCATCCAAGAGAGCCACTTCCGCTTCTGGGAGCCAGGAGTCATCAGAGGTGGCGCGATCTCGCCAGCGAATCAAGTAGCGGCGCACATCGCCATCTGCAGTGGGAAACACGTCATCCTGGAGAATCCTGTCTGGCAAAAATGCTGTCCTGGCAAACCTGGGAAAAGCATTAGGCAGCAAAGGGGGGAAATCTATATCATCAACATGTAGCGTACCTCCGTTGGAGACCGACGGAGAGAGCGAGCCCTTTCCCCCATCACCCCCATACCCATGAGAATCTGTAGTGGAACTAAACAGACAGGAAGATAATTCTAGTGGCAGAGCAATATATGGCGTTAAATCCGAAATATTAAAAACATGGGAAATACCCCAATCAGTTGGCAATTCCAAAAGAAAAGCATTGTCTCCTAACCGTTTTAAAATCCGATAAGGTCCAGCTCACCGGTCCGCTAACTTTTTTAAGGTGCCCGTAGGCAACCGTTCAGGGATGCGACGTACCATGACTAAATCGCCCACTTTCAAGGGAGACACTCTCTTATGTGCGTTGGCATGAACTTGATAAGACGCGTATTGAGTGGTAAGCATATCATTTATGCGTTTGTGAAGATCATGGTGTGAGAGGCAAAGTCCTGTGCAAACTGACTTGAATTAAACGATGGCGGTAACGGAAGCAAGTCAAGGGGCACGAGAGCTTTATAACCGTGCACGATCTCATTCGGGGACAAACCCGTAGACCTATTTTTGGAATTATTATATGCTAACTGAGCATGAGGGAGGACAAGGTCCCATGTACCCTTGTGGTCTCCCACAAGGCATCGAAGCAAACTACCTAAACTTCTGTTCACAACTTCTGTTTACTCATCCGTCTGCGGATGGTACGCGGAAGAGAATAGAAGTTTGGTGCCCATAATCCTCCACAGGGTCTTCCAAAAATAACTAGTAAACTTCACATCCCTATCAGTAACTATAGACTTTGGAACTTCTCGATGACCTACGACCTCTTTAAAATATAATTATGCAACGTGTGACGCATCGTTGTTTTATTGCACGCGATAAAGTAAGCCATTTTAGAGAAACGATCTACAAAAACTAAGATAGAGTCGTGACGTCAAAATGTGATTGGGAGGCCGAGAATGAAGTCCATGCTAACGTCTTCCCAAGGAATAGACGGAATCTGAAGAGGGGTATAAAGCCCCGCATTAGTTTTGTTCCCCTTAGCCAGTTGGCACGCTCGGCAACTACCCACGATCTTACTAACCATGGCCTTAAGACCGGGCCAATAAAACTTGTCTTAAACTAACGTGATCATCTTGTCACGACCAAAGTGTCCACCTAATCCTCCGCCATGCAATTCCCACACTATGAAGTGTCGTAGGGAGGAACGGGGGATGCAAAGCTTCGAATGGTTAAATAAGTAGTCGTCCCGAATGTAAAAAGAAGTAATGGTTGTCGGCGAGTCGTCTTGAGTGGCGAAATAGATATCCTTAAAATCTGGGCAGTGGACGTACTCGTCCTTAATCCTATCGAAGCCAATCACCTTAACGTCTAGCGTGGAGAGCAATAACGAAACACGACTAAGGGCATCGGCTACGCGGTTGAGAGTCCCCTTAAGGTGTTTGATAATGAAAGTGTACTCCTGAAGATAGGAGACCCATTTGGCATGTCTAGGACTAACCTTAGTTTGAGAGTTAAGAAACCGTAGCGCTTCATGATCGGATAGGATGACAAACTCCTTCGGAAGTAAATAATGCCGCCAATGTTGGAGGCATCGAATGACCGCGTAAAACTCCCGATCATAATTGGAATAATTTAATTTCGGACCTGCTAGTTTCTCACTGAAATACCCCACAGGGTGGCCTTCCTGACTCAACACTCCACCAATTCCCACTCCAGACGCATCACATGACAACTCGAAAACCTTGGTAAAATCCGGTAGTCGCAAAAGGGGGGCTTCCGACATGCGCGATTTAATTAATTGGAAGGCCGTAGCAGCCGAGTTCGTCCATGTAAATTCACCTTTTTTCATGCACTCGGTAATGGGGGCCATAATACTACTAAAATCCTTAATAAATCGCTGATAAAATGTAGCGAGCCCATGAAAACTCCGAACATCCCGAATGTTGGCGGGCTCGGGCCAATCTCTAATGGCTTGTACCTTCTTGGGGTCTACGTGGATCCCCTTCGAGCTCACAATATAACCGAGGAACTCAACCGATGTCACATGGAAGGTACACTTCTTAATGTTCACGAATAATTTTTCCGATCTCAGCGTGGTAAGGATGGTTCTTAAATGTGACTCGTGATCGATTGTGGAGGTGCTAAATACCAAAATGTCGTCAAAATATACCACCATGAATTTTCCCATATAGGGTTGGAAGACGTGGGTCATCATCCTCGAAAACGTGCTCGGCACATTGGAAAGCCCAAACGGCATAACTAACCACTCGTAGAGCCCTTCCTTAGACTTAAAGGCGGTCTTCCACTCGTCACCTTCCCTAATGCGGATCTGATGGTAGCCACTCCTAAGATCCAATTTCGAGAAAATCGTGGCACCGGCTAACATGTCCAATAAATCATCCAAGCGAGGGATGGGAAAGCGATACTTAATAGAGATTTTATTAAAAGGCTCTACTATCCACACACATCCTCCAAGAGCCGTCCTTCTTGGGGACAAGCAAGGTGGGCATGGCACACGGGCTCTTGCTGTGGCGGATAAAACCCTTTTGCAATAAATCCGAGATCTGGGTTTGCAACTCTAAGTGCGCGGCGGGGTTTAGCCGATAATGTGGGAGGTTGGGCAATGAAGAACCCGGAATGAAATCAATGGCATGTTGGATTTCCCGCAACGGGGGTAACTTAGCCGGTAGCTCGTCCGAGTACACGTCCACAAACTCTCCTAGGAGTTTTCTCAACGCCAATGGCAAGTTCTCAAAAGATGCCGCATCTTCCTTAACTTGTAGGCACACTAAGGCATAGAGGACACCATCTAAAAAGGTGGTACGCTTCAATTCTTTCCTTCCTATCAGGCTCAACGTCTTCTTTTCGACCGGGATGACCGTATCCTTGGAGGGGGCTGAAGGATCCTTTGGCGAGGCGGGTTTTAAGAGTATGGTTCTGCCATTAAATTTAAACTCGTAAGTATTGGCCCGATCAAAGTGGGTGACGTTATGATCGTACAACCAAGGGCAACCCAACAAGACGTGACAAGAATCCATAGGGATGACGTCACACCAAATCTGCTCAGAATAAGCTTTGATGGTAAGGGGTACCAAGCATCGCTTCGTCATAGGGAGGGACGACTTATCTACCCATGCCACCTTATAAGGGTGAGGGTGTGGCTCGACATCAAGAGACATTCGTCTCACCGCGGTTTCAGAAATAACGTTCATGCAACTACCGCTATCAATGATCAACCTACACCATTTTTCACCACTATTAAAATTCAACGTGAAAATGTTCATCCTATTCCAATCGTCTAACGCTCGAGGGGTCGCCAGAATACACATCATAACCATCATATGGGGGTCATCCTCCATATCACTAGGCACTCCGTCCGACTCGCTCTCTTCGCCCGCCTCGTAAGTAATGTCGTCTGCCCCACCGGCAGAATCTAACAGGGCTAATGGTCTGGGTGTAGTAGGACAATCACTAGCATAGTGTCCTTGGTCCCCGCAAGCGTAACGGGTGACATTCGTTCTGTTGACCCGACCCACCGGGACTCTCTCACCCGAGGGGTTTCTATCATTTCTAACCGTTACGACTATGGAGGTCGATTCGGGGGACTGATACTTTCCCTTAGCCTTATATGTGGCAGTGGGAGGCGGTCCTAAAATGGACTTGCCCTTTTGGAACGAGCGAGACTTGCCCTTAAGCGCGTTGTGCTGATCAATATCTAAGGCAGCATTGAAAGTGGTGTGCAAGTCAGTGTGACCATAACGCAGAAGCTTTCCTTGGATGTCGGGGTTTAGTCCCTTGCGGAACCTGGAGAGGGTGACCTCGGGCATCTCTTTCATGTCACACCTAACCATCATGTCCTTCAGCAAACTCATATACTGAGACACGGACCTAGTCCCTTGCTTAAGGGTTGCTAAATCATCGAACATCTGCGTTCGATGGTAAGTAGGGACGTACTGTTCTGTCAGCCTAGCCTTCATTGCATCCCAGCCTAGGGCAACGCTCCGTTCTCGACTCTCAAACGCCGCTCCTCATTCAGCCAAAATATTTTAGCGCGCCCTAGCAACTTCATCCTCGCTACTCGCACTTAATCCGCATCGTTCAGCGTATACCACTCGAAATAACATTCAATCTCCATTATCCAGTCCTGGAAGACTTGGGGATCTCCTAATCCATCATAGGATGGTGGGTTGACTCGGACGGCCCGAGTAATGTCGAATTCGTACGGTGCTCGAGGGGCATTCTCATTAGGAGGGTGGGGGTAAGGATTGTGATGTTCTCCCACCCATGGGTGAGCGGGTTGATTACGGGGTGCCCCTTGTGGTAACCCCAGCCCGTGAAGTGCCTCCGTAATAGCCGTCAGCTGCTCCGTGAAATCGTGACGGAGCTCCTCAATCTCTGTGAGGGGACGAACCTCACCCCGGTCATCATCCATATTAGACGACGATGGAGGATATTCCGTACCGAGCCTAGTGCGCATGCAAAAAGGAAGACAACAAATTCAGACAGACCAAAGAAGGAATTAATCCCGCTTAAAGACTATAGGAAAATTTTTTTTTTTGATTTTCTTACAGGAAATAAAAAGAGGATTATTAAAAAATTTAGTTTGATTTTTTTGGCTGAAAAATATGAAAACTAAGCCGCTATTGGCAGACAAAAAATTTTTTTTTTTGAGATTTTTTTGTGACAACTAGCGCGCAAACACAAGTGCAGGCTAACGTGCTAAAAAGAGGGGAGGGTGCCAATTAAAAAATTGACAAGAACCTCGCTTTGATACCAAAATTGATGTAGGCCTCTACCGCGGACACTATATGGGTTATGGGAAGGAAACGGACGCCACACTCAATCCACAATCTCACACGCACTAGATTTATCCGCAGCGCACTCGCAAACGTTTTATCACAGTTCACCAACGTACGGTAGCCACTCCGCGGGAAGGTCAAACGAACGGCTATAGGCCGACGTTCTCCCAAGCTAAAAGGACCAATATTGGGTCCGACCGAGCGAAAGTTATACCAAAGGAGGTCTACCCAAAATGCGATCGAAAAATGCTAGATCTCCCCCAACAAAAATACGGGGTTTGCCAAACCCTTTCAAAAATAACACGGTTAAGATAGGTGCAAGTCAAAAGGAAAACCACGAAGAATCTAACGATTCAAATCCAACGCAAAAATCTTTCCGGCCACTAGAATATCAAGAGGGAATCACACGTGAGAGGAGAGGATCATTACCCAAGTCAGAATAGATGATCCCGACTACCTTTGAAGGGTCGCTCTTCCACGGTTCCGCCGGAGTCACACCGGATGGAGAGATAGATCGTCCGCCTTGGCCGCTTCACACCAACGTCCAGATTCCTCGCCGTAGAAGGAGACCTTTCCGGATAAGGCTTTACATGAAGTGGGGCTGCCGGGCTCTCATTAAAGGGGCTGCTCGGGTGGAGGAGGTAGGTGGCCGACCGGCTATGGAGGGTGGTGGTCGGGTTGGAGTGGTTGAGAGGAGTTGGTGGCTTGGATGAGGGAGATGAAGGGCTGGCCGAAATCTTTAGAGGAAGAGAGGGAGAGGAGGGTGGCGGTTGTGGAAGAGGGGAATGAAAGAGGGCTGGCCGAAATTTTAGAGAGAGAGAGGGGGAGAGGAGGGTGGCGGCTAGGAGATGTAGAGAGAGAGAGGGAAGGTTTAGCAAGAAAGGAAAGTCTAGGGTTTTTCTCATTCAACTTGAGTTAAACAAAGCATACATGCCAATATATAGGCTTAACAATAAGTCTTGGCTATATGTAGCCCAAAATAAAAATAAAAATAACACACTAAATGGCTACATGCAGCCCTCAATAAAATATCCCAAATAAAATAACATACTAATAATAAGATAAATTCAACTAGATATTTGTCTTGCGCCGAGGGCGGAAATTGTAGCGCCGCTCCATACGAACACCACAGCGACGCGAGTCCTTTGTTGGAGACGAAGGTGGGTCTTCCGTTAGTGTGGCGTCATCAACAACTTGGGTGGCCGTCGTCAACTTGGGGGCCATCGTCAACTTGGGGGCCGTCGTCGCCACCATTTTTGCTGAAAAATAAGAAATTTAGGCCACTATTGGGAGACCAAGAATTTTGTTTTTTGTAAATTTGGCAAATAAAACATACATACAAAGTGCGTGTCAACGTGATAATAAGAGGGGGAGGGTGGCAATTAGGAAATTGACGTGAACCTGGCTCTGACACCAAATTGATGCAGGCTTGCACGTTGACAACGAATAGATCTACGGACTACCAAGTATACCTCTCTACGATCCAACCCTATACTCGCACAATCGTTCTACGTAGTACCACATTATTTAATTCTATCAATTATATGCTATCGTACGAGTAGCCAAACCGATTAGGATCGAACAAGGGCTATAAAGCCAATATACTTTCCGGCTAAAAGGACCAACCTGGTTCGAATGAGCGGTGTTGTACCAAAAGAGATCTACCAAAAATAACGATTCATAAAAGGTAAATCTTTCCTAACAAAAGAAAAAAAAAGGTTCGCCAAACCTTTTCGAAATTAAATCAGTCAAGATAATCACAAACCAATCGAAAGAAAATCATGATTATTCAACGCTTCAAGATGCAACACCAAGAATTTCCACCACAAGAATATCTAGGAAAAGAAACACATGAGAGTAGAAATTTTTCGTTACCCAACCGGAATGGATGATTCTGATGTCTTTACTTGGATCTCCCTTCAACGGCTCCGTCGGAGTCACGTTGATTGGAGAGAAACATGTTCACCTTCTTCGCTTTACACCAGAGTTTGATCCACAAGATGAGACCTTTTTGAATGATAATATAAATATTTGGAAATAGAGAGAAAATGTGGTAGGCAGTGTTTTGGGAGAAGAAAACAGTAGGTGGGCTATTCGAGTTGAAGTTATGGAGAGGGTTGTCGGTGGTTTTGGGGAGGGAGATGGTGGCTCGGTTTTAGGGGGGGAAGATGGTGGTCGGGTTTTGTAGGAGGAGGTGGTGGCCGGCTAATATGGAGGGTGATGGAGGAGGATCGAGTTTGTAGGTTAGGGAGAAGAAAGAGAGGAAGGGGATAAGAGAGAGATGGACTAGATTCTAAGGGGAGGAGAGGAGGAGAATTGCCGGCAACCAAAGAGGGAGGAGGGGCAAGGGCCGAAACTTTAAAGAGGGGAGAGGAGGAGGAGGAGGGGGGAACTAATTAGGGTTTTCAATATTTTTCCAGTCTTCACTAATTCAATATGAGAACATACATGCCTTTAAATAGGCTTTACAACACTCACATGGCTACATACAGCCCATAATAAAACAACACACCTAAAGTTTGAACAACATGACATAAACATTACATTGAAATAAAGTAATACTGTAATTAAAACAAACATAAAAATGACTTAATGATAATTAATAATTATTAATAAATTAGTAATAATTTTTAATAAATTGGTTTGCTTCCCGGGCAGATATTATGGCGATGCTCCACAAGGTCATCACGACGTCGCAAATCTTTATTTGGAGGTAGAGAAAGTTCTTCTGTAAGTGCGTCGTCACCGTCTTCATTATGTTGAGGGCCATCATCTCCATCACAATCTCCCGCTATTTGAATAAGGCAGAACACCCAGCAAGCACTAAGAGGCATTAACATAATATGCTTCTAAATTCATGCAACTGTAGTTTATAATCTACTACAACTGCAAGCTTATGCTATATTAATACAGTGTGCTCAAAATACTACTCATACTACTTGAGCAATTGCTCAAGTAATATGAACTCACCTTTATACCACTTAAAACTTAAGTGAAGCACCACTAGAAGCATTGCCCCTTATGTATTGCCACACATATCTCCCCCTTTTTGTCTTCTTCAATAGTTATATCTTTTGATTGAGTAGAAAATATGATGGGAGAGATTATGTCATGATCCTAGACAAAGTCCTAAGTTGATACTGCTAAGGAAATCATCCTAGTGATCAGTTTGCTTGTTTAGGAGTCATACCTTCAGTGTTGATACAATAATACAACACAACACTGTAACTTTTGAACTAGCTGCTAACATAGTTTAACTTGAGTGAACCATGGATCCTCTTGAGCTGGCTGCTAGCTGTCAGAGTGTTGTCCTTCTTCTGAGCTGGCTGCTAGTTGTCCCTCTTCTCATATTCTCCCCCTTAGTCTGTGTATTATCCTTAAGACAAACTTATCAGCTGTTGTGACAGTTGATCTACTGCAGCAGCTTCTTGATTCTTCTCAACAGGAGGTTGATCAAGTTCCAACAAGAGCTGGACATGCTCCCCCTTTATAGGAGCATTTCCTATCATCATTTCTACAGGTGCTGAGCTTGCTCCCCCTCAACAGGAGCATTCCTGTCTTTCCCACTGCTGGACACTTGAGTCCATCTAAGTCTTGAAACCACTCAATGGTCTTTATAGTCTTGATGTCACATCAAGAACTTATCTACCTTGCACAGTTTCTTTTTGTTGATCCAGATCTTCTCCCCTTCTTCAGCATCTGACTTGCCTTTGGCTTCAGCTTTCTAATTAGCAGTACAAGAGTGTTCACCCCACTCAGTACTATTTTGATCATTACATTGATCTCCACTCTTGATCACCACTTGATTAATCCCTTCTTGGTTTTTGAATAGATATGGGAGAGCTGGTCTGCTATAATTCTCTTCTCCCCCTAGCTGATTGCAGATGATACCATTGGTGCAACTGTTAGCTTTCTCTTCTCTTGAGGCTGAATTTTCTCCTGTAGCTGCTGGACTCTTAAGACCACTTGAACCTTGAATGATCTTTCCATGAGCCATCCTTTCATCCTGTTACCAAGTCTTTATTTATACTTCTTCCAGTAGGTTCCATCACTTGGGTAGTTTCTCTCTCAGCTTCTACAATGTCCATGGGGGCAAGATGATCCTTAGCAGTAATGCTGATCTATTATGTGTTGGGAACAATAGGTAAGATTCAAGCTTGTCCAGTAACCTTGACTGAACATGCTTCCCATTAGCATTTGCACAGACCCTATCCTTATGACTATCCGTCATCATATCACCTCTGATACCACTTGAAAGTCTATTCATCTGAGCATTATGTGCTCCTTCTCAGATTAGCTGGTGTGGCAGCAAGACTTTGTCCAATCAGACATTCCTGCTGGCTGGATCCAACTGGCCTTCAACCATGAATGTGCACTTGTCCTTCTTCAGGATTTCACTCAACATTCTCTTCCTCTTGGGCAATAAGAGGAATAACCTAGATGGTCAAAATCCATCACCAACTATTGATCTTTGGTCCTTCCCTCACTGGGGTATGAATCATAAGATGACTTTCTTGTTCCAGTTCAAGTTCTGGAACATCTTGTTTCCAAGTGCCACATGGTGGATGGGCACTTAGACTAACCCGCAAAACAGAATTACCTTACCTTAGGACCCCAATAGGTATTGGGTCCTAGGTTCCTGTTAGCCTGAAATCTGACATGCCTACCTGCAAAATTTCTGATAGGTAGGCTAACTCTTGCATTAGACACTGAACGATTGTACCGACAATCTTGGGCAAAATACCTCACCTTGACACAACACCAACACTCATGGATATTGTATCTTCTTTTCTGAGCAGGTCTTGCAGTGTGGTTAACTGTTGACTGAATAAAAGGTAGACGAGCAACAACTTTATTCAGGTTCCTTTCATCAAAGAGCTGACTGAAGGTCATTCTTCCAACAAGCTTTATTTGATTGCCATGTATGGTATTTATAATTGTCTTGTTTGTAGAAGACAAGTTGTTTATACCATCAAAATAAGCCAAGTTATTCTTAGTATTAGACTGACCCTTTGTCTGTGTAATTGCTGGATGGGCTTTAGTGAAAGCCACTGCCTTTCCCATATGAGTTGGGGCTGAGGCACGAAATATAAATGGTCTAGCATGGGCCATTTGTACTTTTTCATGGGGAGCCTTAAAGGTACTCATTCCCATACCCTTTCTTCTTCCATTGTAAGATACACTTGTAATCTTACAAGAAGAATTCTTATTCTTATAGAGACCATATATGCAGTCCTAGTCATTCCTATGAGAAGGGAGGATTACCTTATGAAAGGTTGACTATGGCACAACAAGAGCTTCACCTCTTCTCTAAGATTGGATAATGCAACGCCCCCAATTTTTTTCGATGTTTTTATTTGGTTTGTCGGCGTCATAATTATGATGTCAGGGTGTTACCCTTTTTCGTATTGATGTCGGCGCTGCACCGTTTGTGTGTTTTTGCGTCTATTGGGTCTGTTTGACCAATATTAGGGTTTTGTTGGGATTAACTGTTCTTCCTTGATTTAAGGTTGAGTTTTTTTTGAGGACTAGGACTTGTCCGGTTTTGTTGCGTTCCGAGCATTTTGGGGTCTCGGCATGTGTTTGGATCCTTATGAGGATTTTCTTTGCTTGGGTAAGATATTGATGATAGTGTATCAAGAATGGTACGTCAGATTCTAGGGTAGTCTTCGTTGCTAATTCATAGGGTCGACATTTTATCCTGGAATATAGGACAATCTGAAATTTATCGAATTTACCCTATTCAGTTCTTGAGAAGACCTGGAGTTCTCGAGAAATCCCTTGTTGTTCTCGAGAAAAATCTTCTTGTTCTTGGGAGATGCGGTCTGGTACTTGTGAAGTCCAGAGTTGTTCTCGAGTAGAGCTTACCCTCCTTCTTGAGAAGTTCTCTTATTCCTCGAGAAGCTCTCAAGAAATCTTCCTTGGATCTCGAGATACCGATGCCTTCAGTTCTCGAGAAGCTTTATAATACTCGAGAAGTCCATCTTCAGTACTCGAGTAATCCTTCCCTAGTACTAAAGAAGTCCATCTTCAGTACTCGAATAATCTTTCCCTCGTACTCGAGAAGTCTACATTTAGTACTCGAGTAATCCTTCCATAGTACTCGAGAAGTCCTGTCTTGCTGTTCTCGAGAAGCCTTATAGTACTCGAGAAATCCTTCTTCTGTACTCGAGTAGGCCTTCTTCAGCACTCGAGTAATGCTTGCCTTCTGTCTCGGGAAATATTCTTCTTTACTCGAGAAGCTCTCTACAGTACTCGAGTAATCCATGTCTTCATCTCGGAAAATCGGTTCAGCCGACCCCGGTTCATCCTTCTAAGTGTAAAGATTCTTACATTATACTTATTATATATAAATATAAATACTCTACTTCTCCATCATCCTTCTTTTAGACCGACCTATTATTCTTCTTCCCGAACCAGAGTGGCGTGACCAAGAGAGGGAAAACCCTTCCGTAATTCTTCCGGTGGCCGCCGACGGTGCTCAAAATCTTCAACCGATCATAGATTCGGAAAGCTCTTAGCAAGAGTTTCGTTATCGTGGTAATATCTTCCCCTTTTCTTGAGATTTTCTCGCTAGGGTTTTCGGCCCTAACTCCGATTTTTGGCCGTTTTTGTTAGATTTCAGCTTCCCTCATCTTCTCTAGCCCCGATCTATGTCAAGGAGTGATTTTGGACGTCTTTTACCGATAAAATCAAGGCAAGTGATGGTTTCCTCTTTAACTTTCCTTCTTTACCCTAAAGTTTTGTAGAAATTTCTTACTGTATGTGTTCATGATTATTGAATTAATTTACTGATGTATCATGCCGATATGATCTCTTGACCAATTGCAATTTAATCATCATGTTCTTGATTTTGCTGTCTAGCTTGGTAAAGGTTATACGTTTTGATGATGTGATTAAATCCCACTTTTATTACTGATCTGTAATTTTCATGTAAGCTGCGTTAGAGTTTGTTTAGGATTGTAAATTCTTCCTAAAAGTTGATCAACTGTTTCATTCTAGAATTGTCTAGTAGAATCCGATGTGCCATTGTTGACTTAAGATTTCCATCATGATTTTCTTCATCGTGGCGATGTCGTGGGGCTAGACAAGAGGCCAGGCCCCGATTGGGTTGTGGTGTGCCTCTGAGCTCTAAACCCAGATCGTTACAGGGTTTTCCTTCGGGGTTTTTCTTAATTGCGGGTGTTATTAGTTGGTAAATCCACCGCCACAACGTTTGTTTTCCCTATTAGAACTTTGTGGGGCTCTACCTAGTTTTTGGGCATTTGCGATGTATGGTGGAGTATCCAGTCTCCCCTGCTTTTAGACGGATGAATTTTCTTTGTGGTTGGCCACCCCGCCCGTTTTGGTTTTTGGTGGAGTTGACCACAGGTGGCTAGTAGGAGTTTGTTCCTCTTCCTGATGACTTAATCTTGACCCTTTTCCCCTTATGGTTTTGTGCATTTGGAGTTCTGTTGTTTTACATGACACTTCACGTAAGTGTTCCCTTTTTACTTCTGCACCTTAATGTTGCACCTTAATTAAGTATTTTTCCTTTGGTCTTGGGTTGCTTCCCTTGGACTTTGATTACTTTTGGCTTACTTTTTGTCATCACTTGTACCTTCTTACTGAGGTGTTATGTCTTTGGAATGCCTAAGGTTCAGAGCAGTAGCTGAGTTCGGTGCTGGTTTTGGAGTGCTTGAGCGGCAGTGTTGGCCGTGGTTGTTGCCTCGCCATAGCGAGGTAGATTGTTGATTATTTTGCTTTACTAGTTTAGACATACTTGGATTTGTGTGGGTTTGTGTCAGTTTGTTGATGCCCACAGGACTGTCGTTCTTTTTGGATACTTGCTAGCTGCCTAGTTTTATTTCTATGGATGTGGATTACTTGCTCTCTGGGATGTTTTATGTTAGGATGGTATGGTAGTTATTTTCAAGCATAAAAACTACTACTATTACTTCATGCATTGCTCGTCTTCAAAATATTAAATCACTATATTTAACGACCGTAAGAAAATCTACTTTTTTTGCTATTATAAATTTAGAACTTGCATACCTTGAGGTGTCCTCTAGGATCCTCTAAGCTCATGTAGGAAGTTTAATCTCATAAAAGAAGTATTTTCCGCAACGTATAACTACTTTCTTCGTGGACTATGTGAGCCACTAAGCCGAGGGATACAACTAACTACTTTACTCAAATTAATTTTTACTCTAAATAACTTAAAGAACCTTTCTTCATGGCTAAGTAGGAGTTTTGTCTGAGCGTACGCAGTTATCCCCTGCTGACGTGGCATCATGACGCGCATTTTTCCCTTACTCTGATATACTTATTTGGTGGTGAAAATGCGTGTTGTGACAGTTGGTATCAGAGGAAGGTTGGTTTGACAAGTTGGTCGAACCAGCCAATCTCGTATAGTTGTTTTCCTTCATTCATTTGCATACACACACCGATGTGTCATGAGTACATCTTAACCGAAACATAGTCACTACACCTATGACATGATAAGAAGTATACATGGCATATTATATAGTATGGGATGCATAATATGTGTTTGTATATGGATCCACCATAGGAGTCACCATGTGATGGTTATTTAGTTTGTGATGCATAACCGCCATCACATGGGTGCCCATTAGCACGTTTTCTTTTTTCATTTCATGCAATGTTATGTAGTATGGGATGCATAACATTTCATGTGTACGCCGCTCATGCATGCATTAAGGCCTTTATAGAATGCATAGCACCACATACATGGCATATCATCGCATATGCACACGTGCTAGGTTAAGGTTTACATGATGACACATGTACACACATGATTTTTTTAAAAGAAGAATAAATAAATTCATGCATTCATCTCATGGGCACATGAGTAAATAGGATGAGAGGATATCATCCTAAGTAGGACATAACATCATTATAAAATCCCAGAGCAAGTTCCAGCATAAGCAAGTGTCTTAAGTATGGTCTGAACTAGTTGTGTGACCTAGTTCTAATCTAGGATTTTGATGAGCCGTTCGTTACTTTGTAGAATGCCGCCAAAGCATCCTGCGATGAGGACGACTCCCAATTCAGAGGGTGAGTCATCAGGTGCTCATAGTGATGCGTTGATGGAGAGCTTGCGTCAGAGTAATGAAGCCCTGTCGAGGCAGTTAGTTGTCATGCAGTCGCAGATTCAATCGTTGTTGTTTGCCGCTCCTACGCAGTAACCCATAGCACAATATTCTGCCATGGTTCAAGCCGTTCCTGCTAATCCTACTCCTTTAGTACCCCAGTGACGCTACTACCAGAGATGAACCTTATATCACATTTCCAGCGATTGAGACCTCCCACTTATGACGGGAGTGCCGATTTCATGGTTTTGGATGATTGAATTATATCTATGGATGAGATGTTTACGTATTCGGGGATTGTTGAAGCCCAGAAGGTGATGCTAGGGGCCTACCAGCTAAAGGCCTGACAAAGACATGGTGGATTCGAGAAAAGGAAAGTTTGGCGGAAGGATGTTCTTGGGAGTCCTTCAAGAAGATGTTGCTGAAGAAGTTCTTACCCTCGATCGAGCAGGACCGATTGATGAGCAATTTCCTACATTTGAAGCAAAGGCAGCACACTGTGAGTGAATATGAGATCAAGTTCAGTAAGCTGTGCAGATTTTCTCCCGATTTGGTAGCTTTAGAGGAAGGGAGAGTGAAGCGTTTCCTCTGAGGGTTACGAAGCGATGTCCCACAATTGGCATGTGCTTATCGAGCTGAAAGTTATGCTGAAGCAGTGGAAGCCGCTTTGAAGGTCGAGGCGATCGAGAATTCCAAGAATCGAGCTACTGTGGCGAGAAAGGAAATGAGAAAAGGTGAGGAGTATGGAAGCTCCAGGGCATCTTGCCCTTCTTAGAAGAAGAGAAGTAAATAGGTATGTAGTTTTTGTGGTCAACCTGGCTACCCTTTCGAGAGGTGTTTCAAGAGGACTACCACCCTGAAGCAGTGATGAGTCCATTTTATATACCTATTTTCGGACTCATCTGGGTTAGTTTTAACACGTTTGCACTTCACTTTTAGTTCATTATCATTCCTATTTCATCTAATCATTATTTCAATAGGAAGTGCACATTTATGCCTGTGGTTGTGTATTTTGTTACTTCTATTGTTTGCACTCATTTGTGTGATTGCCTGGAATGTCTGCACATATCAGTGATCGGTTTTTCCTTTCAGTACAGGGGTCGTGTGCGTGTTCCGGGATGGTTGTGAAACAGGAATACTGTGCACGATCATGGGATCTAATGCGCACGACCACTGGTCGTGCACCCCTGATCGTGCGCACTACTCTATGTTTTCCAGAATCAGCTTGGGGTAAGCACACGACCACTGGACATATTGCGCACGACCACAGGTCGTGCACCACTGATCGTGTGCATTGATTCCTCTTTTCTGGAGTCCTGTCTGGGGTAATCGCACGACCATTGGGCTTGGTGCGCACGACCACTGGTCGTGCGCCACTGCTCGTGCGCATTATCCCAGTTCTTCTTCCTGATCTTCCACGCCAGTGCGCACGATCACCGGACATAGTGCACACGACCACTGGTCGTGCGCCTATGATCGTGCGCATTGTTCATTTCTGCTTTGTATAAATAGTGCAGGTCTCGCCCTAATTAGAAGAGAGGATTCGGAGCTCGACATTTCTCCGTCGTTTTCCGCCTTCTCCGCCGTTCCCCTTCATCTTCCACCCTAGAGAGGTGCTCCGAGCAAGCTTTCACGGACAAATTCGAGACGGAGCTTCCTCTCGGCCTTCTCCTTCATCTGTGAGCTTCAAGTAGGGTTTGACACCATAGCCATCAAGCAAAGGAAAGCTAGCAAACTTCGTCCGCTATCGTGAGACAAATAAGACGAGCCTTTGTAAGGTGGTGACAGCCCTTCTCTACCCCGGACGCAGTTGAGGACCGAGCTTGGATGCGGAATGACAACCCGACGATTCCAACCGTGAATCCTCAGCAAGACTTCGAATTCGGTCGATCTCTTGACTTCTTCTTGCTTTATTGTTGAATATTGGTGTTTAACTTTATTTATATTGATGAAGTATGCTTAGTTTGTAAAATGTTTTTATACAATTATGTCTATGTGATTGTATGCTTTCGTTATTTACTTGAGTTGCACAATATTCCATCCACCACCATCCACCCTTGCCGCACTAGCAATTTCTAGTGGCGTGCGTTGCGAAGAGGTGCTCATGACCCTCATTCCGTCATTCTCACCACCTCATCCGCAAGCCTACTCATCCATCCGCCTAGTGATTCGGTACATAGCGGCCCGACTAGTCTTCCAACCCTCTTGGCGAAGCATCGCATAGCGGCGTTGCATAGGAGTAGTTGATAGCCTTTTATTTTCTGTTTCCGCATATATCAAAACCCCCCTTAGTTAGCTCCGACCTAAGGACTTCAATCTCAAGTCCTCCTCGAAATTAACTCCACCTTACTGTGTTCCTTGAGAGATCGATACTTGGGAAAACCCCCATTTTATATTACTTGTGCGACCTGTTCACTGCCGTGATCTTATGCGTCAAGTTTTTGGTGTCGTTGCCGGGGATCACAGTCGTGTGAGTTTGTGGAGAGGAAGATAATAGATTGAAGCCCTTTTCCATTTGTGCATATCAATTTTTTTATTTATTTGCTTTGATTATTAGAATTTTTATTTTGCTTATTTCTTTTTACCCTTTTCTAATTTTTGATTTAGATAGCAGATCCGTGCTATTTTCATTTTAGCTGTGTAGTACTTTTTCAGCATTTATTTTTGTTCGTGATGGATCCTGATGCTGAGTGCCGTATCCTTGACACTTTGCGCTGATCCATCGATGCCATTGCTGTTATGAATGCCGAGCATTGCATTCAGTGTTTGTTATGTCAAGGTGTGGGACACATGTTGAAGGATTGCCCTCGTTTGTGCAAGCCTTCTCCCTCTGAGGGCGTGTGCACAACAACCTCCCGTTCACGGAAGACTATTGTGGACAGGCATACTAGGGTGTTGCCTGGCCCATACACTGACATAACGCACTTTGCTCATTCTTTACCCGTTGAGATTACTGAAGAATCTCTGGCCGCATACAGCTCTTTCATGGGTCCCTCGATCCCTTTTTACGAGCTTTCCTTGAGTGATGATGATCACTCTGGTGTTAGCCAACAAAAAGAGGATCAGGAACTCATGGACGCTCATGTATGGGACGATGAGATTGTTCCGGTCGTCGACGGGGTGGTGTCAGCGAATGATTTTGCGATGGGGACTCCACATTTAGTGCTTGATTTTGAGAGCAGCCTTGCCCCTCCGCAATTTTTGCCGGATTGTGCTATTCCTCTTTCTTGTGAGTCGGTTGATGATGTTGTGATTGTGGATGATTCAGTGCTCGAGGTTGCGCCGAAGTGGGATGATGATTCCTCTATCTCCGACGGAGAAGGTGGATCTTCGGAACACTTTTACGCACCCCGGTGGGATGAGGAATACCCTCTTTCCGATGCAGAGGTTTGCACCTCCTTATTGGATGAGGTCATTCCTCTTACCACCGTGGACCTCGAGTTCTCGGATTCCCCTCAGTACGACTCATATGATACCGATGATGATCTCTGATTGGATCCTGCTGAGAGTGAGACGGGGATCACTCTCCCATTTTCTGATTCTTTTAGTTCTTCTTCTCTTTTATTACTTGATCCCCCTTCCTTATCTGAGCCTGTGTAGGATGAGTATCCACAGGTACGTTGGGATGACGATGAGCATTGTGCTCATGCCGTTGCCATCGCCTCCTGCGGGCCTGTGATATATGATACCTTGCTAGGCAAGGATTTATTTTGTGATAAGATGAGCGAGGACCAGTGCTCCTCCTCTTCTTATTTCCTATTTCCTCTACCTATGTTGAGCAGGTATGATTATTTAGGTAGAGGGTTAACTGCTCTATCTCCGTATTGGTACTTGCTACCGCAACGGATATTAGGCCAGTTACCTGTGCACTTTTTATTTCATAGGCCCATTAGCTAGAATCTTTTCGTAGCTGAATAAGTCGTGCTGGGATGACAATAACCCTAGTACTTATCTTTTATTTTCTGCATTTTATTTTTCATGTCTATTTTAGTTTTAGCATTTCTTTTTGTATATTTTTCTTTTGTTTTTGCGGAGCTCACCCCTGCAGGTATTCATAGTAAATTGCATTGGCGGGGTTGTGATTCTTCGTATGGCGGACCTGCTTCAGGATTACACGCGTCTTCTGGTATGCTCACTGGCTGAGCATTGGGTAACCTCTTCCCTTAGCTCTTTATGATTTTAATTTTTCTATCATATGATGTGTAGTTTAGTTTAAGTCTGGGGGAGAGCTAGTTTTGTTACCTTTTGCACGTGCACATCTCATGTGCATACTAGAAGCTTTTATAGTTTTATTTTGATTAGTTCATTGAACTGCACACCACTGCACCCACATGAGCGCGTGCTTAGCTTTTTGCGTGCTGCGAGTTAAACTCGTTTCTTTTGTATGATTTGGGAAAATTATGGTGCTAATATAGGATTGTGAGACGGAGTAAAATGTTGACCTTGCTGTGCTCCTTGTCAACTGCTCTTGTCTCGTGTAGAAATTCGAGTAGATTTAATTTTTCTGTATGCTTATAGTTTTATATCTTTCTATTTGCGTAAAGACTTTTTATTCTACTCAAAAGTTGGTGAATCCGGTATGAATCAAACGGTAGCTTAGGGATGTGTGTAGACGGCCGTTAGTTTTATATTGCTCGAGTCGGGAGTATGGATAGTCTTTCTCGTTGGCTAAGAACTTGCCCAAAGCTATTCTTGAAGCATGGGTATAGGTTAGTCATGCATGAGCGTGATGTAGGCCATCATTTTGGCCCGGTTGAGCTTTGTACCATTCCTAACATCATATCCTCACTAGCCCCGTTGTGCCTACCCCTCCTTTTGATTCAGCTCCACTATTATTTCACCAAAGCCTCATATCCAATCCTAGTCGCACACCCAAGTTGAGCTTCAGAGTTTTATATTTTAATGTTGGGATGTGATGTGGTGTTATTACATGTGAAAATGTGGATGTGCTCCAAAGCTTATATTTGCTGAATTTGTGAAAAGAAAAGAAATTTGAAAAAGAAAAAGAAAAGTTAAAAAAATGATGTTAAAGTGAAAAAGTGAAAAGGAAAAGTAAAATTGAAAATCCTATTTGAGATGTGCTTATTTTTGGAGTAGGCGGTGCACACACCCATATGTTAAAAGTTAAGTTTGGGGGTGTGGTGTACCCGCATGTATTTTGGTTAGCTGATGGATTCCTTTTATACTAGCTCATTTGGGTTAGGTGCATAGCCTTCTTGTTTATCCTTGTTTACCTCACCGAAACCCAAGCCCCATCTCTTCACCTACAGTCCAACTGATTCGTGTGTGAACCAAACCAGTGCCGTGGAGAGAATGCGAAAGGGCAAGCATATGGTCACCGACATTGGTGGATTCCTTTGGAGGTTATCCCGAGCCCTGATCTTTGGCAATGCTCGTCTAGCGATTAGTCTACTTTCTCCCTACGCATGACCGGATGATTCACCGTGATTCCATTTTTGAGTAATAATAAAATGTTGATACGCATTGTGAAAAATATAAACTATTTTGCATACTTAGAAATTTCTTCTATTATATTTTTACGCATGCGAGCATGCGACTTCGCATGGTACTTCGTATCGCAATTTCTTTGTTAACTAGTATTTTTCCCTATCTGCTTAGATTTTGTTTGCTCGGGACGCGCAAACAGTTAAGTCTGGGGGTGTGATGAGTCCATTTTATATACCTATTTTCGGACTCATCTGGGTTAGTTTTAACGCGTTTGCACTTCACTTTTAGTTCTTTATCATTCCTATTTCATCTAATCATTATTTCCATAGGAAGTGCACATTTATGCCTGTGGTTGTGTATTTTGTTACTTCTATTGTTTGAACTCCTTTGTGTGATTGCCTGGAATGTCTGCACATATTAGTGATCGGTTTTTCCTTTCGGTACAGGGGTCGTGTGCGTGTTCCGGGATGGTTGTGAAACAGGAATACTGCGCACGATCATGGGATCTAATGCGCACGACCACTGGTCGTGCTTCCCTGATTGTGCGCACTACTCTACATTTTCCAGAATCAGCCTGGGTTAAGCACACGACCACTGAACATATTACGCACGACCACCGGTCGTGTACCACTGATCGTGTGCATTGATTCCTCTTTTCTGGAGTCCTGTCTGGGGTAATCGCACGACCATTGGACTTAGTGCGCACGACCACTAGTCGTGCGCCACTGCTCGTGCGCGTTATCCCAGTTCTTCTTCCTGATCTCCCACGCTAGTGCGCACGACCACCGGACATAGTGCGCACGACCACTAGTCGTGCGCCTGTGATCGTGCGCATTGTTCATTTCTGCTTTGTATAAATAGTGCAGGTCTCTCCCTAATTAGAAGAGAGGATCCGGAGCTCGACATTTCTCCGCCGTTTTCCGCCTTCTTCGCCGTTCCCCTTCATCTTCCGCCCTAGGGAGGTTCTCCGGGCAAGCTTTCACCGCCAAATCCGAGCCGGATATTCCTCTCGGCCTTCTCCTTCATCCGTGAGCTTTATGTAGGGTTTGACGCCATAGCCATCAAGCAAAGGAAAGCTAGCAAACTTCGTCCGCTATCATGAGATGAAGAAGACGGGCCATTGGAAGGTGGTGACAACCCTTCTCTACCCCGGACACAGTTGAGGACCGAGGTTGGATGCGGAATGACAACCCGATGATTCCAACCGTAAATCCTCAGTAAGACTTCGGATTCGGTCGATCTCTTGACTTGTTCTTTCTTTATTGTTGAATATTGGTGTTTAACTTTATTTATATTGATGAAGTATGCTTAGTTTGTAAAACATTTTTATACAATTACGTCTATGTGATTGTATGTTTTCGTTATTTACTTGAGTTGCGCCATATTCCATCCACCACCATCCACCCTTGTCGCACTAGCAATTGCTAGTGGCGTACGTTGCGAAGAGGTGCTCACGACCCTCATTCCGCCATTCTCTCCACCTCATCCGCAAGCCTACTCGTCCATCCGCATAGTGATTCGGTGCATAGAGGCCCGATTAGTCTTCCATCCCGCCTGGCGAAGCATCGCATAGCGGCGTTGCATAAGAGTAGTTGATAGCCTTTTATTTTCTGTTTCCGCATATATCAAAACCCCCCCTTAGTTAGCTCCAACCAAAGGACTTCAATCTCAAGTCCTCCTCGAAATTAACTCCACCTTACTGTGTTCCTTGAGAGATCGATACTTGGGAAAACCCCCATTTTATATTACTTGTGCGACCGGTTCACTGCCGTGATCTTATGCATCAAGCAGAAGCAGGTGCTCACCATCCAAGGTTCTCCCAAAGGTGATCTGGTGTGCCTGATATATACAAAGAAGGGTCATGACGTGATCCATTGCTGGTTGAAGGACAAGGTCTGTTTCCAGTGCGGGCAGAAGGGGCACCTGAAGTCTTCATGCCCCCAGGCTCAGACTCTACTACAGACTGCCCCGCTTCGGGCTCTGCCGCCACCGCTGAACTAGGGCAAAGGAAAAGGAATGCTGAATGTTGTGACCAGAGAGGAAGCTCAAACCTCTACGCAAGTTATATCAGGTTAGCCCCAGTTTGATTATCTTTACTATTTCTCGTTGTTGCCCTAGTTATCGTTTGTTTAGTTATGTATGCTACGGTTTTATGGGAGTTTAAGGTGCGGAATCGGTGGGCATGCATTCTTTTCTATTCTGGTGCAACCCATTCCTCTGTGTCCCAGAGGTTCGTAGATAAACATTGTTTGAACGTGGATCAGTTAGGAGACTCCTTCAACGTCATGCTTCCCTCTGGTGATTCGGTAGTATCTAATCATGGAGTTCTGAAATGCCCTGTTTATCTAGGCGATTTCCTAGCCTTTGTGGATCTGATGGTGTTGGATCTGGCAGAATTTGATGTGATTTTGGGCATGGACTGGCTATCCAAGTATGATGCGGTCATCCAATGCAAGGGAAAGCGACTGGACTTCAGGATGGACAATGACCAACCTATGAGCGTCTATGGATTTCAGGACAGGGTTTCCCCTATAAGTTCTGCGGTACGTTCTTGTTGTGCTATCGAGTCTGGTTGCGAGGCATTTTTTGGTCTCTATTTCTTCTTTGGAAACTGCTTTTGTTACACCACGTCTTGAGGATGTCTCGGTGGTGCGAGAGTTTCCAGATGTTTTTCCTGATAGTCTTCTAGGACTTCCTCTGGTGAGGGAGATAGAGTTTGTGGTAGACCTCGAGCTAGGTACTCGTCCTATTGCCAAAGTACCGTACCGTATGACTCTGTATAAGTTGGATGAGTTGCATACTCAGCTTGATGAATTGCTGTAGTGTGGATTTATTAGGCCAAGTTCTTCCCCGTGGGGTGCTCCCGTATTTTTTGTAAAGAATAAGGATGGATCGATGAGGCTTTGCATCGATTACAGAGAATTGAACAAGGTGACCATTAAGAATAGATATCCCTTGCAGAGAATTGATGATTTGTTTGATCAGTTGTGTGGTAGCTCGGTGTTTTCAAAGATCGATCTTCGTTCAGGCTACCACTAGTTGAGAATTCGTGCGACAGATATTCCACAGACCGTTTTTTGATCGCGGAATGGATATTTTGAGTTTTTGGTGATGTCCTTTGGGTTGACTAATACACCCTCTGCATTCATGGACCTAATGAATATAGTGTTCAAGGACTTCTTGGATCGTTTCGTGATCGTGTTCATAGATGACGTCCTAGTGTATTCCCGCAGTGTTGAGGAGCATACTCAACATTTGCGATTGGTTTTGACGACCCTGAGGGAGCATAAGCTTTATGCAAAGTTGACCAAGTGTGAGTTCTGACTACCTCAGGTGTACTTTCTGGGTCATGTTATAAGCAAGGACGGTATTTTCGTAGCCCTGACCAAGATTTCTGCTGTGATCGAATGGGAGAGACCTTCTACAACTAAGGAGAATAGGAGCTTCTTGGGCCTTGCTGGCTATTATAGAAGATTAGTGGAAGGATTTTCAGTGTTGTGTGCTCCTTTAACTAGACTTACTCAGAAGAATACTGCATTCATTTGGAGTGATAAGTGTTAAGAAGCCTTCCAAGAGTTGAAGAAGAGATTATGTACTGCTTTAGTTTTAACCTTACCTACTGAAGGAGTTGAGTATGCTGCGTATGTGGACGCGTCACACATCGAACTTGGTTGTGTTTTGATGCAAGATGGTAAGGTGATCGCGTATGGATCAATGCAATTGAATATTCATGAAAGAAAGTACCATACGCATGATTTGGAGCTTGCTGCTGTGATTTATGCGTTGAAACATTGGAGACACTTATTGTATGGCACGCTGTGCAAGATCTATACGGACCATAAGAGTTTGAAGTATGTCTTCAATCAGAAGGAACTAAATCTGCGCCAGCGTCCGTGGTTAGAATATGTGGCGGATTATGAACTGGAGATACTTTATCACCCAGAGAAGGCTAACGTAGTAGCCGATGCTTTGAGTAGAAAGACCGCCAAAATTTTCAATTTGTCTGTGCAGTCCTTGTTAGAAGAATTCTTGTTGATGGACATTGGGGTTGGTAATAGTGAAATGAGTGCTAGATTGGAAGTGGAAGAGACCTCTTGGATTTCCCTAACTAGAGCACATCAGAAGGATGATCCAGATTTGTTACACCTCCGGAATAGAACTGAGAAGGGAGAGCTACCTGATTTCTCCTTGGATGAGTTGGATACCTTAAAATATTGGGGTAGATTTTGCATTCCCGCTTTTGGTGATATTCGGGCTAAAATTTGTAATGAAGCTCATGGTTCTAGTGTTGCCTACCATCCTGGTTCCACTAAAATGTATAAAGATCCAAAGCAGATTGTTTGGTGGTCGGGGATGAAGAATGATATAGCAAAGTTTGTGTCAGAATGTTATACGTGTCAGCGTATCACGGCTGGCCATGGAAGGCCTGGTGGTTAATTAACACCACTGGATATTCCAAGTTGGATGTGTGAGTGCATTTCGATGGATTTCATCACTGGCTTACCGAGATCTCCATATGGGCACGACTCTGTTTGGGTGATAGTTGATCGATTGACTAAATGTGCTCACTTTGTGCCTTTCAAGATTGGATATTCTATGAAGAAGATAATTGAATTGTACCTTGATGAGGTTATCAGGTTACATGGAGTGCCTGTCAGTAATGTATCAGACCGAGACTCTAGATTTATGTCTCGTTTTTGGAAGAGCTTATAGGAGGGGTTGGGTACATATTTGAGGTATTCGACCGCCTATCATTCGCAGACGAACGGTCAGACGGAAAGAGTAAATCAATTAGTGGAAGATATGATCAGATGTTATAATTTGGACCACGGTGGCGCTTGGGATAAGCATCTCAGACTCATGGAGTTTGCGTACAATAATAGTTATCAAGAGAGTCTACAGATGACCCCGTTTAAGGCCTTATATGGGATGCATTGTAGGACTCCTTTATTTTTGGCCGAAGTTGGTAAGAGACCATTTCTAGGTCCGGAAGCCCTGAAAGAGATTAATTGTGTCGTGACTCATATTCGAGAAAAGCTCTGTGTGGCACAAGAACACTATGAGAAATATACTAATTAACAAAAGGTTAATTTGGTGTTCGTTGTTGGGGACATGGTTTTTCTAAAAGTTTCTCCGATGTCAGGTGTTAAAAGGTTTGGAAGGAACCACAAGTTAAACCCCCGGTATATGGGACCCTTTCAGGTTCTTGAACGCATCGGTGTATCAGCTTATAGGCTGGAGTTGACTGTTAACTTCCTTGGTGTCCATGATGTGTTCCATGTGAGCCTATTGCAGAAGTGTATTCGTAATTATCGTCAAGCCCTTGACTCGGTGCCCCTAATTCAGCCCAACCTTTCATACGTGGAAGAAACTGTTCGTATTCTAGATTCTCAAGATCGAGTGTTGCAGAGGAATACCATCCACATGGTTAAGGTTCTCTGGAGAAATCAAGACGTCAAGAGGGCGACGTGGGAATTGGAGTCGGCGATGAGAGAATCTCATCCGCATCTTTTCCCTTAGTTCAGGTATGTCTCAGGGATTTTGAAAATAATTGGGTTTGGGTTTGGTTTTGAGGTTATGTTAAGTTTCATGACGAAACTTTTTTTAGGGGGTGTGACTGTAACGCCCCCTATTTTTTTGATGTTATTATTTGGTTTATCGACATCATAATTATGATGACAGGGCGTTACCCTTTTTCGTATTGATGTCGGTGCTGCACCATTTGTGTGTTTTTGCGTCTGTCGGGTCTGTTTGACCAGTTTTTAGGGTTTTGTTGGGATTAACCGTTTTTCCTTGATTTAAGGTTGAGTTTTTTTTAAGGATTTGGACTTGTCGGGTTTTGTTGTGTTCAGAGCATTTTGGGGTCTCGGCGTGTGTTTGGATCCTTGTGAGGATTTTCTTTGCATGGCTAAGCTATTGATGATAGTGTCTCAAGAATGGTACATCGGATTATAGGGTCATCTTTGCTGCTAATTTGTATGGTCGAAATTTTATTCTGGAATAAAAGACAATCTGAAATTTATCGAATTTACCCTATTTAGTTCTCGAGAAGACCTGGAGTTCTCGAGAAATCCCTTGTTGTTCTCGAGAAACATCTTCTTATTCTCGGGAGATGCGGTCTGGTACTTGTAAAGTCCTGAGTTGTTCTCGAGTAGTGCTTACCTTCCTTCTCGAGAAGTTCTCTTATTCCTCGAGAAACTCTCGAGAAATCTTCATTATATCTCGAGATACTGATGCCTTCAGTTCTCGAGAAGCTTTGTAGTACTCGAGAAGTCCATCTTAAGTACTTGAGTAATCCTTCCATAGTATTAGAGAAGTCCATCTTCAATACTCGAGTAACCCTTCCCTAGTACTCGAGAAGTCCATATTCAGTACTCGAGTAATCCTTCCCTAGTACTCGAGAAGTACCGTCTTGCTGTTCTCGAGAAGCCTTCTAGTACTCGAGAAATCCTTCTTCTGTACATGAATAGGCCTTCTTCAGCACTCGAGTAATGCTTGCCTTCTGTCTCGGGAAATATTCTTCTTTACTCGAGAAGCTATCTAAAGTACTCGGGTAATCCATGTCTTCATCTCGGAAAATCAGTTCAGCCGACCTCGGTTCATCCTTCTAAGTGTAAAGATTCTTACATCGTGCTTATTATATATATAAATATAAATAATCTACTTATCCATCCTCCTTTTAGACCGACCTACTGTTCTTCTTCCCGAACCAGAGCAACGTGAGCAAGAGAGGGAAAACCCTTCCGTAATTCTTCTAGTGGCCGCCGACAGTGCTCCGATGCTCGAAATCTTCACCCGATCATAGATCCGAAAATCTCTCAGCGAGAGCTTCGTCATCGTGGTAATATCTTCCCCTTTTCTTGAGATTTTCTCGCTAGGGTTTTCGGTCCTAACTCCGATTTTTGGTCGTTTTTGTTAGATTTTGGCTTCCCTCGTCTTCTCTAGCCCCGATCTACGTCAATGAGAGATTTTGGATGTCTTTCATTGACAAAATCAAGGCAAGTGATGGTTTCCTCTTTCACTTCCCTTCTTTACCCTAAATTTTTGCAGAAATTTCTTACTGCATGTGTTCATGATTATTGAATTAATTTACTAATGTATCATGTCAATATGATCTCTTGACCAGTTGCAATTATAATCATCATGTTCTTGATTTTGCGGTCTAGCTTGTTAAAGGTTATACGTTTTGATGATGTGATTAAATCACACTTTTATTACTGATCCGAATTTTAGTGTAGGATGCGTTAGAGTTTGTTTAGGATTGTAAATTGTTCCTAAAAGTTGATAAACCATTTCATTCTAGAATTGCCTAGTAGAAACCGATGTGCCATTGTTGACTTGAGATTTCCATCATGGTTTTCTTCTTCGTGGTGATGCCGTGGGGAGAGACAAGCCGCCAGGCCCCGATTGGGTTGTGGTGTGCCTCTGAGCTCTAAACCCGGATCGTTATGGGGTTTTCCTTCGGGGTTTTTCTTTGCTGCGGTTGTTATTAGTGGGTGAATCCACCGCTGCAATGTTTGATCTCCCTATTAGTACTTTGTCGGGCTCTACCGGGTTTTTGGGCATTTGCGGTGTATGGTGGAGTATCCAGTCTCCTCCGCTTTTAGACGGATGAATTGTCTTTGGGGTAGGCCACCCCGCCCATTTTGTTTTTTGGTGGAGTTGACCACAGGTGGCTAGTAGGGGTTTATTCCTCTTCCTGATGACTTAATCTTTGACCCTTTTCCCCTTATGGTTTTGTGCATTTGGAGTGCTGTTTTTTTACGTGACACTTTACGTAAGTGTTCCATTTTTACTTTTACACCTTACTGTTGTACCTTAACTAAGTATTTTTCCTTTGGTCTTGGGTTGGTACCCCTTGACTTTGATTACTTTTGGCTTACTTTCTGCAATCAATTATACCTTCTTGCTGAGGTGTTCTGTCTTTGGAATTCCTTAGGTTCAGAGCAGTAGCTGAGTTCAGTGCTGATTTTGAAGTGCTTGAGCGGTAGTGTTGACCGTGGTTGTTGCCTCGCCATAGCGAGGTAGATTGTTGATTATTTTGCTTTACTAGTTCAAGCATACTTGGATTTACGTGGGTTCATGTCAGTTTGTTAATGCCCATATGACTGTTGTTCTTTTTGGATACTTGCTAGCTACTTAGTTTTCTTTCCATGGATGTGGATTACTTGCTCTCTGGGACATTTTATGTTAGGATTGTATGGTAGTTATTTTCAAGTATAAAAACTATTTATATTACTTCATGCGTTACACGTCTTCAAAATGTTAAATCACTATATTTAACGACTGTAAGAAAATCTAATTTTATTGCTATTATAAATTTAGAACTTGCATACCTTGAGTTATCCTCTGGGAACCTCTAAGCTCATGTAGGAAGTTTAATCTCATAAAAGAAGTATTTTCCGTAATGTATAACTACTTTCTTCGTAGACTAGATGAGCCACTAAGCCGAGGGATACAGCTAACTACTATACTCAAATTGATTTTTACTCTAAATAACTTAAATAACCTTTCTTCATGGCTAAGTAGGAGTTTTTCCTGAGCGTTTGCAGTTATCCCCTACTGACGTGGCATCATGACGTGCATTTTTCCCTCACTCTGATATACTTATTTGACAGTGAAAAATGCGGGTTGTGACAGATAACTTTTATAATCCACTCAGATTCAGATTTTCTCTTGATAGCATCTATCTTAGAGAAATTGGCCACTATCCTCTTCTCCCTTTCAAGTTTCTCTTCAAGAACCTTGATCATAGAGTCCTTATAGTTGATAGACACAACATGGATATCTACCATGATCTTCAGATAAGCAACTTCCCTCTCTTTCTGAGATAGCAAGGATGAAGTCTCGTCTTACTGGGAAGCAGCTAGCTGGAGGGAGGCAATTTCCTCTGCTTGTTTCTTAATAAGCAGCCTGCTTTCCTTGAAAGCTTTCAGAAGAACAGAATGATTGTCAATCAATTTTTTGATATCATCATCTGTCAAAGTACCCTCATCATCACTTGATGAGGAAGCATCAGATTCTGAGCAAGACTCATGAACTGAACAATAAGAGGAACCGGACAAAGATTGTACCTGATCTAGACTAGGCTAATCCTGGCAGGATTCTTCTTCTTCTATTATGGCAATTAGTACATAACAAATGCAGTCATCTTCTTCTTCATCATCCACCTCTGAATCACTTTCTGATTGTGATAGAGGGGCCCTGATCTCCAATTTAGCATCTGAAGGATTGACTTCTCCTGCTGCAATAGCTTCATCTTTAGCAGCAACTGCCACTAGCCCAATGAAGGCTTCTTTTTCT
This sequence comes from Platanthera guangdongensis, assembly GCA_039583875.1. Lineage (NCBI taxonomy): Eukaryota > Viridiplantae > Streptophyta > Magnoliopsida > Asparagales > Orchidaceae > Platanthera > Platanthera guangdongensis. The sequence goes on along the minus strand of CM077162.1, from coordinate 78,374,232 downwards.
TATTCAGATTCCGTGTAACACCCCGAAACTCAAAAGAGCGACGGGAGGCATTGCGGGCCAAATTTGGAATTTGGCAGGAGACACACGGCCTGGGACACGGGCATGTCCCAGGGCGTATCATGTTGGGTTCGACGATCTGGCCGAGAGGTCGACCAAATTGCATTCGATGATCGTCAAGCAGTAAATACGGCCCTGAACACAGGCGTGTCCCAGGGCATGTCGAGCTGGTTCGACGATTTGGTCGTGTGTTCGACGATTTTGGGTTCGACGATCGTCGAGCAGAGAACATGGCCTGGGACACGGCCGTGTCCCAGGGCGTGTCGAGAGGGGTTCGACGATTTAGTTCAAAGATCTGGCAAATCGATCAGGCAGTTTTCTGGGTTCGACAATCGTCGAGCAGCGCTCGACGATCTGGTCACTATTCTACGGTCGACGTATGGCCAGCGATCTCCATTCGACGATCTGATACGTTCAACAATTTGGCCAGAGATCTCCATTCGACGATCTGCTGCGTTCGACGATTTGGCCAGAGATCTCCGTTCGACGATCTGGCAGCGGTCGATGATCTTGGTTCGACTATCGTCGAGCGCGGGGCGATTTTGGCATGTTTGAATCTGTCGACGCGGAGTGTCGACACAGAGGTTTTGGTGGGATCTTGACTAAATTTCCCGACACAATTGATTGATTGCGGACGTGTCTTGCTTCGGATTGGTGAACTGTGCGGTGCATTTCCCATTTGTGGGATCCGACAGATGGTGGTTAATCCGATTGGGATATACCCATATACAGGGTTTCAAAGCCCTTATTCTTCTGCATCTGGTTCTCTGTCTAAATTCTAGAGAGAAGGGAGAGCAAAGGAGGAAGAAGAAACCTAGATCCGGTCCTTGGAGGGGCTTCGGAGCTCCAAATCGCGAGCCGACTTCGGATCTACGAAGGCAAAGAGAGTGCGGTGCTTTCATCCGCTTACATTTCCATGGAGCAAAGGAAGAATGCTATGGTAATGATTCTCTACATGAGCATGTGAAGCTCTACTTCTTTTGCGTAGGAAGCCCGCTCTCGCGAGTTTGCGGTGAGTTTGAGGCGTTCCTTCGGGTAGATATGTAAAGTCCCCATTGTGTAGAGTCCGTAATGGAGAACCGACATAGGTATGATGTGTGAAGCCTATCCGGACATGTTGGTCTGGATCAGTGATGTTGCATTGCGTTAATGCTGGAGAAGACTCCGTGCGAATGTTTGTTTTTTGGGTTTTCTACATGGTAGATTGCAACAGGGAGCTTTGGGGATAAACCCTAAGGTGCACCCGGAAAATTGGGCGGATGCATGATCTTGCCAACTTGGTGGCCTGGGAGCCAACTTGAACATAACCGGGTTATGTGAAGTATGTGATGGAAACGGGACTCGGAGAAGTTTGACCTGCGTATATGGCTTAAATTGTCATTACGATGTGAGCACGGGTTAGATGGAACCGTACCCATTCTATGTCGTTCGGTTAGAGCCGTTGGCATAGATGAGGGTCTTCGTCGGTCTATGGCTTAAATTGACGTGACCCATGCCAGGAAGACAAAATGCTCATATGTTTGGCCATCAAAGTGGCGGTGGTGAGTCCGGAATGTCTATGGCTTAAATTGATGTGACATTGTCCGGTTCACCGAGAATGTGCCCTGAGTGCATGGGGTGTGTGGCCGTGTGTGCCTACGCCTGTGATGTTGTGACATTACTACGACTTGTTTATACTAATAAAGTGCAGGGAAGGATCATCGCCGCCCTGTGTTGGGGGCAGGATCGTTATAATTTGGTCAGCATTGCTTACCGTTGCTTTTGTTTGCCACCGTGCGGTGGATTGTGCTTGCAGGTGTTGCTGGACTAAGCGGTCAATAGCGGGCTAAAGCCCAATTTGCGAAACCGGCCCTCGAAGGCCTAATTGGAGTGTTTTACTTGCTTATGTTCATGTATGGCCGGCCTGCGTGTCGTGGTATGGAAAACATGTAATATGAGTAAACCATTTGTAAGGCCTTAAGGCCAGTACTTGTGTATGTACTTCATTCCTTTTTGGCTTGTTAGTGGACATTCATGCTTGTTGCTGGGTTCTTTTAATTGCAACTTATAAAACTGCTTCCGCTAAAATGCTCTGTGTAGGACGTTGGATTGGTTGGATGGTTTCCATTGAGTAACCACTCGGTCTGTCTATGGTATATGGCATCGGGCCCCGGCCGGACCTACTGCTATATGTTATGCTACAGATAGGGGGTGTTACAATTTGTTATCAGACTACTGGTTTCGGTCAGGCTTAACATGAATTCGTGGGTGAATTCTTTTAAAGGGGTGGTGAGCACTTGTGTGTGCGTCATCGTTATAACAACAAAATAACCCATGAATGTCCACTTAGGAATGAAAATACACGTGTTTGGGGAACCTGCGTGTTTCTATAATTGCTGTTTGCAATTTTGTTTGGTCGCTTAACGGTGTTTTGTACCACTATAGGTGACCGGAAGCGGTGCTGGGCGGTCGGAACATCCAATTTCTGAGGATTATAGTGCACCTGGTGACGTTCCTGCAACCCTTCCCTCTGCTAAAACCATAAGAATGGTGGTGGAAGCAGTGTTCGCTGCGATTGGAGCACAAAATGAAAGACGTGTGCGGTACCCTATTATTCCAATGCCGGGTGGTGTGATGGAGCAAACAACATTTATAGGACCTTTAGGGCAGCAGTTGAACGTGCTCTTAGTGCAGGGTACACACTTAGTTGAGGAATATTTGCAAGCATTTCTGATGATAAGACGCTACCCAGGCTCTGAAGTGGAGAGCGAGCAGTCGATGGTCGATAGGTTTTATAATGGCCTACGCGGTGAATTGTGAGTTCTGTTGCTAGGACCAATGTTATTGGGATTCCGAGCCTTGGTAGAATCGGCTAGATCTTTGGAAGAAGATTTAGCAAAAGTCAATCGGACGTCGGAGCTTTGGGTACTAGACTCTCCAGATTCTGCAAAATCTGAATACCAAAGGAGGAGGAATAAGAAGTCTAAAATGTCTACTGGTCAGGCTCCATATGGTTGTTTTAAGTGTGGCAAGGAAGGGCACTTTGCCCGAGACTGTCGGATTGGTGCTCAAATGTTAAAGAAAAACACTGGTGATAAGAGGTCGCGGTTCAAAGTGCCGACTACTTCAAAATCTGGCTATCAAAGGTTCTTTAAGAAGTCTAGGACTTCGAGTCCAGCTACTTCTTCTGGTGCTTCTGGGGCTACTATGGGTCGGATCCCGGGTGCATGCTTTACTTGTGGAAAGCTGGGGCACTTTGCCCGCGATTGCTGGAGCGGATGTCTCAAGTCCGAGAAGAAGCACGCTGTCGTGATGACAGGTACGGCTTAAAGTTATAGTAGTTTAACTTTAAATACTTGTTGCCCTTGTGCATGTTAGCTTAGAACTGTCGGTGCTAAGCTTTGTTCTGATTTTCGGTTAATTCGGCGAGAGCACCGTTCGCTTAGGGAGCTTCGCATTCCCTGTTAACCAATGGATTTGTATTGCGCGTCGGAGTACCTCCTTCGATGACAAAAGACAAATTGGATGCGTTGTTGTCTAATGATGCTCATTGCACGCGAGTAGAATCTGTTGCGTTTAGGTGCAGATAGGGAGTAAAGAATTTGACTTACAAGTGTCGTTAACTACCGTTGGGGGAGCTCGACGTGATCTTTGGTATGGAGTAGCTCTCGGAGCAGCAAGCATACATTGATCGAAATTGCAAGGAAGTCATGTTGGGAGCAAGTCGTGAGACGACTTTTACGGGCTTGAAAGGGGTCGAGCATGACGTTGGTGCCTGCTCTTCAGTTGGTTAAGGCAGTTTGGTGTGATGCCAAACCGGTCATACGCTGTTCGTATCGGTTAGCGCCTAAGGAGATGGCGGAGCTGAAGGTGCAACTTCAAGAGTTGTGGGAGCAAGGGTCTGTGCATTCAAGTTCGTCATCTTGGAGCGCACCGGTCCTCTTTGTTAAGAAGAAGGACGGAAGCTTTAGGCTATATATTGATTACCGAGAACTGAACAAGTTGACGAAAAAAAATAAGTACCCAATCCCAAGGATCGATGATCTTTTGATCAGTTGGTCGGGTCGACGGTGTACTCTAAGTTGGACCTCAAGTCCGGGTACTATCAACTGCGAATAAGGGAGAGTGATATCCCGAAGACAGCGATCAGTATAAGATACGGGCATTACTAGTTTACAGTCATGCCATTTGGGCTGACTAATGCGCCGTCAGTGTTCATGGATTTGATGCACAGGACCTTCAGGGAGTACTTGGACCATTTTATGATCATCTTCATCGATGATATTTTGGTGTACTCGCAGATTGAGGAAGATCACTTCAGGCATCTTCATTTGGTTTTGGAGACGCTAAGGAGGAATCAATTGTACGCCAAGTTCTCGAAGTGCGAGTTTTGGTTGACCTCAGTGGCGTTCCTCGGTCATATAGTGAGTAGGGAAGGTATTGCAGTGGATCCGACGAAGATTGTTGCGATACGAGAGTGGCCTGAGCTTTCTACGGTAGAGGAAGTCCGGAGCTTTCTGGGGCTTGCCAGCTATTATAGGCGCTTCGTAGAGAACTTCTCGCGGATAGCGTTACCTCTCACTACTTTGACGAGGAAGGAGCAGAAGTTCGTTTGGATGCCGGAGTGCGCGCGAGCTATTGAGGAGTTGAAATGTCGGTTGACCACGGCGCCTGTGCTGAGTTTGCCGAGTGGGACCGAAGGTTATGAGATTTATAGTGATGCTTCGGGCAGTGGTTTGGGTTGTGTGCTGTTATAGTATGGAAGCGTTATAGCATATGACTCGAGACAGCTGAAGGTGCACGAGAGGAACTATACAGTCCATGACTTGGAGTTAGCGGCCGTGATTTTTGCCTTGAAGCTGTGGAGGCATTATTTGTACTGTGTGAAGATTGATATCTACACCAATCACAAGAGCCTGAAGTATTTGATTAATAAGAAAGATCTGAACATGCGGCAACGTAGATAGATGGAGTTCCTCGGGGACTATGCATTCAAGATCCACTACGTGCCTGGTAAAGGTAATGCGGTTGTGGACGCGTTGAGTCGCCAGGCCCCAGCTCAAGCCAATTGGCTGTCGATCCATGACGAGCGGTTGGTTCGGGAGTTGGAGGCGTTGGAGATTTCTTGCGTGGATAAGTAGTCAAGTTCTGAAGCACTATTGAATTGGACTGAAGTTCAATATGACCTGGCTGATCGGATTCGACAGGCTTTGGATTTGATGGCCACATGAAGCAACTCATGATAGAGGCTCTAGATGGGTCAAATTCCCAATATGAAGTTGTGGATGGATTGCTTTGGAAAGACGGTCGTCTTTGCGTCCCAAATGTGGGTAGTTTGCAGTTGGATTTGTTGTACGAGGTGCACCATACCAAGTACTCGATTCACCCGGGGAGCACAAAGATGTACCGCGACATTAAGAAACTATTCTGGTGTCCAGGACTGAAGAAGGATGTGGCGCTCTACGTGGCGAAGTGCCAAACTTGCGTCTTGGTGAAGGTGGAGTGCCAAAAGCCGGGAGGATTTCTGAAGTCCTTGCCTATTCCGGAGTGGAAATTCGACGACATCACTATGGACTTTGTGCACGGGTTGCCAAGGTCGCAAAAGGGGAACGATTCCATCTGGGTGGTCGTAGATCGGCTAACGAAGGTGTCGCATTTCATTCCGCATAAGAAGGATGATCCGGTGGAGAAGTTGGCAAAGTTATATGTGGATAATATAGTGAGGCTCCACGGTATGCCCCGTAGCATCATGAGTGACCGAGATGGGCGGTTCACATCCAATGATTGGAAGCTTGTGCAGCAAATGTTGGGGACAAAGCTGAGTTATAGCATAGCCTTCCATCCGCAGATGGATGGGCAGACCGAGAGGGTCAATAGAACTATGGAAGACATGCTCTGCATGTGTGTCTTGGACTTTGGAAATCAATGGGAAGACCATCTTTATTTGGTGGAATTTCCGTACAACAATAGCTACCAGGAGAGTATTCAAATGGCGCCTTTCGAGTCCCTTTATGGGAGAAGATGTCGCACGCCGTTGTCCTAGTTGGAAACGGGTGAGTAAAAGTTGTACAAGCGTCAAGAGGTGGAATATGCGACTTCGTTGGTGCGAACCATTCGGGAGAGATTGCTTATCACTCAGAACCGACAAGCAAAGTACTATAATGCCAAGCACAGGAATGTGGAGTTTGCTGTGGGCAACTGGGTGTACTTAAAGATCAAGCCGTTCAAGGGTGTCTCGCGGGTGCGGCGCTTGAAAAAGCTAAGCCCGAGGTACCTTGGGCTTTTTGAGGTTCTGGAGCGGATTGACGAAGCGGCTTATCAGTTGAAGCTATCAGTGGAGCTTAGTGGTTTACACGATGTATTCCACATATCGGTGCTTCGGAAGGCAGTGCTAGAGCCTTCGCAAGTGATCGCGGTTGATCGAGTGACGGTGGATGGTGGGTTGACGACAAAGGTAAAGCCCGTGCAGATTGAAGACTCGGAGGTCAAGCGGCTACGCAATAAAGAGATCAGGATGGTCAATGTCCATTGGGACAATTGCGGCCGAGAAGAGCTCTCTTGGGAATGAGAGCAGACTATGCTTGACGAGTATCCGAAGTTGTTCCGCTCAGGTACAAATTTTAGTTTTGTGCTTATCATTCCTTTATGAAATTTCGTGGACGAATTCTTTTAAAAGGGAGAGAGTTGTAACGCCCCGAAACTCAAAAGAGCGACGGGAGGCATTCCGGGCCAAAATTGGAATTTGGCAGGAGGCACACGGCCTAGGACACGGTCGTGTCCCAGGGCGTGTCGTGTTGGGTTCGACGATCTGGCCGAGAGGTCAATGAAATTGGGTTCGACGATCGTCAAGCAGTAAACACGGCCCTAGACACGGACGTGTCCCGGGGTGTGTCGCGCTGGTTCGACGATTTGGTCGTGTGTTCGACGATTTTGGGTTCGACGATCATCGAGCAGAGAACACGGCCTGGGACACGGGCATGTCCCAGGGCGTGTCGAGAGGGGTTCGACGATTTAGTTCAAAGATTTGGCAAATCGATCAGGCGGTTTTCTGGGTTCGACGATCGTCGAGCAGCGCTCGACGATCTGGTCACTATTTTGTTGTCGACGTGTGGCCAGCAATCTCCGTTCGACGATCTGCTGCGTTCGATGATTTGGCCAGAGATCTCTGTTTGACGATCTGCTGCGTTCGACGATTTGGCCAGAGATCTTCGTTCGACGGTCTGGCAGCGGTCGACGATCTTGGTTCGACGATCGTCTAGCGCGGGGCGATTTTGGCTTGTTTGACTCTGTCAACGCGGAATGTCGACATAGAGGTTTTGGCGGGATCTTGACTAAATGTCCCGACACAATTTGATTGATTGCAGACATGTCTTGGTCCGGATTGGTGAACTGTGCGGTGATTATCCCCATTTGTCTAGGTCAGACCTGGATCGTAGCCGTGCATTTCCCGTTTGTGGGATCCGATGGCTGGTGGTTAATCTGATTAGGATATACCCGTGTACAGGGTTCTCTGTCTAAATTCTAGAGAGAAGGGAGAGCAAAGGAGGAAGAAGAAACCTAGATCCGGTCCTTGGAGGGGCTTCGGAGCTCCAAATCGCGAGCCGACTTTGGATCTACGAAGGCAAAGAGAGTGCGGTGCTTTTCATTCGCTTACATTTCCATGGTGCCAAGGAAGAACGCTAGGGTAACGATTCTCTACTTGAGCATGTGAAGCTTTACTTCTTTTGCATAGAAAGCCCGCTCTCGCAAGTTTGCGGTGAGTTTGAGGCATTCCTTCGGGTAGATATGTAAAGTTCCCGTTGTGTAGAGTCCGTAATCGAGAACGGACATAGATATGATGTGTGAAGCCTATCTGGACATGTTGGTCTGGATCGGTGATGTTGCATTGCATAAATGCCGGAGAAGACTCTGTGCGAAAGTTTGTTTTTCGAGTTTTCAACGTGGTAGATTGCAACAGGGAGCCTTGGGGATTAACCCTAAAGTGTACCCGGAAAACTGGGCGGATGCGTGATCTTGCCAACTTGGTGGCCTGGGAGCCAACTTGAACATAACTGGGTTATGTGAAGTATGTGATGGAAACGGGACTCGAAGAAGTTTGACCTGCGTATATGGCTTTAATTGTCGTTACGATGTGAGCACGGGTTAGATAGAACTGTACCCGTTCTATGTCGTTCGGTTAGAGCCGTTGGCATAGATGAGGGTCTTCGGCGGTCTATGACTTAAATTGACGTGACCCATGCTGGGAAGAAAAAATGCTCATATGTTTGGCCGTCAAAGTGGCGGTGGTGAGTCCGGAATGTCTATGGCTTAAATTGACGTGGCATTGGCCGGTTCACCGAGAATGTGCCCTGAGTGCACGGGGTGTATGGCCGTGTGTGCCTATGCCTATGATGTTGTGACATTACTACTGCTTGTTTATACTAATAAAGTGCAAGGAAGGAGCATCGTCGCCCCGTGTTGGGGGCGGGATCGTTATAATTTGGTCAGCATTGCTGACCGTTGCTTTTGTTTGCCACCGTACGGTGGATTGTGCTTGCAGGTGTTGCTGGACCAAGCGGTCAATAGCGGGCTAAAGCCCAGATTGCGAAGCCGGCCCTCAAAGGCCTAATTGGAGTGTTTTACTTGCTTATGTTCATGTATGAACGGCCTGCGTGCCGTGGTATGGAAAACATGTAATATGAGTAAACCATTTGTAAGGCCTCAAAGCCAGTACTTGTGTATGTACTTCATTCCTTTTTGGCTTGTTAGTGGACATTCATGCTTGTTGTTGGGTTCTTTTAATTGCAACTTATAAAACTGCTTCCACTAGAATGCTCTGTGTAGGACGTTGGATTGGTTGGATGGTTTCCATTGAGTAACCACCCGGTCTGTCTGTGGTATATGGCATGTTGGATCCCTAGTTGATTTAGGCTAGGTTCACTAACTTAGGATGATGTGATCCAACATGTATAGCCAGGGTCATAGTTGTGACCTAGAGTCTAGGCCAAGTCCTTAGAGTCAACATAGTCAACATCAGATGGACCAGCTATCAACAAGACTATCAGAGACTCAAGACTTAGAAGATTTCAAGACTAAGTAAAATGAGTTCGACGTTCGTCGAACTCAGGTCGATGAAAGACGTTCTCAGCTCGACGAACTTTAGATATTTCTCTGAGCTGAGCCCGCCGATCTTCTTTCTCTGGTCGATGAAAACTGGGATACTTTAACAAACTAAAGTCAGGATAATTCCAGATTATTCTAAGTCCAACTTCAGACTTTGGTCGACGAACAAGATTCTGAGCTCGACGAACTTGGATCTCAAGTTCATAAATTCTCAGGTCGATGAAGTCAACTTCTCAGGTCGACGAGCTCAATACTCTACTCGATGAATTCTGGAATCAAAAGATTTGTGTCGACACTTAGGGCATGTGCGGCACCAACTTATGTCGACACCAGAAAACTTATGTCGACACCAGAAAGCATGTGTCGACACCAACTTATGTCGAAACCAGAAGACTTGTGTCAACACCAAGACAAATCAGTTGACACCCACTTGTGTCGACACCGGAAGATTCATGTCGACACGCAGAATATCAGTCAACACAAAATACTCGACTAAGTCCAGAATGATTGTTGAACTCCTGTCGATGAAGTTACAAACTCAGCTCGACGAACTTCAGACAGAAAAGGCAACGGCTCTGAAGCATGTAGCTCTATTATCAGCTCGACATTCTTGGAAATCAGCTCGACGAACAAGAAGTCGTCTGGTCGACGAATTCAATATCTCATCTCGACAAATTTGTAATTCAGTTCGACAAATTCTGCCAACTGATTGATGACTTTAGACTTAGCCATTTCCGGCCTTCTGTCCCCATTCTAATGCAGAAATTTCTGAGTAATTAATGCTCTACATTCTCTGAATGTATCCGTTAGTAAGAGCATTGATTACGGTCTTCTTCAGGAATATTACTTGCCGACTTTCCACGGGACAGTTGAGGAAATGATTCAATGCTGATTATTTTCAAGGCGTCAACATTAATTACAGAGGATTCAAATTTTTGAAAAGAGAGAGAAGAACACAAGATCGATTACAATCAGAAAGAAATATACACTCAGTGAGAAAAACAGTGACACACAGACTGACTGCAAGATTTCATACAACAGCAGAAAAGCTTTACACAGAAATCATACTGAAGCTTACAGTGACAGGTAGTGATCTTCATTCAGAAGAAGAAGAACAATCATACAATATCAAGAGTCTTCTTCTTCCAAATTCTCTCCAGGATTTCCAAGGACAACAGATATCAAATCAGTCAAGAAGCTCCTGCATCACTGCTTGTTAAGAACTCTGATTGAAGACCTATCACCCTACAACAAAGCTTCCAAATCATCCTGAACCATTCAATAATTCATGGGGGAGCTTTTGCCAAACATCAATCCAAATAAGTCTTCTCAGTTTATTGAGAAAGAGAAGATATAATCACTCTCTCACCCCCTCATGTATAAAGGGTTGTCATCTCCCTTCAAAAGTGATTCCTGGTTACAAGTCTCCTAACCAAAAGACTTGAGTTGGTTTTTGGGCACCTGATCAAAACCCATTGGTGTCAGGCACCTGATCAAAAACCTGAGTGGATTCCTACCAAGGGTGGTAGAAGAGTGGACTACCGAGATTTGGGGAACCACTATAAATTTCTTGTGTCGTCTGGTTGCCTATTTCTTTTTATTCTTGCTGTGTGGCTGTGATTAGGATTATTACTTTTTATTTTCCAGTTTCTTAATTACTGCACATTTTCAGTTTACAGCAAAAGATGTAACAACACCTTTATTGGGGCCTAACAAATTTTAAATATACTCTATTCACCCCCCTCTAGAGTATTCTAGACCTAACCCTCACTTTCAATTGGTATCAGAGCAAGGTTCCTTTGGTTGGACAAGTTAACCCTTGAACCAAAGATCATGTGTTAGATCTACACATCACTTTATTCACATTTAACTTAGAAACACAGCCATGACACGGAATAAAGATTATGCAAGCACCAGACCTCCAGTTTGTAACTTGCAAAAGTTTTGAATCTGGAATGCAAGAATCAAGCTATATATGAATTCTATTGATGAAGATATCTTTGCTTCCATCTTAACAGTAGTACCTTCACCACCTGCTGCTCCTCCACCACTTCTACAGATATGACTGCAGTCCCACCTCCAGACTATAATGATGCTTACATGAAAGCCAAGATGGCAGATGCAAAAGCCATGAACATATTGGCACAAACAATGTCTGATGACATTTTCTAGAAGGTTGCTGAGTGCACATCAGCAAAAGCCACTTGAGATTCCCTAAACCAAATGGTTGATGGATCAGCTGATGAAAGGAAGGATAGGAGATCAAATCTCATATCACAATATGAGAATTTCAAGAAACAGGAAGCTGAGACAGTTTCAGAGATGTATAACAGACTAAGCTCAATTATTAATGAGCTAAAAACTCTGGACAAGATCATCACTCTCACTGAAGTGAATGACAAAATTCTGATGTGCTTCCCAAGCTCATGGGACACAAGAATTTGGCCTATTAAGTAGGCCAGATGCCTAAATGAGATTTCAACAGAATCTCTATTGGGTAAACTAAAGTCTTATGAGCAGTTAGTAATGACAAGGGAGGCTGCTGACCAAAGAACACCTCCAGCAGTTAGAAGAGAACAGAGCATAGCCTTCAAAGCCTCAGAAGAATCAGAATCTTCAACATCAAATGAAGACCATATAAGTCTCTTGACTAAGAGATTTTTCAAGATGACTAGAAAGGACTTCAAAAGAAAGTCATCAAGAAAAGAAGACAGGCCAAAGTATGATAAGACACCAACAAAGGAAGTGGTGTGTTATGGATGCAGAAAGCCTGTGCACTTCCTCTCTGAGTGTCCAGAGAATCAGAAGAAAGAGAAGAGAAGAGAAAAGGAAAAGGATTCCAGAAAATAGTTCATCAGCAAACCCTCTTCTAGCAAACACAAGAGGAAGGAAAAGGGCTTTGTAGCTGAGACTTGGAGTGAGACTGAAGATGAGTCAACATCTTAAAGCTCCAGTGAAGATGAAGAAGAAGAAAGAGCAAAAGAGGTTTGGCTCATGGAAATTGATGCCTCAAGAAGCAACTCAGAAGAAGAAGATTCAGAAAATGAGGAAGCTTCTGAATCAGAAGCTGATCAGGTATTATCATGGTTTGATTATAATTCAGAATCTTGTAAATCAGATTTTAAAATCATGTGTTTAGATTTAATCAACTCTGAGAAGGAAATCAAACTTCTCAGAGATAAGCAAGTTAACTATCATAGCATAATATTAGAAAACACTAAATTGAAAAATGAAATAGATACGTTTAGTGAACAAATCACCCTTCTGAAAGATGAATTAAATAAGACAAAATAGCTAGAAGAATCACTAAATGGTAGAAGCAAACAACTAGCAGTAATCACCAACATATCTAATGCTAGATTTAATGGAAGTAAGTTAGGATTAGGTGCATCATCTAGTGAACCAACTATTATTCAGAAAAACCACCTGTCACAACCCATAAATTTTAATTCTAAGAAAGGAAAGAAGAATACTGATCAAGTATATAAAGTAAATAAAATTCTTGAACAAATTAAAACTAAGGACAACATTGAAAAACTGAAAACACCCATTAAAAACAAAGTTCAGCAATTTTTGTCGACCTCAGATCGACGAAAAGGGGCCAGTTCGTCGAACCCCGATCAACGAACTCTGAATGCCAACTATAGTTATTATTATTTGTCTAACTGCGATTGACTAACATTGTATGGTTCGTCGAGCAGAGATCGACGAACGTGGGGCGCAAAGAATGAACATGTTTATTATCTGGGTAGAGATCGACGATCTCAACCCAATTCGTCGAACTCTAGTCGATGAACTTACATAAATTCGTCGAACCCTGGAAGACTTAACCAAAACTATAACTTTAACAGAAACTTAAATACTTCTAGGAAATCATTTAATCCCGTAGCTGACTGGACCATTCCACCTAGGAGAAACCACCCCCTAGGATATAAATCCCAGAGAGAATTTTTTGTTATTTCTAGTTTCTCTTATCAGCCATACAAAGGGCCCAAGGTAACCTGGGTCAAAATCATTAACAGTTTGTATTGCAGGTGAGAAATTGTCCAAGGGAAAATCAAACGTGGTAACTGGACAGTGTTGATGCGCGAAAACGGCAACGAGGGGACAACTATCACCGAGGGGGTGATTGGGCCTCACAGGCTAGGTGAGGAGGAAGGAGAAGGTTGCGGAGGAAGGGAGAGGCTTGAGAGAAGAGGCGAGCCTTGATCAACATAGAGGGTTGATCAAGAGGGGAAGAGGAGGGAGACCGGGAACGGTCGAGCAGACAGTAATCGCAACGGTTGCACTTGCAGGTTGAAAGCCGAAGAGAGCTGAGCTGAGCTGAGGGCAAGGCTTGCTGAGCAGAGGAGCAAGGCTTGCTGAGCATAGGAGCAAGGCTTGCTGAGCAGAGGAGCAAGGCTTGCTGAGCAGAGGAGCAAGGCTTGCTGAGCAGAGGAGCAAGGCTTGCTGAGCAGAGGAGCAAGGCTTGCTGAGCAGAGGAGAGGAGAGGGGGCCGCTAGCAGCGGCAACAACACACTTCGCCCGTCGCGGCCTAAATGACACTCCTGTGACGGGCTTTCCTTTTATTAAAAGCTAGAGGTTACAAGCTTACAAGTACACCTTTACAACAAAATCACTTAAAGGGTACAAGGAGAAGCTGGCGGCTAAGAGAGAAGAAGTTGCCAGAAAGCAGAGGAGAGAAGCTGCCAGAGACTAAGTAAAATAGTCTGCCAGCTGCTGGAGGACTGAGAAACTGAGTCTGCAGAGTCTGCTGGAAAGCTGCTGAAGAGCTGTGGAGGACTGCGCGGACAGGAAACTGAGTCCGCTGAGCTTGCTGGAGAGGTGATGACGGACTGGAAAACGGAGTCCGCAGGGGCAGCTGGCAAGACTTGTCTCCACCACCAGGATCCAGCCTCCTCGAATGAGAGGCTTCAGGGGGTATTTATAGGCCCAGGGAAGTTCTTGAAGAAGCGGGGCCCAGTGACATCAGCATGACGACCTGCACGGACTCCGCGGACTGAGATTTTGCGTCCGCCACTGTTGACTGAGGAAGCAAGCGGAAGGAGGCTCCTGGAGAGAACTGGAGGTCGCCCCCTAGCGGGCGACCTGGGCGGACTCCAGGGGGAGTCCGCCCGGCGGGACGCCGGGGCCGCCCCCTAGCGGGCGGCCTGGGCGGACTCCAGGGGGAGTCCGCCCGGCGGGCCTGGCCGCCCCCTTGCGGGCGGCCTGGGCGGACTCCAGGGGGAGTCCGCCCGGCTGGTCGCCGGGGCCGCCCCCTAGCGGGCGGCCTGGGAGGACTCCAGGGGGAGTCCGCCCGGCAGGCTTGGCCGCCCCCTTGCAGGCGGCCTGGGCGGACTCCGGGGGGAGTCCGCCCGGCTGGTCGCCGGGGCCGCCCCCTAGCGGGCGGCCGAGGCGGACTCCAGGGGGAGTCCGCCCGGCGGGCCTGGCCGCCCCCTTGCAGGCGGCCTGGGCGGACTCCAGAGGGAGTCCGCCCGGCTGGTCGCCGGGGCCGCCCCCTAGCGGGCGGCCTGGGCGGACTCGAGGGGGAGTCCGCCCGGCGGGCCCGGCCGCCCCCTTGCGGGCGGCCGGGGCGGACACCAGGGGGAGTCCGCCCGGCTGGCGGGCAGAGGCCGCCCCGGGTGGGCGGCCTCGACGGACGGCGGCAGGAGGCCGCCGCCTCTCGGGCAGCAGGGAGGTCGCCCCTGGTGGGCGACCCCGACGGATGGCGGCAGGAGACTGCCGCTCCTTGGGCTGATTAGGAGGTCGCTCCCGGTGGTGCTGTTGGCGAACTCCTGCAAGGAAAAGCACTGCACGATTAGCGGACCTAACCGCATGTCCCGCGAGGGTGAGCCATGGGAACAGCCTGCCGTCCCGCAAGGCACGCGGTTGCTAGGAAACCTAGGCGGACAGGGAAAACTGTCCGCGTACGCGGGGACTTGTCGCGATCGAAAGGGAGAACCTAAGGGTCGCGACTAGCCAGCTGGCCACCTTGGGAAGGATCGCCGATTTCTGGGTTAACATAATCCCCGCACTTTTTTAAGTTCCGAAGGGAACTTCGAAAAAGTTGGAGACCCACGAAAATCGTGATCCACCCCAAAGGAAAGAGAGGGGGAAGCAAGGAGAGATAGAACCTGAAGCCTCTCCTTACAAGCTTGGTGTTTCCTGTTTTATTTTCCTGCAAGAGGAAAATTAAGGGTAAGCACGTATGAGTGGTACATCGAGCGTGTACCTGAGTTTGATTTTGCAAAACGAAGAAGGCGCTTCTCCTGTAAAGTTCTGCAAAACAATAGTGAGGGAAAACAGAAAGGCATAATAACTTGCAAGTACCTGATAGAGGCTTGCAAGCACCTGTCATTCTCTACAAAAAGAGAAGGGAAAAGAGTATACAAGGACAGAAAAAATGAGTTACAAGTACCTGGAAGGAACTTGCAAATCTTTGGTGGTCTCTGCGAGAGAAGAGTTAAGAGTATGCATAGTACATGAAAGTAACTTGCAAGTACCTGAATGGAGCTTGCAAGTGTTGGTGACTTCTGCAAGAAGAGAGTTAGAGGCAGATATTGTATATAGAGATAAGCTGCAAGTACCTGAATGACTTGCAGATGTCTGCTAACCACTACAAAGTGAAGAGTAAGCAGCAGAGATAAAATAATGATTTAAACTACAAGTACCTGGATGAGGTTTGCAGGTGTCTGTTGTTCTCTACAAAGAGAAAAGTTAGAAGCAGACAATTTGCATATGAATGGAGCTTGCAAGTACCTGTGGAGAAGGCTTGCAAGGGTTTGCTAACCTCTGTGAGGAGAGAGATTAGAAGCAAATAAGACGCGAGGATAACCGCACCAGAACCATACCAAAAATGTTGATATTACTCGATTAATGTTTGACGCCATTAGACTTTGGCAAGAATAATGAGTAGCTCTGTGAATCTCCATATGATAGAGCTTGAGCAGGCAAAGTATATGAGGTGAGCATAAGCAAAGTGATTGCTGAAAATCTTTTTGAGATAACCCATGAAGGTTGATGAGATAGGGTCGATATGACCAAGTAGCAAGAGAAATGCCCGATGAACATTATCACGAAGTCCAGATTAATGAATTGAGCATTAGCTGTTGACATGGCTGGAAATCCTTTTGGCAGGTTGGATTAACCTGTTCACCTGTGAGAGGAGGGAAGAGAGAAAAGGAGGTCTGTACCTGGAATGACTAAAGAGGGTTGAATGCTGCCACAGGTGTTCCCTGTGGGCCTTATGCATCACTTGCCCGAACAATCATCCCGAGTACAGTCCTACTCAAAGCGGGCTGGCCGCGCATCCTCAAGGAGGAGGGAAAAGGAAAAAGAGGTCCATGTTCGGAATGACTAAGGAGGGTTGAATGCTGCCACAGGTGTTCCCCGTGGGCCTTATGAATTACTTGCCCAAAAAATCATTCTGAGCATGATCCTGCTCAAAGCGGGCTGGCCGCGCATCCTCAAGGAGGGGGGAAAAGGAAAAAGAGGTCCATATTCGGAATGACTAAGGAGGGTTGAATGCTGCCACAGGTGTTCCCCGTGGGCCTTATGCATCACTTGCCCGAAAAATCATTCCGAGCATGATCCTGCTCAAAGCGGGCTGGCCGCGCATCCTCAAGGAGGGCACAAAAGAGAAAAGCAAGAGAAAGGTCCTGAGAAGGACTGCTAGAAGGACCGCTCTCTCGCCTTGGGTACAAGCATCACTGATCAACGAGATGGGTTGCGCCAAGAGGCCTATCTTGTCTGTGTATTGATCAGTGGAGTTGCGAACCCGAGAAGGCACGAATCGAGGATACCGGAGAGTGCTTCGGCCACCACAGTTGAAGGATGAGCAAAGAGACAAGACTACGCTTGATTGCCATTGCTTGTCCAGCGAAGATCATCCTAACCGTAGTGTATCCTATAGGACGCACAACAGAGCTAACACATGGGGCTCCCCTAGCACACACTCTGTGTCAGATGTTGGCTAGGATCCTAAGTCTGAAGCCCATAATCGTAGAATGAACTGCTCCCACTACACACATGGGTATACTCCCGCCATGTGTGGTCGAAGCGGTAGTGCGAGAACAAACTACGGAGGGAACGTTTCAGGCTCGGCGAAATCTCATTGGCATAACGATCCTAAGAGAGGGAGAAGAGAGGAAGGAGCAACACAAGAAGGGAACTGTGTCAGTACGGGATCCCTGAATAAAAGCTTTGCTGGAAAGCAAGTAAAGAACACTGAGAAGTGTTGTAATGAAAATGTTTGAAAAGGAGAGAGAGTAAGGGTTGAGATAACCCCTGTAGGTTGCAAGGAGTTCTGGAGGACTGTGAAGTCCATCGCTTTGGAGGACTGTGAAGTCCTTGCTAGTTTAGAATAGCCTTCCCAGCACACCCTCGTCGTCGGCATCGAAGAATTCGACTTCTTGGTTAACAACGAGGAGAGGAGGCTCTGCGACGTGGTTCACTCCTCTTGAGGAGCAAGGAGCGTCTGCAAGTTCTTTGCCCTTTGAAGTTGATGGATCAGGGCGATCTTCTTTAGGAAGCAAGTCATGCATCTTGCCTTGCCGGAGCATCCTTTGCACAAGCTGGCGGAATGCTCGGCAGTCTTCTATTCGATGGCCTGACTCTTTGTGGAATTCACAATAAGGCTCTGAGTTTCTAGACCTCTGATCGGTCGGCCGATAGGGCTTCTTGTAGTTTGCCCTATCTTTCATGATCTGGACTACTTCTTGCACGACGTCGTCGAGATCAGACTCATGCAAGTCATCGTCTTGCTCTTGTTGAACAGCTGCTGTTTGAGAAGGAGCTAGCGGCAGCAATGAGTCTTGAGCATTGTCTCGGCTTGGGAAGGAGTATCGCTGGCGATGAAGCCTTCTCTCCTTCCTTGAGTTAGTTGGGGCGTGATTGCGAGGAGACCTTGGAGGATGCTTGCGGGAGGGATCCTCCTCGGATAGAAGTTTGGAGACGAAGCCTGGATTGCTCTTTTTGCCTCGGATGTATGAGTTGGCCAGAGCAATTAACTCTTGATATGTCCTTGGAGCACGGACGTTGGCTTCAAATTTGAGAGGCCCTTCACGAAGACCGTGGATAAGATCCACTCGGTACATCTCTTGATCAGTAACTTCGATGTCCAAAATCTCTCTTTGGAATCGATCAACAAACTGAGACCAAGTCTCATTTCCGCGCTGCTTGATCTCAAAGAGGGCTTCAGGACCGCCCTTTCTCTTGGAGGAGGTAGAGAATCTGAGAAGAAACTCCCTTCGAAGATCAAGGAAGGAAGCGATGGAGTGAGGACGGAGGCCATAGAACCAGTCCCTCACTTGCCCATCAAAAGAGGTAACGAGAAGCTTGCACTTGGTTGCATCTGAAAGAGTCTTGAGAGCAACGGCTGACTCAAAAGCTTGGAGGTGCTTTACTGGATCTGTCTCTCCAGTGTAGGTTGGTAGTCGAGGCTCTCTGAAGTTTGCTGGAGTTGGCTCATGGCGGACACTCTCCGCGAATGGTGAAGGTTCTTCTTGCTCTCCTACAGCATAGGGAAAGAAAGGAGCATAAGCTGCAGCTGCAAAAGGAGCATGAGGATAACAAGGAAAAGTTGCTGCAGGAGGAGCAGGGGCAGGAGCTGAAGGGTAGGGATGACTTCCCTGAAAGTTGAGAACTCTAGCTGGACTTCCCCGGGCTGCTTCCCGGAAGAAGTTATGGCGAGCAGCGAACTCTTCATCTTGAGTCCGCAAAGGAGCTGCAGGCCCTTGCGGAAATGTTGGAGTGTACGGGGGATAGAACGACGGGCAAGCTTGAGAGTAAGCTTGCTGACGCTCTGCTGTTGGTGTTGGGTTGATTGGAGCAGCTGGAGCAGCTGCTGGATGAGCGTCCAATCGCTGCGTTATAGCAGCAAGAACTTTGTTGATAGCTTGGAACTGTTGAGCATTCTCTCGACGCGACTGCTCAAAGGCTTCCCAGAGAGGATCTTCACTGGGACTCGGAGCATGGTTCTCGGCTGACTGATGGTCTGACATGGTTAGCTGTTGCTTTCACTGCCTGTTCTGATCTGAAGGTTTGCGCGTGAGCTGTTCGGGTCCACGCTCACCACACCAAAATGTTGATGCGTGAAAACAGCACCGGGGGGACAGCTATCAAAGAGGGTGTGATTGGGCCTCACAGGCTAGGTGAGGAGGAAGGAGAAGGTTGCGGAGGAAGGGAGAGGCTTGAGAGAAGAGGCGAGCCTTGATCAACAGAGAGGGTTGATCAAGAGGGGAAGAGGAGGGAGACCGGGAACGGTCGAGCAGACAGTAATTGCAACGGTTGCACTTGCAGGTTGAAAGCCGAAGAGAGCTGAGCCGAGCTGAGGGCAAGGCTTGCTGAGCAGAGGAGCAAGGCTTGCTGAGCAGAGGAGCAAGGCTTGCTGAGCAGAGGAGCAAGGCTTGCTGAGCAGAGGAGCAAGGCTTGCTGAGCAGAGGAGCAAGGCTTGCTGAGCAGAGGAGCAAGGCTTGCTGAGCAGAGGAGCAAGGCTTGCTGAGCAGAGGAGAGGAGAGAGGGGCCGCTAGCAGAGGAGAGGAGAGGGGGCGGCAACAACACACTTCGCCCGTCGCGGCCTAAATGCCACTCCTGCGACGGGCTTTCCTTTTATTAAAAGCTAGAGGTTACAAGCTTACAAGTACACCTTTACAACAAAATCACTTAAAGGGTACAAGGAGAAGCTGGCGGCTAAGAGAGAAGAAGTTACCAGAAAGCAGAGGAGAGAAGCTGCCAGAGACTAAGTAAAATAGTCTGCCAGCTGCTGGAGGACTGAGAAACTGAGTCTGCAGAGTCTGCTGGAAAGCTGCTGAAGAGCTGTGGAGGACTGCGCGGACAGGAAACTGAGTCCGCTGAGCTTGCTGGAGAGGTGATGACGGACTGGAAAATGGAGTCCGCAGGGGCAGCTGGCAAGACTTGTCTCCACCACCAGGATCCATCCTCCTAGAATAAGAGGCTTCAGGGGGTATTTATAGGCCCAGGGAAGTTCTTGAAGAAGCGGGGCCCAGTGACATCAGCATGACGACCTGCGCGGACTCCGCGGACTGAGATTTTGCGTCCGCCACTGTTGACTGAGGAAGCAAGCGGAAGGAGGCTCCTGGAGAGAACTGGAGGTCGCCCCCTAGCGGGCGACCTGGGCGGACTCCAGGGGAGTCCGCCCGGCGGGACGCCGGGGCCGCCCCCTAGCGGGCGGCCTGGGCAGACTCTAGGGGGAGTCCGCCCGGCGGGCCTGGCCGCCCCCTTGCGGGCGGCTTGGGCGGACTCCAGGGGGAGTCCGCCCGGCTGGTCGCCGGGGCCGCCCCCGAGCGGGCGGCCTGGGCGGACTCCAGGGGGAGTCCGCCCGGCGGGCCTGGCCTCCCCCTTGCGGGCAGCCTGGGCGGACTCCGGGGGGAGTCCGCCCGGCTGGGCGCCGGGGCCGCCCCCTAGCGGGCGGCCTAGGCGGACTCCAGGGGGAGTCCGCCCGGCAGGCCTGGCCGCCCCCTTGCAGGCGGCCTGGGCGGACTCCGGGGGGAGTCCGCCCGGCTGGTCGCCGGGGCCGCCCCCTAGCGGGCGGCCTGGGCGGACTCCAGGGGGAGTCCGCCCGGCGGGCCTGGCCGCCCCCTTGCGGGCGGCCTGGGCGGACTCCAGAGGGAGTCCGCCCGGCTGGTCGCCGCGGCCGCCCCCTAGCGGGCGGCCTGGGCGGACTCTAGGGGGAGTCCGCCCGGCGGGCCTGGCCGCCCCCTTGCGGGGGGCCTGGGCGGACTCCAGGGGGAGTCCGCCCGGCTGGCGGGCAGAGGCCGCCCCGGGTGGGCGGCCTCGACGGTCGGCGGCAGGAGGCCGCCGCCTCTCGGGCAGCAGGGAGGTCGCCCCTGGTGGGCGACCCCGACGGATGGCGGCAGGAGACTGCCGCTCCTTGGGCTGATTAGGAGGTCGCTCCCGGTGGTGCTGTTGGCGAACTCCTGCAAGGAAAAGCACTGCACGATTAGCGGACCTAACCGCATGTCCCGCGAGGGTGAGCCATGGGAACAGCCTGCCGTCCCGCAGGGCACGCGGTTGCTAGGAAACCTAGGCGGACAGGGAAAACTGTCCGCGTACGCAGGGACTTGTCGCGATCGAAAGGGAGAACCTAAGGGTCGCGACTAGCCAGCTGGCCACCTTGGGAAGGATCGCCGATTTCTGGGTTAACAGACAGTGGCTGCTCCAAGCATATGACTGACAGCAAGGACATCCTACTCAACTATAAGTCCAAGCTGGGGCCAAAAGTTATTTTTGGTGACTCAAGATGTGGACAGTCAGAAGGAGTGGGAGAAGTAAAAATAGGAGCTGTCACATTCAGAAAGGTGACATATGTAAGTGGACTGAAGAATAACCTCATCTCCATAAGTCAATTATGTGATGATGGTTATCAGGTATACTTTAATCCTTCTACCTGCTCGATTATTGATAAAAATAACCAAACTGTTTTAACTGCAAGTAGACAAGGAAACATTTATTTAGTAAACTTTCTTTCTGCCACAACTGATATCTGTTTACTGAATTTAACTAGTAATCAGAATGACTTATGACACAAAAGACTATGACATGTAAACCTGAAAAACATTGCTAGGCTATCTAAGCACAACTTTGTTAGAGGTCTACCTTTTGCCCCCTACAAGAAGGAAGGTCTCTGCAGGGCATGTCAATTAGGCAAGCAAACTAAAAATAGTTGCAAATCAATTAATAAGAGTGATTCACCTAGGATCTTGTAATTGCTACACTTGGATCTTTTTGGACCCATTGCTGTACAAAGCCTATGAGTGAAATCTTACACTTTAGTTATAGTGGATGACTTCTCCAGATTCAGTTGGGTATTCTTTCTGAGACAAAGTCAGATACATTCAAGGTTCTTACAGATTTTCTCAGGACCATACAGATTGAGTTCTCTACTCATGTTACATTGATCAGAAGATATCATGGCACAGAGTTTGAGTCTATTCTTATGCATGAGTTCTATGAGAAGGAAGGTATCAGACATTACTTCTCAGCTCCTAGAACTCCCCAACAAAATGGGGTAGCTAAAAGAAAAAAATAGTACACTCATTGAAGCTACAGGTACATTGCTTGCTGATGCATACATGCCACTAATCTTTTGGGCAGAGGCTGTAAGCACTGCAAACTATGTCCTGAATAGGAATTTAATTCACAAAATGAAGAACAAGACTCCCTATGAATTGCTCAAAGGGAAGAAACCTAAAATAAACTATTTTAAAGTTTTTGGTTGTACATGATATATACATAATAACAACAAGAAATATATTAGAAAGTTTGAAGCTAAGGCTGAAGTGGGAGTTTTTTAGGATACTCCCAAGTAAGCAAGGCTTATAGGGTATTTAATAAATCAACATTAAAAGTAGAAGAGTTAATTGATGTTTCTTTTGATGAAACTAACATGTACTGCAAGGAGAAAGAAGTTTCTACTAGTAGTAACTTGCAGGTACCCCACTTGTGTGAGACATTGGATGGACTAAACCTCACCCAAGAGGTTCCCACTCATCACTTTCCACAAGTCATTAAAGATAATGAAGAAGATGAAGCTGAAGAACATGGGACTTAACCAACAACAAATATAATTCCACAAGAGAAATTCATTCAAAATGCTGTTGCACAACCAACTCCACCCACTGATTTTGTCACACTTAGGGATCACCCCAGATCTCAAGTAATTGGAGACATATCAGCAGGTGTACAGACAAGGCATCAACTCAACCAAGACTTGATGCATGCCTGTTTTCTCTCTCAGGTTGAACCTCTAACCATTCATGATGCTCAGCAAGATCCCCACTAGATCCTTGCAATGCAAGAGGAACTAAATCAATTTGAGAGATGTAGAGTTTGGGATTTGGTTCCAAGACCCCAAAACTACCCAGTGATTGGAACCAAATGGGTTTTCAGGAATAAGCTTGATGCCCAAGGAGTCATTGTGAGGAACAAGGCTAGGCTTGTTGCTCAAGGATATAGGCAAGAGGAAGGAATTGACTATGATCAGACCTTTGCACATGTTGCAAGGTTGGAAGCTATAAGGATCTTCCTTGCCTATGCAACATTCAAAAGGTACAAAGTTTTTCAAATGGATGTGAAAAGTGCTTTCTTAAATGGAGTATTACAAGAAGAGGTTTATGTAAAACAACCTCCAGGTTTTGTTTCTCCAACTTATCCCTCTTTTGTTTTTAAATTAAATAAGGCTCTTTATGGTCTAAAGCAAGCTCCAAGTGCTTGGTATGAGACCTTAGCAAGTTTCTTATTAGAGCATAAATTTATAAGAGGAACTGTAGATAAAACCCTTTTCACTAGACATCATAAGAACCAAATCTTGTTAGTGCAAATCTATGTAAATGACATTATATTTGGCTCTATAGATTCAAAATTGTGCAAGAGGTTTTTTGACCTCATGCATTCTAAATTTGAAATGAGTAGCATGGGAGAGCTTTCATATTTCCTTGGTCTCCAAGTGAAACAGCTTTCTGATGGCATCTTCATCTCTCAAGCAAAATATGGTAAATAACTTCTAAAGAAGTTTGGGATGGCTGATGCCTCAGCTAAGAAAACTCCCATGCCCACCAATGCTGTTGTGGACTCTGATATACCAGGAAAACCTGTAGATCAGAAACTTTATAGGGGCATTGTTGGGTCCCTATTATACCTCACAGCTAGTAGGCCAGATATTATGTTTGCTACATGCCTTTGTGCTAGGTTCCAAGTGAACCCTAAAGAATCTCATCTAATTTTCTTAAAAAAGATTTTAAGATATATAAAGAGTTGTCCTAATCTAGGCTTACGGTATCCTGCTGAATCAGAGTTTGAGTTAACTGGATACTCTGATGCTGATTTTTCTGGATGCAGGGTTGATAGAAAAAGTACTTCAGGAACTTGCCAGTTCCTGGGTATGAGATTAGTATCCTGGTTCTGTAAAAAGCAAACATCAGTGTCAACTTCAACTGCTGAAGCAGAATATATTGCAGCAGGCAGCTGTTGTTCACAGATGCTCTGGACACAAAATCAGCTTCTAGATTATGGGTTCAACATAAATAATTCAACTCTATTTTGTGATAATACTAGTGCTATAGCCATAACACAAAATCCAGTTCACCATAGTAGGACAAACCATATTGACATAAGACATCATTTCATTAGAGAGTGTGTAGACAAAAATAAGATTAAGCTTGTCTATATCTACACTGATTTACAAAAAGCTGATATATTCACCAAACCTCTGGATGAGAAAAATCATGCTTTCTTTCTAAATCAGCTAGGAATGATCAATGGAGAAGACTTAGCTTAAGTTCTGTCTGCATTCGATGAATTTTCCAAAGTTCGTCGAACGGAGCTCGACGAACCGGTGAAGGTTTGAGAGATTTTCGTCGAATGAAGTTCGACGAACTCTCTGTGAGTGAAACAATTTTCGTCGACCAGCGATCGACGAACGTTGCTTCAGAAGATATTCGTCTACCTAAGTTCGACGAACCGTCTTCAAATCTTTTGATGAGCTCGACGAATTATTTAACCCTAAACTATTTCGTCGACCTCAGTTCGAAGAAATAATTTTATTTTCGTGGAACAGAGTTTGTCGGTTCATATTCTGGAAAACCTTATATCTAGGTTTTCTTCGACCTCCATCCCGCGCTTTCTATTCCCTTGCATTTGATCGCCGTTTCTCTGTCTTTCTTGCAGGTGATTTCAATGATGGCTCTGGCAAGCAATCTCACAGGAATGAAGTTTGATACAGGCTTTGACGTGGATTTTGATTCATTTCAGCACTTCGATCCAATCTTTCTGTATATCCTGGAACATCTTGAAGAATAGGAACTAAAAACCCTGATGACGAAAAGGGTCAAACTACACAGTATGGAAATCAGGGAATGGGTATACACACTGTCGTCCACAGAAGAGAACATCATGACGGGCACCATCGCGGGTAAATCCATCTCTTTAACCCCGCTATCGTAACTAAAATCTTTGGATTAAGAAATGGAGAAGAGGACCTCGAGATTAAAGCAGAGGAATCAGATATGATTCTAAGCCTCATGGATTATACTGGAGAAAACCCTAACAAACTCTTGAAGAAACACTTGTCTGCGCCCAATAAGTTTTTAGCAGACTTGGTTGTCAATGTGTTACTTGGAAAACACACTGCACACAATTATATCACCAAACACCAATTTATGGTGATGTGTGCAATCATCAATAAGAAGCCAATCAACTGGGCACAACTTCTGTTTGATTTGATAAAGAAGAAGAACACTAAGAATGAAGTATGTTTTGGAAGAGTTCTCGGAATCTTCCTACAGGAAAAGGCTGCTGAATCCCTGGTCTCCCAGTCCATATTCATAAATGCCAGTAAAAGGCTGACATGTGCCTTATTTGGCAGATGGGAGAGGACCATCACTAATTCCTCTCAGGCTTCCACCTCTTCCATCAAAGCTTCTGAAGGCACAAGGGCTATTAAAGCCACTCCCCACCCTGCTGAAGAGAACATTCCTTCTACATCTTCTCTTCCAGCCCCCTTCCAACAACAATACAATCCCCAGTCACCCCATCTTTACCAATCACCATCACTGACATTCCCTCTTCCCCCATTCAGGAAAATCAACCACCCACACCTCCTGAATCCCCTCATGACACATACATTTCTACACCACCACAGTCTCCACTTCCTCCACATCTCTCTTCCATACCATCTTACCTACTACCATCAGACACCATGATGCAAGATGCCACCCTTCCCTCCCCATCAACATCTAACCTTCATATACCTGATGTTCCACCCCGAATTCCATCAATAGTTACCACCTCTTCCACACCAACTGCAACACCATCTACTATTGTCTGATTGGACCCCTCTACCATATCTTCTATCATCACCATCATCACTCCCCTTCCTAAATCCCTTATAGTAGAGGCCATTACACCACTTGCAACTACCATTATATCTTTATCTACCCAAATATCTGCCCTCACTGCTGCTCCCTCCTCAGTCAGGGGCCTGGCCTCAGTCCCCACTGAAACCAGGCAGGTGGAGATGCCTGATGATGAAGCAGCACCTACAGCTTTAGACACTTCAGCTTCAGCACTAGCAGATACTCCAGTCCCCACGGCAGCATATACATATTGTACAGATAAAGATTTAATTGATTTCATTGATACTGACATGGATTTTGATGAGTCAGATTCTAAAGGATTCACAACTGTTGGTGATTTTATTCTAAATCCCACAGTTAACTTAGAAGAATTGTTGAAAACCTTTAACACTGTACATATGCAGTATCTTCCAGAAGAATTTACTAAGCCACAGTTGGCTATTATTCCTTATACTCCTCCTATCAGTCAAGCAGTTGCTAAGAAACTATGTGATAGCTTTGTAATTCCAATTTCTACACCAACCATGACAGTCATTCCATCCCCTCCAGTAGCTATCTCTGCACCAATCTTTGTGATGGATGACTCCCATATGCCAGATCTAGATGAGTTGATCTTGTCTGACATTGAATAAGAAAATAAGGCAGCAGCTGAAAGCTCTTTCCCATGTACTTCTGATTCTTGCATAGTCTCTTCTTCAACTCCTACTGAAACTCCAGACTTTGAAAATTCTGCTCCTGCTATAGAAACGACTGCTACTTATGATGAAGCCTTGAAAGCATTGGATGCTCTATATGATAACCCTTAGAGTTCTGCCAGTGATGATGATGAAGATGATGATGAAGAAGATTCAGATGAAGAAGATGCTAAGAAGAAGTAGAAAATGTTATCATAGAAAAGGAAAGCCCCTCCTCCTCCTACTGCTAAGCCAAACCCAAAGAATGACACTCCATTCTATATTCTCCAAAATATTACTCCTTATAAAGGAATGGAAGCATGGATGTGGTTGTCTAAAAATCAACAAAAGGAGAAGAAAAGAAGCAGAAAATATTCTCCTCCTCCTGTTCAGAGATATAGAAAAGATCCACCACCTCCGCCTCCTACATCAGCTGGTGCCACTGGCTCTAGCTCTCAGAGGTCTGCCCATATCCAAACCTATCAAAGACACCAAGGGAGACCTTCTGGAAGCAGTCAGTAAAGACATCACTCTTCAGGAAATCAATAACAGTAACATCAACAGCAGCAACATCAGCAGCAACAATAAAGTCTCTTTGCAGAACAGAAAGCTGACAACCCCAACAGGCCAGATTCACCTCTTGTTCCTTTTGAAGATCCTGAAACAGCAAACATTGCTAAAATGGCCAGGTTCTAGGAACTTGTTGGTCTTTCTTTGATTAATAAAGCAAAAGCTGAAGGCAAAGATATATCAGGATATTCCACTATGTCCAAATACAGGAAGGAAGAACTCAAAAGATTTGATAAAGCAAATAAACTGTTCAATGTTGATGATTACATGAAGCTACATCCTGAAGCAGTTGTCCCCAGAACTACATCCCTGAAGATTATTGGGGCAGCTAACATGACAATGACACAGACACAGGCTTTGAATCCAAATAGAGAAATTATCTTTATAAAGCCAGGAGAAAAGACAAAAGAAGATAAGACCACAGATAAGCAGAATAAATAATCTTTACAGTGCTTCAATTTCTTTTCTCTGCATTAGTTCTAAAACTGATCTGTCTGTTTAAAACAAAGATCATGTATATATATATCTGCTGCATGTGTTAGTAAATCTCTGCCAGATATACTTTTTTCTTGCTTTGTTTATTATTGTGTTTTTGTTTTGAGTCTATTAGTGACCTCACCCAAATAGGGGGATATTGTTGGATCCCTAGTTGATTTGGGCTAGGTTCACTAACTTAGGATGATGTGACCCAACATGTATAGCCAGGGTCATAGTTGTGTCCTAGAGTCTAGGCCAAGTTCTTAGAGTCAACATATTCAACATCAGATGGACCAGCTATCAACAAGACTATCTAAGACTCAAGACTTAGACGATTTCAAGACTAAGTAAAATGAGTTTGACGTTCATCGAACTCAGGTCGACGAAAGACATTCTCAGCTCGACGAACTTTAGATATTTCTCTGAGCTGAGCTCGACGATCTTCATTCTCTGGTCGACGAAAACTGGGATACTCAACAAACTAAAGTCAGGATAATACCAGATTATTCTAAGTCCAACTTCAGACTTTGGTCGACGAACAAGATTCTGAGCTCGACGAACTTGGATCTCAAGTTCACAAATTCTCAGGTCAACGAAGTCAACTTCTCAGGTCGACGAACTCAGTACTCTACTCGACGAATTTTGGAATCAGAAGATTTGTGTCGACACTTAGGGCATGTGTCGACACCAACTTATGTCGACACCAGAAAACTTATGTCGACACCATAAAGCATGTGTCGACACCAAATTATGTCGACACCAGAAGACTTGTGTCGACAACAAGACTAATCAGTCGACACCCACCTGTGTCGACACCAGAAGATTCATGTCGACACACAGAATATCAGTCAACACAAAATACTCAACTAAGTCCAGAATGATTGCTAAACTCCAGTCGACGAAGTTACAAACTCAGCTCGATGAACTTCAGACAGAAAAGGAAAAGGCTCTGAAGCATGCAGCTCTGTTATTAGCTCGACATTCTTGGAACTCAGCTTGACGAACAAGTAGCCGTCTGGTCCACGAATTCAATATCTCAGCTCGATGAATTGGTAATTCAGTTCGACGAATTCTGCCAACTGATTGACGACTTCAGACTTAGCCATTTCCGGCCTTCTGTCCCCATTCTATTGCGGAAATTCCTGAGTAATTAATGCTCTACATTCTCTGAATGTATCCGTTAGTAAGAGCATTGATTACGGTCTTCTTTAGGAATATTACTTGACGACTTTTCACGAGACAGTTGAGGAAATGATTCAATGCTGATTGTTTTCAAGGCATCAGCATTAATTACAGAGGATTCAAATTTTTGAAAGGAGAGAGAAGAACACAAGATCGATTACAATCAGTAATAAATATACACTCAGTGAGAAAAATAGTGACACACAGACTGACTGCAAGATTTCATATAGCAGTAGAAAAGCTTCACACAGAAATCATACTGAAGCTTACAGTGACAGACAATGATCTTCATTCAGAAGAAGAAGAACAATCATACAATATCAAGAGTCTTCTTCTTCCATATTCTCTCCAGGAATTCCAAAGACAACAGATATCAAATCAGTCAAGAAGTTCCTGCATCACTGCTTGTCAAGAGCTCTGATTGAAGACCTATCACCCTACAGCAAAGCATCCAAATCTTCCTGAACCATTCAATAATTAAGGGGGAGCTTTTGCCAAACATCAATACACATAAGTCTTCTCAGTTTATGGAGAAAGAGAAGATATAATCACTCTCTCACCCCCTCTTGTATAAAGGGTTGTCATCTCCCTTCAAAAGTGATTCCTGGTTGCAAGTCTCCTAACCAAAAGACTTGAGTTGGTTTTTGGGGACCTGATTAAAACTCATTGGTGTCAGGCACCTGATCAAAAACCTGAGTGGATTCCTACCAAGGGTGGTAGAAGAGTGGACTAACTAGATTTGGGGAACCACTATAAATTTCTTGTATCGTCTGGTTGCCTATTTCTTTTTATTCTTGCTATGTGGCTGTGATTAGGATTATTACTTTTTGTTTTCCAGTTTCTTAATTACTGCACATTTTCAGTTTACAACAAAAGCTGTAATAACACCTTTATTGGGGCCTAACAAATTTTAAATATACTCTATTTGTAACAACCCCATCCGTTCATATGATATATTCTAGAAGGTCCGGCCGGGGCCCCACAGGATATACCACAAAACAGTCGGTGAAGGTACAGGATGCATTCTAGCGGAAGCCTAAACTACTTGAACTCCT
Source organism: Platanthera guangdongensis (assembly GCA_039583875.1). Lineage (NCBI taxonomy): Eukaryota > Viridiplantae > Streptophyta > Magnoliopsida > Asparagales > Orchidaceae > Platanthera > Platanthera guangdongensis. The sequence continues at coordinate 78,344,286 of CM077162.1, read as the reverse complement.
CATGAATGTCCAAACATAAAAGGCCACATTTTATATACATATAGGAATGTCTTACACCATGTCAAAAGAGTTGGCCTTATGGCCTTACAGGGCTTTCAATCAGTGGCCTAAAACAGATTGGCGCGCAGGCCGGCCACACTAAAAGAAAACACGCAAAAGAACACAATAGCCTTCGAGGGCTAGCAGCTAACAGCAGCAGCAACACCAGCAGGAGCATCAACCTCTATGCGTCCCGCTCGGCTCTCCAGCACCTGTGCAAGGGACAATCCACCCATTGGTGGCAAACAAAAGCAACGGTCAGCGTTCAGCTGACCAAATTATAACGACCCTACCCCTTCTCTCGGGGCAGCGGTATTTTTCCCTGCAGGCATATCATATCACAAGTATGGCAAGCTATATCATCAAAAAGTGCTTTCACGCACACAAGCCATCACAACCGTTCGCCACCCGGCTCAACGGTCCGTGCACTCAGGGCACATTCTTGGTGTTCTGGCAACCTCTTGCCCACCACCGTATCAGGGTTCTCACCCAACGGTAAATATCTTGAGCATTTACTCCATGACGTGCAGCCGGAGTTAGTCCTCGGACACCGGGATGGCCCGTAGCCCCCCTTTGTGTCATGGCGCGCAGGCCGAAGACTCTTGCTATGCGCTCCAACAGACCGCACTTTTGGTCTCACGTCAGACGGACATAGCGCAGGTCGGATCCTCCACCCCCCCCGTTGCTCAAATCGCCTTGCCCTTTCCGCGAGCAGCGTACTCATGGCTATATCAAAGGCACGGGTCGGTCTCACCAATCATGTTCCTGGCATTCAAGCCTGGGTATTTCACTATACCCATTTCCTCACAGCAATAGCGGTTCTTTCCTGGGCGCGCCAGTACTTCTTGTGACTCCCGTCACAGGTGGACACCGCAAATTACAAATGTCAGGGGTCTTTCCTGGGCACACCAGTACTTCCTGTGACTCGCTCCACAGGTGGACACCCTATGACATCAAGCATCACAAAAAGGGCCTTTCCTGGTCCCACCAGTACTTCCTGTGCCTCATCCAGAGGTTGGACCCAAAATCAGCACAAGGCTATTTTCCTGGGCTACCATCCCAGTACTTCCTGCTACTCCTTTTCGCAGGTATAACCCGTAGACTCCTTAACACTACACGTTTAGCACGGAGTCTTCTCCGGTTCGTATGCAACATCACCAATCCAGACCAACCTATCCAGATGGGCTTCACACAGCATGCCTATTCCGTACTCCATTTCCGGATCTATAGGCAATACAAAGGGGATTTCAAGCATCCACCCAAACGACTCCCAAAAGCAGCCACCTCTTGGTGGGGGAATCAAAAGATATGCCAAAACAGAAGCCTTCACATGGCTAGGAAGAAAAGTCGTTACCCTTGACGATCGCTTCGGTGCCATGGCTTGAAAGCTTGCTTGCAAGACTCGCAAGAGCGTTCCCTCCGCAACGCTGGCTTCGGATCTCTCGCCGGTAAACCGCAGCACCACCAACAGCAGCCCCCCCTTCTCTTCTTCCTCCTCCTTTCTCTCTCTCTCTCTCTCTTCACTTGAAGAAAGGTTAAGGCCAAAGAGAATGAGAAATAATTCTCTGACTTCGGCCCTTAAGGAAAAAGAAGAAGAGCTTTCAGCCCTTGGATCCAGACTGAAGGAATGGACGGCCACGATTCTGCCAAAAACACAAATTTTGACCCGACACGGCTTCGAACACGGCCGTGTGCCTGGCCGTGTGCCTCAAGCGGTGGTCAACCGACTTATCCAAACCAGTGACACGCCCACGGGACACGCCCGTGTCATTGGCCGTGTCACCAACACGCCTTCAGACACGCCCGTGTCTGTGGCCGTGTACCTGGGTGAAAAAAATCCCAAATCATCCCGAGACTTCACACGGCCTGTGACACGCCCGTGTCCCAGGCCGTGTGCCTAGACACGGCACAAAGACACGCCCTGTCGAAATCCTCGGCGGGCTGAGTTCGTCGCCTGATTTGACACGCCCTGTGACACGCCCGTGTCACAGGCCGTGTTCAACACTCGACACGCACTTCTCGACACTCGACGATCGTCGAGCAAAAATCGTCGAGAATGCGACACGGCCTTGGACACGCCCGTGTCCTGGGCCGTGTGCCTCTCTCGTCGAATCGTCGAGACCAAAAAAAAAAATCGTCGAGACAAAGCAAAATCGTCGACACAACCCGACACGCCCTGCGACACGCCCGTGTCGCAGGCCGTGTCACCTGACACGCCCTGGGACACGCCCGTGTCCCAGGCCGTGTCAACCAAATTTGCCTGTTTCAGAACTTTGGGCTGTTACAATCCTCCCCTCCTACAAGAAATTTCGTCCTCGAAATTCAGAGACAGGAAAGTAACAAAAGCAGCAAGAAAATGTAACAACATATAAACTATTTATGTTACAATATTCTCGCTCCAAATTACAGAAACAATTCAGGGAACTCTTCTCGCATGGTCTGCTCGCGCTCCCATGTCAGCTCTTCACGGCCGCAGTTGTCCCATCGGACTTTTACCATACCGACCGTCTTGTTCCGCAACTGTTTCTCGGCTCGATCTTCGATCTGAATGGGTCTAACTCTCGTTGTTAGCCCATACTCCACCGGCACACGATCATCCACGATCACTTGAGCTGGATCTTTCACGGCTTTCCGCAGCACCGAGATGTGAAAGACATCATGTAACCCACCCAAGTCCGCCGACAGAGCTAGCCGATAAGCCACTTCGCCAATTCGCTCAACCACTTCAAAAGGACCCAAATACCTTGGACTCAACTTTTTCAATCGTCGAATCCTGGAGACACCTTTGAATGGCTTGATCTTCAAGTAGACCCAATCGCCAACCGCAAATTCGACGTTCCGGTGCTTGGCGTTGTAGTACTTCGCTTGTCGATCTTGAGCAATCAGCAATCTCTCTCGGATAGTCCGAATGGTTGAGTTTGCGTCATCAAGCTCATTTGGTTTAACAACCCGGGCTTCACCCGCTTCTACCAAGCCAAGGGAGTACGACACTTCCTTCCATATAGGGCTTCATATGGTGCCATCCCAATGCTGGCCTGGTAGCTATTATTATATGCAAACTCGACCATATAGAGATGATCTTCCCATCTCTTTCCGAAGTCAAGGGCGCACATTCGGAGCATGTCCTCCATTGTTCTGTTGGTACGTTCAGTTTGGCCATCTGTTTGGGGATGAAAGGCCGTACTGAAAGTCAACTTCGTGCCCAACAGTCGGTGAACTAGCCTCCAATCATTTGACGTGAATCGCCCATCTCGATCACTTACGATGCTCCGAGGAACACCGTGAAGACGCACAATTTGATCAACATATAACTTTGCCAAACTTTCCACCGAATCATCTCGCCTGTTCGGGAGAAAATGTGCTACTTTTGTTAGCCGGTCAACTATCACCCAAATGGAATCATTTCCTCGCTGCGATCTTGGCAATCCATGCACAAAATCCATGGAAATATCATCAAATTTCCACACTGGGATCGGTAGTGACTTCAAATAACCGCCCGGCTTTTGGCATTCCGCCTTCACCATCGCACATGTTTGGCATTTGGCTACATACATGGCAACATCTTTCTTAAGCCCTGGCCACCAGAAAAGCTTTTTCATATCGTTAAACATCTTTGTGCTCCCGGGGTGAATGGAATACTTCGTATAATGTGCTTCATACATCAGTTCTTCCCTCAGTTTCCCCACATTTGGGACGCACAATCGGCCTTCTTTTCGCAAAAGACCGTCAATCCAGGTGAATTTGCCTTCTGGCCCTTCATTCACATAGCGCAAGAGATCTTCATCCAACTCCGTTGCCCGTCGAACTCGGTCCGCAAGGTCACATTGCACCTCGGTCCAGTTCAAACACGCAATGGCAGTGGAATTCTTGTCAACACAATAGATCTCCAATGCCTCCAATTCCTGGATCAGACATTCATCATGCCTTTGTAACCAATTTGCTCTCGCCGGAACTTGCCGACTCAAAGCATCCGCGACAACATTCCCCTTCCCGGGTGTATAGTGAATCTCGAAAGTGTAGTCCCCAAGGAACTCCAACCACCTTCGTTGTCGCATGTTCAACTCTTTCTGCTCCAACAGATACTTAAGGCTCTTATGATCAGTATAGATCTCCACCTTCACGCCATAAAGGTAGTGTCGCCACAGCTTCAGTGCAAAAATCACCGCTGCTAATTCCAAATCATGGACGGGATAGTTTCGCTCGTGCACCTTCAGCTGGCGTGAGCCATAAGCAATCACCTTTCCGCTCTGCAGAAGAACGCAGCCTAAGCCGCTCCCTGAGGCATCACTATATATTACAAACCCATCGGTTCCACATGGCGAAGACAACACCGGCGCCGTGGTCAACCGAACGTTCAGCTCTTCAAAAGCTCGTGCGCACTCTGGCGTCCAAACGAACTTCTGATCTTTTCGCGTCAGTGTGGTTAGCGGCAAAGCGATCCGCGAGAAGTTTTCAACAAATCTTCTATAGTAGCCCGCAAGTCCAAGGAAACTCCTGACCTCGGCCACGGAAGACAATATTGGCCATTCTTGTATGGCTTTTATCTTCGCTGGATCCACTGCAATGCCCGCTCCACTTACCACATGGCCCAAAAATGCCACTGACGATAGCCAAAACTCGCACTTCGAGAACTTGGCATATAGCTGATTTTGCCTCAACGTATTCAGCACCAACCGCAAATGAATCTCATGCTCAGCTTTAGACTTCGAGTACACCAGGATATCATCAATAAACACGATCACAAACAGATCTAGGTACTCACGGAAAATACGGTGCATCAAATCCATAAACACCGAAGGCGCATTACACAATCCAAAGGGCATGACTGTGAACTCATAGTGCCCATAACGCGTTCCAAATGCGGTTTTGGGAATGTCACCTTCCCGAATCCTTAACTGGTAATAACCAGACTTCAGGTCCAACTTCGAATAGACGGTAGATCCCACCAGCTGATCAAATAATTCATCAATCCGAGGTATCAGATACTTATTCTTCTCGGTCAGCTTATTCAATTCACGGTAATCGATACACAACCGTAACCCACCATCTTTCTTCTTTACAAAAAGCACAGGCGCGCTCCAAGGTGACATACTTGGGCGGATATAGCCTTGCTCTAACATTTCTTGTAGTTGAACCTTCAACTCAGCCATCTCTTTAGGCGCAACGCGATATGGAGAACGGGCCACTGGTTTCGCACCTGGCACCAGCTCAATTGTGAAGTCAATCTCCCGCTGGGGTGGTAGCCCAGGGAGATCTGCGGGAAACATATCAGCAAATTCTGCCACAATCGGAACCTCGCACAAAGTGGCCTTAGGCTCAACAGCCTGAATTAGTGCAAAGTAACACTCCGCACCCTTCCGACCAGCTTTGACTACCTGGAGTGCAGACATCAACGTCCCGCTCACTCCTCGCATACCCGCGAACTTGGTCTCCTGTTCGGTATTCTGGCCCAACGTGATTTCTTTGGACTGGCAATCGATCATAGCATGCTGCTCCGCAAGCCAATCCATCCCAAAAATCACATCGAATTCCGAAATTGGCAAAACAAATGCGGTTAAACAAAAATTCCGACTTCCCAACTGAACCGCCACATCGCAAGCTTGATCCGCAAGCATCCAACAACCATTCGGCAACACCACTCTGACGCTATCTGTCTTTGCACGACTGGGTATCCCAAGCCGCGTAAGAAACTCACTCGACAGAAAAGAATGTGATGCACCTGTATCAAACAGTGCTCGCGCCAGCGTGTCCCGAATCATCACAAAGCCTATGACAAACATGTCACACACACAAACCACAAACGTAGGGGTACTAAGGTAAGCATACAAACAATAGCATATGCAAAACTAAACTCATACCTGTGACCACGTCACTCTGCTTGATGGCCTCCTGCAGGCCAAGATTGTAGACCCGGGGTTGCGCTTGCGAGGCAGAGGAATCCACAACCGCCGTTCCTTTCTCCGCATAAGATGTTCCCGCCTTCTTTTCACTCTTTGGCGGCATCCGGCAATCTCGCGCAATATGCCCCATCCGACCACAATTAAAGCAGGTACGAGTTTCTGGCTTAGAGGTTACCCCTGATGTTGCTCCCGATGCAACTGATGAAGGAGCTTGTCCACTAGGCTTGGACTTCTTGCCCCATCTCTTCTTATAAAATGACTTTCCCGATCGGGGCGCCTTCCACTCTGGTTGCGTCATCACCAACGCTCTCTTCCCCTGCACCCTCTTCATGTCCTTTTCCAACGCCGTTGCAGTGTCAACCAACGCTTGGAAACCTTGGTTCACAGAACTGGACACAAGGAACCTCAACTCGTCCCTCAGTCCTTCATAGAACCGATTAGTCTTCCTCTGCTCATCAGCAAAAATCGAACCCGCATACCGCCCCAAGCGAGTAAACTCATGCAGGTACGCGTCAACACTGCCCTCACCTTGAGTCAACCGTTGGAATTCATTTTCCATGGCTATCCGTTGAGCCACAGGAAGGTGCTTCGCAAGGAAGAGCCGGGAGAATTCTTCCATCGACACTTGGGTTAACGGACGACCCGCCAAATGATGCAACTCCATCTCATCCCACCATAAACGAGCTTCTCCTTCAAGCAAGAAGGTGGCTAAGGTAACTTTCTGATGCTCCGCCGTTCCTATCGCCGTCATCACTCGCTTGACGCGCGATAACCAATCCTCAGCCTGCGTCGGGGTTCCCGCTCCCGAGAACGTAGGCGGATGGAAACTCATAAACCGTGTTAGCTGCTTCTCAGCCGCTCGAGGAACCACTTCCACGACAGGTTCAGGCCCTGCCACCACCTGTTCTGTCCTCACAGCCGCTTGTTCTTGCCTCGGTGGCTGACCTTGGATCATAGTAAACAAGGCCTCCGCAACTAAACGGACATGTTCCGCAGACGGTGGAGGTGTAGGCACCGCAGCTGGTACCGTACTTTCATCAGAATGCTGGGGCTCAGACTGCCCAGCTCCACTCCATGTCACCTAAAGGTGGACAAGACACACACATTAGCGGTCGTACCCAAGCAAACAACACAACATAGGAACACGCAGGTTCCTCAAACATAGCAAATTGCATTCCTATCATGGACATTCAGGAGTTCAATCGTAGACTTTGGTGTGCACAACCACGTGCTCGCCACCCCACAAAAGAAGTCGGCCACGACTGCGAGAGGGAAAGACGAAGACAACCGATACCAAAAATGTAACAACCCCATCCGTTCATATGATATATTCTAGAAGGTCCGGCCGGGGCCCCACAGGATATACCACAAAACAGTCGGTGAAGGTACAGGATGATACCAGAGTAGCGCATCGCACCTATCACAAGCATTCTAGCGGAAGCCTAAACTACTTGAACTCCTCATGAATGTCCAAACATAAAAGGCCACATTTTATATACATATAAGAATGTCTTACACCATGTCAAAAGAGTTGGCCTTATGGCCTTACATGGCTTTCAATCAGTGGCCTAAAACAGATTGGCGCGCAGGCCGGCCACACTAAAAGAAAACACGCAAAAGAACACAATAGCCTTCGAGGGCTAGCAGCTAACAGCAGCAGCAACACCAGCAGGAGCATCAACCTCTATGCGTCCCGCTCGGCTCTCCAGCACCTGTGCAAGGGACAATCCACCCATTGGTGGCAAACAAAAGCAACGGTCAGCGTTCAGCTGACCAAATTATAACGACCCTACCCCTTCTCTCGGGGCAGCGGTATTTTTCCCTGCAGGCATATCATATCACAAGTATGGCAAGCTATATCATCAAAAAGTGCTTTCACGCACACAAGCCATCACAACCGTTCGCCACCCGGCTCAACGGTCCGTGCACTCAGGGCACATTCTTGGTGTTCTGGCAACCTCTTGCCCACCACCGTATCAGGGTTCTCACCCAACGGTAAATCTCTTGAGCACTTACTCCATGGCGTGCAGCCGGAGTTAGTCCTCGGACACCGGGATGGCCCGTAGCCCCCCTTTGTGTCATGGCGCGCAGGCCGAAGACTCTTGCTATGCGCTCCAACAGACCGCACTTTTGGTCTCACGTCAGACGGACATAGCGCAGGTCGGATCCTCCACCCCCCCGTTGCTCAAATCGCCTTGCCCTTTCCGCGAGCAGCGTACTCATGGCTATATCAAAGGCACGGGTCGGTCTCACCAATCCTGTTCCTGGCATTCAAGCCTGGGTATTTCACTATACCCATTTCCTCACAGCAACAGCGGTTCTTTCCTGGGCGCACCAGTACTTCCTGTGACTCCCGTCACAGGTGGACACCGCAAATTACAAATGTCAGGGGTCTTTCCTGGGCACACCAGTACTTCCTGTGACTCGCTCCATAGGTGGACACCCTATGACATCAAGCATCACAAAAAGGGCCTTTCCTGGTCCCACCAGTACTTCCTGTGCCTCATCCACAGGTTGGACCCAAAATCAGCACAAGGCTATTTTCCTGGGCTACCACCCTAGTACTTCCTGCTACTCCTTTTCGCAGGTATAACCCGTAGACTCCTTAACACTACACGTTTAGCACGGAGTCTTCTCCGGTTCGTATGCAACATCACCAATCCAGACCAACCTGTCCAGATGGGCTTCACACAGCATGCCTATTCCGTACTCCATTTCCGGATCTATATGCAATACAAAGGGGATTTCAAGCATCCACCCAAACGACTCCCAAAAGCAGCCACCTCTTGGTGGGGGAATCAAAAGATATGCCAAAACAGAAGCCTTCACATGGCTAGGAAGAAAAGTCGTTACCCTTGAAGATCGCTTCGGTGCCATGGCTTGAAAGCTTGCTTGCAAGACTCGCAAGAGCGTTCCCTCCGCAACGCTGGCTTCGGATCTCTCGCCGGTAAACCGCAGCACCACCAACAGCAGCCCCCCTTCTCTTCTTCCTCCTCCTTTCTCTCTCTCTCTCTCTTCACTTGAAGAAAGGTTAAGGCCAAAGAGAATGAGAAATAATTCTCTGACTTCGGCCCTTAAGGAAAAAGAAGAAGAGCTTTCAGCCCTTGGATCCAGACTGAAGGAATGGACGGCCACGATTCTGCCAAAAACACAAATTTTGACCCGACACGGCTTCGAACACGGCCGTGTGCCTGGCCATGTGCCTCAAGCGGTGGTCAACCGACTTATCCAAACCAGTGACACGCCCACGGGACACGCCCGTGTCATTGGCCGTGTCACCAACACGCCTTCAGACACGCCCGTGTCTGTGGCCGTGTACCTGGGTGAAAAAAATCCCAAATCATCCCGAGACTTCACACGGCCTGTGACACGCCCGTGTCCCAGGCCATGTGCCTAGACACGGCACAAAGACACGCCCTGTCGAAATCCTCGGCGGGCTGAGTTCGTCGCCTGATTTGACACGCCCTGTGACACGCCCGTGTCACAGGCCGTGTTCAACACTCGACACGCACTTCTCGACACTCGACGATCGTCGAGCAAAAATCGCCGAGAATGCGACACGGCCTTGGACACGCCCGTGTCCTGGGCCGTGTGCCTCTCTTGACGAATCGTCGAGACCAAAAAAAAAAAATCGTCGAGACAAAGCCCAATCGTCGACACAACCCGACACGCCCTGCGACACGCCCGTGTCGCAGGCCGTGTCACTTGACACGCCCTGGGACACGCCCGTGTCCCAGGCCATGTCAACCAAATTTGCCTGTTTCAGAACTTTGGGCTGTTACACTATTCACCCCCCCACTCTATAGTATTGTAGACCTAACCCTCACTTTCATGGCGTCGGGCCCAGGCCGGACCTGCTGCTATATGCTATGCGACGGATAGAGGGTGTTACATTCTGAACAACTGTCAGAGAGACTAACTTCCACTGTCCCTTCCATTTAGCCAGTGAGAGAATCCCACATCTCTTTGGATATCTTGCAGTGGACAAGAATCTGGAAGGTGGAGTCATCTATGGAACTTACCATGATGTGTTGTGCCCTCTTGTCCATAGATGCCAAGCTGATTTCATATTCAAACATCTCTACATAAATCTTTGGGGTCTAGATGCATGCATATGATGTAGAGACCCTCAGGGAATGAAGGGTCCTTCTTGAACTAAAGCCAAGACTCTAGGATCACTGGCTTCCATGATTTGCTTGACCCTTTCTTTCCAAGTATTAAAGTTCTCCTTGTTGCAGACTTGAAGCTCCATTCCTTGTGGTTCTCGTTTGAACCCACAAGTATGACCCTTTTAGTTATCCTTGGAGGTTAACTAAGATTGTTAAATCCTTTTTGAGTAACCTCCCTCGGATACCACATGAAAGTCTTTGTTTTAAGGATAGCTAAATCACCTAGAGGGGGGGGGGGTGAATAGGTTATTGGTCTCTTTGAGACTATCTTTTGATTTCTGTATAATATCATGTTGTTTTCTTTTATCTTTCCTCTTAGGGTGATCTAAAGCTTATCCTTAAAACCTATAAATAAGAAAAGAAAAACAGCCATAGAAAAGCACACAGAGATTTATAGTGGTTCGCCAATTGGGTACATCCACTTTCCCTCCCACATATCCAACTAACTTGTTTGACTAGACACAAACTCCTCCAAACTGCTCCTAAGAGCTTACACCTCAGATCCTGCAGGATCTTCCCGTCTCCTCCAAGACTCACTTCTTAGCCACAAAGGCCTACACTCAGTCGTTAGCAGACCACTTACCTCAGGATGTTAATCCCTAAACTCAGTCTAGGAGGACATCCCTACCTCAGATCCCAAAGGATCCTACCTTAGAGTTCTGCAGTGCTCCTACACTCAGTGACCCGCAAGACACCTACCTCAGCCTTATCACTAAGGCCTACAACTCAGGCTTTTCAACCCTACAACTTCAGGCACATGGCCCTACTCTCAGAGTGCTGCAACACTCCTACAACTCAGTACCCCTCAAGGTGCCTACAGCTCAGTGACAAACTTGTCACCTACATCATACACAAAGTACCTACACTCAGAGAGCAGCATTCTCCTACCTTAGGAAATTAAGCCCTACAACTCAGATCCACACTTTGATCCTACCTCAGTACCCCAGGAGGGCACCTACAGCACAGTGACCAAAAATATCACATACCACTAAGATTCAGGTAACCTGAATCCTATAGGATGAAGTTGGATTGATGGATATTCTTGACACAAGAGAAATTTCTCTGTGTCAATCTTCTTTACTGAGATAGACTCAGCCCAATAATGACTACATGAATTTATTTCCTGAGTCTACCTTTACTGAACAAAGATATACTTAGTCCTAACTACTTCCACAACAAAAAGTGATTACTTGTGTTGGAAGTTACTTGTATAGCAATGTTCTACCACTTCCTGAACTGAGACTGATGCTCAGCCCTAACTACTTCTTCACAGTGTGAGGAATTTTCCTTCTAGTCAGCGAAGTTACTGCAGCTAAATGCTGCAACATGAGCTGAGAAAATAACATCTCAAACTTTACAGACTGGAATAGATCTGCCTCTTGCTCCTTTCGTGGGCTGAGGTGATTCAACCCTAACTTTGATTCCTGAGGAAAGGTCCCCTGAGTCTTCCTCAGGCTCTTCAATCTTTCTTCTCTTCACAGCTTCCAGATAAATATCTTCAGGTGCTTGTGTTGCAAGAAATGTGAAGAACCTGCAGCAAGGGTCGGCCCTTGGCTGCTATCTTTTCCCTCAGAGAAAATACTCTGAACTAGCTTGCTAGTGCAGGTGAGAATGACAACAGCAATCTTGCTGTTGAAGGTCTTAATCCAACAACTAACTTGCTCTCTGTCTGTAGATTAGAGCTTCCTATTCTTCAGCTCCACAACAATGGTGGAGGAGAAGAACTGACTTGATTTCTTTTTTCCCTGAAGTTTCTTTTCCTCTACACACATCTTTTCTTTTATTGATTTTTGACCCAACGACTCTTGAGCAGTGGGCCCCACATAATTAATGTCCAGCAGCAACTTTACTTTAACCCTAACTGTCGTACAATATGTCTGCGGAAACATTTGTCATGTACTGTAGCCATCCCGCCACTAATTTGAAATATGTTGACTTATTGACTTACTGATGTCATCAGCTGTGGACTCAGCCAAAAATCAAACAACATTAGCATAGACGTTGAGTGAGTAAGCATCACCCAAAGCCAAAACACTTAGACAGATTTACTGTCTCATGACATTGAGTGAGTAACCTTCACTCAACGCCAAAATACTTAGAGTATAAAACTGTTTCTAGGCTTTGAGTGAATCGGCTTCACTCAATGCCAACTTGCTTTGTCATCTATCTGCTGCTTGGCATTGAGTGTGTGAGCTTCACTCAATGCCAAAGCACTTACACAGATTTTCTGTCTCCACTACGCGTTGACAGCGTTGAGTGAGCAACCTCCACTCAACGATTTTTGACTTAACCATTTTTCTGCTAACTGTCTCAGCTCTTTCTTGTACTCAGCTGTGACAAACACTTGTCTCAGCGATTGTGCTAAGACCAACTCCTTTCTCAACAGTTTCTTCTTAGCGGTCTCAACACTTTTCTTCTTCTCAGTTGAGACTGTCTCATTGTCTCAAAGCTTTCTTCTTCTCAGTTGAGACTGTCTCAGTGGTCTCAACGCCTTCTTCTCAGCGGTCTTAGCGCTTTTGCATTAGACAGATTTTCTGGCTTTAGCTGGGTTCGTCGATCTGTGGGTAGAGCTCGACGAAATTTAATCTTCACAGCGCCATCTTCTTTTATAGATGCATTGAGTGAATCTGCTTCACCCAACGCTTCTTGACTTTGAGAAATTCTAGCTGCTTTGTCTCAGCGGTTTTTCTCAGTGTTCTCAGCGGATTTTCATTATCAGCTGAGCCAAGCAATTGTTTTAGCGCTTACTTCTTATCCATTATTTAGTTCGACAACTGAACTGAGTTAGATGAATGGTGAACTGAGCTCGACGAACACTTAACTCAATTCGACGAATTTTCTGAACTGAGCTCGACAAACTAAGAGTCTCAAACTCTGAACTTAGCTCAACGAATGGTGAGCTCAGCTCAACGAACTCTTAACTCAATTCGACGAATTTCTGAACTGAGTTCTACTCATAGCCTTGTACTGTGAGTGTGTCTTCATCACTCAACATCTGTGGACTTAGATAGATTTCTGTCAGTCCACAGCATAGGTAAGAGTTTACCTGACTTGGCCAGTTAGGCTACTTCCTACCTTTCTAGCATATTCAATTTGTGACCACCTATCATATCACTGAGACAACCTATCTAGACTTGTTCCATGGAACATCCTGCACATGATGAGCTGAAACAATATCAAATACAACTATGCTCTTAGTCTTGATGGTGATGCCTCTTCAAATCCAATCTATGGAACATTATGTGCAATGGACCCAACAAATTGTAATCTGTTTCTAGGCTTCGAGTGATTCAGCTTCACTCAATGCCAACTTGCTTTATCAGCTATCTGTTGTTTGACATTGAGTATGTGAGCATCACTCAACGCCAAACTCCTTAGACAAAATTCTGTCTTCACTAGGCATTGATATGGTTGAGTGAGCAACCTCCACACAATGCTTTTTGCCCTAACCATTTTTCTGCTTAACTGTCTCAGCGCTTTCTTGTTCTTTGCTGAGACAAACACTTATCTCAGCAGTTGTGCTGAGAAAAACACTTGTCTTAGCGGTTATGCTGAGACAAACAATGTCTCAACAATTATGCTGTGACTAACACTTGTCTCAGCTGTTAAGCTGAGGCTAACACTTGTCTCAGCGGTTCTTTCTTCATAGCTGAGACTGTTTTCTGTCTCAGCGGTTTCTTCTCAGCGGTCTCAACGCTTTCTTCTTCTCAGTGGAGACTGTCTTCTGCCTCCGCAGTTTCTCCTCAGCGGTTTTGCTGAGACCAACATTTCTCTCAGCACTTTTGCATTGAGATTCTCTACTGTCTCGACGCTTTTGCCTTAGGAAAAATCTTCCTGCTCCTCTGGAACTGAGAGCGTTGAGTGTGTCTTCATCACTCAATGCTTTTTTCCTCAGCCCAATTTTTGAACTTAGTTCAACTAACTGAACTGAGTTCGTCGAATGACAAACTCAGCTCAACAAACTCTGAACTCAGTTCAACGAATTTTCTGAACTAAGCTTGACACACTCAGAGTCTCAAACTCTGAACTTAGCTCGATGAATGGTGAGCTCAACTCGACGAAATATGAACTTAGTTTGATGAATTTCTGAACTGAGTTCTACTTATAGACTTTTGATGTATGGCGTTGAGTGTGTCTTCATCACACAACGCCTCTGGACTTAGACAGATTTCTGTCAGCCCACATCATAGGTAAGAGTTTACCTGACATGTCCACTTAGGCTACTTCCTGTCTTTCCAGCATCTTCACTTTATGACCACCTGTCACATCACTTAGACAACTTGTCTAGACTTGTTCCATGGAACATCCTGCACATGATGAGCTTAAACAACATCAAATACAACTATGCTCTTAGTGTTGATGGAGATGCCTCTTCAAATCCAATCTAGGGAACACTGTGGGCAATGGACCCAACAGGAAGATGGCTATTGAAGTTATGGGCTAATAGCCATGATAGAAGAAGAATCCTTCCTGAATCATCCTGTTCCAGATCAAATCAAGGTACATTCCTTATCATGTACTTCATATGAGTCTAGCTATGAGACTAGTTCAGATTCTGATGAAGAGGGCTCAGTGTCTGATGAATATGCCAATCAATTGATTGACAAATATGGTGATATTCTGGAGGCATTGAAAAGAAGCAAGAAGTTGGCTAAAAAGTAGGCTGAGGAGATTGCTTCTCTTCAGCTAGCTGCTTCCCAGCAAGCTGTGACAACAACACTGCTGGATTAGAAGGCAAGGTAAGTTATCTAAATAAAAGCTATCTCAAATCTCCAAATTGAGATTGTTAGCCAGAAGGACAAGATCATCTTGGATCTTGAAGAGAAACTCATAAAGGAGAAAATGGTTGCGGTTGATTTTAATAAGCCCAAAGTTGTGTTGCCATTGATTGAATTCTTTATCTCTCAAAAAGATGAGAGAGGTTTAGGGTCTAAGTGGAATTCTAGAGTTGACCTTTTTAAAGGGAAAGGCAAATCTCCTGTAGTGCCTCAGGCCACTTTTCATAAGGTAATCTTCCCTTCTAACAGGTATGACCAAGAATATATGCATGGTCACTGGAAGAATGATAATTTTCCCTGTAAGAGTACAAATGTACCTTACAATGAAAAAATAAAGGACATGGATTTGATTGCACAAATGGCTCCCCATGAAGAAGATAAAATGGCCCATCATGGACCATTTTATTTGGTGCACCAACCCCTACACTCAAGAATAAGGAAATTTCATTTTCTCAAGATCTCCCAACCCACATACAGACCAAAACAAAGTTTGTCAGCAAGATAGACTTGGGAATTTCTGAGGCCATCAATAGTATGTCTTCAGTAATGAAGACCACTGTTGGTAGATCTTAAGAAAAAACAAGCTCTTCTACTAACAGACTCACCTTCAGTCAGATTGTGCCAGAGAGAAATAAAAAGAAGGAAGCTGCTTTTCATTCTAAACAGTTTATTATTAACATAAGGCATAAATGCAGACCTGCTCAGAAGAGAATGTACAATATTCATGAGTGTTGGTGCTATGACAAAGTGAGCCACTTTGACATAGACCGTTGGCACAACCCTAGTGTGCCAAGGGCCAGGGTGAGTCTTCCTGACAGGTTGGCTATAGGTAGACATGTGCATCGTTATGATAACAAGAACCTAGGACCCAATTCATTTTGCGGTCCTAAGGTAAAATAAATTCTGTTTTGCAGGACAGTCCAAGTACCCAGACCCATATATGGTACTTGGACAGAGGATGTTCCGGACATAGAATTGGAACAAGAAGCCATCTTCAGGATCATACACATGTAGATATAAGAGAATTGGCAGGCTGAATGAAAGTTGCTACGCACAGTTGCTAAGAATCCAACATCTATTACAAGTCTACATTATTAAGATAAGTAGAACTCCCTCATATTGTGTTTCTACTAAGTGCAATCTCAACTTCTAGGCATCCTTTCTCTCACAGCAGGACTATGCATATTATGACTAGATATTATGTTAAACTAGAGAGCATGAGGAGGAGAAAAACATTAGTCTTGAATTTGTCTCAATAGACAAACTAATGGCTCTCATCCTTACTAAGTCACCAGATGGATCTAAGTTCAACTCCTTCAAATTAAAATGAGTCTGTTGAATTTAGTTTAGCTTAAGTAGCTCCATATTCTATATATGTGTTATGCTTGTAGGTTACAGGTTTATGTATTCCCTGCAGGAAATTTAGTCAAATAAAACTAAGTATAAATGCAATAAGATCACCTGTTTGCGGCTAAAAAACGGGAGTCAATCCAAGCCCGTGGTGAAAACTATGATCTCAAACAGGTATGTGCCTTTCCGCCTTCTAAAAACAACGTAAAATTATAAATATAAGGTAATGTGCACGATACAAGTCATACTATTCCTTTCTCTCTTATTCCCAATCCCGGCGAAACGACGAACCCGTTTCGTTTATCTTCAGAAATTTGAGTAATCAATGGCTCCCAAATGACTTGATTTCCTCTTTGAGGGATCAGAGTTAGTTCGCGATGGGTTTTTTGATGCACCAGAGGAGATACAACACGTTCTTCATCTACTCCAGATATCGGACCTAGGATTCGTCCTGTAGGAACACTGTATGCTGTGAAAGCGGGAGGTACTGGAATTGTTCTCCAATGCGAAGCCCGATGCAGCTACTGGCAAAATCAAGATGATGGTCAGTGGGAGGAAGGTCAAGATGACAACAAGGAGGAAAAGCAAGGCACTCTAGTTGCCAAAGATTTCAAAAATGGATGATGAAGAAGCCCTAGTTCAATCTGATGTCAAAGCGACAATGAAGTGGTGTGAAATTTCCAAACATACTACAGGCTCTATATTGAGAAAGAAACTCAACCTCAAGGGTAAGTTCCTAGCCGACATAGTTGGGAAAGCACGGTTGTCTAAAATAGTCTCCCACAATAAGATCTCAAAGAAAATGTTCGAGCAAATGACAAGGATAGTTCTGTCGAAGAAGATAGACTGGGGAAGAGTCCTGTTTGATAGGAATATGGAGTGCATTTCTGAACCTAACTTGGGGAGAATTCTTTCTCTATTTCTTCTACAGACTGTTCCAGGGATCCTCAATACAATGCTAGGAACAAAGATCCATCATATGGGGAGGATTGACATCCGAATGCTAGATAGATAGGATAGAGTCCTCCAGCCACATGGACAGCCTACTACAAAGAAGAAAGGAAAGGAAGTTCCAATGGTAGAGGAAAGCAACACAGAGAGTTCTTCTGAAGAAGATGAGGAAGAGACTCATGATCTCCACTTGACTGAATCAACTAAGGAAGTCGGGAAGGACATGAGTGCTCAGGTATCTATCTCCTCTTACCAAGCTCTAGAATAACAAGTGCCAACTATAGAGATAACTGAGAAGGTGACAGAAGATATTGTTTCAAAGATTTCTGTTGAAGTTGAGGGGGAGACCTTCAAGACCCCAGCTGAGGCTGATGATGCAATTGTACGATCCCAAGATTCTCTGGTTGGAGATAGTCCATAGAGTGAGGGGAAGTTTGTGCAGGATCAAGTTCTAGACACTATAGGTTCTGAGGGGGAGCAGTTCAAAAGTTCTCTAAAGATATATCAGGATGCTGAGAAGACTGCTGCTTCTGCTAAGCTGTATGCCAATAAGGACATGGCAGATATTGAGGGGGAGCTTTAATCTAAACTCCTTACTCAGGTTCAAGGGGTTGATATAGATTCTTCAATGTCAGAGAAAGAGCTGCATGCTCCAGAAATTCCTCCAAAATCTCACTCCTCTGAATTTACTGTAGCTGACTCTGATGGAAGGGCTGAGGTCAGACCCATCCAAGAACCTTATGATGAAGGTACTTCTGCTTGAATGAATTAGATTCCACCTATGTTTTTGGCCCAGTTGAAGGGCATGTTGGATGAGCAGAGGGGAAACCTGGAAACATTTGTGGATGATGCACTCAAGAACATCAGAAATAAGATATCTAGAGAGATCAAGTCTATCAGATTTGAATTCAACCTACTGAAAGCTGAAACAGTAAAATTCTTCACCAAGGCAGCCCTTGTTGTGGATTACACTCTGGATAAGCTAGATGTAATAGACACAAATGTCACTACAGTGATAACAAATTAGATAATTCAGAACAAAAACATGTTGGCTATTCATAATTTTGATAATGTTCTGAGGGAACAATAGAATAAAGCTATCTTTACCAAGATGGATGGTTGTACCAAACTTCTAGATGATCATATGCTGGAGGTCAAGAATCAAGTAATATCTGGTGTAAACTATCTAGAATCTATAAGAAATAAGGCAAGAACCTCCCAGATGCAGGAAATATGTAAAGAAGTCAAAAGGGTGAGAGTGATGTCATAAGAACAAATACTAAAAATATGGTCTGGGCTACTTATATGATGAGGGGATCATTTGAGATTGAACCTGTCCAATATGACAACATCCCTATGTTTCTTACTCAAGTACAAGAAGCCTTATGTCCTGGAATGCCTGCTCCACAAGAAGGCCAAGTGCAAGATGTTCAGAATAGAGAAGAAGGTGCTCAGTGGAGAGATTCATATATTACTGCTGAATCTCCCAAGTTCAGCCCCCATGCAGTCCAACTACAAATGATAAAGAGAATGACTATTGCTGAGGGAGAATAAGATATAAGGATGTGCAAGAAAAGATATAGATAAGAAATGGAATAGAGGAGTGACTTTGAAAAGTAGAGACCTGAATTAAGGACTATCATCTTGACAGCCTGGGAGCAAGTCAAGTCAAAGAGGTCTGAAATGGGAAAACCGTATAGCTCACTTGAGTGGAACACAATGGAAAAGATGGACACTCAAAGGAGGCTATACAGGAGGAACAAGAACACAAGCTCTCTCCCTCCTGGTGTTGTTGAGCCAACAAACTACATACCTAAGCCTTACAGTTACCTTGAGAGGCAGAGAAACGATATATCTGAAGTCGAAGCTAATGAAGCAGAACAGAAAGGCAAGAAGAAAGCTACAGCTGAAGCTGAGAAGAAAGATAAAATAGTCAAGAAGCCAAATGGCAGTAGAATTATTATTAGAGAACTTGAAACATGAGATGTTTCCTGTTCATCTTAAAAATGGCCAAAGGATATGTGATCTTGTACTATGCACATTGAAACATTTAACCTTCATAACTAATGAACCTGTTTTAAATGTATTATATGCACATTATCTCTAAGTTATGCAATGCATCTTTTACTGTATGTGTTGTATATTTGTGTTAGTGTATACCATTGTCTTAGGTTTTGACTTCTTCAAATAAGGGGAGATTGATGGGTCCATTGTGACCAATGTCCCATATTTGTAAGAAGTAATACAAGCCAATGGTATATACATAGTTGTATTTAATGTTATTCAATCTCATCATGGGCAGGATGTTCCTTGGAACAAGATTAGACAGATTGTCTAAGTGACGGTGATAGGTGGTCACACGGTAGAGTAATGGAAAGACAGAAAAACATCTAAGGCCACAGACATTGATTGAAGTCTACACACTCAACACCAGATGACTAAAAGCTGTGAGTACAATATGCATAGTCAAAGCCAAGCTATTGGCAAGCTGAAAATGTAGCTAAGTCCATAGGAGTTGAGTGATGTCTACTCACTCAATAACATCAAACATATTCATTGAGTATTGCTCATCCTGTCAAAGACACAAAAAATCTGTGTAGGTATTTGACTAAGTCCATAGGAATTGAGTGAGGTAAGCTCACTCAATGCCAGGAGGACATAACATTGATTGAACCTTGTTCAGTTAGAGCCACTATGTTTCAAACACAGAATTTTATCAAAGGACAAAAGCATTGAGTGAAGGCTATATACTCAATTCTTAATTAACTGTGATACTGTCTTAAGGACAGAAGAATTGAGTGAAGCCTACTCATTCAATGCCATGTCAATAAAATTGACAGATGCAAAAAGTGTTGAGTGAAGAAGAAACTCTCAACGCTTCCCAGGTAGGAAAATTAGCCAAGTCTAAAAGTGTTGAGTGAATGTTTCTCACTCAACGCCAAGTGACAAAAACATGTCTAAGGGCTTTGGCATTGAGTGAAGGTTACTCACTCAATGTCTAACGACAGAAAACCTTTTCAAGTGTTTTGGCATTGAGTGAAGGTTACTCACTCAACCCCTAGGGACAAAGAATTTGTCTAAGTGTTGGGGCATTGAGTTACAGTTGCTCACTCAACACATATGCTCTAATGCTTGATTTTGACTAAGTCCATAGGTGTTGAAATCAGCAATTGTCACGAAAATTCAAAATGTTGCAAGAAGGCTACAATACATGATAAACGGTGCTGCAAGCCTACCACAAGACGTTTGCAGTTAATGCAAGGTAGCAATGAACAACTCATTGTGTGGGCCCCACAACTCAAAGATCCGTTGAGCGACAGAATAGAAAAGGCAGAGCTCTGATGAAAGATAAGATCTTTATACACATATAGCTGGCAGTCATGTTCTTCCACTCCATTATTGCAGAGGCAGGAGAACAAAGTTCAAATATGCTGGTCTGAAAGCTCAAAAAGTTAGTTGTTGTCCTCTTCATCGACAACTGCAAGTTCAGAGATAATCTATGAGGAAAAGAAAGTAGTCAAGGTGTAACCCGAGCTACAAGATCTGGGATCTAAAGAAAGTTAGCTGGGGCCATTTTTACACACACCAACAAGTTCTGAAGGCTTATTTTCTGAGTAAGAAGAAGAAGCTGAATCATCTATTTTTAGCAGTCTAGAAGATAGGGCTGAGATTATCTCAGCTCAAGAAGCAGTTAAGGGAAAAAGCCCCAGCTGCAGTTACTTCTCAGCTCAAGTAAGCCTTATCTTGGAGCTCAACTTTTGTAGTTTGGAAGAAGAAAGAACTGAGGTTTTGGTTCAGTCTAGAAAGGAAAGAAGTAGCAGGACAGGTTTTTGCAAGTTACTTCCAGCCCATGCAGATCTATACCTATTGCTGTGAAGGAGTTAGAGCAGAGCATATCTCAGCTCAGAAAGTAGAAGGCTCAAAGAAATTTCTCTGGAGTCTCAAAGGAGTCTTGATTCGTGAGAAGAAGTTTTCTAGGAGGCCATGCTAGGACTTGTGTCCTAGAGATATGATGTCTTCGACCACTCCTTCCCTCTATGTGAAGATGAGGACTTGGTTTCGTAAATAAAGTTGGATTCTGATGGTGAATAAGGGAGGAGGAACTCTGGATGTGATTTGGGAATATCGGTAGGAGGAGAAAGACGAACAAATGACGTTTGTTTCGCTTTAAAATGCGGGCAGAAATCTATTTTCTGCGCACAGCGATCTTCTCGGCCGTTTTAGAACATGATGCTGCCAGATTTGGGCTTTCGACTAAACATGAAAGTCGTAGCCCTTGGAAATAAATTTCCAACGAGTGGATTCACGTATTTATACGATGTCTATATCCACGTGAAAGTGTGATCGAACTTGCATGCTGACAAGTTAAACGTACAAAAACTATTTCCTGAACGCAGCAGACTTCAAAGCCGATTTCAAGAGCGTTACGTTCTGATCTGGGTGATGATCTGAATTCCAAAGTTGTAGTCCTTGGAAATACCTTTCCAACGGATGGTTACATGTCTTTATACGAGTCCAGTAGGCTCGGGAATGGCCGATAAAAGTGGTTGTACAGTCAAGTCCTTGTATTTAATACTCTCGGGTTAGTACAATATTGGGCTTGGATTGAGTAAAGTAGTGGTAGGAAGAGACGTTGGAGTTTCAATAAGTTTGTACCTATGAGAATGTGATAAACAAATGGTTGGGAAACATAATTGGGTATGATTGTAACCTGTGTAATGGAACAGGTTTGGAAGAAGATGTGACACTCTGTAAATGAACTATCTTTGTGTGGATGTGATTACCGTGATGGAAGTACAATGGTTGGTGGATGCTTGATACTTGAAAGAAATCAGAAGAGATTGATGCATGGTCATGAGGCTTGTCAAACAAGGAAGTATAAAGTTGTCTTCAACTGTGAGGTGTGTTTCCTTACGGGTGGCAGTGTGGATTGTATGTTGTATGAGGTGGTTTGCCACCTGTGTTAATGATGAACCCATAAGTACCTTGAAGTACAAGAATGTGAAAGGGTGTAAGTGTTGGTGTTTGGCCACACAGGATTGGTAATGATGAAAAGAGACATAGGACAGTTGGGCTTGGTTCTCAGTGTTTACTTCCCGAGGCTCCTTCCGTGCCAAGTTGACGGCGGGGCTTGGTCCTTTAGTGGTATGCTCCCATAGGCTCCTTCTGTGCCACATTGATGGGAAATATCATGTGGTTTGAGTCGACACGCTGTGTCGTAATCCTACGTTAAGGATAGTTTGGCAGGTCTACGGGCTCGCCAGTCATCACACCGACGGGAGTTGACAAATAGGTCTTGGGCGATTAGGCTTTGTCCTCGTTGCCATTCCCGGGGCTCCTTCCATGCCAAGTGGATGGTTAGGATTGGTCCTATGGCGATATGTTGCCATAGGCTCATTCTGTGCCATGACATAGGCCGGTTGGGCTTGGTCCTCGGTGCACATCTACCCGATGCTCCTTCCGAGTCGTAGTACGCATGTGGGTTCCACTGTTGTGTTCTTAGCATTGAGGTATATGGAGGCCGAGGCATGGTAGTGTCGATGCCCGCCTAGTAGTGGAGAAACCAGCTCTACTGTCACCATCTTGCCACGATGGTTAATGCCTGAGAGGTTAGCTAATTTCTCTAAAAGTTGGAACTACAAGTCTCTGTCGACATAGCAGTTGCATGTACATGTGCATGAGCATAGGTGAGTCGTTGCATTCCATTCATATCATTACATTACATTACATACACAAGATCCTTATCATATAAGTTTGTATGGTTACTCTTATATGATGAGTTACTTTACTGTTGAGCCGATCCTCGACTTATATGTCTGTATGGGCATTCATATAAGTTGAGTTACTTTATGTCTTAGTTCTATATTTTATAATGATGTTGATGGTAGAACTGCTAGTGTATATTATTTACTCATTTGTTGTATTACTGATATACACGGATATCATTCACTCTTATACCACCTGTTGTACTACTAATCATTTATATATATTGTACCTTGTCCTTTTCTCCGCCTGGTGCCAAGGAGTCACTGGGGGAGCGGATGTGATAGCCACTTAGTCTTTATGACTAACAGTTGATACGTCTTCCTTTTTAGGACGGAACCCCGCAGATAGAGTAACAGCAGGTTACGCAGGAGGACATCCAGGCTAGGGCGATAGGGCCAGATGTGATGGTACCATTGATGAATTGTAAATATACCTATTTTTTGTACATTAATTTAATTGTTTTCATTTATTTTTGTCAGTTTTACTTATTTTTATTCAATAAAATGCCCATTTTTGTAAATATTATACTAACTTGTTTTATTTTATTTTTCAGGAAAAAAAAATCAAAATTTGCATAAAAATGCCATGTCACGCCCGTGACAAATTGGTCACGCCCGTGACCAGGGCGTGACACGTCAAATTCCAGTGAAATCAGCAAATTTTGAAGAGAAAAGCTTGACAAGCCCGAAGTCACGCCCGTGTCACCCGACACGGGGCGTGACCCAAGCCCGTGTCCACCCGCTCGACGTTTTCAGCTCAACGTTCGTCGACCTCCTCGACACGACTTGCGTCACGCCCGTGACCTAAGGCGTGACACCTCTTCACGCTCGACGATTTTCAACTCGACATTTTCCACTCGACGTTTGTCGAGTGTCGACACCAACCGACACGCCCAGAGTCACGCCCGTGACCTGGGGCGTGACTTCTCCACCTGGCCGACAAGACCCGCGGGACGACTTTCGGCGCAGCCCGCACCCAGATCCACCTTCTTGACACGCCCACCGTCACGCCCGTGACCGGGGGTGTGACCAACTCGAGACCGACACATGTCCAGCCCGAAGTCAAATTTCCAGTCACATCGCTGGCCGCCATCATGAATAGTGTCGACACGCCCCCTGACACGCCCGTGTCAGAGGGCGTGTCACATGAAAATTTCTGTCTATAAATAGTTGTGTTCTGTAAGGATTTTTGTTCCCTCTTTTGAACCATTTTGTAAGGGGAGGTGCTGCGTAGATGGATTTCCAACCTATGGAATGGGGTTTTCTCTTTCTCTCGCTCTTTTATTTTTGTACTAGCTTTGTAATAGTTTTTAGACATAATAAAAATGTAGTTTTTTTTTCTCATTTCTATGTTTTGGACTTCATCTATGTGCCCACCTTTTACAATCTTATTTATTCCTTGTTTTAACTTAGTTTTTTCGTTCTTTTTTATACGCATGCGTGTGTGCATGAGAGTAAATGTTATGTTTTTTTTGATAAGTAGTTGTTATGTTTTTATTTCATTAGCTTTTGATAGCTTAGGCTTTTTGTAGTTTCTATTTCATCCTTATAGATCCGTAAAAACGTTTTCAAAGTGTTTCCTTTTTTTTAACTTAGCTTTTTTTCTTTCTATTTGGTAAACCTTTTTCATTCTTTTCCCTTTCTTCGCACTTTTTTAGCATTTTTACGGAGTTATAGCAATGATAATATAGTCGTTTTTATTTTTCGTGCACTTTGATTTTTCGTTTAAACTTTTGCTCCTTTTATTTTTCTGTCTTCAATTTAATCATTTCTACTGCATTTTAGCCGTAGAAATGTATTTAATTTTATTTTTCGAGCACTTGCATTTTCATTTTTGTTTGCAAAACTTTTTCGCTCGTTTAACTTTTATTTTAGCTTTTTACGCATTTCTACCGCATTCTAGTGGTAGAAATGCAGTTGTTTTAATTTTTAGGTAACTTAGTTTTTTTTTCATTTCTGTACTTGTGCGCATTTATTTCCGCCTAGTCGTTAAGAGATAAATGGCGCTTGCTTATTTAACTTTCTGTAGAGTGCGTGAGTTTGTAATTTTCTTTATTTCTGCCTACTCATTCAAGTTAAATGACAGGTCTTAATTTTCCCTGCTCATTTGAGTAGGATTTGTGTGTGTGTGTTTTCATTTATGTCGAGAGAGTGTGTGCGTGAGTTTTACTTTATGTCGAGTGTGTGCGTGTGTTGCATTTATTTAGTCCTACTCATTTGAGTAGGACACGCTTTCTTTATCCCGCCCACGCGCTTGTGCCGGGACTCGTAATTTACAGCTTTCTTCAGTCCTACTCGTTTGAGTAGGACTTGCAATCTACTGCTTTATTTTTCTACTTTCATTTACTGCTTTCATTTCCGGCTTTCCATTTTCTGCTTTCTTTTCTGCTTTTCCCGCAAGCCGTCCCCATTCCGATGAGTGGCTAACCGTTCTTAGCCCTCGGTATCGAAGAGCATTCGGACAGATAAAATAGCTTAAAATAATTAAAGGTCTAATTTTTCTAATTAATTAAAAGTACTTAAGGTTTGCCCGGGGTTAACGACGCGTAGGACCACATATCGATGTGTGGGCCCTATTTCCGTAGTTCATATGCTAGCTAGCCGAGAGGACGTGCATATGGACCGATCACCCCTTGGCAAAGAGAGTTCCGCACTAACTCTCGAGAGAGGAGGCGCGCCAACTCTACCGGATTGGGTTCCCCACCCAATAGCGGGGTTCTTAGCATAATGCGGGCGTTAAGAGGAATCCTTCGTCGGACTAACGTTCGGTCGAATAGTCTTAGCGTTCAGGTGAGAGATAGTCCTAGAGATAGGTGAGCTCATTCTTGTGGAACCTCCACGGCCAAGTCTACGCCTTAATTAATTAGAAATTTAGGAGCTCTTTTTATTTAAAGTCTATTTTAGTTCAATTGTTTTTTCGGTGCCATCGAGGTAAGCTTTTCATTGACACCACCTTCATGCTTTCTTTTTATATGCTTTCATTTTCTTTCTGCAATTTTCTGCATTTTTATTATATATAAAATATAACCCGACAAGTTAATCATCGGTAAAATAATAGTCCCCTCTAGGGAAGAGTAGAAATAATCGAACCGAACCCGAGAACAATACGACCTCGATATTCCACCCGGAATATCCTGTACTACTCACGATAGGTTTGCTTGCCTCCTTTCGTTAAAACTCGATCACACCTTTTTATATCCAAAATAAATAAATACGCGTGCCCCGTTTTCTAAATAAAAAAAATCCACTTCCGCTCTACTTAAATAAAACCGCCCGGGGCGCCGCGCTTCATAAATAATTTTTGGAGTTTTAACTACCAAGTTTTTGGCACCGTTGCCGGGGAATTTGTCGTTTCGTTATTTTGAACCCTAGAAATCTATTAATTTTACCTATTTTTATATATATATACTAAAAATTTAAAAAAGGGCCCACAAAAAAATTAATAATAATAATAATAATACTACTACTAATAATAATAATAATAATTATACTACAAACTACTTAAAAAAATAATAATAATAATAAAAAAATCGAAAAACCTATAAACCAAAAAAATTTTTAAAACTAAAAAAATTGAAAAACCTCTAAAAACCCAAAACAAATATAAAAAAATGAAAAAAATACTTGACAAAAAAAAATTTCATTATTTTTTTTATGAACAAAAAAAAAATAATACTAAAAAAAACTAAAAACTCTAAAAAAAATGAAAAAAAAAATTATAAACAAACAAAAAATTATATTGCATTATTTCATGAAAAAAAAACTATATACCAAAAAAAATTTACAATAATAATAATAACTTAAAAAAACAAGTTTTTTTTATCATGATTTTTATGCAAAGAAAAAAAAATCTAAAAAACTAAAAAAAAGAGAAAAACTTAAAAAACTAAAAAAAATAAAACTAAAACACCTACCTAAAAACAACTAAAAAATAAAAAACGTCTTTAAAAACACAAAAAATACAAGTGTATATATTTTGTCTATTTATTTTCTTTTAACTTGTTTTATTTTGTTTTATTTTGCTTTGGCGCGCTTTCATTATTGTGCACGCTATGGGTGCGCATTTCCATCACTCACGTAGCTAAGGCCTTAGCTACCTTCGACTCACCCACGCACATGCCCCCCTACCGCCCGCACCCTTTTTAGCCGAATTTTTCGTTTATTGTTTTTTTTCTATTATTGTTTTGTTATTCTTTCCTCTTCTAATAATAATGCATGGTTTCGACTCGGGCCTCCCAGACTCGTCTCAGGGAAGCTCCTACCCTCCCTTTTTCTTTTTGTACTTATTCTATTTTGTATATTATCTATTCCGCATACTTAGATAGCAACATTGGAGACAATGTTGGGTTTAAGTATGGGGGTGTTTTCGTATTTCTTTATTTCTGCACTTTACAAAAACGCATAAAAATACAAAAACATTACAAAAAATAAAACCTTTAAAAAATTTTTTTTCCTTGTTTTTATTTTCATAAAACTTCAAAAAAAATCTCCCCCCCCCTTTTTCTAATTTATAAAAACTCGCATTTTGCTTCCCCGCGGCGTTCGACTTATCGAACCAACCACCTTAATAAGAGGTTGTTCGCGGGCTGCATTCGAGTTTTTACTTTGTACTTTTTTTTAAAGGATCTCTCTTTCCTCACTACCTTCTTTGTAAATAACACTTCTTTCTCTCCTCATTCTTGTAAATTACTTAAAAAAACACTAAAACATCAAAAAATTAGAAAAAACAAAAATTCCTAAAAAAGATAATAACTCTAAAAATTCAACAAAAAAAGATCATAATCATAAAAAAAATACAAAAAAAATGATAAAAACTCTAAAAATTCCAAAAAAATATATATGTTGTGTTAAATTAAGTAACAAAATAAATCGAATACCATTTCTTAACCTTTTTTGCTTTCCAAAAATCTAGTTTCGAGTTAATTTATATGCGAATTTTAGTTATTCTTTGCTTACTATTCGTTTATTAATTAAAGTTCGATAGATTTAAGTGTCTGGGGTTAAGATTTAAAGAATTTTTTATGTCTTTTCCTTATAATAGGGAACTTATTTTTCACCTCCACTTCTAATTTTTAAATAGAAGCTCGTTTTTTATGTTAGAAAATAACATCCATGGATTTCAATTATTTCTACTTCTTGCTTTTAGAAACATTGGAACGTTCATTTTAAAAAGGTTGCTCTCAAAACTTTTTTTATTAAAATCTAGTTTTCTTTTTGAAAAATAAACCCACTTCCATTTTTTTTCATGTCTTACTTAACATGTTTTCCCCTATCCCTTAAAAGATCTTATGTCAATGGGAATAAGATTTCATTCCGTAAACATATGCACTCAATATTTAAAAAGATTATATGTTATAGAGTAAGAGGATAAAATTCATTACTCCTACCCATATACATTGGGTTATTTATTATTTATGAAGAAAGAAAAAAAATATTATGTGCTAGGAAAATAAGATTTCATTTTCCTAACTATCCGAAAAGAAAAAAAAATTGGAGGTTCGAGAAAAAATTACCTCGCCTCTATATTCAAGCCTTCTTCATAAACCACCAAACCACTTAGCCTATTTCAATGATTCTAGAATTAATTTAAAATTTTTTGAGAACATAACTTTTAAATTGCATTATTTCCATTAAACTTCTTTTAAGCTAAAGTTTTTTTATATAAATCCAATCCATATTTGTTAAACTAACAAAAATAAATTTTTGCTTTTTATTTTATTTTATCTAGAAGTCTTTTTGAAACTCTTCCTCTATTCATAACATTTCATAAATTAGGATTTAATTCTTTAACCCCAGATGTTTATTTTGATCTTACTCTTAATTAATTCAAGCGGTAGCTAAACTTAGGATTTCTTTTATTCCTTATAAGTTCATCTCCAACTTTTGCTCTGGAATAACGAAAGCTTAAGTATGGGGGTATTTGATGAATTGTAAATATACTTATTTTTCTGTACATTAATTTAGTTGTTTTCATTTATTTTTGTCATTTTTACTTATTTTTATTCAATAAAATGCTCCTATTTTTGTAAATATTATACTAACTTGTTTTATTTTATTTTTCAGGAAAAAAAATCAAAATTTGCATAAAAATACCATGTCACGCCCATGACAAATTGGTCACGCCCGTGACTAGGGCGTGACACGTCAAATTCCAGTGAAATCAGCAAATTTTGAAGAGAAAAGCTTGACACGCCCGAAGTCACGCCCGTGTCACCCGACACGGGGTGTGACCCAAGCCCGTGTCCACCCGCTCGACGTTTTCAGCTCAACGTTCGTCGACCTCCTCGACACGCCTTGCGTCACGCCCGTGACCTAGGGCGTGACACCTCTTCACGCTCGACGATTTTCAACTCGACATTTTCCACTCGACGTTTGTCGAGTGTCGACACCAACCGACACGCCCAGAGTCATGCCAGTGACCTGGGGCGTGACTTCTCCATCTGGCCGACAAGACCCGCGGGACGACTTTCGGCGCAGCCCGCGCCCAGATCCATCTTCTTGACACGCCCACCGTCACGCCCGTGACCGGGGCGTGACCAACGCGAGACCGACACGTGTCCAGCCCAAAGTCAAATTTCCAGTCACATCGCCGGCCGCCATCATGAATAGTGTCGACACGCCCCCTGACACGCCCGTGTCAGAGGGCGTGTCACATGAAAATTTCTGTCTATAAATAGCTGTGTTCTGTAAGAATTTCTGTTCCCTCTTTTGAACCATTTTGTAAGGGGAGGTGCTGCGTAGATGGATTTCCAACCTATGGAATGTGGTTTTCTCTTTCTCTCTCTCTTTTATTTTTGTACTAGCTTTGTAATAGTTTTTAGACATAATAAAAATGTAGTTTTTTTTCTCATTTCTATGTTTTGGACTTCATCTATGTGCCCACCTTTTACAATCTTATTTATTCCTTGTTTTAACTTAGTTTTTTCGTTCTTTTTTATACGCGTGCGTGTGTGTATGAGAGTAAATGTTATGTTTTCTTTTTTTTGATAAGTAGTTGTTATGTTTTTATTTCATTAGCTTTTGATAGCTTAGGATTTTTATAGTTTCTATTTCATCCTTATAGATCCGTAAAAACGTTTTCAAAGTGTTTTTCCTTTTTTTTAATTTAGCTTTTTTTCTTTCTATTTGGTAAACCTTTTTCATTCTTTTCCCTTTCTTCGCACTTTTTTAGCATTTTTACGGAGTTATAGGAATGATAATATAGTCGTTTTAATTTTTCGTGCACTTTGATTTTTCGTTTAAACTTTTGCTCCTTTTATTTTTCTGTCTTCAATTTAATCATTTCTACCGCATTTTAGCCGTACAAATGTATTCATTTTTATTTTTCGAGCACTTGCATTTTCATTTTAGTTTGCAAATCTTTTTCGCTCGTTTAACTTTTATTTCAGCTTTTTACGCATTTCTACCGCATTCTAGCGGTAGAAATGCAGTTTTTTTAATTTTTAGGTAACTTAGTTTTTTTTTCATTTCTGTACTTGTGCGCATTTATTTCCGCCTACTCGTTAAGAGTTAAATGGCGCTTGCTTATTTAACTTTCTGTAGAGTGCGTGAGTTTGTAATTTTCTTTATTTCCGCCTACTCATTCGAGTTAAATGGCAGGTCTTAATTTTCCCTACTCATTTGAGTAGGATTTGTGTGTGTGTGTTTTCATTTATGTCGAGAGAGTGTGTGCGTGAGTTTTACTTTATGTCGAGTGTGTGCGTGTGTTGCATTTATTTAGTCCTACTCATTTGAGTAGGACACGCTTTCTTTCTCCCGCCCACGCGCTTGCGCCGGGACTCGTAATTTACAGCTTTCTTCAGTCCCACTCGTTTGAGTAGGACTTGCAATCTACTGCTTTATTTTCCTACTTTCATTTACTGCTTTCATTTCCTGCTTTCCATTTTTTGCTTTCTTTTCTGCTTTTCCCGCAAGCCGTCCCCATTCCGATGAGTGGCTAACCGTTCTTAGCCCTCGGTATCGAAGAACATTGGGACAAATAAAATAGCTTAAAATAATTAAAGGTCTAATTTTTCTAATTAATTAAAAGTACTTAAGGTTTGCCCGGGGTTAACGACGCGTTGGACCACATATCGATGTGTGGGCCCTATTTCCGTAGTCCATATGCTAGCTAGCCGAGAGGCCGTGCATACAGACCGATCACCCCTTGGCAAAGAGAGTTCCGCACTAACCCTTAAGAGAGGAGGCGCGCCAACTCTACCGGATTGGGTTCCCCACCCAATAGCGGGGTTCTTAGCGTAATGCGGGCGTTAAGAGGAATCCTTCATCGAACTAACGTTCGGTCGAATAGTCTTAGCGTTCAGGTGAGCGATAGTCCTAGAGATAGGTGAGCTCATTCTTGTGGAACCTCCACGGCCAAGTCTCTGCCTTAATTAATTAGAAATTTAGGAGCTCTTTTTATTTAAAGTCTATTTTAGTTCAATTGTTTTTTCGGTGCCATCGAGCTAAGCTCTTCATCGGCACCACCTTCATGCTTTCTTTTTATATGCTTTCATTTTCTTTCTGCAATTTTCTGCTTTTTTATTATATATAAAATATAACCCGACAAGTTAATCATCGGTAAAATAATAGTCCCCTCCAGGTAAGAGTATAAATAATCGAACCGACCCCGAGAACAATACAACCTCGATATTCCACCCGGAATATCCTGTACTACTCACGATAGGTGTGCTTGCCTCATTTCGTTAAAACTCGATCACACCTTTTTATATCCAAAATAAATAAATATGCGCGCCCCGTTTTCTAAATAAAAAAAATCCACTTCCGCTCTACTTAAATAAAACCTCCCGGGGCGCTGCGCTTCATAAATAATTTTTGGAGTTTTAACTATCAACCGTTGTTGCCGTCAGTGACTGATGTGAGTGATAGTAGAGAGACTCTTTTGTAGCCCTTTGTGATTGTACTCTGATATTTTAGAAGCCTTGGTTGCTTATTATTTCTATTGTGAAAGTGGTGGTAAGGAGGATACCACCAGAGGAGTTTGACTGTCTTAATCTAGAGGGGGAGGTGAATAGAGTATTTTAAAATCCTTTAAAACTTTATTTTAGAGTTTGAAAATAGTGAAACTAATAAGTATATTCAAAGAGTGCAGAGATAAAACTAAGCTATCCAGCAATCAACACACACAAAAAAATAGCATCACAGACGACACAAGAATTTTATAGTGGTTCCCCTAAAACTTGGGTACATCCACTCTTCTACCACGCTGGTAGGAATCCACTCAGGTTTTTGATCAAATGCCCTGTCACCAATCAGGTTTTTGTTCAGGTGCCTGTCACCACAAGATTTGCTTCAGGTAGATTAGGAAACCCTTCAGGCTTTTGATCAGGTACCTAAAAACTAAGTCAAGTCTTTTCATCATGAGACTTGCAACCAAGTAATTAACTTTTGAAGGGAGCTATAACTGTTGGGTTTCTCTATGAGGATGGCACAACGCTTGTGCATGCAGCGGAAAAATAAACATCAAGAAAAACCCAAAGAGATGTGGATCGGGCTATGAACGTTGAATCAAGAAGTTAGCAAAAACTAGGCAAAAATTACCTCGGTGGCGCTGAGTCACAACTCAACGGAGATGCTCCAAATTTCTTCTTCCTGCTAGCGGCGAGTTCTACGTGGAATAATGTCCACGTTTCTACAGAAGTCCACACGAGCGGGAGAACGCCGATCTATCCGTCGCACGGATTATCGGGAAGGAGAAGACCGCACCTCTACTAATCCACGGACTGCTAGGTCCGCTCCAGGAAGAGCAGCATCAGCGACAGTCGCCGGAGAAGAGGAGATCGACGGAGTGAACACGGAGGCAGAACTCTTCCGGCGGCGGGAATCGGGATCGGCGGAGCGAACGAGCGGAACTCTTCCGTCGGGTTTGATTCGCTACAGGAGAAAATCCAGCTAGCACCCGAAAACCCTAAGTGTTGTATTTATACCAAAGATATAAATAAACCTAGGCTTATCGCTATCCGCAAACCACCCAAGAATAAGGTTCAGAATCAGCGAGTATCAATCGGCGAGAGACGGCGAGAATCGACGAGAATCGATCGGCGAGCATCATCATGGATCGGCAAGAATCAGAGTACAATACTCGACGATTCTCGCCGATCGTCGAGCTTCACTTGACGATACACGTCGAATCTTGTCGACCGACGAGCCGCGGTCGACGATACATGTCGAAGTCGTCGATCGTCGAGAATCAACATATTGATTCTCGACGATTCTCGTCGATCGGCGAGAATCAAAGAGATGATTCTCGTCGATCGGCGGGAATCAGAAAGACGATTCGCGACGAATGCTATCGACCCTCGGACGACAATCTTACCAGCCCTCCAAGGCAACATTTGCCCAACCCGACGATCCTTCAAGGCAACACTTTGCCCACAACCCCATTCAGGTCGGTGATTGGCAACCTTTACCAACACAGTCAATTATCCAACTTCTCCACATCTCTTATGTACGACCCTGCAGGCTCATATCGCGTTGGCTGTGAGATTACATATTTGATCACTTCCAGATCATCATGGTAACTCCAACAGACTCCCACTTGATCTCGAAAGTATCAAAGCAAAAACCTCACAAACAATGAGCGGCATCTAGCAATGCATCATTGCTCCCCAAGCAATAAGAGTTTATAACTCATAAGCCTTTATGACTAATGTATCAGCGTTGTCTTTGTCCCTTTGCCCCTTACATCCGGAAAGAACTAGATGCATGGACCGTGTCACCCTCGTAATAGCTCAATCCAAGTTTCTTGATCCAGGACGGACTTCCAGAGAATGGTGAGTCCAATATCACATATTGACTTAACCAAGCATGGCCATGCATTTCTCAGTCCAGTTCCATCAAGGGGCCCATGGATGCAACTCCTGTCATACAGGAGGACAAATCCCATATCTGCTCACACACAAACACCCAAATGATTCGTAACATGCCCAACAACCACCCTTATCATCAACCTTTCTCAAGGAAGACTTTAGATGGCATCAAAGCACGCTCTTCCTCACTTGATGAATGCTGTGACTTCAGGTCAAAGGATCACAACACCATTGTCAATTGAGACCTACTCGTGACACGATTGGATGACAATCCACAGAGTAGTCTCAGGTTGGGTCTGTCCAGTACAACTTGTTCACTAACAAGTACCCACGTGATGACTTGATATCACAATATCATGACCTGTGAGAACCGGTCATCAGTCAACACACGTGCTAGTCTCCATGTACCATCATCACCCTTAGATTCTATGATGATACTCGACCAGGGACCTTTAAGAATGAAGCTTCAAATAAATCATGGGCTCTCACATTCAAGTCACGTACTTGATGTCCCATGGAAGCGAACATTCTAAGGGTATCTATTATGTTAACATTTAACTATCATATAGAAAAAGACATAATAAAAGAACTTGCCATTAATTATAAGAGAAAAATTAGGTACACAGTTAATCATATGAACAAACAGCCAACAAAATACAAGATTACATGCAACCCACAAGATTCTCGCTAGAGTTGATCATTTAGGTATCGTATACCCATCGATCTAGTATGACCATCATGCTTTCTCTGCGCGAGAGGCTTTGTCAGTGGATCCGCAATATTCTCCTCAGTCGGCACTCTGCAAATGTTTACATCTCCTCGTTCGACAATCTCACGAATAAGATGAAACCGCCGAAGTATGTGCTTGGAGCGCTGATGAGATCTAGGTTCCTTAGATTGTGCAATTGCACCATTGTTATCACAGTAGAGAACTACGTGACCAACAATGCTAGGAACTACATCAAGCTCGCCGATGAATTTCCTAATCCATACAGCCTCCTTCGCCGCATTAGCTGCTGCGATATACTCGGCCTCTGTTGTAGAATCAGCAACTGTCTCTTGCTTGGAACTCTTCCAGCTCACAGCTCCTCCATTCAGGCAAAACACAAAACCTGACTGAGACTTGGAGTCGTCTCGATCAGTTTGGAAGCTAGCATCCGTGTAATAACTTACAACGAGCTCTTCCTCTCCACCATACACCAAGAACACATCCTTAGTCCTTCTCAAGTACGTCAGGATATTCTTGACTGCAATCCAGTGACACTCACCGGTGTCTGACTGATACCTGCTAGTCATGCTCAAAGCAAAGGAGACATCGGGTCGAGTACATAACATCGCATACATGATTGATCCAATTGCCAAAGCATATGGAATCAACTTCATGCGGTCCTTATCTTCACAAGAATTTGGACACTGGTCCTTAGAGAGATTCACACCATGAGACATGGGCAAAAATCCTTTCTTGGACTCAAGCATGTTGAACCGCTTCAACACCTTTTCGATGTACGTACTCTGGGTCAAACCCAGCAACTTCTTCGATCTATCTCTATAGATCTTAATACCGAGTATATAAGTCGCTTCACCCAAATCCTTCATTGAAAAG
The DNA here is from genome assembly GCA_039583875.1 of Platanthera guangdongensis. Classification (NCBI taxonomy): domain Eukaryota; kingdom Viridiplantae; phylum Streptophyta; class Magnoliopsida; order Asparagales; family Orchidaceae; genus Platanthera; species Platanthera guangdongensis. The sequence goes on along the minus strand of CM077162.1, from coordinate 78,308,923 downwards.
CAGTTCCCTAGGTTGTTCTTAACAACTTTCAGGGTAGGAATGTCATTCCCAATCAATAGTATGTCATCTACATACAATATCAGGAAGACAACAATGCTCCCACTGATTCTCTTGTAAACACAAGGGTCATCTTCATTCTTGATGAAACCAAACTCTTTGATTTTCTCATCAAAACGAAGATTCCAACTTCGAGAGGCCTGTTTCAGTCCATAAATGGACTTATTCAGCTTGCATATTTTAGTGGCTTCATCTGGGGATACAAAACCCTCGGGTTGTGTCATATACACTTCCTCAAGGAGGTTTCCATTAAGGAAAGCCGTTTTGACATCCATCTGCCAGATCTCGTAGTCATAATACGCAGCAATAGCAAGCAATATCCTAATGGACTTTACCATGGCAACAGGGGAAAAAGTCTCATCATAGTCAATACCATGAATTTGCTTGAAACCCTTAGCCACCAGTCGCCCTTTGAATGTCTGTACATTCCCATCCATGTCGGTCTTCTTCTTGAAGACCCACTTGCACCCTATGGGTCGTACCCCTTCAGGTGGTTCCACTAAGTTCCAAACTTGTTTTGCATACATGGAGTCCATTTCGGATTTCATAGCCTCAAGCCATTTGTCGGAGTCCGGTCCATTCATAGCCTCTTGGTAGGTTGCTGACTCATCATCATGATCCATAAGCAACACATTACCTATTTGAGACACGAGAAATCCATATCTCTCAGGCTCAAACCTCGGTCTACCAGATCTACGTAGGACTTGTGTTCCCTGAGCAGGTTCTCTAGCTACAACATCTTGTAGTCCTGTCTCAGAATCCAATTTCGGTTCATTCATTACATGTGGTTCTTGAACTTCTTCAAGCTCTACCTTTTCAGTCTTTCTTGATAAGAACTCTTTCTCCAAGAAGACACCAGTCCTTGCGACAAACACTTTGCCCTCAGACGGTAGGTAAAAGTAATACCCTTTCGTTTCCTTAGGATATTACACCAGATAACATTTATCCGATTTGGGTTCCAGCTTGTCAGACATTTGACGTCTCACGTATGCCTCACAGCCCCAAATTTTAATGAACGACATAATAGGACGCTTCCCAGTCCATATCTCATATGGTGTCTTCAGAACCGTTTTCGTTGGAGCGTGATTCAATGTCATTGCAGCAGTCTCTAAAGCAAAACCCCAAAAGGAAACAGGCAAGTCTGCATGACTCATCATCGAACGTACCATGTCTAACAGAGTACGATTTCTCCTCTCAGACATACCATTATGTTGTGGTGTTCTAGGTGGAGTGAGCTGTGATACAATACCACACTCTTTCAGATGATCACGAAACTCATGACTCAGGTATTCACCACCTCGATCACATCGGATTGCTTTAACCCTTTTACCCAGCTGGTTTTCTACTTCATTCTTGAACTCTTTGAACTTTTCAAAGGTCTCGGATTTGCACTTCATAAGATACACATATCCGTATCTACTGAAATCATCAGTAAATGTAACAAAGTAGAAATACCCACCTCTAGCCATGGAACTCATGGGTCCGCATACATCACTATGTACAATAGCCAAGAGATCCTCAGCCCTCTCAGTATAACCAGTGAAAGGAGCTTTAGTCATCTTGCCTAACAAACAAGATTCGCATCGCTCAAATGATTCATAATCAAATGAGTCCAAAAGTCCATCTCTATGGAGTTTGGATATGCGCTTCTCGTTGATATGGCCCAAACGACAATGCCAGAGATACGTAGGGTTCAAGTCATTTGTTCTTAGTCTTTTATTATTATCTACATTACAGATCAGATGGTCCAAGTTCAAAACATAAAGACCATTAAACAATTGGGCTACAGCATAACAAACATCATTCTTAAATATAGAACAACAGTTGTTCTTAATTATAAAAGAAAATCCAATCATGTCCAAACATGAAATAGATATAATGTTTCTAGTTATGGCCGGAACGAAAAAACAATTATCAAGTTCTATTACAAGCCCATTGGGCAAAGAAAGACGATAAACCCCTACGGCTACAGCAGCAACTCTTGCTCCATTGCCGATGCGGAGGTCCACCTCCCCTTTACTCAGCAATCTTCTCCTTCCCAGTTCCTGCACATTTGTACAAATGTGAGAACCACATCCGGTATCCAATACCCAAGATGAAGGAGCAGAAAGGTTTATCTCTATAACGTAAACATTTGAAGCGGAAGTCATACCTCCCCTCAATTTCTGCAGACCCTCAATGTACGAAGGACAGTTCCTCCTCCAATGACCAGCCTTGCCACAGTGGTGGCATTTCCCTTCCTTCACCGTGCTTTTCTTTTTCATCAGTGCTGAAGACTTGGGCTCAAGAAATGACTTAGGTCCTACCTTCGTCTTCTTAGAACCCTTGGCCTTGCCCTTGCCCTTATGCACCATCAGTATGGGGCTGGCAGGCTTGGCCTTCTTCATGTTGATCTCGGCAGTTCTCAACATGCCTAGGAGTTCAGGCAGTGTCTTGTCTATCTCATTCATGTTATAGTTCAAGACAAATTGCTCATAACTGTCCGGCAACGATTGCAGGATCAGATCCGTGGCCAACTCTTGACCAAGAGGAAAACCCAGCCTTTCAAGGTTCTCTATATACCCAATCATCTTGAGTACCTGAGTCCCTACTGAGTCTCGAACTCCCATCTTGCACTGAAACAACGCTTTTGTTATGTCGAACCTCTCTTGACGAGCCTGCCCTTGAAACATTTTCTTGAGATGCTCGTCAATCTCTTTGCACCCCATGTTCTCATGTTGCTTCTGAAGCTCAGAGTTCATAGTGGCAAGCATAAGGCATTCGACATCTAAAGCATCGTCAGTATACTTCTTATAAGTATCTTTCTCAGCACGGGAAGAGTTCCCGGTCGGCACCTCGGGGGCTTCATCTTCCAAGACATAGAGCTTTCGCTCTTGCCTGAGAACAATTCTCAGGTTCCTGTACCAGTCCATGTAATTTGTCCCACTGAGCTTATCCTTCTCAAGGATGGCTCTCAGAGACAACGTGGAGTGTGAAACACTTGCCATGGAATTCTACAAGAATTTATGCAGAATAAAATCAGTACCAAAATTCCAAATACAATTTATTTTAATTTGGACTTCAATTAAAAATACTCCCACTATTTTATTCGAAATGATAGCCCTCACTAACAATTCGGAGAGTTCATGCGAGCTACTCTCTTAGTGGACAAGATCCGTATTTCACCAACACTATGAGTCCGCTTTGGCATTCCTCTCACGATGCTGTTATTTAGGTAGGCAACGCTTGCCAATTGCATCCTCATGCAATTCTTGTATGGTTGGTGAATAACTCCTTATTCACATCCATCATATGGTACATGCCAACCCTATGCCTCTAGGCACTCAACCTTTGAGGTCACCTAGTTAAGTATGACCCGATGTCGACAGTGGGATATCACAATTATCTGCTCGCACCCTTAACAAGATAGATTAATGCACCTTGCTTTGGCAAGCCCACACTTCATCGATCGAGGAAGGAAGAGTGTCATCCATCGGAAGGCATCCGAACACTTAATATTAGATGAAGGGATTTTTCAATTATAGGTTAACAATTAACCATGATCAACATTTGATCAATGTGCACATCCAAAGAAAAACAATTCTACTAAAACCACATGCATCCCTTATGTGCACATCCTAACACCATCAACATTTGACAGAAGGAAGGGCTAAATCTAAACATCCGGAAATTTCCAAATCCTCAGATTTACAAGCAATTGGACAAAGGCGAAGACAACTCAACTTAAAGCAGTAGACAAGCTCATCTCTCTTTGTTGGATTCAAAATCCAAAGCAAAATCAAAGGATGGTTACTGCTAAGGAGACAACAATTTCTAACACTTAGAAATTCCCACGAAATTCCAGACGTTCTTGGAGGGAACCAAGACTAAATCTAGACATTTAGAACACTTCTAAATCCCTAGGTTTACACGCACTGGAATAACAAACTTCCAAAACAACGATCATGGCCGAAACCTGGCTTTGATACCACTGTTGGGTTTCTCTATGAGGATGGCACAACGCTTGTGCACGCAGCGGAAAAATAAACATCAAGAAAAACCCAAAGAGATGTGGATCGGGCTATGAACGTTGAATCAAGAAGTTAGCAAAAACTAGGTAAAAATTACCTCGGTGGCGTTGAGTCACAACTCAACGGAGATGCTCCAAATTTCTTCTTCCTGCTAGCGACGAGTTCTACGTGGAATAATGTCCACGTTTCTGCAGAGGTCCACACAAGCGGGAGAACGCCGATCTATCCGTCGCACGGATTATCGGGAAGGAGAAGACCGCACCTCTGCTAATCCACGGACTGCTAGGTCCGCGCCAGGAAGAGCAGCACCAGCGACAGTCGCCGGAGAAGAGGAGATCGACGGAGCGAACACGGCGGCGGAACTCTTCCGGTGGCGGGAATCGGGATCGGCGGAGCGAACGAGCGGAACTCTTCCGTCGGGTTCGATTCGCTACAAGAGAAAATCCAGCTAGCACCCGAAAACCCTAAGTGTTGTATTTATACCAAAGATATAAATGAACCTAGGCTTATCGCTATCCGCAGACCACCCAAGAATAAGGTTCAGAATCGGCGAGTATCAATCGGCGAGAGTCGGCGAGAATCGACGAGAATCGATCGGCGAGCATCATCATGGATCGGCGAGAATCAGAGTACAATACTCGACGATTCTCGCCGATCGTCGAGCTTCACTTGACGATACACGTCTAATCTTGTCGACTGTCGAGCCGCGGTCGACGATACATGTAGAAGTCGTCGATCGTCGAGAATTAACATATTGATTCTCGACGATTCTCGTCGATCGGCGAGAATCAAAGAGATGATTCTCGTCGATCGGCAGGAATCAGAAAGACGATTCGCGACGAATGCTATCGACCCTCGGACGACAATCTTACCAGCCCTCCAAGGCAACATTTGCCCAACCCGACGATCCTTCAAGGCAACACTTTGCCCACAACCCCATTCAGGTCGGTGATTGGCAACCTTTACCAACACAGTCAATTATCCAACTTCTCCACATCTCTTATGTGCGACCCTGCAGGCTCATATCGCGTTGGCAGTGAGATTACATGTTTGATCACTTCCAGATCATCGTGGTAACTCCAACAATAACCCTGTGTACAGTGGGGTGAAAAAAACAAACTAGATTTTATCTTCTATTTCTCAAAGCAACAGAGAAGATATATGGATCCTTGAGGGTGTCAAAGCTCCCCCTGAGATGATGATTTGTTCAGGAAGAATGGAAGCTTTGCTGGGTGAGTATGTCTTCTTGAAAAGATCTCCAGGAAGCTGTAGACTGATTGAAGTTGGTTGTCTGTTTTGCAGCTTCTGGAGGAAGAACACTTTGATGAAGACAGAGAGATTGCTTATTGAATATTTTCTGATGGCTGTCTTGTTCTCTGTGTGTGTGTTCCTATTTTTGTTCTAGTTATCGTCTGTATTATCATAGAGAGAGAGATTCTATGTATATTTTTTTGAATTTGAATTGTCTGCATTGAATGCTGACTGCCTGGAGAAGGAAAATGCAGCTGGAGAGAATATCTGCATTAATGGATTTCCCCAACTGTCCTATTGAAAAGCGGCATGCAATAATCCTGATGAATACCATAATCAATGCTGCTTCTAATGGTTATATTCAGTGAATATTAAGCATTGATTATTCAGGAATTACTGCAATAGAATAAGGATAAAAGAAGGAAAAATCCAAGTCTGGATCTGCACAGAATTCGTCAAGCAGAGAATAGATTTTGTCGACCTGAGTCCAGAGTTCGTCGAGCTGAGAAATCTTGTTCGTCGACATGGTGATCCATGTTCATCGAGCTGAGAACTAAGTTCGTCGACCTGAGATCAGCTAACTGCTTTCTGATAAAACTTGCCAGTTCTGTGCTCTAAGTTCGTCGAGCTGATAACAAAACTTCATCGTCTGGAGTTCACAGAAAAGATTCTGGACTTAGAATGTTGAAGTTGAAATTCCAGAAATCGTCGACCTGAGCTCCAATATCGTCGAGCTCAACTCAGAGAATTGTCTCTGATTTCATCGAGCTGAGCACGACTTTCGTCGAGCTGAGTTCGATGAACGTCGAACTCATTTTCCTGAACCTTGATTTTTCATCTAAGTCTGGAGTCTTCTTCAGTATTTTATTGGTTGGTCCATGCAATGTTAACTCTAAGGACATAGCCTAAAATCTAGGACACAGACATGATCCTGGCTATACATGGTGGGTCAATCATCCTAATTAGTGAACCTACCCCAAATCAAACTAGGGATCCAACAATCTCCCCCTATTTGGGTGAGGTCACTAATGCAAATGAAAACAGAAAAACAATAATCACAAATCAAAAGAAAGGATATATCAGGTAGAAATATTAAAACATACAGTATATATATATATATATATATATATATAGCTTTGTGACAGGATATTAAAAAAATAGTTTTAGACATACAAAAAACTGAACAGTTTATACTCATTTTTTCCTATTTAACTCTTTTCGCTTATCCTCCTTTGCTTTATCTGCAGGCTGAGTGAATTTGATCGCCTTGTTAGGATTAGCTGCTTGACTCTTTGTCATAGTCATATCAGCAGCTCCAATGATGTTGAGGGAAGTAGCCCTTGGCACAACAGTCTCTGGATGTAATTTCATGTATTTATCTACATTAAAGAACTTATTAGCTTTTGCATACCTATTTAATTCCTCTTTCCTATACTTGGACATAGTTGAATACTATGAGGGATCCTTTCCTTCAACTTTAGCCTTGTTTATCATAGATAATCCAACCAATTCTTGGAACCTGGCTATTCTGGCAGAAGTAGCTGTTTCAGGATCCTCAAATGGAACAGGAGGAGATGTAGGTCTCTTGGGACTATCAACTTTTTGAGATTCTTGAGCTTCTTGTAGATGTTACTGAGATTGTTGATGTTGATGTTGTTGCCTGCTAGAGGAGTACTTGTGCTAGCTGCTTCCAGAATGAGAAGAGGATCTACCATAATGTCTCTGCTAAGTTTGATTTTGGGTAGATCTTTGAGAAGAAGTGCCTGAAGCACCAGTAACAGGTGGAGGAGGAGGAGGTGGATCTTTCCTGTATCTTTGAGGAGGAGGAGGAGAGTACTTTCTGGTTTTCTTTCTGTCATTCTGCTAATTCTTGGACAGTCACATCCAAGCTAGCATGCCATTGCAAGGAGTAATATTCTGAAGAATATAATAAGGGGTATCATGAGTTGGATGAGGTTTAGGTGCAGCGGCTGGAGGGGCTTTCCTTTTCTTAGAAATTTTCTTTTTCTTTGACATTAGCTCTTCATCAGAATCATCATCCTCATCTTCATCATCAGAAGATTCCTGAGGAGTATCATATAAAGCATTTATTTCTTTTAAAGCTTATGCAAATATCAACAATTTTTCATCCTGAGGAGGAGCTGGAGCTGGAGCTGGAGCTAGAGGACTATGTACAATAGCTGATTGATTCTCTGCCTCTATATCTGCCATTATTAACTCATCTAGATCAGACATTGGGCTGTCATCTATTATATATGTTGGAGCAGAAATATCCTCTAGAAAAGAGATAGCTTTGGGAGAGTGTGAAACAATGAGAGAATCTGCTCTTAGAGGAGAAGGAATAACTGGAGCCTCTAAGCTTGCAAACCTGGCCTTGAGTTGCATGGCAACTTTGGGGATTATTGGGGAGGTGTTGGGAACTATAGCCATAGAAGGCTTAGGGCTGACTTCTATAAGACAGTTTAAATAAACTGTATCAAAAGTATTTAACAGACTTAAAATATTTACTATGGGATTTATAATGTAATCACCAACAGTGTTTGTTTCATCTATAACTATCTCATCCATATCTATCAGATTCAATAAAATCAATCAAATCATCAGGAATAGATGTGTCTGCTGCTGCTATTGCTGCACAAACCATATCTTCACAAACCATATTTGGAACTGCTGCTGCTGCCACTGTTTCTTCATCAAGCATCTCCCCCTGCATGGTTTCAGTAGGAACTGAAGTCAGGCTCCTGGTTGAAGAAGAAGGGGGAATAGAGGAGGCAGACAAGAGAGCAGCAAAAGAAGAAATAGAATTAGCAAGAGGTGCAATGGCATCTGCTATAAGAGATCTGATCACTGGAGTGATGTGCTCCAGGATGGTAGATAGAGAAGGTGAAACTGATGTAACACCCTGAAGTCAAGAGGGTCATTTTGAGCAAAATTGGGTTCAGGCTTGGGTGACACGGCCTGGGACACGGGCGTGTCCCAGGGCGTGTCAGTTGACACGGCCTGCGACACGGGCGTGTCGCAGGGCGTGTCGGGTTGTGTCGACGATCGGGCCTTGGTGTCGACGATTTTCGCGGGATATCGTCGAGAGTGGGGCACACGGCCCAAGACACGGCCGTGTCGGATGCCGTGTCGTTTGTTCGGCGAGTATTCTCGACGATCGTCGAGTATCGGGTTTCCCGTGAGGACACGGCCTGTGACACGGGCGTGTCACAGGGCGTGTCAGTGGGCGTCGAACTCAGCTCGATGTCTCGGGTTGGGGCGTGTTTGAGGAACACGGGCGTGTCCTGGTGCACACGGCCATGAACACGGGCGTGTGCCAAGCCGTGTGCCAGGCCGTGTGAAGTCTCGGGTTGGATTGGGATTATTTTCCTTGAGGCACACGGCCTCAGACACGGGCGTGTCTGAGGGTGTGTCGGGTACACGGCCGTGACACGGGCGTGTCACACGGGCGTGTACTGGTTGATTTGAGTCGGTTGCCTGCCGCTTTAGGGGGGACACGGCCTGTGACACGGGCGTGTCACAGGGCGTGTCAGGCCGTGTTTTGGGTTTTCTGGCCAGATCTGAGCCGTTTGTTTCCCTCTTCCTGGATCCAGTGGCTGGGCTTTGTCCAGGTGTCTTGGAGGCCGAGATTTGAAGATAAATTCCTTATCTTCTCTTCTTCTTCTTCTTCTTCATTTTCATTCCAGGGAAGAAAGGGAGAAAGCCTAAGGGAGAGAGAAGAGAGGAGATTTCCAGCTGCTGTCGGAGCTGCGGAGAGCGGATCGAAGATCCGAGAGCGGATTCGTGAAGGCAGAGCCGAGGTGGTGATTTCCATCCGGCTACTTCATGGCGCCGAAGCGATCTTCAAGGGTAACGATCTCCTTCTTGGACATCGAAGTCCTTTCTCTATACATGTGCTTGGAATCCTCCACCAAGAGGTGGATCGCGGAAGAGATTCCTTTGTTGAGTCTGCATCTAGAGCCGGAATGATGAAGTACGGCGTAGGCATGCTGTGTGAAGCCCATCTAGACCGGTAGTCTGGATTGGTGATGTTCATGGGTAAACCGGAGAAGACTCCGTGGCTTTGATGATGTGCAAAATGGGTTTCTGCTGTGATGAATGTATGGATGTGATGATTGGAAGGAGGCTTTGGTGAAGCTCCTGGTTATGAGATGATCAATTGGTAACATGCCTGGGGAGCTTGTGATAAACCCGGCCTGTTACACCACTAGGGTGGGTTGATCCAGTTAAGGGAAGGATCGATTGGTGGCAACGCCTGGGGAGCTTAGATAAACCCGGCTTGCTACACCACAGTGTGTGGGTCGATTGGATTAGGAGGGGGGTCGATGGGTAGACATTGCCAGGGGAGCTTGGATAAACCCGGCGTGCTACACCACGTGGTGTGGGTCGACCTGCTCTGGTTGTTTGGATGCTGTGAGGATGGACCTCTGAGTGGCTTGGGCGGGATGTCGCTAGCCTGCGAGCTGGTGGACTAGGGCCGGTCAACCAACAAGTTAACACCTCGAGAGACAGCGGTGTACGACGGTAGATTCCGGTACGCCAAGAAGGTGCCCTGCGTGCACAGAGCGTTGGTGGACTCCAGCGTTTGTGATGTGATGTGTTTGTTAGTGGAATAAAGAGATGATCTAGCTGTGATATAATTTGGTGATGTTTGCTGATACTTGATGAGAAAGGAAGCACTGTATACAGGGAAGGAACCACTACCCCGGGTAGGGGGTAGGGTCGTTATAATGGGTCAGCAATGCTGACCGTTACTTTGTTTTCTGTGTTGGTTTGGATGATCAATTGCAGGTGCTGCGGCTTGGCAAGAATAAGTGGAAGAGCGAGCTTGCTGTTATAGGCCTTGAAGGTTAGGTGAAGAATCGTGGTTGGATTTCATGTGTGGCCGGCCTGCGTGCCGATGTACGAAAATGATTGTTGTGTGAAAGAGGAATTTGTAAGGCCATAAGGCCAGGGTGTGTGAGTTGTATACATTCCTGGTGTTGGTATATATAAAGGTGATGTTTATATGGTGGACATTCTTGTTTGAGTTCATGCTAACATAAAAGATGCTGCGCTAGAATGGAATGAGTTAAGGATACGAGTAGAGTTTGATTTCCACACGTGATTCCTTCGCTTTGTCTGTGAGATATGGCGTGGGGCCCCGGCCGAACCCACCGTTATATGTCGTGTGACAGGTGGGGGCGTTACAAAGTGGTATCAGAGCCAGGTTTAGATTGTTTGGGAGGAGAGAACATAAATGAACGCATGAATGTCCACTAGGAATGTATGTCATGCACATGATGTGCGTGAGTGTGTAGTCAATGTACTAGTACCGTTATGATTTGGACGAATTTAATGGTGTTCTGTACATTGATAGGTGGCGAGGGATGGAGCTGGGCCGTCTGAGCCCCAGCGGTCGGATGAAAGTGCAGCACCCGTGGAAGCGCCGATGCCTCCCTCGGCAGAGGCCATACGGGTGGTGGCGGAGACAGTGCTTGCAGTGTTACAAGCACAACCTGCTGGACAAGCAAGATCTGGTGGAAGGCAAGAGCATGCTGCCGAGGTGGTGGAAGTGCAAGCAAGTGACGATGCCTTGTCACGTTTTCTGCACTTTCACCCACCTACGTTTGGTGGAGCGCTTTCACCAACGCAGGCAGAAGATTGGTTGGCAAGAGTAAAAAGGATCCTAACCGCAATCAGGACGGTCGAGGAACAGAAAGTGATGTTGGACACATTTCTGTTAGACGGTGATGCGAGATTATGGTGGGAGGAAATTGAAGTGCACCACTTGGCAGGTCGAGGTTTAACGGAGATTTCGATGGAGGAATTCTCCCAACTATTTTTAGCCAAGTATGTGCCAGTGTCGCAGAGGATTGCGCTGGAAAATGAGTTTCTCCGCTTGGTGCAGGGTGAGCAAGATATTGATACCTACCTGCATGAATTTACAAGGTTGGGGAGATATGCAGGATCTACCTTTGCGGAGGAAGCGCGAAAGACAAATCGGTTTTATGGAGGACTGCGGGATGACTTGAGGTTGGCACTTTCGAGTTCGGTGAGCCAAGGCTTTCAGGCGTTGGTCGATACAGCTCGTGCCTTGGAGAAGGATATGAAGCGAGTCCAGGAGACTTTTCGACGACGAGAGAAGAAAAGATTTAGGCTGGTGAAATCCGCACCGTCGACTGTTTCTTCGGAGGCAACGTATGGGCCAGTTGTGTATGTAACTATGTGTTGCTATCAAGTGTGATGACTAATAGCTGATGTGCTTCACTTTTGGTTGAACTGGCTGGTTGATGGACATGATGTTGATGTTTTGATATCTATAGTTGTCGAGCTCTTGTGCTTGTGCTGGAATCCATCAATTCAGTTATTTTGTTTTGAGGTTGTATGTGGCTGCATGTGCACAAGTGGAAGTTAGGGATGTTTGTTGTGTTGTCTGTTTGGTAGTGTGTGCGGAGAATTGCGATGTACGCTTTGGTGATGATTGTGCCTAATTGGCTATTTGAAGTCAAATTTCGAGGACGAAATTATTTGAAGGGGGGGAGGATTGTAACACCCTGAAGTCAAGAGGGTCATTTTGAGCAAAATTGGGTTCAGGCTTGGGTGACACGGCCTGGGACACGGGCGTGTCCCAGGGCATGTCAGTTGACACGGCCTGCGACACGGGCGTGTCGCAGGGCGTGTCGGGTTGTGTCGACGATCGGGCCTTGGTGTCGACGATTTTCGCGGGATATCGTCGAGAGTGGGGCACACGGCCCAGGACACGGCCGTGTCGGATGCCGTGTCGTTTGTTCGGCGAGTATTCTCGACGATCGTCGAGTATCGGGTTTCCCGTGAGGACACGGCCTGTGACACGGGCGTGTCACAGGGCGTGTCAGTGGGCGTCGAACTCAGCTCGATGTCTCGGGTTGGGGCGTGTTTGAGGAACACGGGCGTGTCCTGGTGCACACGGCCATGAACACGGGCGTGTGCCAAGCCGTGTGCCAGGCCGTGTGAAGTCTCGGGTTGGATTGGGATTATTTTCCTTGAGGCACACGGCCTCAGACACGGGCGTGTCTGAGGGCGTGTCGGGTACACGGCCGTGACACGGGCATGTCACACGGGCGTGTACTGGTTGATTTGAGTCGGTTGCCTGCCGCTTTAGGGGGGACACGGCCTGTGACACGGGCGTGTCACAGGGCGTGTCAGGCCGTGTTTTGGGTTTTCTGGCCAGATCTGAGCCGTTTGTTTCCCTCTTCCTGGATCCAGTGGCTGGGCTTTGTCCAGGTGTCTTGGAGGCCGAGATTTGAAGATAAATTCCTTATCTTCTCTTCTTCTTCTTCTTCTTCATTTTCATTCCAAGGAAGAAAGGGAGAAAGCCTAAGGGAGAGAGAAGAGAGGAGATTTCCAGCTGCTGTCGGAGCTGCGGAGAGCGGATCGAAGATCCGAGAGCGGATTCGTGAAGGCAGAGCCGAGGTGGTGATTTCCATCCGGCTACTTCATGGCGCCGAAGCGATCTTCAAGGGTAACGATCTCCTTCTTGGACATCGAAGTCCTTTCTCTATACATATGCTTGGAATCCTCCACCAAGAGGTGGATCACGGAAGAGATTCCTTTGTTGAGTCTGCATCTAGAGCCGGAATGATGAAGTACGGCGTAGGCATGCTGTGTGAAGCCCATCTAGACCGGTAGTCTGGATTGGTGATGTTCATGGGTAAACCGGAGAAGACTCCGTGGCTTTGATGATGTGCAAAATGGGTTTCTACTGTGATGAATGTATGGATGTGATGATTGGAAGGAGGCTTTGGTGAAGCTCCTGGTTATGAGATGATCAATTGGTAACATGCCTGGGGAGCTTGTGATAAACCCGGCCTGTTACACCACTAGGGTGGGTTGATCCAGTTAAGGGAAGGATCGATTGGTGGCAACGCCTGGGGAGCTTAGATAAACCCGGCTTGCTACACCACAGTGTGTGGGTCGATTGGATTAGGAGGGGGGTCGATGGGTAGACATTGCCAGGGGAGCTTGGATAAACCCGGCGTGCTACACCACGTGGTGTGGGTCGACCTGCTCTGGTTGTTTGGATGCTGTGAGGATGGACCTCTGAGTGGCTGGGGCGGGATGTCGCTAGCCTGCGAGCTGGTGGACTAGGGCCGGTCAACCAACAAGTTAACACCTCGAGAGACAGCGGTGTACGACGGTAGATTCCGGTACGCCAAGAAGGTGCCCTGCGTGCACGGAGCGTTGGTGGACTCCAGCGTTTGTGATGTGATGTGTTTGTTAGTGGAATAAAGAGATGATCTAGCTGTGATATAATTTGGTGATGTTTGCTGATACTTGATGAGAAAGGAAGCACTGTATACAGGGAAGGAACCACTACCCCGGGTAGGGGGTAGTGTCGTTATAATGGGTCAGCAATGCTGACCGTTACTTTGTTTTCTGTGTTGGTTTGGATGATCAATTGCAGGTGCTGCGGCTTGGCAAGAATAAGTGGAAGAGCGAGCTTGCTGTTATAGGCCTTGAAGGTTAGGTGAAGAATCGTGGTTGGATTTCATGTGTGGCCGGCCTGCGTGCCGATGTACGAAAATGATTGTTGTGTGAAAGAGGAATTTGTAAGGCCATAAGGCCAGGGTGTGTGAGTTGTATACATTCCTGGTGTTGGTATATATAAAGGTGATGTTTATATGGTGGACATTCTTGTTTGAGTTCATGCTAACATAAAAGATGCTGCGCTAGAATGGAATGAGTTAAGGATACGAGTAGAGTTTGATTTCCACACGTGATTCCTTCGCTTTGTCTGTGAGATATGGCGTGGGGCCCCGGCCGGACCCACCGTTATATGTCATGTGACAGGTGGGGGCGTTACAACTGAATCCATAAACTCAATTGGAGTTTGAGTGGAAACAGAGAGGGAAGCAGGTGTGACATCAGGGAGTATGTCATCCTGAGGAGATGATGGGGAAAGAGATGGTGAATGACTGGGAATGTCATGTACTGGATAAGTGGGTGTGGATGGTAATGAGGTGAGTAGATTAATTGTGGGGAAGGAGAAGAATGTTTCATTGTTGATGTCTTGGAGGTGGGATTGAAGAGGAGATTGAGGTGGAGTTGTATGGAGTGGTGAGTGAGGAGAAGTTGTCACATGAGTTGGTGAGGATGTGAGAATGGCTAGTTGTTGCAAAGGAGGAAGTGTAGATGGCTGGGGAGATGGAGGAGTTATAGTTGGTAGGGATGAGGTTGAAGAAGGATGTGGAATAGGAGCTTCTTCAGAACCAGGATGGGGAGTGGCTGTATCAACCCTTATGCCCTCAAAAGGCATGGAAGAGGAGGAAGACTTAGATGGCTTGAAGATCCTCCTCTCCCATCTGCCAAAAATGGCAGAGTTTAGCCTCTTAGAGGCATTGATGAACACTGTTGTTGACACCAGGTGTTCAGAAGTCTTTTCCTGCAAAAATATCCCTATTACCCAACCAAAACAAACTTCTTTCTTGTTGTTTTTCTTCTTAATCAAGTCAAACAGTAATTATCCAGAGTTAATTGCTTTCTTATCCAGCAAAGCAACCATCACCAAGAATTGATGCCTGGTTATATAATCATGTGATGTATGCTTTCCTAACAACACTTTTCCGACCACGTCAGCCAAGAACTTGTAGTCAGCCGACAAGTTCTTTTTCAGCAGTTTATTAGGGTTATCTCCACAATGACCTATTCTATTCAACATATTATTATACTCCTCAAAATCCATGTCAATCTCATCAGCACCATTTAGTAGACCGAAAATGTCGGTTAGTATAGTTGGAGAGAGGGAAATCTGGTTAACAGAGATAGTTCCAGTCATGCTATCTTCTGTTGGAGTTGTGGAAGTATACACCCATTCTTTAATTTCTACCATAACAATCTTGATTCTTTTAGTCAAAAACAGTTTTAGATTCTGATATTCAAAGAGCTTCAGGATCTCTACAAAGATTATGTCGGAATGCTGGAACGAATCGAAATCAATGTCAAAGCCCACGTCAAACTTCATGGAGGAGTAAGCAGTTTCCGGAGTCGCCATGAATGCACCTACAAAAGAGAAATAAAGATCAAGAGCAAAGGGAACTAAAAGCGCGGGATGGAGGTCGAAGAAAACCTAGATATATGGTTTTCAGAATATGAACCACCAATCTCCATTCGACAAAAAAGGAAAAGATCTTCGAACTGAGTTCGACGAAGTATTTTAATAGAAAATGAGTTCGTTCATCTCAGTATGAAGAAGACGAATAAATCGTCGATCTTAGTTCGACTAAGAATTCCCTGAAGTAGGAATCATCGAACTCTGTTTGACGAAAACTGTTCCACTAAGAAGTCTTCGTCGATCTCTATTCGACGAACTACTCACGATGGGTTCACAGATCGTCGATATCCGTTCGACGAACTGTCAACAAATCATCGAATACAGACAAAAAATAAATTAACTCATCTCCATTGATCATTCCTAACTGATTTAAGAAAAATAGATATTTTTTCTCATCCAATGGCTTGGTGAAGATGCTTGCCTTTTGTAAATCAGTGGAAATGAAGACAAGATTAATTTTCTTTTTGTCCGCACTGGATTTTTTGTTATGGATATAGCACTGGTACTATCACAATATATAGTTGAATTATTTAGGTTTTATCCATATTCTAGTAGTTGGTTTTGTATCCACAAAACTTGTGAGCAATAGCTGCCAGCAGCTATATATTCTGCTTCTGTAGTTGATGTGGACACAGAGGTTTGCTTTTTACAAAACTAGGACACAAGTCTATCAACAAGGTATTGGCATGTTCCTGTGGTGCTTTTTCTGTCCACTCTACATCTAGCATAGTCAGCATCAGAAAATCTAGTTAAATCAAATTCTGAATCTGATGGATATAAAAGTCTTAGATTTGGACAACCCTTTATATATCTCAAAATTCTTTTAAGCAAAATATAGTGAGATTCTTTAGGGTTCACTTGAAACATAGTACAAATGCATGTAGAAAACATGATGTCTGGCCTACTTGCTGTGAGATATAGTAGGGACCCAATAATAGCCCTATATAATTTCTGATCAACAGACTTTCCATGCTCATCAGAATCAATTACAATATTTGCAGCCATAAGTGTCTTCATGGCTGAGGCATTACACATCCCAAATCTTTTAATAAGCTCTTTAGCATATTTGGATTGGGAGATGAAGATACCATCAAGATGATTGTTTCACTTGGAGACCAAGGAAATATGAAAGTTCACCCATGCTACTCATCTAAAATTTTGAATGCATAAGGTTAGAGAACCTTTTGCATAGTTTGGGATCAGTTGAGCCAAATATGATATCATCTACATAAATTTGTATTAATAAAATTTTATCTTTATGATGCTTAATAAAAAGAGTCCTATCTACAATGCCTCTAGAGAATTTATACTCTAATAAGATGCTAGCTAAGGTCTTATACCAAGCTCTTAGAGCTTGCTTTAAACCATAGAGAGCTTTATGCAATCTAAGGACATGAGAAGGATAAGTTGAAGAGATAAAACCTGGAGGTTGTTCAACATAAACCTCTTCTTTAAGATGTCCATTTAGAAAAGCACTTTTGACATCCTTCTGATAAACTTTGAGGTTCTTGAATGCAGCATATGCAAGGAAAACTCTTATAGCCTCAAGTCTTACAACAGGAGCAAATGTTTGATTATAATCAATGCCTTGTTCATGCCTATAGCCTTGAGCTGCTAGCCTTGCCTTGTTCCGCATAATGGTGCCTTCTGTATCAAACATATTTCTGAATACCCATTTGGTTCCAATGACAGGGTAGTCTTTGGGTCTAGGAACCAATTCCCAAACTCTACATCTCTCAAATTGATTGAGCTCCTCTTGTATTGCAATGATCCAATGGGGATCTTGTTCTACATCTTTAATGGATTGGGGCTCAAGCTGAGAGAGGAAACAAGCAAACATCAAGTAAGGGTTGAGTTGATGCCTTGTTTGCACACCAGCTGAAATGTCTCCAATCACTTGAGATCTAGGGTGATCTTAAAGTGTGACAAGATCAGTGTGAGGAGAAGGTTGGGCAATAGCTTGGGGAATAAATTCCTCTTGTGGAATTTCATTAACTGTTGCAAAGGCTTCAGTCACTTCTGTGCTTTCTACTTCACTTTATTTTTCAACTTGTGGAGAGGGATGTATTGGAACCTCTTGGGTGAGGCTTAGTTCATCCAATCTCTCACACAAGTGAGGTACCTGCAAGTTGCTATTGGTAGAAATTTCTTTCTCCTTATAAGACATGTTAGCTTCATTAAAAGTTACATGTACTGATTCCTCAATTTTTAAAGAAGATTTATTAAATACCCTATAAGCTTTGCTGACTTGGGAATATCCTAGAAAAATTCCTTTTGCAGCTTTAGCTTCAAACTTTATAATATATTTCTTGTTATTATTATGAATATAACATACACAATCAAATATTTTAAAATAGGTGATTTTAGGTTTCTTCCCTTTAAGCAATTCATAGGGAATCTTATTCTTAAGTTTATATACTAGGCTTCTGTTCAGTACATAGTTTGATGTGCTCACAGCCTCTGCCCAAAAGGATAGGAGCATGTATGCATCTACAAGTAATGTGCCTACAGCTTCAATTAAGGTTCTATTCTTCCTTTCAGCTACCCAATTTTGTTGAGGAGTTCTAGGAGCTGAGAAGTAGTGCCTGATACCTTCCTTCTCACAGAACTCATGCATAAGAAGAGACTCAAACTCAGTACCATGATCACTTCTAATAAATTCAACTGGAGTAGAGTACTCAATCTCTATGGTCTTGAGAAAATCTGTAAGAACCTTGAATGTATCTGACTTTGATCTCTAAAAGAACACCCAAGTGAATCTTGAGAAGTCATCAATAATAACTAGAGTATAAGATTTCCCTCCTAGGCTTTGTACAATAATAAGGACAAATAGGTCCATGTGTAGCAAGTACAAGATCCTAGGTGAATCACTCTTGTTTACTGATTTAAAACTAGATTTAGATTGCTTGCCTAGTTGACAAGCCCTGTATAGGCCTTCCTTCTTGTAGGGACCAGAAGGCAGTCCTCACACAAGGTTGTCCTTAGATAGCATAGCAATGTTTTTCATATTAACATATCCTAGTCTTTTAAGCCATAGATCATTCTGATTGCAAACAATAATAAGTAAACAAATATCTGAAGTTGCAGAATGAAAATCAACAACATATATGTTACCTTGTCTATTTCCAATTAAAACAATTTGGTTTTCTTTAGTGGATATAATACAAGATCTAGAGTTAAAATGTACCTGATAATCTTCATCACATAATTGAATTATAAAGATGAGTTTATGCTTGAGTCCACTTACATATGTCACCTTCTTAAAAGAGACTGCTCCAATCTTTACTTCTCTAAAGCCTTCAGACTAACCACAATTTGAGTCACCAAAGATTACCTTTGGTCCCAGCTTGGACTTATAATTGTTTAGATAATCCTTGCTGCCAGTCATATGCTTTGAGCATCCACTGTCTAGATACCATAGTTGATTTGAAACTGGATAGCTTTTTACCTGCAAAGAAAACAATTAGTTGTTCTTGACCTAGATTACCTTGGGTCCTTTATTTAGCTGATAAGAAAAACTTGATATAACTGAAAATTCAGGTTGGGATTTATAAACTAAGGGTTGTTATCTCCTAGGTGCAATTTCCCAATCAGCAAGAAGATTAAAAGGTTTTCTAGGTTGATTGAAATTTTTGTTAAAATTATGATTTTTTTTAAGTCTGACTGGGTTCAACGAAAAGTTCTAAGTTCGTGGACTAGAGTTCGATGAAGTGGGATGAGATCGTCGATCTCTGCTCAGAGAATGAACATATTCATTTTTTGTGCCCCAAGTTTGTCGATCTCTGCTCGACGAACCATACACAGTTTATCGATCATAATAAAATGAATTATTATAGCTAATATTTGCGTTCATAGTTGGTCATTCGGAGTTCGACGAACCAACCACATTTCGTCGATTTGAGTTCAATGAAATCTATTGAACTTTGTTTTTTTACTTAGAGTTTTCTGGTTTTTGTTCTTTTGATTTTTAGAGTTAGGTAATTCTTCTGTGTGTTGTTTATTATTTAATACCTCTTTACCCTTAGCTGAAACAAATTTTATAGGGTTTGTTAATATGTTATTCTTAACTATGGGGGGTAAGCTTGATGATGCACCCAAGCCCAGTTTCCCATTCAGTCTAACATTGACTGTACTTGTGATGTCCATCAGCTTAAGGCTTCTCCTATTGAGAGATTCCTCTAGTTGCTTAGCCTCACATAACTCTATTTTTAAAGAAATAATTTGTTCATTAGCTAAAACTAAATCATCCTTAAGCTTATTATTTTCAGCAAACAAGTTATCAAGTTCAGATTGCCTATCTCTTAGCATTTTAATTTCTTTTTCAGATTTTATTAAATCATTACATAAAGATTTGAACTCAATTTTAAAATCAATAGAATTAAAATCAAAAGATGAGATTACCTGATCCTCATTTGTGTCAGATTCTTCTTCTGATTCTTCAGAGTGACCTTCTGCTTGATCTTCAGCATCAGGTCTGCTGTATGAGGCATTAATTGCCATGAGGCAGACCTCTTTTGCCCTTGCTTCTTCTTCATCTTCACTGGAACTGGAAGATGATGTCTCTTCATTAGTGTCACTCCAGGTTTCAGCAATGAAACCTTTTTATTTTCTTTTGTATTTGTTGGAGGAGTGTTTGTTTGAATTCTTGCTGGAGTTCTTCTTGTTCTCTTTCTCCTTTCTCCTGTCCCTTTTCTGAGCTTCTAGGCATTCAGTAAGAATGTGCCCAGGCTTTATGCATCCAAAGAAGACAATCTCCTTGGTAGGAGTTCTCTCATACTTAGGTTTATCATCATTCTTTGATGGCCTTCTTCTGAAATCCTTCTTGGCCAGCTTGTAGAATCTTTTGTCCAGCAAGATCATCAACTCTTCATTTGCTGGAAGGGTTTCAGATTCTTCAGTTGCTTTGAAAGCAATATTATGTTCCTTCCTTGAAAAGGTTGAGGCCTTCATTTCAGCTACCTCACTAGTCTTGATTAGTTGCTCATAGGATTTGAGCTTTCCCAAGAGGGACTCAGTGGATATCTCATTCATACTTCTGACTTCCTTGATTGGCCAGATCTTAGAATCCCAAGTGCTGGGGAAGCACATAAGGATGTTCTCATTGATTTCAGTTAATGAGATATCTTTATCCAAGGTCTTCATTTGATTGATGATAACACTAAGTCTGTTATACATCTCAGCTACTGTTTCAGATTCCTCTTTCTTGAAGTTCTCATATTGAGATATTAGGAGGGATATTCTATCCTTTTTTTCATCTGAAGAGCCTGCCACCATCTGGTTTAGAGAATCCCAGATTTCTTTTGCAGAAGAGCATTCAACCACCTTTTGGAAGATTTCATCTGACATTGTTTGGGCCAATATATTCATGGCTTTAGCATCAGCTACTTTGGCTTTCTTCTGAGCATCAGTCCACTCAGGTGGTGGAACTACATGAGTGTTGGAAGTTGTTGTGGAGGTAGAAGTAGTTGGTTGAGGAGGATCTATCAAAATGGGATTTAAAATGTCCTCATCAATAGAGTTTATATATAGCTTGATTCTTGCCTTCCAGATTGCAAATTTGTTTAAATTGCAAACTGGAGGTCTGGTGCTAGCATAATCTTTATTTTGTGCCATTGCTGTAAAAATAGAAGAACTAAAGAATAGAGAAACAATCTAATAAGGATCTTGGTTCAAATGTGAATCAGTGAAACCAAAGATAACCTGCTTTGATACCAATTGAAAGTGGTGGTAAGGAGGACACCACCAGAGGAGTTAGACTGCCTTACTCTAGAGGGGGGGGGATGAATAGAGTATTTTAAAATCCTTTAGGACTTTATTTTACAGTTGAAAATAGTGATACTAATAAGTATATTCAGAGAGTGCAGAAATAAAACTAAGCTATCCAACAATCAGCACAAAAAAAGAATTAAAATAGCATCACAGACGACACAAGAATTTTATAGTGGTTCCCCTAAAACTTGGGTACATCCACTCTTCTACCACCCTGGTAGGAATCCACTCAGGTTTTTGATCAAGTGCCCTGTCTCCAATCAGGTTTTTGTTCGTGTTCCTGCCACCACAAGATCTGCTTCAGGTAGATCAGGAAACCCTTCAGGCTTTTGATCAGGTGCCTAAAAACCAAGTCAAGTATTTTGATCAGGAGACTTGCAACCAAGTGATTAACTTTTGAAGGGAGCTATAACCCTGTGTACAGTGGGGTGAAAGAAACAAACTAGATGTTATCTTATCTTTCTCAAAGCAACTGAGAAGATATGTGGATCCTTGAGGGTGTCAAAGCTCCCCTTGAGATGATGATTTGTTCAGGAAGAATGAAAGCTTTGCAGGGTGAGTAGGTCTTCTTGAAAAGATCTCCATGAAGCTGTAGACTGATTGAAGTTGGTTGTCTATTTTGTTGCTTGCTGGAGGAAGAACACTTTGATGAAGACAGAGAGATTGCTTCTTGAATATTTTCCAATGGCTGTCTTGTTCTCTGTGTATTCTTGTTTCTGTTCTGGTTATCGTCTGAATTATCAGAGAGAGAGAGAGATTCTCTGTATATTGTTTTTTGAATTTAAATTGTTTGCATTGAACGCTGACTGCGTGGAGAAGGAAAATGCGGCTGGAGAGAATATCTGCTTTAATGGATTTCCCCATCTGTCCTATTGAAAAGCGGCAAGCAAAAGTCCTGATGAATACCATAATCAATGTTGCTTCTAACGGTTATTTTCAATGAATATTAAGCATTGATTATTCAGGAATTACTACAATAGAATAAGGACAAAAGAAGGAAAAATCCAAGTCTGGATCTGCACAGAATTCGTCGAGCAGAGAATAGATTTTGTCGACCTGAGTCCAGAGTTCGTCGAGCTAAGGAATCTTGTTCGTTGACCTGGGGATCCTTGTTTATCGAGCTAAGAACTAAGTTCGTCGACCTGAGATCAGCTAACTTCTTTCTGATAAAACTTGCTAGTTTTGTGCTCTAAGTTTATCGAGCTGACAGCAAAACTTCGTCGACTGGAGTTCAGAGAAACGATTCTGGACTTAGAATGTTGAAGTTGAACATCCAGAAATCGTCGAACTGAGCTCGAATATCATCGAGCTCAACTCAGAGAATTGTCTCTGAGTTCGTCGAGTTGAGCACGACTTTCATCAAGTTGAGTTCGACGAATGTCGAACTCACTTTCCTGAACCTTGATTTTTCTTCTCAGTCTGGAGTCTCCTTCAGTCTTTTGTTCGTTGGTCCATGCAATGTTAACTCTATGGAAATATCCTAAACTCTAGGACAATGACATGACCCTGGCTATATATGGTGGGTCAATCATCCTAATTAGTGAACCTAGCCCAAATCAAACTAGGGATCCAACATATTGTACTCGTGGACTTATATACTAGTGTGTATTTTGGTTTCTATTTTTATATTCTTTAAGGTGCCACCTACGTTTCATTAGTCAGTTTGGGGACAAACTGACTTAATGGAAGCAGTGGTGTGCCAATATTTAATCCACACTAAGTATGTCCAACCTTGACACTACATTTAGCCAACCTGACCATAGGTCTGCACCTTACGTGTAGATACCAGCACAATTAGAGCCAGTGGGGGGCACTCCCGCCCCTTTTCTACCCACTCAGTTCCAACAATTAGAGTTGGGTTAGGCATGGGGTGAGACCTAAGGAGATCAACTAGGTTTGACCCTAGGTAGTGGGTGGTAGCAACATGTCCAGGCTCAAATTGGTTGAGCCCACTATAGGACCAAGTCAAACTAGGTCAAACTAGCCTAATTAGGGACCTTAGCCACACCATGACCCCACCACATTGCCCTAACCCTAAAAATAATCTAAGTGGACCCTAGGGTATGTCGCTGGGTCAACATTTTGACCCAGTTGACCAAGGTCAACCTTGGGCTTAATTTGGTCAAACCCACACCCATAGGCCTAATTAACCTAAGTGGGGCACCCCCTTGACCCAAACCAAGTTGGGTGGTGCCACTAGACCCATTTCCACCAAGTGGGGTCAGTCCACCCACCATGGTTGACCAGTCAACCCTAAAAGTCAATTTGGTCAACAAATTGACCTAAAGAGTGAAATGAAGGCCAAGCCATTTCCCCTTGGACCAAGCCCACCAAATTGGCCCATGACCAGCCTTAATGGTTAATGACAGCCCCTACCCTCCTGAAATTGGAGAGAGATTGCATGCAAGGGGGTAGTTTTGGAAATTGGGGGAAAAAGAGGAGAGAGAAGAGAGGGAAAATGGGGATGAAGGCCATGTGGCCCTCCTCCTCTCTTTCCAAGCACAAATCTGAAACCACACATCAATTATCATCCTTTCCAACCCAATTTCATGCCACTTGGAGCCAAGGAGGAGAAACCAAAGCTCATGGCCGAAATTCCCATCATGGCATCTCTGTATACAAGCCATATCAGCCAAACCAACCATCCCATTAGCTTCAGAAGGTCCAAAGGAGTGGAATTCGATACCTGGATCGAAGTTTTTGGTGGAGAATCGAGTTCGGGAGCAAGCTCGCCGGAGAGGAAATTTTTCATGGCCAACCGCCGCCAAACCCGCCGCCAAGCCCCAATCGAGGTCCGTTTCACCTCACCTCTACCTGTACTAGTTTCCTAGATCTATTAGGCGAGACATCGGGCTCAAATGAGCCAGATCCAAGGTGAGCTTTTTCATGGATTTTGGAATTTTGATGGAGTGCAAGTTCGCCGGAAACCGCCGCCTCCGGCCACCATTTCGCCGCCAAACGTTGGCCACCACCTCAACGGAGGTGGTGGTGGTGGTAGCCGGCCGTGGAGGCTAAGGGGTGGCCGGGAAATGAGGTTTGAAGGTGCTCCAGGTCGGGCAAATCTCGGCCATTGGCTGGAGGAGGAAGATGAACGGATGCCCTCCATCCTGCTTCAAGATTCGTGCTACATCAAAATTTAATTTTCTGTCCCTGTTTTGGCTGTCACTTGCATGTTAAATTTAGGCCTCTTAGAGGCATTGTCAGAACTTAGGCCCTTAATGAAAACTGTAGCCTAGGGTCTTACCTTTAATATGCCACCCTAAACTTACATTTTGGTGTAGTGTACAGTCCTGTAGGACATTTCTCCTAGGACTGGTCCTAGAGTAGGGCAGAAATTAAATTGGGTGCCCAGGTCACAATATTATTCACCATGGCCACACATTTTGGCCACATGCATTATTAGGGCATACTTGGCTCCTGCCATATTTTAGGAATTTTTGGAAAATATTTTCCTATAGTTTTTGGTAAAATATCAAACTTTAAATAAATGACATATATGGAGTTCTACTCCTCCCCATGGCCCCAAATTTTGGTGGTGGGTCAGTGGGGTCATCCTTGGTGCATGATAAAATTTTCAGCACCTTGGGTTCACTGCATGTGGGAGAATCCACTTGCATGTGCTAGCCTATGTTAAGCCTTGGTGTGCAAATAGCAAATATGCAAATTTGTGTATTTAGCCTAATGGTGACATGCAAGTGTCATGAAATTATTTCCAGTGGTTCATTAGGGTAAATTTCACCCCTCAAATTAATGATGGAATTTTTGGAATCAAAATTTCATTTATTGGAATTTATTTTAAATATAGCTATTTTGGGAATAAAATTGGAAAATAGGATTTATTCAAGTACAAATCCAAACAACTTTGCTAAGGCATAGATAACATCACATTTGACTTAGGAAAAATATGATTTCTCTGTTTTGAAGAATATTTGGAGTAGATACCCTATATTTCCCATTTTACCCTTATCTTGTTAATTCTTGAAATGATGAAATTATACCTCTGAAAAATTTGGAAATTATTCTACTGTTATAAAATGTTATTATTAGGTTTGCATAAATTTCTCAGAATTTAATGAATGCATTACTTGTGTTAAATTAGTTCAATGGCATTTTGGTAAATATTTTATAATGGAATCCTATAGGCCATCTTACATTAAATGTTGATGATTCTCTGCCAATAGTCTTAAATTAGTGTCCTACAAGCTCTGTAATTTTTCTGGAATTTTTGAGTACATGATGCCTATACTTCATTTGGAAAATGGAATTTATGTGGAATTGATATTAAATAGAAAATGATGATAAATAATTTCAGGAAAATTATGAAATTCTGTAGGCAGAAATATTTTGTCAATATACATTTCAGGAAAAATTCCCTAGGTCAGTAGATACTTAATCAAACTACTTCATGTGTAAAGTGACCTAGCATTTAAATTAGAAGAATTAATTAAATGACTATTTGGCCAAGAAAATTTGTGAGAATCCTTAGGGTAGTTCCCTTAGTCCATATTACCTTAGGATAAATATTTAGAGGCAAGATGCCTTAAGTTTTGGAAGATCACATTTCTAGGGTAGTCATGGGTCATGGTCTGCATATAACACAAATAGGTCCTGCCTTAGGGATTACCAGGGGATTGATTATCGGCAGAAATAAGAGAGAGTTCAACATGAGTAACCCTGGTGGGTAGAGTTGTCTTAGTGAGGGATCAAAAGTGCAAGTCTTGGTCATCAACTGGAGTGGGGGATCGACGAAAGACCGTCGGTTCCCGGTAATACCTTAAGTCACTAGGGTTATACTTAAGCAATAAGGAGAGCTGGGGAGATACATGGGTAGTCATCAGCTAAAATAAGTATCCTTGCGAAAGGGAACGCTGGGCGTAATCCCAACACAGTTCCTAGTGCCCCTTGAGAGCCCTTCACAGGGAATACCGGGGGCAGTCCTGGGATTAACCTTAAATCTCTAAGTATAATAAACCGTAGACAAGAGTAGCTTAATAGGTTAGGACATGGTTGTACCTTCTCGCCCGTGTTTGGGTTGGAGAGTTTCATGATATATGCTCACCCGTTTAGGGTTGGAGGGAATTGACATAAAGGCACTAATGTGCGTTCTCACCCGGGTTTGGGTTTGAGGGATTCAGGACGGGTTTTGGTCCTGCGAGCGGGAGGCTCGATATGAATTACTTGCATGTGCATAAATATCGTGGCGGGGCATGCGGTACTGGCCGTTCGTCACACCGATGGCAGTACGGTGCACCAAACGGTTGTGAGAGTTAGAGGGGCCAGTGGGTTGTTTTACACTGCGGTCTGGAGGACGATCCCCGATAACGCACATCTGACCCAACAAGACTGACGGGTTTGTCAGCAAAGTACGTACGCGAGACTCTAGAGTGCACCTTGGACGTGTACAGAGGCGTATGAGAGGGGTCTAAGGCTTGGTAGTGTGCATACCGGTCTAGAAGCGGAGACGCCCGCTCCGCTGCTGCCGTAGCTACAGCGGTGGTACCCGAGAGTGATGCTAGCTCTCAAAAAGTGGGAACTAAAGGTCTGTGATCACAGAGTCGTTGTGTGTGAGTTGCACTTGTCTGCGCATAAAATTGCATCATATCATTCATTCATATTAGGTCATACGCTTCATAGATCCTTATCATATAAATTAGTATGGGCTCTTTTATATGATAAGTTAAATTTCCTGGAAATCCTAACTTATATATTTGTATGGTCATTTATATAAGTTAGGGTACGTTTGTGATGATAGCTTAGTGGTAGCTTAGCTTATTTACTTGTTCATACTGCTGTTTCTTTACTTTCCTTTACTGCACCGCTCTTACTTACTTACTACTTGTACTGTACTTAGCATTGCTAGTGTAGAATTTCATTACTTAGTACCACTTTAGATAGATATTGTCACCTGCTTCCATTTTGCTACCCCTTGTTGTCCTCCGCTTCGTCCTCCCGCTCGGTGCCTAGGAGCTGCGGGGCGAGGTGTGGAGGAAACGACTTAGTCTTTTTGACTAATGGTCGGTGACCAACTATTTTTAGGAGCCCGTGGAGATGGAGCACCAGCACGTCGAGGAGGCAGGACATGAGGAGCAGATACCGCTTCAGCAGGCTACCACTACTACTGTGCGTCCTCAGGTGGGACGAGTCTTGATGTTCTAGTTTAGCTTCCGCATTTACTATTTTGTGAGAGAGAGATTTGATGTACTGGGCATAAGCCCTTTTTACTCTTTCTTCTGTACTATTCTGTGGACTATTGTACTATTCATTTCTTTTATATGATTGTACTGTGACTTGTGGACTGATGGCATTTTATACACAGTTTTACTTCTTTATTCTCATATTGGCCTACAGGTTAATGATCGTACTAGCCGGCAGAATCGGCGTATTGCGGTGTCGACTAACCCGTGAGTTAGTGCCACCGTAAGACGGCGGTTCTGGGCATAAGATCCGGTAGCCCTCCTTGGTAAGGGGGAGGGGGGGTCTTACACTCCCGCCCCTTTTCTACCCACTCAGTTCCAACAATCAGAGTTGGGATAAACGATCACGCCCATTCTAGATGCCTTTAGACCTCAACAGGACCCAGTCTAGCAACATGCTCCAGGCTCAAATTGGTTGAGCACTTTCCAAGATCTCTCCCCTCCAACCTACCTTGGGACAGAATCAGCCGTATGTGCAGAAGAATGGTTCGACACAGTGCAGGAGCTATTGGCAGGAATCTGTTATCCAGCCAACAAGGCTGTGACACTGGTAGTGTCTGTCCTATAACTATACGCCAAGAGATGGTGGAAGTCCTTGATGGGTTCCACCTTCCAGGGCCGAGTTTATACAGAGATCACTTGGATGGAGTTCTCCGGAGCCTTTTTGGAACATTTCTTTCCGCCGACTGCTAGAGACGAACTCGAGGAAAGAGTCCTGCAATTAAAACATGGGTCTATGTCGGTTACAGAATACGAGAGGGAGTTTCAACATTTGGCGAGGTTTGCTGACTCCTATGAGTTAGATGATTGATAAGATATAAATATTCGTATTTTTACGTTGTTTATTTATGTAGTTTTATTTTATTTTCATTATTTTTAGTTATTTTTCTTTAATAAAATGTTCTTTTTTGTATATATCTTCTAACTTAGTTTAAATTTATTTTCCAAAAGTTTTCATTAAAAAGTTGAAAAATCAAAGTACACGCCCGTGTAAATTTGGTCATGCCCGTGACCTGGGCATGTCACTTTGATTATAACAGAAATCAGCCGCCCGCAAAGCCAAAGTCAAGTCACGCACGTGTCTCGATTCGACACGCCCATGACACACCTCTTGACACTCAACGCCAGTCAACAATCAACGTCATCTCAGCACTCAACGCCTCCGGCAAGTCGACACTCAACGCCCAATACACTCCTGTATCCTAATTCGACACGCTCGTGTCTATCCCGTCTCGACACTCAATGCCTCCAGCTCTATGTTCGACATTCGTCCTTCATCGAACTGCCAGTTACGCCAGTGTCAATATGCTACACGTCTGTGACCACGCCACCTATTCCAGATAAGACGTCGTCAGATAAAACCTTCCAGTCACACCCATACTACATGCCCGTGACCATAAATTTTCGGCTTCATCTCTGCGACAGTACTGACATGCCCCCCCCCCTACACACCTGTGACCAGGGTGTGTAATCAGTTTTTTGTATATAAATAGAATCTTGATGTATGAGCCAGGGATTCAAAATTTTGAGCTATGTTGGTGTTTGGGCTGCTTCTAGGAGGCTTTTTATTCGATGAAAGGATATTTCCCCCATCCTCTTTGTGTTTGTTTTAGGTTTTGTAATCAAACTTTCTTTTTATATAATTTGTTAGTTTTTCATCCGTATATTGTATTGGAATGCCTCTGAGTGCCTCTCTTTCAACAATCTTATGTATCTTCATTTTTATACGTGCGCGTGTGTATGAGTTAGTTTTGTGGAATTTATGCTTTCAAATCATCAAATCACTAAGCTTTATTTTAGATTTTCTCAATTTTACTAGTCATTATTATAGCCTTTTTTCGTATCATATTCCTTAAATTGGTTTAGATTTAGGATTTTTGTGCCTTTTTATTCATCCTTATGGATTTGTAAAATGGTTTCAAAGTAGTTTTTATTTCTCTTTAACTTAGATTTTCTTTTTTTGCTTGTAAAACTTTTGCTTCTTTTCACTTTCTTCCACTTTCTAAACATTTTTACAAAGTTATAAGAATGGATTAGATGTTATTTCAATTTTTCAAACCCTTTGATTTTCACATTTATTTAAAAACTCTTTTGCTCCAACAATTTTTATTTCTACTTTTTATGCATTTCCAGCAAATTCTAACGGTAAAAATGCAATCATTTTAATTTTTCAATCACCTTATTTTTCTCTTTTTTGCTTGGGTGTGTGAGTGCATGAGTTAGCCTTTCTTGCTTTACTTTAAGTTGTGTGTGTGAGTGTATGAGTTAGCTTTTACAGCTTTAATTTCCCACCTACCCGTTTGAGTAGAACTTGTCATTTCCCGCCTACTCGTTTGAGTAGGACTTGTCATTTTCAGCTTTAATTTCCCGCCTACTCGATTGAGTAGGACTTGTCATTTCCTGCTTACTCGTTTGAGTCGGACTTGTCATTTTCAGCTTTAATTTCCCACCAAATCGTTTGAGTAGGACTTGTCATTTCCTGCCTACTCGTTTTAGTATGACTTGTAATTTCAATTATGCAATTTTTCTTTCTTGTAACTTAGCATGTTTTCCTCTGTTATGAGTTTGGTTGAGTGCGTGCGTTTTTCTCTTTTTAGTAGCTTTTCACTTTCTAATGTTAGGTTATCTTATTTCTTCTTATTTTTTGTAACCCTTCAGCGCCTAATTTAGAACTCACGCCTCACCAATCTCATAAGCCATACCCATTCCAATGAGTGGCTAATCTCCTTTAGCCCTCGGTATCGAAGAGCATTGGGACATAAAAATGTTTTTAAATAATTGAAGGTCTTGTTTTTCTATTTAATTAAGAACATAAGGTTTACCCCAGGTATACAACACGTAAAACCACATATCGATGCGTGGGCTCTATTTTCGTTATCCATATGCTAGCTAGCCGAGAGGTCATGCGTATGGACTGATCACCCTTGGGTAAAGAGAGCTTCGTACTAAACCTCGAGAGAGGAGGCGCGGAATTCTTTCGGATTTTATTCCCCCCCCCCCCCAATAACAGGGTTCTTAGCGTAAAGCGTGCATTAAGAGGAATCGTTCATCGGACGAGATGCCAATCGAAGAGTCTTAATGTTCAAGTGAACGATAGTCCTAGAGATAGGTGAGCTCCTACTTTTGGAACCTCAATGGACAAGTTTCCACTATAACTGAATTGAAACCTAGGATCTCTAATTATATACAGTTATTTTAGTCCTAACGTAATTCGATACCGAGTGTTATTTCTTCATCGATCTTTTTAAATCTATTTTCAGCACTTTCTTATTATCTGCATTAATTAGTTAAATCCGACAACTTAAATTTTTCGGGAAGATAATAGTCCTTCTAGGAGGAGTAGAGATAAGCAACCCATTCCCGAGAAATTTACGATCTCGATATTACCCCGAATATCTTGTATTACTTGCGATAGGTGCACTTGCCTACAATTCGCCGTGTAAAATTCGGACCCACCATGCTCGCTAGATAATTCAGAACCGGGCTTTGAGCACATCAAATTTTTGGCGCCGTTGCCGGGGAGCCTTCGAGTTGTTATTTCGAATTTCAGAGTCGATTACTTTTACATATTTTTCTATAAAAAGTAAAAAAAAACTTAAAAATCTACTTAAAATATAAAAAAAGAGTTAATTATTTAGTTTATATTTTAGGTTATATGACCCATGGACAACCTTCAGAGTCTAAAAATTTGGATTTTGATCCTGAAATCGAACGCTCACTTCCGCGTATTCGTTATCAATGCCGAAATCCCTCTTTGGATCCCAAAGAATCTATCAGAGAACCCTCAACCGTTGCTATGGCTGACCCTAATCCGAACACGGCGGTGTAACGTACAATGTCTTATTATGCCCGACCGAATTTGGGCGATACGGGGTCCAGTATTGTTCGCCCGACGGTGGCAAACAATAATTTTGAAATAAAATCAAGCGTTATCTAAATGATCCAAAATGTCGTGCAATTCGATGGACAGCTGAATGAGGACTTGAACGTTCATTTGTCAAGTTTTTTGGAAATCTATAATACTTTTAAGATTAATGGAGTCACTGATGACGCCATTCGTTTTCGCCTTTTTTTCCTTTTTCCTTAAGATCCAAAGCTAAGGCGTGGTTGAATTACCTCCCGCGAGGATGTATCACCACCTGGGACGTGCTTGTGGAACTATTCTTAATGAAGTATTTTCCGCCCGCCAAAACTGCAAAGTTGCGGGCGGACATTTCTTCGTTTGCGCAGAACATTTCCGAGTCTCTATTTGAGACTTGAGAGCAGTTTAAAGAATTGCTCTGCAAGTGTCCGCACCACGCATTGCCTGTGTTGCTGCAGGTCCAAATCTTATACAATGGGCATAACTATCGGACACGTCAAATGAATGACGCGGCTGTCGGGGGTATTCTGAATAATAAGACCCCGAGGCTGCCCAATCTCTTATCGAAGAGATGGCCATGAATGTCTACAAATGGAATGTCCCGCGGGGACATCCCAAGCAGGCAACCAGCCTCATCGAAGTGGTTGCACTCCCCACTTAGCACTTCATGTTGAAAGGCTGACGAAGCATGTGGCAGAGATGTCTGCTGCCTCCTCCACTCCGCCTTGGGCGATTCCCTCTAATGTCAGCGTATTCGAAGAGTTCGTAAACTATGTGGGAAATCCTGAGCGACCTTCCTTCAACCCCAACAACAACCCTTATAGTAATCACTATAATCTGGGTTGGAGGAACCTCCCCAACTTCTCATGGAGCAACGCGAACATGGCACATCACCCGCCTAATTCTTTTGCGCCCGGATTTCTGCCGCCTCCCCCTCTTCCAAAACCCTCCACGATGGAGGAAAAGTTTTATAAATACATTGTGACCAATGAGTCAAATATCCAGAACATCACCGGATCTATAAAAAACTTAGAACTCTAGGTTCGACAGCTAGCGCGGATGATGTCCGAGCACGCGCTCGGGGCTTTGCCGAGAAACACAGATCCCAATTCGTGGGAGAATATCAATGCTATAACCCTCCGTAGCCGAAAGGAGGTCGTCAATCCAAAACGGATCGATCCGCAGGTATATATTTCACCTCCGACCCCTCTTCCCCCTTCTTCGGTTACGCCGTCTTTACAAATTTAAACGAAAAAATTTTTAAAATGCCCTTGATGTATCCACATAAGTTAGATAGTGAGCATAAAGACGCATAGTACAAAAAATTTAGTTTATAATTAAAACAAATTCATATTAATGTTCCCTTCTGAAAGGTGATCTCGCAGATGCCTAAGTATGCGAAATATTTAAAAGAACTTCTTTCTAATAAAAAAATTAGAAAATATTTCGTATATATCTCTAAACATAGACTGCTCAGCGACTCTTACTAATAAATTTTCCCTTAAAAGAAATGACCCGGGTCGGTTCTCCATCCCATGTCTTTTTGGCAATATATAAGTAAAATACGCTCTTGCAAATTTAGGCGCGAGCATTAATTTGATGTCGTTCTCACTCATTCAAAAGTTAGTTTTGGGCAGTCTGGCCCCTACTAAAATGCATATCAAAATAGCGGATCACTCGGTTAAGTTTCTCGTCGGGGTAGTGGAGGACATTCTTGTCCGAATCGATAAGTTTATCTTTCCGTTAGACTTCGTCATCTTAGACATCGAGGAGGAAACCGATGTACCAATAATACTCGGTCACCCTTTTCTCGCCACCTCCCACACATTAATTGACGTAAGTAACGGTTGTCTCCTCCTTTGGGTAGGAGATGATGAAGTTACTTTCTCTATTAATTCTTCCATATGAGACTCATCATCGAGCGATGATTTTTGTTATAATTTAGATACCTATCTCGGAGATTGTTCTTCCCCCGTTTTCAAGTCTACTTTTTTAGATGACGACATTTTTGCGCTCAAAAACTTTAACTGCAAAGCGGATAACTCTACAAATTTGTATTTCGAACCTTTTGGATCAAAAGATATTAAAATTAAAACCTCGTTAGAAGAACTGCCCTGCCTTGAGCTCAAACCCCTACCCGAATCACTCAAATACGCCCTTTTGGGAAAAGATGATACCCTTCTCGTTATAATTTCTTTGCATTTGAGCGATTCAGAGCCTTTCGATTTATTGGAAGTTTTTCTTAAACATCGCCACGCAATTGCATGGTAAATTTCGGACTTAAAATGATTAACCCCTCTTTCTACACCCATAAGATTTTCCTTAATGAGAATTGCTGCAAAACTATTCAGCTGCAGTGACATCTTAACCAAAACATTAAAGATGTCGTTAAAGCATAAATTATAAAATTATTAGATGTGGGGATTATTTATCCTATATCGGATAGTGCATGGGTTAGTCCCGTTCATGTCGTGCCCAAAAAGGGCGGTCTTACCGTAGTAGAAAATGAGCATAATGAACTCGTCCCAACTCATACTGTTACGGGTTGGCAGGTGTGCATCGTTTATAGAAAACTAAATGATGCCACCCGTAAGGACCATTTCCCACTACTGTTCTTAGACTAAATTCTGGTTCGTTTATCCAGTCATCCATACTTTTGTTTTCTTGATGGTTTATTGGGGTTTTTCCAAACCCCCATTTCCCCCGATGACCAAGAGAAAACAACTTTTACCTGCCCGTTTGACACCTTTGCATACTGAAGAATGTCATTTGGCCTCTACAATGCGCCAGCTACATTCCAAAGATGTATGCTGACGATCTTTGACGAGCTGGTAGGAGACATTATGAAAGTCTTTATGGATGACTTCTCTATTTTTGGATGCACTTTCCTGTCTTATCTTTGCAATTTAGACCATGTCCTTCAGCGATGGGAGGATACACATCTTGTTTTAAGTTGGGAAAAGTGTAACTTTATGATTCGAGATGGTTGGTTCTCGGCCACAAGATTTCGTCTAAGGGGATGGAGGTCAATAAGGCCAAAGTAGAAATTAACAAAAAACTTCCGACGCCTTCTAATGTTAAATCTACTAGTAGTTTCTTAGACACTTGGGCTTTTATAGATGTTTCATTCAAGATTTTTCAAAAATAACAAAGACACTTACTCTTCTCTTGGAAAAGGTATCAAATTTTATCTTTAGTAGCGAATGTGAGTCTGCATTTAATTATCTAAAACAAAAACTTATCAAATCACCCATTTTAGTGGCGCCCAATTGGACCCTTCTGTTCGAGATTATGTGTGATGATAGTGATATTGCAGTAGGTGGCGTATGTTGGAACCCTACTTGTGATTTGGGCTAGTTTCACTGTTAGGATTGATGACCCACCATGTATAGTCTAGGGTCATATGTTAGTTTTAGGGTTTAGGTAAACCACTTAAGGGTTAGATTTCTGAGACCTACCTTCAGAAGACTTCAGAGAATCAAGACTTAGAGACAAGGAAGTTTTGAATATTATAGAAAAGGTGTTCGATGATAGCTGAACACAGTTCGGCGATGGTCAATATCAGATCGACGAACTCAGAGTTCCTTCTCTGAGTTGAGCTCGACGAAAGTCTAGCTCAAGTCGATGAACTATGAGCATATATCAAAATCTCAGCTCGACGAAGTGCCTTCTCAGCTCGAAGAACTGAGAGCTCAATTTGGCAAGTATACTTTATGTTCGATGATCTTGGAGCTCAGCTCGACGTAGGAGAATTATCAGCTCGACGAACTTGGAGGTCAGGTCGATGAAAACTTTAGTGAGTTTGACTAACTCCATTTAGGTTCTGTTCGACTAAACTTCTCTACAGATTCTATGATCGACTAAGGCAGTTTAATTTCAGTAATTAAAAAAGTAATACTCTGATAATTAATGCTTAATATTCTCAAGAATATAGACATTTCCTAGCAACATTAATTAGGGATTTCATAGAGTTATTACTTAACATATTTACTGGGATTGTTGAGAAATACATTGAAGACAAAAACAACTATTCTATTTCCCAGAAAATATGCAGAAGATTTCAAGGATTTTGAATTTCAAATCAGCAATCATATATAAAGAAAAATTTCAGAAGATTGCCTAGAAGATTTATAGAATCAGAAAATGAAGAAGAACATCTGCAAACAGAGAACAAGAAACAGATACATAGAACATCTTGATCATCATCTTCTTCTTCAAGCCTTTCTCGCAGCAACAAAACGTTCAATCTGAGATCAAAAGTTCAATCACTCAGGATCATTTACTATAAGAAGAAGAAGTTGTCAACTTGAAGGCCTACACCCTGAAGCAAAGTCTCCTACTCCTAATCAGATCTATAACTCAAGGTGAGATTTAACAACATCACAAAATCCACTAGTATTCTTAGAGGATTGAGACCGACAAGTCAATATCAATTTTATTTTCCTTCACTGTGTACAAGGTTATAACTCCCTTCAAAAGTTAATCCTTTGACTATCAAGTCTCCTGATCAAAAGACTTAGTTTGGTTTTTGGGCACCTGATCAAAAGTTCAAATGGTTGCAAGATCTCCCTTAAAAAATAAATCTTGTGGTGACAGGGCACCTGAAAAAAAACCAGGGGTGGTAGGGAACCTGATCAAAAACCTGTAGTGGATTCCTACCAGGGTGGTAGAAGAGTGGATGTATCCAGGTTTATTGGGAAACCACTATAAATTTCCTTGTGTCGTCTGCTTGTGCTCTACTTTTTTATTTTTCAATGATATGATATATATTTTCTTTTCTTATATATATATCACTTATTTTAAT
This sequence comes from Platanthera guangdongensis, assembly GCA_039583875.1. Taxonomy (NCBI): domain Eukaryota; kingdom Viridiplantae; phylum Streptophyta; class Magnoliopsida; order Asparagales; family Orchidaceae; genus Platanthera; species Platanthera guangdongensis. The sequence continues at coordinate 78,272,904 of CM077162.1, read as the reverse complement.
CTGCTGTAAAAATAACTTTAAGTTTTTAAAATAGACTATTCACCCCAATCTAGAGTTAGTTAGATCAATCCCTTACTTTCAATTATTATCAGAGGGATAGGTTACTTGGTTTTATAGGCTAACACCTGAACCAAAAGATCTTTGTTTGATCTTATCTACTCTAGTTGTATTTCATATCATGGCACAAAATCAGGAATATTCAAGCACCAGACCTCCAGTGTGCAATCTAAATAAGTTTGCTCTTTGGAATTCAAGGATTAGGCTATATATGAATTCTATTGATGAAGACATATATAATTCTATTTTGACAGGTCCCCCATAACTAGTGGCAACTACAAGCATAAGTGTTGTTCCACCACCTGAGTGGACTGAAGCACAAAAGAAGTCAAAGATAGCAGATGCCAAAAAATGAATATACTGGCCCAAACCATGTTAGATGATATATTTCAGAATGTTGCTGAATGCACATCAGCAAAGGCCATTTGAGACTCACTCAATGCTATGGTGGCAGGATCTGCTGATGAAAGTAAGGATAGGAGATCACACATGATCTCACAGTAAGAGAATTTTAAGGAGGAGTCAGAATCAGTTACAGAAATGTACAACAGGCTCAGCCTCAAAATCAATGAGCTGAAGACTCTTGAAAAGGACATCTATTTAATAAAGATAAATAACAAAATCCTTATGGGCTTCCCAAGCACATGGGACTCCAGGTTTTGGACAATCAAGGAAGCCAGAAGCCTGAATGAGATCTCCACTGAAACCTTTTTGGAAAAGCTCAAGTCTTATGAGCAGCTTATCAAGACCAGAGAAGCTATGCAAAGGACTACTTCCACTTCAGCATGGAAAGAACAAAGTATTGCTTTCAAAGCATGTGAAGAAGCTGAAGCCACTCCATATAATGAAGACCTACTGAGTCTTCTGGCAAAGAGATTCTATAAGATGACAAGGAAGGATTTCAGAAGAAGGTATTTCAGAAATGAAGACAAACCCAGGAATGACAAAATCCCCACTAAAGAAATTGTTTGTTTTGGGTGCAGGAAACCTGGACACATATTGCCAGAATGTCCTGAGAAGAAGAAAGAAAAGAAGAAGGAGATAGACTCAAGAAAGCACTACAATAAATCCTCTTCCAACAAATACAGGAAGAAAGAGACAGGATTTGTAGCTGAGACATGGAGTGACTCAGATTCAGAATCTTCATCCAACTCCAGTGAGGGTGAAGAAGAGGCTAAAGCCAGAGGGATATGGTTGATGCCAATCAATGCATCTTGCAGCAACTCAGAAGCTGCTGATTCAGAAGCAGAAAATTCAAAAGATGAATTTATATCAGAAGAAGATCAGATAATCTCTTCTTTTGATTTTTCTTCAGATCAATTTAAAATAGATTTCAAACTATTATGTAATGATTTAATTATATCTAAGAAGGAAATCAAACATCTCAGAGAGAAATTAAGTGAATTTTAAAATGTTTCTTCAGAAAATTTAAAACTTAAAGAAAAATTTAAAACTGCTAATAATCAAATATCTTCTTTAGAAACCAAATTATCTGAGGCTAAGCAACTTGAAGAATCCATTAATTAAGGAAGTATCAAATTGATGGACATCACAAGCACAGTAAATACTAGATTACATAGCAAACTGGGTTTGGGTGCTTCATCAAGTCAGCATTATATTTTTGAGAAAAATATATTATCTTAACCCATGAATTTTATTTCTGCAAAAGAAAAGGGAAAAGAAGTTTTACAACTTACAAATAAAAATACTGAAATCTTACAAAAAAAATAAATCAAAGAAAAAAAAATCTCATAAAAATAATGCTCAACATATTTCGTCAAACCAAACTCGATGAAATGAATGTAGTTCGTCGAACTCAGATCGACGAACTATGGACGAAGATTTTAGATATAATTATTCGTCTAACTGCATTCAACGAACTCAATATGATTCGTCGAAGTGCTATTGATATACTTGGGGTTCAGAGATTGAACATTTTCATTTTATGAACGGAGTTTGATGCACTCATCCCAATTCATCGAACGCATATCGACGAACCTACTATAATTTGTCGAACCCAGTTCATGATAATAAAAACTTGAATTATTTTCAAAACTTTAAGAAAACTAAAACCTTTAACAATCCTTTTAACCAATGGCTTATTCCTCCTAGGAGATATCATCCACTTGGTTAGAAGGATCAACCTGAATTCTCTTACATTTCAAGTTATAAATTTGAAAGAAACCAAGGACCCAAGGTTACTAGGGTCAAGAATAACAAATCTTGTTTTGCATAGGTGAAGAACTATCCTATCACAGAGCAACATTGGTATCTGGATAGTGGATGTTCAAAACACATGACAAGAAGTAAGGACAACATGACTGATTTCAAAGCCAATCTTGGCCAAAGGTGATTTTTGGGGACTCCAACTATGGACATACAGAAGGATATGAAAATGTCAAATTTGGAGTTGTTACCTTCAGGAAGGTAGCATATGTCAGTGGTCTCAAGCATAACCTAATATCCATAAGCTAGTTATGTGATGAAGGTTATCAGGTATCATTTAATCAGTCTTCTTGTGTCATTACTTCTGATAAAAACAAAATTGTTTTAAATGGAATTAGATAAGGAAATATTTATGTAGTAATTTCAAATCAGCTAGTATCAAAATTTGTTTATTTAATCAAATTAGCTCTACTAATAATTTATGGCATAAGAGACTAGGTCATGTAAACTTTAGGTATATTGCTAAACTATCTAGGAATAACCTTGTTAGATGACTGCCTTCTGGTTCCTACAAGAAGGAAGGAGTTTGCAAGGCTTGTCAATTAAGCAAACAAACTAAAAATAGTTTTAAATATATTAATAAAAGTGATTCACCCAGAATTTTGTACTTGCTACATATGGACCTTTTTGGCCCTATTGCTATACAAAGTTTGGGAGGAAAGTCATACCCCTTATTTATTATTGATGACTTCTCTAGATTCACTTGGGTGTTCTTTCTGAGAAATAAGTCTGATAACTTTAAAGTTCTTACAGATTTTCTTAAGAGCATACAAATTGAGTACTCTACTCGGGTTGAATTGATCAGAAGTGATCATGCCACCGAGTTTGAATCTCTTCTCATGCAAGAATTATGTGAGAAGGAAGGTATCTGATATTGTTTTTCTACTCCTAGAACTCCTTAGCAAAATGGGGTAGTAGAAAGGAAAAATAGAACCCTTATTGAATCTACTGGGACATTGCTTGCAGATGCTTATTTTCCCTTATCCTTTTAGGTACAGGCTGTAAGCACATCAAATTGTATTCTTAATAGAAGTTTAATTCATAAACTTAAGGATAAGACTCCCTATGAATTACTTAAAGGGAAGCAACCTAAAGTAGACTACTTTAAAGTTTTTGGATGTAAATGTTACATTCATAATAATAATAATATGAAACAGCTTAGAAAGTTTGAAGCAAAGGCTGCAGAGGGAATTTTTCTTGAATATTCCCAAATCAGCAAAGCTTATAGAGTATTTAATAAGTCAACATTAACAAATAGAAGAATCTGTATATATTTCTTTTGATGAAGCTAATATATTTTACAAGGAGAATGATTCTTCTACAATAGAAACTTTGCAGGTACCCTATCTGTGTGAGAAGTTGGATGATTTAAACCTTAACTAAGAGGTTACATTGCATCCTTCTCCACCGATTGATGAAGAAAGTGAAGAAGAACTAATTGAAGCAGTTGAACTAACAACAACTATAATTCCACAAGAGGAATTAAATCCACAATTTGTTGATCAACCAACTCCTCCTGCTGATCTTGTCACACTTAGAGATCATCCCATATCTAAAGTGATTGGAGACATATCAGCTGGTGTGCAAACAAGACATCAACTTAACCAAGATTTGAAACATGCTTGCTTCATTTCTCAATTTGAGCCTCAATCCATAAAAGATGCAGAGCAAGATCCCCACTAGATTATTTTAATGTAAGAGGAGCTTAATCAATTTGAGAGGTGCAAAGTTTTGGATTTAGTTCTAATCAATTATAAGGAATAAAGCAAGATTGGTAGCTCAAGGATATTCACAAGAAGAAGACTTTGACTATTATCAAACTTTTTCTCCTGTTACGAGACTTGAAGCAATCAGGATATTTCTTGCATATGCTACCTATCAAAAGTTCAAGGTTTATCAAATGGATGTCAAGAGTGCATTCCTCAATGGAGAATTAAAAGAGGAAGTTTATGTTGAACAACCTCTAGGTTTTATCTTTTCAACTCATCCATCTTATGTTTTCAAACTGCATAAAGCTCTTTATGGTTTAAAGCAAGCTCCAAGAGCTTAGTATGAGACCTTAGCTAGCTTTCTCTTAGAACATAAGTTTATTAGGGGCATTATAGATAGGACCTTATTCATTAGACATCATAAATCAAAAATTTTTCTAGTCCAAATCTAGGTAGATGATATAATATTTGGCTCTACTGATTCCAAACTTTACCAAAGGTTTTCTGACCTGATGCATTCAAAGTTTGAAATGAGTAGCATGGGTGAACTATCCTACTTCCTTGGTCTCTAAGTGAAGCAATCTCTTGATGGTATCTTTATATCCCAGTCAAAATATACTTAAGAGCTACTAAAAAGATTTGGGATGACTGATGCATCAACCATGAAAACACCCATGCCATCCAATGTTGTAGTTGATTTTGATGAACAAGGAAAACCAGTTGATCAGAAAATATATAGAGCTATTGTTGGTTCCTTATTGTATCTTACAGCTAGTAGGCCAGATATCTTGTTTTCTACTTGCATTTGTGCTAGATTTCAGGTAAATCGTAAAAAATCTCATCTTATTTTACTAAAAGGGATTTTAAGATAAATAAAGGGATGTCGTAATCTAGGACTCTAGTATCCTACTTAGTCAGAATTTGATTTATCTGGAATTTTAGATGCTGACTTTTCTGGATATAGAGTGGACAGGAAAAACACATAAGGAACTTGTCAGTTTCTTGGTGATAGGCGTGTGTCCTGGTTTTGCAAAAAGAAAACTTTTGTGTCAACATCAACTGCTGAAGCTGTATACATAACAACAGGTAGTTGCTATTCATAAATTTTATGGATTCAAAATCAGCTCCTGGATTATGGGTTCAACTTAAATAATTCAACTATCTATTGTGATAATATCAGTGCTATTTCAATTGCACAAAATCCAGTGCATCATAGTAAAACAAAGCATATAGAAATAAGACATCATTTCATTAGAGATTGTGTAGACAAAAATAAAATTAAACTTGTCTTTCTCTACTGATTTACAAAGAGCATATATTTTCACCAAACCCTTATATGAAAAGAAACATATATTCTTCCTAAATCAGCTTGGTATGATCAATGAAGATGCTTTAATTTAATTTATGTCTGTGTTCGACAAACAGTTCATTTTTCGTCAAATGGAGGTCGACGAACTCTGAACGCTTCGTGGAGTGTTCTTCGAATGGAGATCGACGAACTTTCCTTTGTGAAACTGCTCGTCGAACGGAGATTGACGAATCTGTTTTAGAAAATTTTTCGTCGAACGGAGATCGACGAAGCTTGTTTTAGAAAATATTTTTGTCGAACAAAGAACGACGAACTGTTTTCGCCCTCTTCTAACTTAGATCGACGTTTTTCTTTCATTATAAGATTTTTCGTTTAACAGAGTTCGAAGTTTTTAATATTTCGTTGGATGGAGTTTGTCTTTTCATCTTCTAAAAACTTATAATATGGGTTTCATCAAACTCCATCTCGCACTTTCCAGTTCCCGTGCACTTGATCTTTTGTTTTTGCAGGCATGAAGTTTGATGCAGGATTCAACATTGACATCGACTCTTTCAACCATTCCGATCAAGTCTTTAGGAACATACTTCAGTTGTTTGAAGCGCCACAGTTGTGAAAGTTTATGACCCTAAGGATCAAACTCCCAGTGCAGGAGATCAAAGAATGGGTATTCACAACAACATTTGCAGATCAGACTTCCATTACTAGATCAATTTTTGAACAACAAATTTCTATTTCCCCTGTCATTCTAACTGAAATTTTTGGATTTGTCAATGAGAAAGATGATATTGAATTAACTAGCACTGAGTTTGAAGATATGCTAGTTATAATGGGTTACTCCCAGGGAAACCCTAATAAACTGCTGAAGAAAAACTTGTCTGCTGAATACAAGTTTTTGACAAATATAGTTGGGAAGGTAATCTTGGGTAAACACTCAGCCCATGACTACATTACCAGGCACCAATTCCTTCTAATGTGTGCCATGGTTACTCAAAAATCTGTGAACTGGGGAGAAATTATATTTGATTTGATTAAGAAGACTGTGGAATTTTTGTCTACATAACCCAGTTATGTTCAAGTTGGCTCCCAGGTCACCCTGTTGGCAGAATCCCGCATCTGCACAGTTTTCCGGGTGTACCTTGAAGTTAATCCCTAAGGCTCCCTATTGCAATCTATCGCGTATAAAACCCGAAAAACAATCATTAGCGCGGATTCTTCTCCGGCCATTCATGCAATGCAACATCACCGATCATGACGAACTTGTCCAGGTAGGTTTCATACATCATGCTTATATCCGTTCTTGGTTACGGACGCTATATGTACACAAAGGGGACTATTCATGTCTACCCGAAGGAATGCCTCATCTCACCGCAAACTCGCGAGAGCGGGCTTCCTATGCAATGGAAAAGAGAACTTCACATGTCCTAGGATGAGAATCATTACCCGATCATTTTTCCTTAGCGCCATGGAAATGTTTGCTGATGAAAAGCACCGCAATATCCTTACCTCCGTAGATCCGAAATCGACTCGCGATTTGGAGCTCTGAAGCTCCGCCGGTGACCGAATCTAGCCTCCTTCTTCTTCCTTGCTCTCCCCTCTCTCTAGATATTTAGAAAGAGATTGTGTTTGAGAAATGAGGGATTTGAAACACTATTCTAGGGTATATCCCAGCAGGAAGAACCCCCAGCCGTCGGATCCCAAAATAAATAAACGAATGGCCACGATTCGCCATTGAAATCCAAAATCTGGGCCGAACACGGCCTATGACACGCACGTGTCCAGGGCCGTGTTCCCCATTCGCCGTCGAAACCGACGCGTCCCAAAATGGATACGGGTTCTCGACACGCCCGTGTCCGATTTGACACGCCCGTGTCAACCAGTACACGGCCGTGTGGTTAGCCGTGTTCCTCCATCGACACAGCCCCAACTCCAACCCGTGAAGGACACGGGTCTTGGACAAGCCCGTATCCCATATGACATGCCCGTGTCTACCCGACACGGCCCGTGTTCTGACCCCGTGTATCGACCATGCCGCAGCCTGACTTCAACCCGTGAAGGACACGACCTGTAACACGCCCGTGTCCCAGGCCATGTTCACAGCTCGACGATCGTCGACTCCAAAATTCGTCGACCTCTCGGCCAGATCGTCGACCCGAGCACGACATGCCCAGGGGACACGCCCGTGTCCCAAGCCGTGTGCCCCTGCCAAATTCGAAACTTGGCTCAAAATGCCTCCCGTCGCTCTTTTGAGTTTCGGGGTGTTACAACTCTCTCCCTCTTAAAAGAATTTCATCCCCGAAATTACATAAAGGAAAGATAAACACAAAACTTAAACGGTACCTGAGTGGAATAACTCTTGGTACTCCTCAAGCATGATCTGATCTCGCTCCCAAGAGAGCTCTTCCCCACCGCAAATATCCCAATGGACCTTGACCATCCTGATCTCTTTGTTGCATAGCCGCTTGACTTCCGAGTTCTCTATTCGAACGGGCTTGACCTTCATCGTCAACCCATTATCCACCGACACTCGATCCACCGTGATCACATGCGAAGGCTCTTGCACCGCCTTCCGTAGCATCGATATATGGAATACATCGTGTATACCACTATGCTCCACTGATAGCTTCAACCGATATGCTACTTCTCCAATCCGCTCTAGAACCTCAAACGGTCCAAGGTACCTCGGGCTTAGCTTCTTCAATCGCCGCACCCGCGAGACACCCTTGAACGGCTTAATCTTCAAGTACACCCAATCGCCAACAGCGAACTCCACGTTCCTATGCTTGGCATTATAGTACTTAGCCTGGGGGTCCTGAGCGATTAGCAAACCTCTCTCGAATCATTCGAACCAACTACATAGCATCTTCCACCTCTTGACACTTGTACAACTTTTACTCACTCGTTTCCAACCAAGACAACTGCGTGCGACATCTCCTACCATAAAGGGCCTCGAAGGGCGCCATTTGTATGCTTGCTTGGTAGCTATTGTTGTACGCGAACTCCACCAAGTATAGGTGATCTTCCCACAACTTTCCCGAAGTCCAGGACACACATGCGAAGCATGTATTCCATTGTCCTATTGACCCTCTCGTTCTGCCCATTCGTCTACGGATGAAAGGCTGTGCTGAAACTCAGCTTTGTTCCCAACATCTACTGCACCAGCCTCCAATCATTGGACGTGAACCGCCCATCTCGGTCACTCACGATGCTGCAGGGCACACCATGAAGCCGCACAATATTATCCACATACAACTTCGCCAGTTTCTCCACGTGATCATCCTTCCTATGCGGAATGAAGTGCGACACTTTCGTTAGATGATATACAACCACCCAAATGGCGTTGTTCACCTTCTATGATCTTGGCAACCCGTGCACAAAATCCATAGTAATGTCGTCGAACTTCCACTCCGGAATAGGCAAGGACTTCAAGAACCCTCCCGGCTTTTGGCACTCCGCCTTCACCAAGGCACATGTTTGACACTTAACCACGTAGAGTGCCACATCCTTCTTTAGTCCTGGCCACCAGAATAATTTCTTCACATCGTGGTACATCTTCGTGCTCCCCGGGTGAATCGTGTACTTGGTATGATGCGCCTCGTACAATAATTCCACCCGCAAATTACCCACATTAGGGACGCACAAACGACCGTCTTTCCATATCAAACCATCCACAACCTCATATTGGGAATTTGACCCATCCAAAGCCTCTATCATGAGCTGCTTCATGCTGCAATCCACATCCAAAGCCTGTCGAATCCGATCAGCCAGTTCATACTGAACTTTCGTCCAGTACAGTAGCGCTTCAGCACACGACTGCTTGTCTACACAAGAGATCTCCAACGCCTCCAACCCCCGAACCAACCGCTCGTCATGGACCGATAGCCAATTGGCTTGAGCTGGGGCCCGACGACTCAACGCATCCGCAACCGCATTTCCTTTCCCAGGCACATAATGGATCTTGAACGTGTAGTCCCACAGGAACTCCATCCATCTTCTTTGTCGCATGTTTAGATCTTTCTAATCCAACAAGTATTTCAGGCTCTTATGGTCGGTATAGATATCGACCTTCACTCCATAAAATTAGTGCCTACACAGCTTCAAGGCAAAAATCATGGCCGCTAACTCCAAGTCATGGACCAGATAATTCCTCTCGTGCACTTTCAGCTGTCTCGAGCCATACGCTATCGCACTTCCGTGCTGCAGTAGCGCACAACCCAAGCCACTACCCAAAGAATCGCTATAGATTTCAAAACATTCGGTCCCACTCGGCGAATTCAGCACAGACGCAGTGGTCAACCGACACTTTAACTCCTCAAAAGCTCGTGCGCACTCCGACATCCAAACGAACTTCTGCTCTTTCCTCATCAAAGTCGTGCGGGGTAATGCTATCCACGAGAAGTTCTCCACGAAGCGCCTGTAATAGCCGGCAAGCCCCAGAAAGCTTTGGACTTCCGCTACTGTAGAAAGCACTGGACACTCTCATATCACAACAATCTTCGCCGGATCCACCGCAATGCCCTCTCCACTCACTATATGACCGAGGAACGCCACTGAGGACAACCAAAACTCGCATTTGGAGAACTTGGCGTACAGTTGATTCCTCATCAGCGTCTCCATTACCAAATGCAGATTCTTGAAGTGATCCTCCTCACTCTGCGAGTACACTAATATGTCGTCGATGAAGACAATCACAAAGTGGTCTAGGTACTCCCTGAACGTCCTGTTCATCAAATCCATGAACACCGACGGCGCATTCGTCAGCCCAAATGGCATGACCGTAAACTTGTAATGCCTGTATCTCATACTAAAAGCTATCTTAGGGATATCACTCTCCCTTATCCTCAGCTGATAATAACTGGACTTGAGATCCAATTTTCAGCACACCCTCGACCGGACTAACTGATCAAAAAGATCATCAATCCTTGGGATCGGGGACTTGTTCTTCTCCATTAGCTTGTTCAGTCCTCGGTAATCAATACAAAGTCTCAAGCTTCCGTCCTTCTTCTTCACAAAAAGGACCGGTGCGCTCCAAGATGACAAACTTGGACGCACATAGCCTTGCTCCAATAACTCTTGAAGTTGAACCTTCAGTTCCACCATTTCCTTAGGCACTAGCTGATACGGAGATCGTGACACAGGTTTCACACCTAGCACTAGCTCAATCGTGAAATCTATCTCCCGTTGAGGAGGGGCTCCAGGAAGATCGCCAGGGAACACATCAGGGTACTCCAATACCACTGAAATACTGTCCAACGTGGGCTTACGCTTTGCAACCTCCACTAGCGTAAAGAACAGCTCTACACCAGCACAAACCGCCTTGACCACCTGAAGGGCAGACATCAATATCTTGCTCGACCCCTTCAAGCCCGTAAAAGTCGTCTCACGAGCTGTTCCCAACTTGACTTCCTTGCGACCTCAATTAATATAGGCTTGATGCTCCGAGAGCCAGTCCATGCCAAATATCACGTCGAACTCCAATAGCGGTAGTAATGCCGAACTCGAACTCTTGATTCCCAATACAAATCTTAACGCCACAGATTCTATCCGCACGTATCAAACACCCATTGGGCAACAACACATCAAGTTTGTCCTTCGCCATCGAAGAAGGTACTCTAATGCGCGATATGAATCCTTCGGACAAAAAGGAGTGTGAAGCTCCCACATAAAAGAGTGCTCTCACCGGATTCTCACTAATTAAAACAAATCCTAAACATGCAGTAGTAAGGTAACACGCTCATAACAAGTATTTAATATTTAACTTGCTATAAATTAAAATCGTACCTGTCACTACATCCGCTTGTTTGATGGCCTCCTGTTGGCCAAGATTATAAACTCTCGGTTGAGCCGAAGCATAATGGGATGCGGTTGAGTCCACCGCCTTGCCCTTCTCTTCATAAGTTGCTCTCGGCTTCCTCTCAGACTTGGGACGTCTGCTCCAGCAGTCATGGGCAAAGTGCCCCAGCTTTCGACAAGTAAAGCATTCACCCGGGGTTCGACCTATAGTCGCCCTAGAAGCACCAGAAGATGGGGCTGAACCCGAGGTCCTAGCCTTCTTGTAGATCTTACGATAGCCAGACTTTGAAGTAGTCCACACTTTAAACTCCATCATCTTATCACTGGAGCTTTTCTTTGCTTGGAAATTCTTCAAGTCTTTCTCCAAAGACCGGGCCATGTTGACCAGGGTCAAGAAGCCCTGCGTCATAGGCCCCAAGAGCAGTAGCCTCCAGTCATCTATCAGACCATTCATAGAAATGGATCGTCTTACGCTCCTCATCCGCGAATGTGGAGCTAGCATACCGACCCAAACGAGTAAACTCGTGGAGATACTCATCCACGCTACTCTCTCCTTGCACCAACCTCTGGAACACATTATCCAATGCTATCCTCTGAGTCGAAGGAAGGTACCTTACCAAGAATAGTCCCGAAAACTCTTCCATCGGGACGTCCGTAAGTTGCATTCCTCTCAAGTGATGCAGCTCTAAACCTTCCCACCACAACCTAGCTTCTCCATCCAATAGGAATGTGGCTATAGTAGTCATCTGCCACTCCTCTGTTTCAGCAGCTGTCAGGACTCTCTTCACTCGGGAGAGCCAGTCTTCAGCTTGAGATGGGGTTCCCAACCCCGAGAACACAGGAGGCTTAAAGCTCATAATGTGCTTGAGCTGTCTTTCAGTTGCTCTCCTCGGCACCAAAGGTTCCCCCACTACCTGCTCCACTCTTCCAGGTTCATCCCTTTGAAGCAGTACCTGCTCCATCGTAGGAGCGGGCTGCTGCATTTGCCTTGCAGGCTGCCATTGATCAAGGAAAACACTGCTTCGGCAACCAATCGTATGGTTTCAGCCGAGGGAGGTGTTGCAGGAGCATATTTGGTGCACTACTAGCCTCAAAAACTAGACGTTCTAACGGCCCTGCACCGCTTTTGGTCACATATAGTTATACAAAACCTCATTAAGCGACCAAAAAAAATTATAAAAAGCAATTATAGGAACACGCAGGTTCCTCAAACACGTGTATTTTCATTCCTAAGTGGATATTCATGGGTTCTATTGATGTTATAACGTTGATGCACATGCATCTGCTCACCACCCCTTAAAAATAGTTCATCCACAAATTCATTTAAGCCCGATCAAAAGCAGTAGTCTGATACCAAATTGTAACACCCCCTATCTGTCGCATAGCATATAGCAGTAGGTCTGGCTGGGGCCCGACGCCATATACAACAGACAGACCGGGTGGTTACTCAATGGAAATCATCCAACTAATAACCAACGTCGTACACAGATTCATTCTACCGGAAGCAATTTAAAGTTACAAATTAAAGAACCCAGCCACAAACATGAATGTCCACTACTCAAAATAATAGGAATGAATGCACAATACACAAGTACAACCACCTTATGGTCTTACAATTGTTTACTCAAATAGAAGTGTTTTCCAAACCTCGGCACGCAGGCCGGTCATACATGAGAACAAAAGAAAACACTCAAAGTTAGGCCTTCGAGGGCCAGCTCAGCAACTTGGGCTTTAGCCCGCTATATACCGCTCGGCTCCGCAGCACCTGCAAGCAACAAACCACCGGACGACGACAAACAAAAGCAACGATCAACTATGCTGACCAAATTATAACGATCCTGCCCCCGAACTCGGGGCGGCGATGCTCCTTCCCTGCACTTTATTAGCATAACCAAGCAGTAATGAAACAATACTTCATCACAGGTGTAGGCAAGCACAAACACACACCCCGTGCACTCAGTGCACATTGTCGGTGGACCCGGACAATGTCACGTCAATTTAAGCCATAGACATTGCGATTGTTGGGTACATTGGAAAATTTGTACCAGATTTGAAGAAGCCTCACCTTACTCAATGATATGCATCAAGGTGTAATTGATGTTGTTTTGTTTTTATATGTGCAGGTTAAGAAAATACAAGAACGCAGTAAAAAGTTTATAAGTCCATATGTCGACACCAGAAGAAGCTATGTCGACACTTATGAAGGCTTGTGTCGACACTTGGAGTTAATTGTGTCGACACTTGGGAAGGCTGTGTCGACACCAGAAGAAACTTTGTCGACATACAGAGGCAGTGTCGACACATAGTGAAGCTTAGTCAACATCAACTGTGTCGACATCTAGAGGCACTATCGACACACAGAGAAGCTTAGTGGACATCAACTGTGTCGACACTCAGAGGCAGTGTCGACACACAGAAAAGCTTTGTCGACATCAATTGTGTCGACACACAGAGGCAGTGTCGACACACAGAAGACTTTGTCGACATCAACTGTATCGACACACAGCAGAGTTTCAACAAAGTTAAAGCAAAGAAGTGATTGTGTTGACAGACAGAATTAGTGTCGACACATTCTATAGAAGCTGTGTCGAGAAGCAGTATCAACAATAAAGGAGATGTGTCGACACCACGAAGTCTTGTGTCGACACTTATTCCACTTGTGTTGACACTTAGTCTTCTTGTGCCGACACATGATGTAGTTTAGTCTCGACACTTTGCTAACAGAGACATAGTTTTAAGAAGTGACTGGATGACTTGATAACTGCCATTACCAACCGGTCTACTGCAACTGTCAGATCTGTCAGAGCTGTCAGAAGATTGTTAGAAATCGGATCAGTCGGTTACCATGGAGAAAGTCTATATAAAGGCATTCTCCTTCAACAGATAATGATGATTGATGATAGAAGAAAAATACTGATACTGATATAGAATAAAAATAAGTTGGAGAGAGAGAGCTCCATCTATTGAAGTGCAGATCCTGAACAAGTCTGCCAAGAAGGATTCAGATTGAGATCTGAATATCAAGAAAGAAGCTAATTGAAGATCAACTTCACAGGAGTTCAAACCTACTGAGTTCAGATTCAAGAAGCTTTGAAGAAAGCTAAGAGTGGTTGTTCTCTGCCATCAGATTCTTCCAACAACTGATCAATAAGCCATCCATCCTTTCTCTCTCTACCAGGGTGGTGGTAAAATACATTGTTAAATCTATTTTCTGTAGGATCTTTATAAGATCTGAGTTGTAAGCCTGTTTGTAAAGGCTGAGTTGTAGGAGTTTTAGATCTCTAAGTGTAGGCCTTGTTGAAGGCTAAGGCAGGGCAGATTGCCTGAGCTGTAGGAGTGTGGACTCACTCTGAGTTGTAGGAGCCTTGTTGGGTTCTGAGCTGTAAGATCTGAGGATCTGAGTTGAAGAGAAGAAGTTAGGCCGAATATAGTACACTGCTATATAGGCGAAGGGGGAAAGTGGATGTACCCAGACCTTGGGGAACCACTATAAAATTTGTATGCAATCTGTGATTGTGTGATTCTGTGAATTCTGTGAATTCTGTGTTGTGTTAGCTATTGAATTAACTGTTTTGTGTAATTAACTGAATAGATATTCTGCTTTAGAAGAAAAATGAATTACACCTATTCACCCCCCCCCCTCTAGGTGGTTAGACACTAATTCTTTCAAGTGGTATTAGAGCCAGGTTACTCAAAGTTAGACTTAACAGTCTGAGTGAGATCTGTAAGGCAAAATTAAGATCAAGAAGATGGGTTCAGGAGAAAACCATAAAGAACTTGGTTCAATGAAATTGCCCATCTGCAGGAAAGAAATATTTGGAATTTGGAAAGAAAGGGTCAGATTATTCATGGAGGCATCTGATCCTAGAATTTACATAACAGTTAAGGAAGGGCCATATGTTCCAATGAAGATTTTTGTTCTTGATGCCAATTAAAGAATTCCAAAGGATTTTTCAGAGATGACTAAAGATGAGATCATCTTGGCAACAATGGATAAAAGAGCACAAAATATTATAGTGAGTGTTATTGATGATTCAACATTCCAGAATCTAATTCATTGCAAAACCTCCAAGGAAATGTGGGACACATTGATAGTCTACATGGAGGGTTCTGAAGAGGTTAGGCAAGATAGAAAATCTGTGCTTAATCAAGAATATGAGAGTTTCAGACAAGCCAAGTCAGAAAGTATTACTGAATGCTATAAGATGTTCTATAGGATTGTCAATGAACTTATGTATTATGGAAGAGTTTTTAGTACTTATGAGTTAAATGATAAATTTCTTAGGTCTTTGACTAAGGATTGGGATACAAAAATCTGTGCCTTAAGGGAAGTGGCCAGACTGGCTGAGATTTCTCCTCCAACACTGTTTGGAAAATTACTGTCATATGAGATGCAGCTGTTGGCCAGAAAAGAGGAAGAGAAACATACAAAGGTTGACTCTAAAGAAAATTCAGTGGCCTTCAAGGTTGAAGCCACCAGGAAGAATAGGAGAATGTCTCCATCTTTTCCTAAGAGAGATGCAGGAATGATCTCAGAGAATTCAGATAATCCCAGTACAGATAGCAGTGACTCAGATGAAGACTTTGCAGCATTCAAAAGGCAATTCCATAGATTCTTAAAGAAGAAGTAGTGGTAATCTAGGCCTTCCACATCACAGTCCGGGGATGACTATTATCAGAAGGGGAAATCATCCAGGAAGTACTGGAATGGGACAAAGCCTGACAAGTCAACTTCATCCAAGATTACATGTTATTGCTGCAACAAAGCTGGACATGTTGTTGTTGACTGTCCAGATAAAAGGAAGGAGTTTGCTATTAGAAAGAAGTCACAACACAAGAGAAAGAAAGAGAAATCCTTGGTTGCTGAGAAAGAGAAAAGCTTGACAGATCAATCAACTTCAAAGTAATAATCTGAGGCTGAGGCATATATTGGTCTGTTTATAGAAGAAGAGGATGAGTTCATGCAATTACTGGACTCTATCTATGAGCAGGAAGACCATAAGTGCAAAGGAATGATGGCAGTATCTGAAGGAGACCAGTGCCAGGATCAGCCTGGCCCCAGTAAGGTAAAATGTGTATCTGTAGATTCTGATTACCTCACTGGGTCAGAATCAGATGCATCTCCATCAAGAGATGAAGATGGGTCAGAATCTGAAGGAGATATTCATCAGTTGGTAGATGAATATGAAGATTTATTGCAGGCACTTAAGATAAGCAAAAGCCTGGCCAAACATCCAGGCTAAGGAAATTGCAGCTCTTAAATTGGCTGCATCTGATTCAGAGAAGTTGCTGGATCAAAAGATCAATGAGATTGCCAAATTGAAGAACATAACTGTTATTCAAATGGGAACAATCACTTTCAAAATGATCAGATTAAAAGTCTGGAAAACAGACTTCAGAAAGAGAAGGAGATTGTAGCTAGTTTTTCTAAGCCAAAATCTGTATTACCCTTGATTGATGAGTTTGTGTCTCAAAAGGGTAAGGATGGATTAGGGTTTAAGAGAACTGCATGGACTGCTAAGTCCAATTCTATAGGCAAAGCCCCATCACAAAACAAAAGACCTGCTGCAAATATTACAGCTAAGATTGCACCTAAAAGAAGTACAATAAGTTTGAGTGCTGGTGTTGTGGCAAGATAGACCACTATGCCTTAGACTGTTGGCACAATACCAGTGTCAAGGAGAGTAGCAGTCTGCCTGTTAGAAGAGCTGCAGGCAGATTTATCAAGTTTCAGACTAACTTGCACCAAGGACCCAAAAGTTATTTGGGTTCTAAGGTTAAGTAATCTGTGTTGCAGGT
Source organism: Platanthera guangdongensis (assembly GCA_039583875.1). NCBI lineage: Eukaryota > Viridiplantae > Streptophyta > Magnoliopsida > Asparagales > Orchidaceae > Platanthera > Platanthera guangdongensis. The sequence goes on along the minus strand of CM077162.1, from coordinate 78,256,014 downwards.
GAGTCCAAGTTGCCATGCCCCTATATGGTACTTGGACAGTGGATGTTCCAGGCATATGACTGGAACAAGGGGATTGCTGAAGGACTACTCACCTATGTTGAATGGGCCTAAAGTAATCTTTGGTGGTTTTGAATAGGGAATCATCAAAGGTTTTGGTAACATTTCTAATAACTCAATTACAATCACTCAAGTGGCCTATGTAAATGGTTTGAAACACAACCTAATTAGCATAAGTCAACTGAGTGATTTAGGTTATGACATTTAATTTGTCAAGAATGGTTGTCATATCAAGAGGTCTAGTGATCAAGACGTCATATTGACTGGATATAGAAAAAGAAATGTATATTGCCTAGACTTTGTGTGTGAGAAAAAAAATTCTCCTATCTATCTTGTGGCTGATGAGAAAGTCTCTCATTGTGTCAAATGGCATAAGAGGCTAGCTCATCTTAACTACAAGACAATTAGCCAACTCTTTAGTAAAGAGTTAGTGAGGAATGTGAAAGTGCAGCTAGATCTGATATACTCTAGAGGGGGGGGGGGTGAATAGACTATATGATGCTTTGAAACTTTTTACAACAACTATTGTAATAAGAGTGAGCAGGGAAGCAATAATAAATCTAATCACAGAACTAAGTTAAACAAAAGCTAAGCACAGAAAAATCAAGGCCAGAAACAAACATAAACACAAGCAAAACCAGAAGATACAAGGAAATATAGTGGTTCCCCTAAACTTGGGTACATCCACTCTTCTACCACCCTAGGTAGGAATCCACTACAGGATGAGTTGATCAGGTGTCCTGGGCACCAATGAGCTTTTGATAAGGTGCTCAAAAACCAAGGCAGAGTTTTTGATCAGGTGTCTTGCCACCAATGAGCTTTTGACAAGGTGCTCAAAAACCAAGCTCAAACTTTTGAAGGGAGTTTGAGAAACCCTTTACAGAGAGGGGGTGAGAGAGTGATGAAAGTCTTCTCTTTCTCAAACAACTGAGAAGACTATGTGGATTGTTTATTTCAAAGCTCCCCCTGAATCCTTGAGATCTTCAGGAAGAAAAGCTTTGCTGAGGGTGATAGGCCTTCAAAGATTGAGCTCCAGCAATAGATGATTTCAGCAATAGCTGAAATGTTGAATGTCTGGAGTCTGGAAATATGTTGGCCTTGAACACTTTGAAAACTAAAGAGATCTGAAGATTTCTGAAAAGATTGATCTCCTTGGATGTGTGTTCTTCAGAATTCTTTTTGACAGAATATTTTGAATGTCTCTCTGTAATCTGTGTTCTATATGAGATTCAAAAACAATTCTTCTCTCTTATTCTCTGATACAGAATAGAATAACATTCTCTTTCAAGTATAGCCGTTGGCCTGCATTAATTACATCCTTAATTGCACAATCTCTTCTGGAGGAAAGTCCACAGAAATATTCCTTGAAAAAGCCCTTGAAACTTGGTTCAGAAATGAATGAAAACGGCTAGGAAATCTCTGAATTAATTGCAGAATAACTCCTTAACTGATTTGAATTTGAATTTAGAAACATCCTGGAAGTTATCTGAAATCGTCGAACTGAGCTCTGCTATCGTCGAGCTGAGCTCAGCGATCTGGAAATATACAGCAAAAATATCGTCGATCTGAGCTCAAAGATCGTCGAACTGAGCTCAGAGATAAAGATCCAAAGCAGAGTCAAAATAGTCGACCTGAGCTCACCGATCGTAGAATGGAGTTCGACGATATAATGAAGTTGAGCTCAGCGATCATCGAATGGAGTTCGACGATCTGTCGAAGTTGAGCTAGACGATCGTCGACCGGAGTTCGACGAATCGTCGTGCTGAGCTCGACGATATGACTTAGTCTCCAAATACAAAATCTTGGTCTTCAGGGCAGCTTCCAAACCTAGACTTCTAACCCTTATACTCAATTCTAATTGACCTATTGAGCTATACAGGAGGTCAAGCAAAGATTCTTAGAGACATAGTGATCCTGACCCAAATTAGTAATAGGGTGTTCCAACAATCTCCCCATATTTGGGTTAGGATTACTATTTACAGACTTTGGAAGAATTTAAATAACAACATACAATCAGCAAAATAGAAAAACAACTGCTAGACATTGCAGAATCACAGAGATATATAGCATCCAGATAGTAATCAGAAATCACAGAAATTGTCACCTTACAATATCATTTCTTCTCCTTGCCTTTAACAAGTTTAATCTCTCTGTTAGGATTGAGGGCTTCCTTGTTGGATCTGGTATCATCTGCTGCACCCAAATATATTTGCTTTTTAGGCCTGGGAATTACAGCTTCAGGATGTAATTCCATGTACCTGTCAGAATCAAAGAATTTACTTGAAGCATATCTCTCTAGCTCTTTCTGTCTCTGTTCAGACATTGTTGAAATGTTGGAAGAATCTATTCCTTGCTCTCTAGCCTTTTTAATCTGATCCAGTGCAGCTACTTCTTTTAACCTTGCAGTCCAAGCAGCTGGATTATTTTCAGGATCCTCAAAAGGTACAGGTGGCTCATATCTGTTAGAGGGATTGTCTTGAGGAGGCCTGGCAGACACAATATCTTTCAGCTTGTAAGGGAAAGGACCAGATGTTGTATCAGTTAAAATTTGTCTTTCCCTGGAATATGGGTGTTGCCTGGAGTACCCTTTGGAGTAAAGTTGAAGATCTCTTTGATTTCCTCTATATCCTCCTCTCCTAGAATGAGAACCCCTGGATTGGATTTCCCTGTGGTAAGATCTGGCATGAGGCTGATAGGGAGCCTGACTTCTGGCTGGGGGTTGAGCTGCAGAGCTTCCACCTGCACCTGCATCAGGAGGAGGTTGTGGAGGAGGATGAGAGTGCTGGAATTGGGATGAACCCTTCTCATATTTTCTTTTCTTCTTCATTGCTTTCAGCTGGTTCTTGGAGTACTGCATCCAGTGTTCAGTAATTGGGCAGTCTGTTCTAAATTCATCACTTTCAGAACTCTGGTCATCATAGAGAGCATCTATTTTCTTCATTAGACCTTCTTGAGTTGTACAGAAGCAGATGAGGCAGAGGTTGTAGCAGCAGGTGTTGAAATGGTAACAGCAGAGACAGCAGCAGATGTTGAAGGTGTTGCACTAGGAGTAGAAGCAGAAACAACAGCAGCAACAGATACTGGAGAGGTGACAACAGCAGTAACAGTCTCACTAACAGCAACAAAAATAGAAGGAATATCATCAAGGACTGCAGAAGGCTCAAATTCAGGTGCCTCTGTCATAAAGATGTCCTTGGAAATTGGTTCATCAGAAACAACAGGAACTTCAGCAGCAGTAAAGGCAGTAATGTCAGAAGCAACAATAATACATTCTTCAGAAGAAGCAGCAGCATCAACATTTTCAGCAGCAGCAAATACTGAATTTACAAAGGAGGTGATAATGCTTGGGTCACAGCAAGAAAATGGCACAAGTGCCTTGGATAAATCTTCTGGAGGCTGGACAGCATTGACCTCTGACAGACAGCTGAAGTATGCAGAATCAAAAACTGATAGCAAAGACCTGAGGTCTATTACAAGGACTGCAGCAGGAGGAACTTGTGCTTGAGGCACAGCAACAACAGCAAGAGGAGGAGCAGCAGAAGAAGCAGTAATAACAGCAGCAGCAGACATGCTTACAGAAACAGCAGCAGCAGCAGTAGCATGAAGAGTCACTTCATATGGCATCTCCCCCTGCCTAGATGCAGACATGTCTGGATCAAGGCACACTGCTGTAGGTGCTGCCTGAGGGAAGAGGGAAGAGAGCCTGGCAGAGAGGGTTGCCACTGACAGGTGGAGTGGAGCCAAGGAGGTCTCCAACAGTAGAGAGAGCCTGGGGGCAAGCAACTCATACAGCCTGTCAGCAAGGGCTGGGAGGTCTACTTGCTCAAGGGTTACTGGAGCAGAGGTAGAAGATATAGGAGCAGCTGATGGTTCTGGTAGAGGAGAGCTGGTGAATGGTGGAAGGGATGGCTGAGGTGTTGGAAAGGTGGATATGGAGGATAGAGGGATGGAGATAGATGGGGTAAATGTTGGTTGGTCAATGATTTGGTGTAGAAGGTCTTGAAAGGAGGTGGAGGAGCAGGGTAACTCAGGAGGAGATGATGTGGAATCATCCATAAAGGAATCATCAAGTAGGGTGAAGGATGGATGAGAGGGTGATGAAGTGACATCTGGTGGAGGGTAGGAGAATAATGGGTGGAATTGTTCTTCTGGTGGTGGTAGATTAGGTACTGGAGATGGTGTGGATGTTGGAGATGGACTGGATATGATGATGGTGGATGGAGCTGGAATGGTAGATGGTATGGGAAGGGATGGATTTGGAGGAGGAGGAGGAGAGGCAACAACAGCAGCCAGGTCATCTGCAGGGGCAGAGACCTGTGGAGGAGTGACTCTTAGAGTCCTTGTGCCTGAAGGAGTACTGGAGGAGGCCCTGCTGAGCTTGCTGATTTGTCTGTCCCACTTTCCAAAGAGGGCACAAGACAGTCTCTTGGAGGCATTTATATGAATTCCAGAGGAGACCAGCAAGGCATGGCACCTGTGCTGCAGAAACACTCCAATGATTCTCCCAAAGTTAACAAAACTTTTGTTGATTTTCTTTTTGATGAGGTCAAAGAAAACTTCTCCCCAATTCAGATTCTTCTTGTCCACAAGAGCTCCCATGAGGCAGAGCTGATACCTTGAAATTGTATCATGGGCAGAGTGCTTTGCCATTAGCACTTTCCCAACAACATCTGTCATGAACCTATATTCTACAGACAGGTTCCTTTTGAAGAGCTTGCTAGGGTTTCCCTCTGAATGACCCATTCTGGCAAGCAGTTCAGAATACTCATCTCCAGATAAGTCAGCAGTATCTTCTCCATTTCTCAACTCAAAAACTTCTGATAGAATGGTTGGGGTGAAGGGTACCTGAGTTCCAGCTATAGACCCAACAATGGTAGAGTTATCTTGAGTATGGGCAGTATAAACCCACTCCTTTATCTCATCAGATGGCAGCTTGATCCTGGTGGTCATTATGGCAGTCAAGTTCTGGTCTTTGAATAATCCCAATATATCTTGAAAAACCTGGTCAGTTGTGCTGAATGATTCCAGGTCGATGTCAAAACCAGCATCAAACTTCATAGCAGCAAGAACAGCAACTGACACAGCCATGGGTACCTGCAAAAATTCAACAAACAAAACGACCAAGTGTAGAACTGTTTGGAGGGAAAGAAAATTCTTGCAGAGAAATCGAAAGCGCAAGGGAGAACGATGGCGAAAAAAAGAGTTTTATATTAGGGTTCGACGCAGAATTGGAAAGATCGTTGAACTCAGTTCGACGATCGAGGCTTCTAAAGGAATCTGAAGAGTCTTCAACATCGTCGATCTCTGTTCGACGATATTGGAGAGCGTCGAGCTCCGTTCGACGATCGTTCAGAGAACAAAATCGTCGAGCATCGTTCGACGATCGTTGACCGGAAGAGATAGTTCATACTATCTGAGAGACGCTGAACTCAGTTCGACGATTTAGGAAATCGTCGATCTCCGTTCGACGATCTTGGGGCAAATCGTCGAGCGCAGTTCAGAGATCAGAAAAATTCTAGACACTAAGAAAAATCAGAATGTTTGCCTAGTCTTGGTCAATTTTTAAGTTTTCAAAATCTTGAATATTATTTAAGACTTCCTCCATCTAACATTCCTAACTGATTTAGGAGGAAGGTGTGTTTCTTTTCATCCAATGGCTTGGTGAAAATATCTCCCCTTTGTAAATCAGTTGGGATATAGTGTAGTTCAATTTTATTCTTTTCAACATTATCCCTTAAGAAATGATGCCTAATCTCTATGTGTTTTGTCCTACTATGGAAGACTGGATTTTGAGCTATAGAAATAGCACTAGTATTGTCACAAAAGATTTTAGACTTCTCTAAGTTGTAGCCATAGTCTAGAAGTTGGTTTTGAATCCACAAGATTTGTGAACAACAACTGCCTGCAGCCATATATTCAGCTTCAGCAGTTGAAGTGACACAGATGTTTGTTTCTTACAAAACCAAGAGACAAGTCTATCACCAAGGAACTGACAAGTTCCACTGGTGCTTTTCCTGTCAATTCTACATCCAGCATAATCAGCATATGAGAATCCAGTTAAATCAAATGCTAAATCTTTTGGATACCAGAGACCTGGATTTGGACAACTTTTAACATACCTGAGAATCCTCTTTACTAATGTTAGGTGTGACTCTCTAGGGCTTACTTGGAACCTAGCACATATACATGTAGCAAACATTATATCTGGTCTACTAGCTGTAAGATACAGTAAAGAGCCAATCATTGCTCTATATGTTATCTGATCAACAGGTTTCCCATGTTCATCAGCATCCAATACAGCATTAGTAGGCATGGGTGTTTTCATACAAGATGCTTTAGACATGCCAAATTTCTTAACCAGTTCATTTGCATATTTGGTTTGAGAAATAAAGATGCCTTCAGCATGTTGCTTGACTTGCAATCCTAGGAAGAAGGATAGCTCACCCATGCTACTCATCTCAAATTTAGAATGCATCAGGTTAGAAAACCTTCTGCACAATTTGGAGTCAGTAGAACCAAAAATGATATCGTCTACATAAATCTGTACTAGTAGGGTATGGGACTTATGGGTTCTAATGAAAAGAGTTTGGTCTACTCTACCCCTTATAAAACCATTTTCCAAGAGAAAGCATGCTAGGGTATCATACCATGCTCTAGGAGCTTGCTTGAGACCATATAATGCTTTATTCAGTCTAAAAACATAATCAGGATAAGTAGGAGAGATAAAACCTGGAGGATGTCTGACATAAACTTTCTCTTTGATGTCTCCATTTAGAAATGCACTTTTGACATCCATCTGATATACCTTGAAGCCTTTATGAGCTGCATAAGCTAGAAATATTCTGATGGCTTCTAATCTTGCAACTGGTGCAAAGGTCTGGTCGTAGTCAATTCCTTCTTCTTGAGAGTATCCCTGAGCAACTAGCCTTGCCTTGTTATTTATAATTACTCCTTGATCATCCAGTTTGTTTCTGAATACCCATTTTGTTCCAACAATGGAGTGATCCTTAGGCTTTGGCACTAGTTCCCATACTTTGTTCCTCTCAAATTGATGCAACTCCTCTTGCATTGCAATGATCCAGTGTGGATCTTGCTCTGCATCTTGAATGGACTGAGGTTCAATTTGAGATAGGAAGCAGGTGTGCAACAAGTTTTGGTTGACCTGATTTCTGGTTTGCACACCAGCTGAGATTTCTCCAATTATTTGGGAAATTGGATGGTCTCTAGATGTTACTAAATCAACAGGGGGTGTTGATTGTTCACCAACCTGTGTTGTTGTTTCCTCTTGTGGTACAACAACTGACTCTTCAAGTTATTCTTCAATGTGTTGAGCATTCCATTCATCTTCACTGCTTTCATCCTCTTGAGTAATCTGTAACTTGTTCAAGTCTTCAACTAGAGAATGTTCCTGCAAAGGTTCTATGGTAGAAGAATTCTTCTCCTTGAAAGACATGTTAGTTTCATCAAATGAAATGTGAACAGATTCCTCAATTTTCAAAGATGATTTATTATAGACCCTATAGGCCTGGCTTGAAATTTTGCAAAATATTTCTTGTCATTATTGTGAATGTAGAAAATACAACCAAAGACTCTAAAATAGTCAACTTTAGGTTTCTTCCCTTTGAGTAATTCATAGGGAGTCTTTCCCTTTAGTTTATGTATCAGACTTCTGTTCAGCACATAGTTGGAGGTGTTCACTGCCTCTGCCCAGAAGGATAAATGAAGGTGAGCATCTAATAACAATGTAGTGGCAGATTCAATAAGGGTTCTATTTTTCCTTTCAGCTACCCCATTTTGTTGAGGAGTTCTAGGAGCTGAGAAAGTATGCCTGATCCCTTCACTCAGACAGAACTCTTGCATAAGAAGAGAATCAAACTCTGTCCCATGATCACTTCTGATCAGGGCAATGTTAGTATTGAACTCAATCTGTATATATTTGAGAAACTCTGTCAGACACTTAAAGTTATCAGACTTCTTCCTTAGAAAGAACACCCAAGTGAATCTAGAGAAGTCATCTACAACTACTAAAGTGTAGGATTTCCCTCCTAGGCTTTGTACTGTGATGGGTCCAAAAAGATCCATGTGTAACAGATACAATATCCTAGGTGAATCACTCTTATTAAGTGACTTAAAGCTGTTTTTAGTTTGCTTGCCTAATTGACAAGCCCTACAGAGTCCTTCCTTCTTATAGGGGCCAGAAGGTAGTCCTCTAACAAGGTTGTCCTTGGATAGCCTAGCAATAGTTCTAAGGTTTAGGTGTTCTAATCTCTTATGCCATAAAATATTTGGTCTACAGACAGAATTGAACAAGCAGATATCTACATCAGTTGAAAGAAAATCTACTAGATAGATGTTACCTTTCCTTTTACCTGTCAACACAGTTGTGTTGTCCTTTGACTTGATTTTGCATAAGGCTTTGCTGAAGGTTACCTGGTAGCCTTCATCACACAGCTGACTGATGCTAATTAGGTTGTGCTTCAGTCCTTCCACATAAGCTACCTTCTTGAAAGTTACTGATCCAATCTGGACTGCACCATATCCTTTAGTCTGTCCAAAGTTTGAATCACCAAAGATAACTTTGGGTCCAAGCTTGGCTCTGAAGGATGTGAGGTTTTCCTTGTTCCCTGTCATGTGCTTAGAGCACCCACTATCCAAATACCATTGCTGGTTAGATGTTGGATAGGTCTTCACCTGCACATAAGACAATTCATTTGTTTTTGACCCAGTTTACCTTGGGCCTAGGTTGATAACCTTTAAATTCTGAAATGAAAGACATCCCAGGTTGACTCTTATATCCTTCAGGATGATATCTCCTTGGAGGTATAATCCATTCAGTATAAGGGTTAAAGATTTGGGATGAAGGACCCTTAGGATTCAATTTTGATTTGCCTTTGAAAAATTTTCCAGAGCTCTGACCTCTGTTCGATGATCTTGGAGCTGCGTTCGACGATCTTGGGTCAGATCGTTGAGCTCCGTTCGACGGTCGACTATAGCTGAGGTCAGGTATTTGAGATCGTCGACCTGCGTTCGACGACTTTAGCTGAGATCGTCGATCTGCGTTCGACGATTTTGCCTGAGATCGTCGAGCTGCCTTCGGCGATCGTCGATCTTCATTCAGCGATCGTCGATCTCCGTTCGACGATTTCTACTGTGACTTGGTTTTCTGGGGCAGATCAGAATTTTTCCTAGCAACCTCTACAACTCCCTTTCCTTTGTCAGAAATGAATTTGATTGGAGTTGTTAGAACTATAGGTTGGCTGGATGAAGCACCCAAGCCCAGTGTACTGTTGAATCTAGAGTTCACTGGGCTTGTGATGTCCATCAGCTTGATGCTTCTCCCATTGAGGGATTCTTCAAGCTTTTTGGCCTCAGAGAGCTCACTTTTCAGTGAAGCTATCTGTTCCCTACAACACTCCAACTCCTGAGAGAGTTTGAGGTTTTATGACTTTAAAGTATTGTGTTCAGATAATTGATTTCTGAGAGAGATAATTTCTTTCTCAGACTTTAGCAGGTCCAAACACAGTGCTTTAAATTCAGATTTAAAATCCTCTGAACTAAAGTCAAAAGAACCAATTACCTGATCTTCTTCAGGTTGAGTCTCTGAGTCTGACTCTGACTCCTCTTCCTCTGAATTGTGCTGTGAGGCATTGATTGCCATCATGCAGAACTCCTTTTCTTCTGCATCATCCTCATCATCACTGGAGCTGGATGAGGCTTCTGACTCCTCTTCAGTCTCACTCCAGGATTCAGCAACAAACCCTTTTCTTGTATGCTTGTTTTTGCTTGAAGAAGGTTTGCCATTGCCATTCCTTTTGGAGTCTTTCTCCTTTCTTCTTTCTTTCCTGTCCCTTCTGTCCTTGTTCTTGTTCCCTGGACAGTCAGGAACTATGTGCCCTGGTTTCCTGCAACTAAAGCAAATAATGTCTTTATTATTACTAATGGACTTGTCATACCTTGGCTTATCCTGCTCCTTGTATGATCTTATTCTGAAGTCCTTTCTGGCCATTTTGTAAAATCTTTTGGCCAGCAGACTGAGTAGTTCATCATTGCCTGTGGCTTTATCTTCAGGCAGATCTTCAGTTGCCTTGAAGGCTATGGTCTTCTCTTTTCTTGTGGCTGGTGAAGCAGCCTTCTGTTCTTCCTCTCTATTCTTGATGAGTAGCTCATAAGATTTGAGCTTACCCAACAGAGCTTCAGTGGTGATCTCATTCAGACTTCTGGCATCCTTAATTGGCCAGATTCTTGAATCCCAAGTGCTGGGGAAGCACATTAGGATCTTGTCATTAAGTTCAGTTAGAGAGATCTCTTTGTCCAATGTCCTGAGTTCACTGATAATTAGACTTAGCCTGTTGTACATTTCTCCCACTGACTCAGTCTCTCCCTTCTTGAAATTCTCATATTGAGAGATGAGACGGGATCTTCTATCCTTTATCTCATCAGCTGAGCCTGAGACTATTTCTGAGAGTTTGTCCCAAATTTCCTTTGCTGAATTGCATTCAGCTACCTTTTGAAATATGTCATCAGACATTGTCTGGGCTAGGATGTTCATAGCCTTAGCATCAGCTACCTTCCATCTCTTGATGTCAGCATCTGTTCCTGATGGAGGTGGAACAACATTTGTACTTGTGTTCTCTGGGGGTCTTGGACATACTGTCAAAACAGAATTAAAAATATCTTCGTCAATAGAATTCATGTAAAGTCTGATCCTTGCTTTCCAAAGTGCAAACTTGGATAGATTGCACACTGGAGGTCTGGTGCTAGCATAATCTTTATTTTGGGCCATGATTTATGAAAACAAAATCTAATAATAAACTACAAAAGAAAAAACAGATCTAACTAGGGATCTTTGGGTTCACGTGTTAGCCTGTACAACCAATCAGGTATGGTATGTTTAACCAACCTCGCTTTGATACCAATTGAAAGTACAACTAGATCTAATATACTCTAGAGGGGGGGTGAATAGAGTATATGGTGCTTTGAAACTTTTTACAACAACTGTTGTAATAAGTGTGAGCAGGGAAGCAATAATAAATCTAATCACAGCACTAAGTTAAACAAAAGCTAAGCACAGAAAAATGAAGGCCAGAAACAAACATAAACACAAGAAAAATCAGAAGACACAAGGAAATATAGTGGTTCCCCTAAACTTGGGTACATCCACTCTTCTACCACCCTAGGTAGGAATCCACTGCAGGATGAGTTGATCAGGTGTCCTGGGCACCAATGAGCTTTTGATAAGGTGCTCAAAAACCAAGGCAGATTTTTTGATCAGGTGTCTTGCCACCAATGAACTTTTGACAAGGTGCTCAAAAACCAAGCTCAAACTTTTGAAGGGAGTTTGAGAAACCCTTTACAGAGAGGGGGTGAGAGAGTGATGGAAGTCTTCTCTTTCTCAAACACCTGAGAAGACTATGTGGATTGTTGATTTCAAAGCTCCCCCCGAATCCTTGAGATCTTCAGGAAGAAAAGCTTTGCTGAGGGTGACAGGCCTTCAAAGATTGAGCTCCATCAATAGATGATTTCAGCAATAGCTGAAATGTTGAATGTCTGGAGTCTGGAAATATGTTGGCCTTGAACACTTTGAAAACTAAAGAGATCTGAAGATTTCTGAAAAGATTGATCTCCTTAGATGTGTGTTCTTCAGAATTCTTTTTGACAGAATATTTTGAATGTCTCTCTGTAATCTGTGTTCTATATGAGATTCAAAAACAATTCTTCTCTCTTATTCTCTGATACAGAATAGAATAACATTCTCTTTCAAGTATAGCCGTTGTTCTGCATTAATTGCATCCTTAATTGCACAATCTCTTCTGGAGGAAAGTACACAGAAATATTCCTTGAAAAAGCCCTTGAAACTTTGTCCAGAAATGAATGAAAACGGCTAGAAAATCTCTGAATTAATTGCATAATAACTCCTTAACTGATTTGAATTTGAATTTAGAAACATCCTGGAAGTTATCTGAAATCGTCGAACTGAGCTCTGCTATCGTCGAGCTGAGCTCAGCGATCTGGAAATATACAACAAAAATATCGTCGATCTGAGCTCAAAGATCGTCGAACTGAGCTCAGAGATAAAGATCCAAAGCAGAGTCAAAATCGTCGACCTGAGCTCACCGATCGTCGAATGGAGTTCGACGATATAATGAAGTTGAGCTCAGCGATCGTCGAATGGAGTTCGACGATCTGTCGAAGTTGAGCTAGACGATCGTCGACCGGAGTTCGACGAATCGTCGTGCTGAGCTCGACGATATGACTTAGTCTCCAAACACAAAATCTTGGTCTTCAGGGCAGCTTCCAAACCTAGACTTCTAACCCTTAGACTCAATTCTAATTGACCTATTGATCTATACTGGAGGTCAAACAAAGATTCCTAGAGACATAGTGATCCTAACCCAAATTAGTAATAGGGTGTTCCAACAGAATGGTCCTCAAGTTAAGTGTTATAAGGATGGAATATGTTAAGCTTGTCAAAAAGGCGAGCAAACTAGATCCTCCTTTCATAGCCTTGAAACTAAGGATTCAGTGAGGTGCTTGTACCACTTGCATATGGATTTATTTGGTCCTATGCCAGTTCAGAGCCTAGGTATGAAGTTCTACACTTTTATGGTTGTAGATGACTATTCTAGATTCTCATGGGTATTCTTTCTGAGACAGAAATCTGAAACCCCAAAGGTCTTCTACAATTTTGTCAAACAAATTCAGAATGAATTAAATAGTTTAGTGGTCAAAATCAGAAGTGATCATGGAACTGAATTCCAATCTGAAAGTATGACAAGGCTGTGTGAAGAGTTTGGGATTCTATAGGAATTCTCCTCACCTAGAGCACCTCAGCAAAATGGCAATGATGAGAGAAAGAATAGGACATTGACTGAGGCTGGAAGAACACTATTGAGTGACACTACTCTCCCAAAATATTTCTGGGCTGAGGCAGTAAACACTGCATTCCATGTGCTCAATAGGGCTTCCATCACCAAAAGCCATAAAAAGACACCCTATGAGGTTGCGAAAGGCAGAAAACCAAACTTATCCTATTTTAGGATCTTTGTTTGCAAGTGCTATATAATTAACAATGGCAAATCTCACCTAACTAAGTTTGCTGCCAAATCCCAAGATGAGATATTTGTTGGGTACAGCAACAATAGTAAGGCTTATAGGGTCTACAATTTGGCTACTAAAGTTGTAGAAGAGTCAGTTCATGTCATCTTTGATGAAACTAGACTTATTAACAATGAGTTGCCAAGTAGTTCTTGTAGCTCCACAGGTATACAGCAGAAGATGGACCAGCTTACTATCAGAGAAGATCCAACTGCAAAGCATGATATGGAAAATGGTAGTTGTTGTCCATGGGGAGTATAAGACACTCTAGATGCTGATGAAGACCATGAGGTGTAACATATTAAAGAGATTGGAGAAGGTCAAACTGCTGATAGATTACCTCCAGTAGTTAGACAGTTGAAGGATCATCCTGCACACCAGATCATTGGTGATCTAAGACAAGGAGTACAAACAAGGAGCAGGAACTTGAACACAGTTCTTTGCTCTAGCTTCTTATCTCAAGTGGAACCTAAGAGATTTGAAGAAGCTGTTAAGGACCCACACTGGATTGATGTCATGCAGGAGGAGTTAAATCAATTCAGAAGGTGCAAGGTCTGGGATTTGGTTACAAAACCAAAGGGCCACAATGTCATAGGGACAAAGTGGATTTATAGAAACAAGCACAATGAGAGTGGGATCATAGTGAAGAACAAGGCAAGACTACTTGCCAAAGGATACAAATAGGAGGAGGGCATAGACTTTGATCAGACTTTTGCCCCAGTGGCAAGGCTGGAAGCTATCAGGCTATTTCTAGCCTATGCAGCATATCAAGGCTTCAAAGTGTTCCAAATGGATGTTAAGTCTGCATTTTTAAATGGAGACTTAAAAGAGGAGGTCTATGTAGAGCAGCCCTCAGGTTTTGTTGATCCACTCAATCCTGCTTATGTTTATAGACTTAGGAAAGCTTTGTATGGGTTGAAACAAGCCCCAAGGGCTTGGTATGAAACTCTACCTACTTTCCTCATTGAGAACAAATTCTCAAGGGGGAAAAGAGATAAGACTCTATTCCTTAGGGAATCCAAAGGAAAGATTATCCTAGTCCAAATATATGTTGATGACATAATATTTGGGTCTACTGAAAGTAACCTATGTAGAAAGATTGTAAAACTTATGCAAGGGAAATTTGAAATGAGCAGTATGGGAGAACATAAGTTCTTCTTGGGTCTCCAAGTAAGACAGACTGATGATGGCCTGTCCATATCTCAGTCTAAGTTCACCCGGGATTTAATTAAGAAGTATGGTATGGATTCATCCACTACCATGAGAACTCCAATGGGGACAAGTGTATCTCTTAGCAAAGATGATGCAGGGAAACCTGTAGATGAAACTTTGTATAGAGGAATAGTTGGCTCCCTCCTATATCTGGCTACTAGTAGACCAAATATCATGTATGATACATGTGTCTGTGCTAGGTACCAATCCTGCCCTAAAAATCTCATCTTATTGCTGTCAAAAGGATTTTGAGATATCTTAAGGGCACCCCTAATCTAGGCCTTTGGTATCCTAGGAATAGAGATTCTTTACTAATGGGCTATTCAGATGCAGACTTTGCAGGTGCAAAGTAGATAGGAAAAGTACTACAGGCACCTGTCAATTTATAGGAGGAAGACTGGTGTCTTGGAGCTGTAAGAAGCAGACCAGTGTGGTAATATCCACATCTGAGTCTGAGTATGTTGCTGCTGGAAGTTGTTGTGCACAACTATTGTGGACACAGCATCGGTTAGAAGACTATGGTATTCAGGTAAGTAGAACTCCATTATTATGTGATTCTACTAGTGCTATTTCTATTGCTCATAATCCTGTTTCTCATAGTAGAACAAAACATATATAAATAAAATACCATTTTCTTAGAGACCATGTAGAAAAAGAAGATATCTCTTTAGAATTTGTTAGTACTGATTTACAACTAGCTGACATGTTTACTAATCCTTTAGATGAAACTAAATTCAACAATTTCAAAATTGAAATAGGTATGTTGAACATAAATTAGTTTACAAAATTTGGCTAAGTAAAATTGTGTCGACACAAGATGTTGTCTGTGTCGACACATAGTAGTTGGCGTCGACATTCCAGGAAGAGGTGTCAACACATCTAGAAAATTGGTGTCGACACTTCAGAGAAGTAGTGTCGACACATCCAGAAGTGGTGTCGACACTTTGGATCAATACACAGATTTCGTCGAGAACAAATAGAATAAGTGTCGACATATAGAAGTACACACTTATGTCGAGACATTAGAAGTCTGTGTCGACACTTTTCAACAGTGTCGACACATTTAGAGAATGTTGACGCGACTTTTGATCTTCATTACTTAGAAAGGTATAAATAGGTCAACGACATATTCTGTCGACACACACTCTATATTTTCGAGGCCAAAACCCTGTGTCGACAACTTCTCTCTTCTCAATCCAAGCTTTTACTCAACTCTAATGGCGCCAAAGCTAGTA
This sequence comes from Platanthera guangdongensis, assembly GCA_039583875.1. Lineage (NCBI taxonomy): Eukaryota > Viridiplantae > Streptophyta > Magnoliopsida > Asparagales > Orchidaceae > Platanthera > Platanthera guangdongensis. The sequence goes on along the minus strand of CM077162.1, from coordinate 78,240,415 downwards.
GATAGTGTCAATGAAGGTTATGAGCTAGTACGCAATGCCTTTGATAATGCGGAACCTGAAATTAAAGCAGTCGTAACCCTAATTGCTGAAAATGGGTTAGAATTTCTGGTATCTGAATCAAAAAAGATTTGGATGAAAGAAATACTAGATTTCTATGGCGCAGCTACTTTTTATTCTACTGGACTTAAGATCAAGTCTACAGTTCAGGGAACTAAGGTTAAACTTACTTTGAAGAGCTTAAGGAAAACTCTTCAACTTCCAAGAACTCAAGATGAAGTAGAAGTACCCTTATCAAAGACTAGGGAAGCACTTCAGTGGTGTGGATTGGATCCCACCTTGAAGATTGGGTCAGTAATGAACAGAAAAGGGATGAATCAACAAGGCAAATTCCTTTCAGAAGTGGTTGGGAAGGTCATACTCTGCAAGCCAGGGGGACATGATAGGATTTCTGCCTATATGTTCAGCCTGATGAATAGGATCATCTATAGACTAAACACAGATTGGTCAGCAGTAATTTTTGAAAAGATTTAGGAAGGAATTTAGAAGCCAAATATGGGCAGAATCATGAGTTTATACTTGGCTAAAACATTTCCAGAAATAATGGAGCAGGCTGCTGGGTCCAAAATTAATCATATGATGAGAATGGATATTAGGATAATCTCCAGATGGGATAAAGTCCTAACCAAGGACATGCCAGATGAAGAGAGGCAAGAGATTCCTGAAAAATCACCTGCACAAGATATTGGAGATAGTGCTCAAGTGCAGGGGGAGCCACATCTTGAGGAAGAGCCAACCCACTTGGAAGGTGAAATGGCTACACAGACTATACTTGAGGTAATTCAAGAGGTTAATTAATCAATTCTTAATAACAAGGATGAAACACTATCTGAATCTTTGATTCATGTTGACCAGCTAACTCAACTGAACAGTCAAGCACAAGATGTTATCATGGAGGATACATCTGCTGCTGTTAATGCTCCTGAGTTGGTGGTCCCTCAAGTCACTACTCAACAAGAGTTTACTCTTGAGGAGTTATTTCCAGATATAGTACAGGCAAGAACTGAGGGGGAGCAGACTGAGTTTGAGGGGGGGGGGGGCGAAAGCAGATTTTGAGGGGGAGCAGGTTAACATTGAGGAGGAGCAAGTCAGTACTGTGGGGGAGGAGCAAGGGACTCAGGGGTAGCTACCTAGGACTGCACAGGAATTGCCTCCTAGTCCAAAGGATAGAGTTGAAATAGCCAGTACCTCAGCTTCTGAAGATGAAGCAGCAATACAAGCCAAGAAGAGAAAACTGATGGTTTTCAAAAGAAGAAGCCAAAAATATAAGAGGGCTTTACAAACTGCTCCACAAAATGCCCTAGTAACTGATTATAGCTCCTTATTAGTCTCTCTACAAGTAAAGTTGGATGAACAAAGAATAGCCATGGAGAAATATATGGATGAGTCCCACAAAGTTCTACAACTCTCCTTGGCTCAGGATATTAAATCTATAAGATTTGAAGTAAATCTGCCTAAGAAGGAAATGACTGATTGTTTTCACAAAGGTGGTAATGCTGTGATTTTCCTAGCAACACATCAAGAAAAAATCAAGACACAAGTTGATGATATAGCTATTAAACAAGGCTATGTCCTAGAGAATCAACTTAGAATGAATGATAATCTGACAGAATCACATAATGTGATTGTTACAAAACTGAAGAATGTTGCAACTGCTTAGACAGAAGCAAGGCCTAATGTCAAGGCAGAGTTTGATAAACAATTACAGGAAGGACTATCTGCTGTAAAAACTGCTATTGAGCAATCTCAAAAGACTATTTCTATATAGCTACTGAAGTTAAAGTCTTTTTATAAAGATGGTGTAAATTTTCTTGATGAACAAGTCAGATTTCAAAAAGATGACCTCAGGGATCATGTTGCAAGAGAAGTCATAAAGGGGGAGAGAGTGTTAGTCAAAGCTGGCTCAGATTATGCTAAATGGATATCTAATAGCATCAGAGCCACACTTGGATATCCACCCCTCTGTGATGATGATGACAATATAGTTGAGTCAGGTATACACCCTGCTTTTTTTGGAGGTGACCAACCTGAAGTTGCTCAAGTTATTTATCCTCCAGCAGATTTTGAAATGATTCACCAAGAAGTATAATGTTGGAACACCCTATTACTAATTTGGGTCAGGATCACTATGTCTCTAGGAACCTTTGCTTGACCTCCTGTATAGCTTAAAAGGTCAGTTAGAATTGAGTCTAAGGGTTAGAAGTCTAGGTTTGGAAGCTGCCCTGAAGACCAAGTTTTTCTGTCTGGACACTAAGTCTGATCGTCGAGCTCAGCACGACGATTCGTCGAACTCCGATCGACGATCGTCTAGCTCAACTTCGACAGATCGTCGAACTCCATTCGATGATTGCTGAGCTCAACTTCATAATATCGTCGAACTCCATTCGACGATCGGTGAGCTCAGGTCGACGATTTCGACTCTACATTAGATCTTTATCTCTGAGCTCAGTTCGACGATCTTTGAGCTCAGATCGACGATTATCTTGCTGCTGTGTGTTTTCAGATCGCTGAGCTCAGCTCGACGATAGCAGAGCTCAGTTCGACGATTTCAGATAACTTCCAGAATTCAAATTCAAATCAGTTAGGAGTTATTCTGCAATTAATTCAGAGATTTGCTAGTCGTTTTCATTCAATTCTGGACCAAGTTTCAAGGGACTTTTCAAGGAATAATTCTGTGGACTTTCCTCAAAAAGAGATTATGCAATTAAGGATGCAATCAATACAGACCAACGGCTATCCTTGACAGAGAATGATATTCTATTCAGGACCAGAGAATAAAAGAGAGAATATTTTTGAATCTCAAAGTAGAACAAGAAGAAGAGAACACACAATACAGATTATAGAGACTCATTCAAAATCTTCTGTCAAAAAGAATTCTGAAGAACACTCACCCAAGGAGATCAAGTTTTCAAATCTTCAGATCTCTTCTAGTTTTCAAAGTGTTCAAGGCCAACATATTCCAGACTCCAGACACTCAACATTTCAGCTATTGCTGAAATCATCCATTGCTGGAGTTCAATATTTGAAGGCCTATCACCCTCAGCAAAGCTTTTCTTCCTGAAGATTTCAAGGATTCAGGGGGAGCTTTGACATCAATCCACATAGTCTTCTCAGTTGTTTGAGAAAGAGAAGACTGCCATCACTCTCTCACCCCCACTCTGTAAAGGGTTTTTCAAACTCCCTTCAAAAGTTTGAACCTGGTTTTTGAGCACCTTGTCAAAAGCTCATTGGTGGCAAGACACCTGATCAAAAAATCTGCTTTGGTTTTTGAGCACCTTATCAAAAGCTCATTGGTGCCCAGGACACCTGATCAACTCATCCTGCAGTGGATTCCTACCTAGGGTGGTAGAAGAGTGGATGTACCCAAGTTTGGGGAACCACTATATTTCCATGTGTCTTCTGGTTCTGCTTGCTTTCATTTTTGTTTCTAGCCTTGATTTTCTCTGTGCTTAGTTTTTGCTTACCTTAGTTCTGTGATTAGATTTATTTCTGCTTCCCTGCTCACACATATTACAACAATTGTTGTAAAAGTTTGTAAAAGTTTTTAAAGCACCATATACTTTATTCACCCCCCCTCTAGAGTATATCAGATCTAGTTGCACTTTCAATTGGTATCAAAGCGAGGTTGGTTAAACATACCATATCTGATTGGTTGTACAGGCTAACACCTGAACCCAAAGATCCCAAACTAGATCTGTTTTTCTTTTGTATTTTATTATTAGATTTTGTTTGCACAAATCATGGCCCAAAACAAAGATTATGCTAGCACCAGACCTCCAGTGTGCAATCTGTCAAAGTTTGCACTTTGGAAAGCAAGGATTAGACTTTACATGAATTCTATTGACGAAGATATTTTTAATTCTGTTTTGACAGTGTGTCCAAGACCCCCAGAGAATACGAGTACAAATGCTGTTCCACCTCCATCAGGAACAGATGCTGACATCAAAAAATGGAAAGTAGCTGATGCCAAGGCTATGAACATACTAGCCCAGACAATGTCAGATGACATATTTCAAAAGGTAGCTGAATGTAATTCAGCCAAGGAGATTTGGGACAAGCTCTCAGAAATAGTCTCAGGCTCAGCTGATGAGAGAAAGGACAGAAGATCCCATCTCATCTCCCAATATGAGAACTTCAAGAAGGGAGAGACTGAGTCAGTGGGAGACATGTACAACAGACTGAGTCTAATTGTCAGTGAACTAAGGACATTGGACAAAGAGATTTCTCTAACTGAACTTAATGACAAGATCTTAATGTGCTTCCCCAGCACTTGGGATTTAAGAATCTGGCCAATTAAGGATGCCAGAAGTCTGAATGAGATCACCACTGAAGCTTTGTTGGGTAAGCTCAAATCTTATGAGCTACTTATCAAGAATAGAGAGGAAGAACAGAAGGCTGCTTCACCAGCCACAAGGAAAGAGAAGACCATAGCATTTAAGGCAACTGAGGATCTGCCTGAAGATAAAGCTACAGGCAATGATGAACTACTCAGCTTGTTGGCCAAAAGATTCTACAAGATGGCCAGAAAGGACTTCAGAAGAAGATCATACAAGGAGCAGGACAAGCCAAGGTATGACAAGTCCATTAGCAACAATAAAGACATTATCTGCTTTGGTTGCAGGAAACCAGGGCACATAGTTCCTGACTGTCCAGAGAACAAGAACAAGGACAGAAGGGACAGAAAAGAAAGAAGAAAGGAGAAAGACTCCAAAAGGAATGGAAATGGCAAACCTTCTTCAAGCAAAAATAAGCATACAAGAAAAGGGTTTGTTGCTGAATCCTGGAGTGAGACAGAAGAGGAGTCAGAAGCCTCTTCTAGCTCAAGTGATGGTGAGGATGATGCAGAAGAAAATGAGTTCTGCATGATGGCAATCAATGCCTCACAACACAATTCAGAGGAAGAGGAGTCAGAGTCAGACTCGGAGACTCAACCTGAAGAAGATCAGGTAATTAACTCTTTTGATTTTAGTTCAGAAGATTTTAAATCTGAATTTAAAGCACTGTGTTTAGACCTGCTAAAGTCTGAGAAAGAGATTATCTCTCTCAGAAATCAATTATCTGAACACAATATTTTAAAGTCAGAAAACCTCAAACTCTCTCAGGAGTTGGAGAACTGTAGGGAACAGATAGCTACACTGAAAAGTGAGCTCTCTGAGGCCAAGAAGCTTGAAGAATCCCTTAATGGGAGAAGCATCAAGCTGATGGACATCACAAGCACAGTGAACTCTAGATTTAACAGTACACTGGGCTTGGGTGCCTCATCCAGCCAACCTATTGTTCTAACAACTCCCATCAAGTTTATTTCTGACAAGGGAAAGGGAGTTGTAGAGGTTGCTAGGAAAAATTCTGATCTGCCTCAGAAAACTAAGTCCCAGCAGAAATAGTCGAACGTAGATCGACGATCGCCGAATGAAGATCGACGATCGCCGAACGCAGCTCGACGATCACAGGAAAAATCATCGAACGCAGATCGACGATCTCAGCCAAAGTCGTCGAACGCAGGTCGACGATCTCATATACCTGACCTCAGCCATAGTCGACCGTCGAACGGAGCTCGACGATCTGACCCAAGATCGTCGAACGCAGCTCCAAGATTGTCGAACATAGGTCAGAGCTCTGGAAACTTTTTCAAAGGCAAATCAAAATTGAATCCTAAGGGTTCCTCATCCCAAATCTTTAACCCTTATACTGAATGGATTCTACCTCCAAGAAGATATCATCCTGAAGGATATAAGAGTCAACCTGGGATGTCTTTCATTTCTGAATTTAGAGGTTATCAACCTAGGCCCAAGGTAAACTGGGTCAAAAACAAATGAATTATCTTATGTGCAGGTGAAGACCTATCCAACATCTAACCAGCAATGGTATTTGGATAGTGGGTGCTCTAAGCACATGACAGGGAATAAGGACAACCTCACATTCTTCAGAGCCAAGCTTGGACCCAAAGTTATTTTTGGTGATTCCAACTTTGGACAAACTAAAGGATATGGTGCAGTCCAGATTGGTTCAGTAACCTTCAAGAAGGTAGCTTATGTAGAAGGACTGAAGCACAACCTAATCAGCATCAGTCAGCTGTGTGATGAAGGCTACCAGGTGACATTCAGCAAAACCTTATGCAAAATCAAGTCAGTGGACAACACAACAGTGTTGACAGGTAAAAGGAAAGGTAACATCTACTTAGTAGACTTTCTTTCAACTGATGTAGATATCTGCTTGTTTAATTCAGTCTGTAGACCAAATGTTTTATGGCATAAGAGATTAGGACACCTAAACCTTAGAACTATTGCTAGGCTATCCAAGGACAACCTTGTTAGAGGACTACCTTCTGGCCCCTACAAGAAGGAAGGACTCTGCAAGGCTTGTCAATTAGGCAAGCAAACTAAAAACAGTTTTAAGTCACTTAATAAGAGTGATTCACCTGGGATATTGTATCTGTTACACATGGATCTTTTTGGACCCATCACAGTACAAAGCCTAGGAGGGAAATCCTACACTTTAGTAATTGTAGATGACTTCTCTAGATTCACTTGGGTGTTCTTTCTAAGGAAGAAGTCTGATAACTTTAAGTGTCTGACAGAGTTTCTCAAATGTATACAGATTGAGTTCAATACTCACATTGCCCTGATCAGAAGTGATCATGGGACAGAGTTTGATTCTCTTCTTATGCAAGAGTTCTGTCAGAGTGAAGGGATCAGGCATACTTTCTCAGCTCCTAGAACTCCTCAACAAAATGGGGTAGCTGAAAGGAAAAATAGAACCCTTATTGAATCTGCTACTACATTGTTGTCAGATGCTCATCTACCTCTATCCTTTTGGGCAGAGGCAGTGAACACCTCCAACTATGTGTTGAACAGAAGTCTGATACATAAACTAAAGGGAAAGACTCCCTATGAATTACTCAAAGGGAAGAAACCTAAAGTTGACTATTTTAGAGTATTTGGTTGTATTTGCCTCATTCATAATAATGACAAGAAATATCTAGCAAAATTTCAAGCCAAAGCTGATGAAGGAGTGTTTCTGGGATACTCCATGATCAGCAAGGCCTATAGGGTCTATAATAAATCATCTTTGAAAATTGAGGAATCTGTTCACATTTCATTTGATGAAACTAACATGTCTTTCAAGGAGAAGAATTCTTCTACCATAGAACCTTTGCAGGAACATTCTCTAGTTGAAGACTTGAACAGGTTACATGTTACTCAAGAGGATGAAAGCAGTGAAGATGAAGGAAATGATCAACATTTTGAAGCACAACCTGAAGAGCCAGTTGTTGTACCACAAGAGGAAACAACAACACAGGTTGGTGAACAATCAACACCCCCTGTTGATTTAGTAACATCAAGAGACCATCCAATTTCCCAAATAATTGGAGAAATCTCAGCTGGTGTGCAAACCAGAAATCAGGTCAACCAAAACCTGCTGCACACCTGCTTCTTATCTCAAATTGAACCTCAGTCCATTCAAGATGCAGGGCAAGATCCACACTGGATCATTGCAATGCAAGAGGAGTTGCATCAATTTGAGAGGAACAAAGTATGGGAACTAGTGCCAAAGCCTAAGGATCATTCCATTGTTGGAACAAAGTGGGTATTCAGAAACAAACTGGATGATCAAGGAGTAATTATAAGGAACAAGATAAGGCTAGTTGCCCAGGGATACTCTCAAGAAGAAGGAATCGACTACGACCAGACTTTTGCACCTGTTGCATGATTAGAAGCCATCAGGATTTTTCTAGCTTATGCAGCTCACAAAGGCTTCAAAGTCTATCAGATGGATGTCAAAAGTGCTTTCTTAAATGGAGACATCAAAGAAGAAGTTTATATCAGACAACCTACAGGTTTTATCTCTCCAACTCTTCCTGATTATGTTTTTAGACTGAACAAAGCATTATATGGTCTCAAGCAAGCTCCCAGAGCATGGTATGAGACCCTAACATGCTTTCTTTTGGAAAATGATTTTATAAGGGGTAGAGTAGACCAAACTCTTTTTATTAGAACCCATAAGTCCCATACCATACTAGTACAAATTTATGTAGACGATATCATTTTTGGTTCTACTGACTCCAAATTGTGCAGAAGGTTTTCTAACCTAATGCATTCTAAATTTGAGATGAGTAGCATGGGTGAGCTATCCTTCTTCCTAGGATTGCAAGTCAAACAACATGCTTAAGGCATCTTTATTTCTCAAACCAAATATGCAAATGAACTGGTTAAGAAATTTGGTATGTTTGAGGCATCTTGTATGAAAACACCCATGCCTACCAATGCTGTATTAGATGCTGATGAACATGGGAAACCTGTTGATCAGACAACATATAGAGCAATGATTGGCTCTTTACTGTATCTTACAGCTAGTAGACCAGATATAATGTTTGCTACATGTATATGTGCTAGGTTCCAAGTAAGCCCTAGAGAGTCACAACTAACTTTAGTAAAGAGGATTCTTAGGTATGTTAAAAGTTGTCCAAATCTAGGTCTCTGGTATCCAAAAGATTCAGCATTTGATTTAACTGGATTCTCAGATGCTGATTATGCTGGATGCAGAATTGACAGGAAAAGCACCAGTGGAACTTGTCAGTTCCTTGGTGACAGCCTTGTCTCTTGGTTTTGTAAGAAACAAACATCTGTGTCAACTTCAACTGCTGAAGCTGAATATATGGCTGCAGGCAGTTGTTGTTCACAAATATTGTGGATTCAAAACCAGCTCCTAGAATATGGTTACAACTTAGAGAAGTCTAAAATCTTTTGTGATAACACAAGTGCTATTTCCATAGCTCAAAATCCAGTCCTCCATAGTAGGACAAAACACATAGAGATTAGGCATCATTTCTTAAGGGATAATGTTGAAAAGAATAAAATTGAATTACAATATATCACAACTGATTTGCAAAGGGGAGATAGTTTCACCAAGCCCTTGGATGAAAAGAAACACACCTTCTTCCTAAACCAGTTAGGAATGTTAGATGGAGGAAGCCTTAAATAATATCCAAGATTTTGAAAGCTAAAAATTGACCAATACTAGGCAAACTCTCTGATTTTTCTTAGTGTCTAGAATTTTCCTGATCTCTGAACAACGCTCGACGATTTGCCCCAAGATCGTCGAACGGAGATCGACGATTTCCAAAATCGTCGAACTGAGTTCAGCGCCTCTCAGATAGTATGCATTATCTCTTCCGGTCAACGATCGTCGAACGGCGCTCGACGTTTATGTTCACTGAACGATCGTCGAACGGAGCTCGACGCTCTTCAAGATCGTCGAACGGAGATCGACGATGTTGAAGACTCTTCAGATTCCTTTAGAAGCCCCGATCGTCGAACTGAGTTCAACGATCTTTCCAATTCTGCGTCGAACCCTAATATAAAACTCTTTTTTCGCCGTCGTTCTCTTTTGTGCTTTCGATTTCTCTGCAGGATTTTCTTTCCCTCCAAACAGTTCTACGCTTGGTCGTTTTGTTTGTTGAGTTTTGCAGGTACAATGGCTGTGTCAGTTGCTGTCCTAGCTGCAATGAAGTTTGATGCAGGCTTTGACATTGATATAGAATCATTCAACACCACTGACCAGATTTTCCAAGACATACTGGGTTTATTCAAGGATCAGAACCTGTCTGCCCTCATGACCATCGGGATCAAGCTGGCTTCAGATGAGATCAAAGAATGGGTTTACACTGCTCATAATCAAGACAACAACACAATCGTCAGGTCTATTGCTGGAAATCAGGTACCCTTGACCCCCACAGTTTTAACTGAAGTTTTTGGACTGAGAAATGGAGAAGATATTGCTAAGTTATCAGGAGAAGAATTTTCTGACCTGCTTGCCAGGATGGGTCATCCAGAGGGAAACCCTAGCAAGCTATTCAAGAGGAATCTGTCTGTTGAATACAGGTTTCTGGCAGATGTGGTAGGGAAAGTGCTGCTGGCAAAGCACTCAGCTCATGATACTATATCCAGACATCAGCTCTGTCTCATGGGAGCTCTGGTGGATAAGAAAAGCTTGAACTGGGGAGAGGTTTTCTTTGACCTCATCAAGAAGAAAATAAACAAGAGTTTTGTAAACTTTGGAAGGATTCTTGGAGTTTTTTTGCAGACCAGGTGCCCTGCCTTGCTGGTCTCCTCAGGAGTTCACATAAATGCCTCCAAGAGACTAACCTGTGCCCTCTTTGGCAAGTGGGACAGGCAAATAAGCAAGCCTAGCAGGCCCTCCTCTAGTGCTCCTTCAGGCACCAGGACTCAAAGAGTCACTCCACCACAGGTCTCTGCCCCTGCAGATGACCTGACTGCTGATGCTGCTGCCTCTCCTCCTCCTCCAATTCCATCCCTGCCCTTACCAACCATCACTCCAACTCCATCCACCATCACCATATCTAGCCCATCTCCAACATCAACTCCCTCTCCAGTCCCTGTTCTCCCCACACCAGAAGAACCATTCCACCCACTATTCTCCTACCCTCCACCAGATATCACATCATCACCATCCATTCCATCCTTCACTCTTCTGGATGATTCCTTCATGGATGATTCCCCCTCATCTCCTCCTGGATTACCTTCCTCCTCCACTTCATTCCAAGACCTCCTACACCACATCATTGATCAACCAACATTCACTCTATCAATATCCATCCCCTTGTCCTCCATATCCACCATCCCAACACCTCAGCCATCCATCCCACCACTATCCAGCCCTCCACTTCCAGAATCTTCAGCTACTCCTATTCCATCTACCTCTGCTCCAGCTGTTGAGCAAGTAGACCTCTCAGCCCTAGCTGACAGGCTGTATGAGCTGATTGCCCCCAGTCTCTCTCTACTATTGGAGACCTCCTTGGCTCCTCTACACCTATCAGTGGCAGCTCTCTCTTCCAGGCTTTCCTCCCTCCTTCCTCAGGCAGCACCTCCAACAGTGTGCCTTGATCCAGATGTATCTGCATCTAGGCAGGGGGAGATGCCATATGAAGAGACTCTTCATGCTGTTGCTGCTGCTGTTTCTGTGACTACTGCTCCTCCTCTTGCTGCTGCTGCTGCTGTGCCTCCTACTGCTGCTGCTGCTGTGCCTCCTACTACAGTTCTTGCAATAGACCTAAGGTCTTTGCTTTTTGCTTTTGATTCTGCCTTCTATAGCTGTCTGCCAGAGAGTAATGCTGTCCAGCCCCCAGAAGACCTATCCAAGGCACTGGTGCCTTTCTCTTGCTGTGACCCTAGCATTATCTCTTCTTTTGTACATTCAGTAATTGCTGCTACTGAAGATGTTGCTGCTGCTGCTGCTGTTGAAGAAAGGACTGACTTTGCTTCTGAAAATATTGATGCTGCTGCTGTATATATTCTTGCAGCTGCTGAAGTTCCAACTGCTTCTGATGAGCCAATATCCAAGGATCTTCTGATGACAGAGGCCACTGAAATTGAGCCTGTTACAATCTTTGATGATGCTTCTGCTACTATCAGTGAAGTTGTTGCTGCTATCAACTCTCCAATTTCTGTTGTTGAGAGTGAATCTGCTGCTGTCTCTGCTGCTGTCTCTGCTGCTGTCCCTGCTGCTGCTATCTCACCTTCTGCCTCATCTACTGCTGTTCAGCTAAAGAAAGATTTAATGAAGAGAATAGATGCTCTATATGATGACCAGAGTTCTGAGACTGATGAATTTAAAACAGACTCTTATGATTCATCTGCTACCATTGCCAGGAAAAGGAAGGCAAGGAGCAAGGCTATGAAAAGGGTTCCTCCTGCTAAAATCAAAGATAACAATGACATTCCTTACTACATTCTGCATAACTGCCCAATCACTGAACATTGGATGCAGTTTTCCAAGAACCAGCTGAAAGCCATGAAGAAAAAGAGAAGATATGAGAAGGGCTCTTCCCAATTCCAGCACCCTCATCCTCCTCCACCACCTCCTCCTGATGCAGGTGCAGGTGGAAGCTCTGCAAGTCAACCCCCAGCTAGAAGCCAGGATCCCTATCAAACTCATGCCAGATCCTATCAAAGGGAAAGCCAATCCAGGGGTTCATATTCTAGGAGAGGAGGATACAGGGGTAATCAGAGAGATATTCAAGTTTATTCCAAAGGGTATTCCAGGCAGCACCCATATTCTAGGGGAGGACATGTTTCATCTGATACATCATCAGGTCCTTTACCCTATAAGCTAAAAGAGACTGTGTCTGCCAGGCCTCCTCAAGACAATCCTTCCAACAGGTATGAGCCACCTGTACCTTTTGAGGACCCTGAAAATAACCCAGCTGCTTGGACTGCCAGGTTAAAAGAATTGGCTGCACTGGATCAGATTAAGAAGGCCAGAGATCAAGGATTGGATTCTTCCAACATTTCTACAATGTCTGAGCAAAGACAAAAAGAACTAGAGAAATATGGCTCCAGTAAATTCTTTGATGCTGAGAGATATATGGAATTGCATCCTGCTGCTGTGGTTCCCAGGCCTACAAAGCAAACTTATTTGGGTGCAGCAGATGACACCAGGTCCAATAAAGAAGCCCTAAACCCTAACAGAGAAATCAAATTGGTTAAAGGCAAAGAGAAGAAGTGACATTGTAAGGTGACAGTTTCTGTGAATTCTGATTATTATCTGGATGATATATATATATCTCTGTGTTTCTGCTTGTCTAGCTGTTGTTTTTCTGCTTAATACTTGTATGTTGTTATTTAAATTTTTCCAAAGTCTGTAAATAGCAATCCTAACCCAAATAGGGGGAGATTGTTGGAACACCCTATTACTAATTTGGGTCAGAATCACTATGTCTCTAGGAACCTTTGCTTGACCTCCTGTATAGCTTAAAAGGTCAGTTAGAATTGAGTCTAAGGGTTAGAAGTCTAGGTTTGGAAGCTGCCCTGAAGACCAAGTTTTTCTGTCTAGAGACTAAGTCTGATCGTCGAGCTCAGCACGACGATTCATCGAACTCCGATCGACGATCGTCTAGCCCAACTTCGACAGATCGTCGAACTCCATTCGACGATCGCTGAGCTCAACTTCATAATATCATCGAACTCCATTCGACGATCGGTGAGCTCAGGTCGATGATTTCGACTCTGCATTAGATCTTTATCTCTGAGCTCAGTTCGACGATCTTTGAGCTCAGATCGACGATTATCTTGCTGCTGTGTGTTTTCAGATCACTGAGCTCAGCTTGACGATAACAGAGCTCAGTTCGATGATTTCAGATAACTTCCAGAATTCAAATTCAAATCAGTTAGGAGTTATTCTGCAATTAATTCAGAGATTTGCTAGCCGTTTTCATTCAATTCTGGATCAAGTTTCAATGGACTTTTCAAGGAATAATTCTATGGACTTTCCTCAAAAAGAGATTATGCAATTAAGGATGCAATCAATACAGACCAATGGCTATCCTTGATAGAGAATGATATTCTATTCAGGACCAGAGAATAAAATAGAGAATGTTTTTTAATCTCTAAGTAGAATAAGAAGAAGAGAACACACAATACAGATTATAGAGACTCATTCAAAATCTTCTGTCACAAAGAATTCTGAAGAACACTCACCCAAGGAGATCCAGTTTTCAAATCTTCAGATCTCTTCTAGTTTTCAAAGTGTTCAAGGCCAACATATTCCAGACTCCAGACACTCAACATTTCAGCTATTGCTGAAATCATCCATTGCTGGAGTTCAATATTTGAAGGCCTATCACCCTCAGCAAAACTTTTCTTCCTGAAGATTTCAAGGATTCAGGGGGAGCTTTGACATCAATCCACATAGTCTTCTCAGTTGTTTGAGAAAGAGAAGACTGCCATCACTCTCTCACCCCCACTCTGTAAAGGGTTTTTCAAACTCCCTTCAAAAGTTTGAACCTGGTTTTTGAGCACCTTGTCAAAAGCTCATTGGTGGCAAGACACCTGATCAAAAAATCTGCTTTGGTTTTTGAGCACCTTATCAAAAGCTCATTGGTGCCCAGGACACCTGATCAACTCATCCTGCAGTGGATTCCTACCTAGGGTGGTAGAAGAGTGGATGTACCCAAGTTTGGGGAACCACTATATTTCCTTGTGTCTTCTGGTTCTGCTTGCTTTCATTTTTGTTTCTGGCCTTGATTTTCTTTGTGCTTAGTTTTTGCTTACCTTAGTTCTGTGATTAGATTTATTTCTGCTTCCCTGCTCACACATATTACAACAATTGTTGTAAAAGTTTGTAAAAGTTTTTAAAGCACCATATACTCTATTCACCCCCCCCCTCTAGAGTATATCAGATCTAGTTGCACTTTCATATAGTCCATGTACAGCCCTCCAGAAGGTGCTCAAAATATTATTCTTGAGAAAGTAGAAATGCCAGTGCTAGAGGAAGTTTTGAACAAAGAGCAAGAAACTCTATTGTCTAAGAAAAGATTCAGAGAACATGCAGAGTTGAAGCCTGATTTTGAGCAGTGGAGTCCAACATCCAGGAATATTATACTAACTGCTTGGAAAGCTGTAAATGACAAGACCCATGATAGGGGCAAATGGTACTCTGCACAAGAATGGCAAAAGTATGAAACCAGGCGGGAAGCCATTGTTTAATATAGGAGAAAGGCAAAAACTGGGAAGCTACCTCTTAATGCTCAGGAGCCTAACAAATATTTCCCAAATCCCTTTCACTACTTTGAAAGGCAAAGGATAAGGGCTGAAGAGAAAAATAAGAAGGATCTATAGGGCAAAAAGCCAGCTGAGGATACAGATGCTCCTGTACAAGCTAAGATCCAATCAGGCAAAGGAATAGTCATCAAGGAGCCAGAGCAGCCTTTGGATAGATTTACTAGATTTTACAACTTTGTAAACTTTAGTGTTTTAAAATCTATGTAAACTTTTGATTAGAAACTTTTGAAAGTTGAAACAAAACAATAATTAATGTTCATTCTGGTTACATTATTACTCTGTGATGACTTGTTATGTATGTTTTATTTAGAAGTTACCCTATCATATAATGTTGTTATACATCATAATGTGTATTTGTTATGAATGGTGTATATCATTGACTAAGGGTTATGACTTCTCCAAATAGGGGGAGATTGTTGGGTATATTGAAAAATGTGTACCAGATTTGAAGAAGCCTCACCTTACTTAATGATATGCATCAAGGTGTATTTGATGTTATTTTGAGTTTATATGTGCAGGTTAAGAAAATACAAGAATGCAGAAAAAGTTTCTAAGTCCATATGTCGACACCAGAAGAAGCTGTGTCGACACTTATGAAGGATTGTGTCGACATTGGAGAAAAGCTGTGTCGACACTTGGAGTTAATTGTGTCGACACTTGGGAAGGCTGTGTCGACACCAGAAGAAACTATGTCGACATACAGAGGCAGTGTCGACACATAGTGAAGCTTAGTCAACATCAACTATGTCGACATCCAGAGGCAGTGTCGACACACAGAGAAGCTTAGTCGACATCAACTGTGTCGACACCCAGAGCCAGTGTCGACACACAGAAAATATTTGTTGACATCAACTGTGTCGACACCCAGAGGCAGTGTCGACACACAGAAAAGCTTTGTCGACATCAACTGTGTCGACACACAGAGGCAGTGTCGACACACATAAGACTTTGTCGACATCAACTGTGTCGACACACAGGATTTGTGTCGACACACATCAGAGTTTCAACATAGTTAAAGCAAAGAAGTGATTGTGTCGACAAACAGAATTAGTGTCGACACATTCTATAGAAGCTGTGTCGAGAAGAAGTATCAACAACAAAGGAGATGTGTCGACACCACCAAGGCTTTTATCGACACTTATTCCAATTGTGTCGACACTTAGTCTGCTCGTGTCGACACATGATGAAGTTCAGTCTCGACACTTTGCTGACATAGGCAGAGTTTCAAGAAGTGACTAGATGACTTGACAACTACCATTACTAATCGGTCTACTGCAACTGTCAGAGCTGTCAGAAGTTTGTTAGAAATCGGATCAGCCGGTTACCATGGAGAAAGTCTATATAAAAGCATTCTCCTTCAACAGATAATGATGATTGATGATAGAAGAAAAATACTGATATTGATATAGAATAAAAAGAAGTTGGAGAGAGAGAGCTCCATCTATTGAAGTGCAGATCCTGAACCAGTCTGCTAAAAAGGATTCAGATTGAGATCTGAATATCAAGAAAGAAGCTGATTGAAGATCAACTTCACAGGAGTTCAACCCTACTGAGTTCAGATTCAAGAAGCTTTGAAGAAAGCTAAGAGTGGTTGTAATCTGCCATCAGATTCTTCCAAGAACTGATCAAGAAGCCATCCATCCTTTCTCTCTCTACCAGGGTGGTGGTAAAATACATTGTTAAATCTATTTTCTGTAGGATCTTTATAAGATCTGAGTTGTAAGTATGTTTTGTAAAGGCTGAGTTGTAGGAGATTTAGATCTCTGAGTGTAGGCCTTGTTGAAGGCTGAGGTATGGTAGATTGCCTGAGCTGTAGGAGTGTGGACTCACTCTGAGTTGTAGGTGCCTTGCTGGGTTCTGAGCTATAAGATCTGAGGATCTGAGGTGAAGAGAAGAAGTTAGGCCGAATCTAGCACACTGCTAGATAGACGAAGGTGAAAGTGGATGTACCCAGACCTTGGGGAACCACTCTAAAATCGGTGTGCAATCTGTGATTGTGTGATTCTGTGAATTCTGTGTCGTGTTAGATGTAGAATTAACTTTTTCTGTGTAATTAACTGGATAGATATTCTGATTTAGAAGAAAAAAGAATTGCACCTATTCACCCCCCCTCTAGGTTGTTAGGCACTAATTCTTTCAGCGGTCACACAACCGCCACTTGGACGGCCAATCTCGTGAGCATTTAGGTCCTTCCGGCCGATGTCATGTCAATTTAAGCCATAGACAACCCGAGACCTACTATCTATGCCAACGACAAGTCCCACATAGCTTTAGGTCGCTTGTACCGAACAACATAGATCGGGCATGGTTCTGCTTAACCCAATGCTCACACCACAACGTCAATTTAAGCCATATGTGCAGGTTAGCTCCACGAATCCCAAATCGTTTACACACATCACATAACCTAGTTATGTTCAAGTCAGCTCCCAGGCCACCATGTTGGCAGAATCGCGCATCTGCCCAGTTTTCTGGGTGCACCTTGGAGTTAATCCCCAAGGCTCCCTGTTGCAATCTATCACGTAGAAATCCCGAAAAACAATCATTAGCATGGAGCCTTCTCCGGCCATTCATGCAATGCAACGTCACCGATCAAGACCAACTTGTCTGGGTAGGCTTCACATATCATGCCTATATCCATTCTCAGTTACGGACTCTACATGTACATAAAGGGGACTATTCATGTCTACCCGAAGAAACGCCTCTAGTCACCGCAAACTCGCAAGAGCGGGCTTCCTATGCAAAGGAAAATAGGACTTCACATGTCCTAGGATGAGAATCGTTACCCTAGCATTTTTCCTTGGCACTATGGAAATGTTTGCGGATGAAAAGCACCGCAATCTCCTTGCCTCCGTAGATCCGAAGTCGGCTCGCGATTTGGAGCTTCGAAGCTCTGCCGGTGACCAGATCTAGCCTCCTTCTTCTTCCTTCCTCTCCCCTCTCTCTAAATCTTTAGAAAGAGATTGTGTTTGAGAAATGAGGGATTTCAAACACTATTCACGGGTATATCCCAGTAGGAACAACCCTCAGCCGTCGGATCACAAAATAAAGAAACGAATGGCCACGATTCGCCATTGAAATCAAAAATCTGGGCCAAACACGGCCTGTGACATGCACGTGTCCAGGGCCGTGTTCCCCATTCGCCGTCAAAACTGATGCGTCCCGAAAAGGATACGTGTTCTCGACACGCCCGTATCCTGTTTGACACACCCATGTCAACCAGTACATGGCCGTGTTCCTCCATCGACATAGCCCCAACACCAACCCATGAAGGACACGGGTCTTCGGACACGCCCGTGTACCATATGACATGCCCGTGTCTACCCGACACGGCCCATGTTCTGACCCCGTGTATCGACCACGCTGCTGCCCGGCTTCAACCCGTGAAGGACACGACCTGTGACACGCCCGTGTCCCAGGCCGTGTTCGCTACACGACGATCGTCGACTCCAAAATTCATATACCTCTCGGCCAAATCATCGACCCGAGCACGACATCCCCCGGGGACACGCCCGTGTCCCAGGCCATGTGCCCCCTGCCAAATTCCAAACTTGGCTCAAAATGCCTCCTGTCGCTCTTTTGACTTTCAGGGCGTTACAACTCTCTCCCTCTTAAAAGAATTTCACCCCCGAAATTACATAAAGGAAAGATAAATACAAAACTTAAATGGTACCTGAGTGGAATAACTACGGGTACTCCTCAAGCATGGTCTGCTCTCTCTCCCAAGAGAGCTGTTCTATTTCCTAGAAAATATGCAAAGGATTTCAAGGATTTTAAATTTCAAATAAGCAATCATATGTAAAGAAAAATTTCAGAAGATTGCCTAGAAGATTTATAAAATTAGAAAAAGAAGAAGAACATCTGCAAACAGAGAACAAGAAACAAATACAGAGAACATCTTGATCATCATCTTCTTCATCAAGCCTTTCTTCCAGCAACACAACATTCAATCTGAGACCATAAGTTCAATCACTTAGAATCATTTACAGGAAGGAGAAGATGTTTTCAACTTGAAGGCCTACACCCTGAAGCAAAGTCTCTTACTCCTAATCAGATCTATAACTCAGGGGGAGCTTTGACAACATCACAAAATCCACTAGTCTTCTTAGAGGATTGAGATAGAGAAGACAATATCAATTGTATTTTCCTTCAATGTGTATAGGGATATAAATCCTTTCAAAAGTTAATCCTTTGGTTCTCAAGTCTCCTGAGCAAAAGAATTGGTTTGGTTTTTGGGCACCGAAACAAAAGCTAAAAGGGTTGCTAGATCTCCCTTAAAAAATAAATCTTGTGGTGACAAGGCGCTTGAACAAAACCTGTGGTGGCAGGGCATCTGATCAAAAAGCTATAGTGGATTCCTATCAGGGTGGTAGAAGAGTGGATGTACCCAGGTTTATTGGGGAACCACTATAAATTTCCTTGTGTCGTGTAGTTGTGCTCTACTTTTTATTTTGTAGTGTTGTGATATATATATTTTCTTATCTTATTTTTATATATATCACCTATTTTAATCCGCTGTAAAAATAACTTAATGTTTTTAAATTACTCTATTCACCACCCCCCCCCCCCCTCTAGAGTTAGTTGGATCATTCCCTTACTTTCACCGTCCTTGGCCAACGTATAAACAAATATTTTCATCCTATTTATTACGCTAGCAAGACGCTCACTTCCGCACAAGGAAATTACACGACAATGGAAAAGGAACTTTTACCCGTCATTTTTGCATTTGATAAGTTTCGCTCATATATAACGCTTTCCAAAGTTATCATATTTACCGACCACTCCTCCTTAAAATATTTACTAGCAAAAACAGATGCCAAGCTCCGCCTTCTTCGATGGATCCTCGTCCCACAAGAGTTTGATTTGGAGATCCGGGATAAGAAGGGCGCGAAACATTTAGTCGCCGGTCACCTCTCCCGCTTAGAAAATCTGGATGCGGAAGCGCTTGTCGAATCTGACATAAATGACAGATTCCTTGAGGAACGCCTCCTTGCCATAAATACTATTTCTTCTTCCCTGCCTTGGTTTGCAGATTTTGCAAACTATTTAGTGGTCAGGGTGCTCCCAAAAGACTTTTCGAGCCAGCAAAAGAAGAAATTCTTTCCTTAGTTGAAAAAATTCTTTTGGGAGGACCCTTTTCTTTTTCATATCTGCACGGACGAAGCGGTTCGAAAATGCGTCGCGGGTGTGGAGTGCACATAAATACTTAGGCATTGCCACGAGGGTCCGGCTGGTGGGCATTATCAAATTAACCGGAACGCGGGGAAGGCACTGGAGGTGGGCTTCTTTTGGCCCAGTCTATTCAAAGATGCTTACAATTTTGTGCACTCCTGCAAAAGCAATGAAGCTGTCGGGTAACATCTCTCATCGCGACGAGATGCCCCAAAATTTGTTTTTAGAATGCAAAGTCTTCGATTTATTGGGCATCAATTTTTTTTGTCCCCCTACCTCCGTCATTTAAAAATAATTACATTTTAGTGGCGGTGGACTATGTATCGAGTTGGGCGGAAGAACAAGCTCTCCCCACCAATGATGCGCAAGTCGTCGTTACCTTTCTTAAAAAACTATTTCCTCTTTTCGACAGACTTCGCATTATTGTGAGCGATTGGGGAACACATTTCTGTAACACCCAAATGGCTAAGACGTTAGCTAAATACAGAGTCACGCACAAACTTGTCACCCCTACCACCCGCAAACTAGTGGCCAAGATGAGGTAGTAAATCGAGAGATTAATTGTATATTAGAGAAAACCATTTCACTTAATAGGAAAGATTGATCCATCAAACTCGACGATGCGTTGTGGGCGTAAATTACGACATACATAACTGCAACTGGTTGTACGTCATACTGTTTAGTCTACGACAAAACGTGCCATTTCCCCGTAGAACTATAACATCACGCTCTTTGAACTTTAAAACTCTTAAATCTCGACACTAACTTAACCACTCAAAATAGAAAACTACAACTAAATGAGCTCGATGAATAGCGTGCAAATGCTTACGAGATAAATTAGTTATATACGACGCGTTCTAAGTTTTATCACGATCGAAAAATCATGCACCCTAAATTTTTTTCTCCGGGCGATCTTGTCCTTCATTATAATTCACGTCTTAGACTTCTTCAAAGTAAACTAAAATCACGATGGTCCTGGACCTTCAAAGTTGAAGATGTTTGTGTTGAAATTTATGAAGTGAAAGTGGGTGAATGGAGCACTTGGACCTATCCGCGCGGACTATGCAGACAGGGTTAGCGGACTGCTAAGTAGGCAGGGATGTTGCAGACGGTTTGCTCTGTAGCGGCCTGGGCGGTCTGTTCACGCGGACTACGCGGACAGCAGTGGCGGTTAGCCAGGTCGGCTTGTGCCCAGCAGGCAGTTGGATCCCAGGAAGTAACCGGGTGGATAAAAACTCTAGCCGCGGAGTCCGACATGAAGCGGACTGAAGAATGGAGCTCGGCAGACCGGTTTGGTAGTTGTATTGGTCTTGCTCTGGTTCAGCGGTAAGTTGAAGCCATTGAGACCGCCAGTTAGTGCGGACTGATACTGGAGTTCGCCGGGACAGGCGGACTGGATCCAGTGTCTGCTAGTAAGTGCGAACTGGCCCTTGTGGCAGGTGGTGTGGACTTGGTTGGGTCTGAACCAAGTCCATGTTTGGCTTAGTCCGGGGAGATCGCGCAGTGGAGTGCGGACTGCTTCTCAGTCCGCCCAGCTCAGTAGATGTGCATTTGCCTTGTTTGCGAGTTTTGGGGATAAACGGACTGGAATTTGTGTCCGCAACTGTGTGCGGACTGGAGCTAGAGTCCAGTGAGTCCGACAGCTTCCTTGCTTGCATGGCTGTGGACCTAGGATATGCGGATTAGAGTAGTCTGCGGTATATGCGGACTGGAAGTTTGCTGTGTAAGCAGGCTGGAGCTCGAGTCCGCTGAGTCCGGAAGGTTTCTTGGTAACAAGGCTATGGACTCGGCTTGCGGACTGGATTTGTCTGCAGGGATATGCAGACTAGTGTTGTCCGTAGTATGGGCGGACTGGAATAACATGTCCGCCTGAGTCCGGCAGATGCCTTTGCTGGTGAAGCCGTGGGCTCGGGATTGGCGGACTAAAGTGCTGTGTCCGCGGATTGGCAGACTTTTGCAGCAGAGTCCGGCTTTGGTGGTCTTGGCTTGGCCATGCGACAAGGCGGACTGGTGTTGCTGTCCGGCCTTGGAGAAGCAATGGAGGACTGGCTATCCTACACAGGTAGCGGCAGACTGGAATGTGTCCACGGGTCTTGCGGATACACATATTCTTGCTGCGGGATGTGGCGGTAATCCTATCTGCTAGGGCGGTGACAACACTCATCATCATTCCTATAAATGGACCCATGTCACATCAGGAATAGGAACCTCCATGCGTAAGTGAACAATACCTTGAGCTCGTAAATGTTGCTGCGGACTGGACTTTTGTGTCCGCGCAGTTTTGAGTGAGTTGACCGAGTGTGCTGTGCAGGTTGTGCGGATAGTGCTGGAAAGCCAGGACTTGGCTCTAATTACGGTCAGGGATAGTGCGGACTCTACGGTTAAGCAACAAGTAGAGAACAGCAGGTCGCAGACAGCGACTAGATGGTCTTTTCTTTGACAACTTGGTTCAGGGTTCAAGAAGTCACCTGCTTCAGGCGGACTGTTCTATTCGGCATCGCAGCTTGTGCGGTTTGGTGGCTAGGCCACCTCGCGGTCAGGCGGCTTGCAGATCGGCGGCTAGAGCAAGCATTGGAATAAGAGGTAGTCCACGCAGCTTGGGTTGCGGTCTGGCGACCTGGAGGACTGAGCGGACTCTACAGCAGTAGACCGACGGCTTGTATTTGAGTCCGGCGGCTTGTTTCTCTTGTCTTGTTTTTTGTAGTCTCTGCTTTCCCTTGGGTGTTGGTTGGTGAAGCATGTCTCGCCATATTTGTCTCGCTGTGTAAAGAAGATTGCTGTAAATCAATAAGACTCTTGTGTTGCATGTGTTGCAGGTTGATTGACTTCAGTTGAGATAACCCCTGCTCAATCCAGGTTCCAGGGAATTTTCGCATGATCAAGGTATGAACTGGATAGTTCTGAGAATATTAATTTGGCTTTAGGCTATCTTACTGGCCACCTGGAGAGAATTCAACGTGGTAGTAGTGCCAGGTTTGTTGAATTTTTAACATGGTATCAGAGCCAGGTTCAGTTGCTTGAGCAGTAAACTTGGTCTCGGAGCTGGATTGGAGTGGATAAGCAGTGAACAACTGAAATGGCTGTGACTCTTTGAAGAGGGAACCAACGGTAGAACCATGGCAGTGGAAGATGCAAGTTGTCTTGGAATTGATCTCCTTATAGAGACGAACTTTGATAGGTGGAAGTCTTGTATGGAGAGCTTTCTTCTTGGAGAGGACCTTTGGGAGGTTGTATGCAGAGCAGAAAGACAAGAGGCTACTGCTGGCAATGCTGAAGCGATGAGAGCTTGGAAGGAGACAAATGCGAAAGTGGAGTTTATTCTCAAGCAGGTGATCTCCTCGGAGCTCTTAGATCACATCAGTGGATATCAGTCAGCTGCGGAGGTTTGGAATTCCCTTGATGGGTTGTTCAGGAAGGAGGT
Source organism: Platanthera guangdongensis (assembly GCA_039583875.1). NCBI lineage: Eukaryota > Viridiplantae > Streptophyta > Magnoliopsida > Asparagales > Orchidaceae > Platanthera > Platanthera guangdongensis. The sequence goes on along the minus strand of CM077162.1, from coordinate 78,217,189 downwards.
GAAGGTTGCTGCAGAGGATGGTCCTTATACTTCATATCAGCAAGAGAGGAGTGGTTCTCCTAGGCGTTATGGGAAGAGGAAGAAAGGACCAAGGTACTATAAATGCAAGCAGCATGGTCATCTCAGGAATGAGTGCAAGGTTACCTTGCTCTCGGCGAACGTAGCTCATGTTGGAGGCAAGGAGAAGAACTTTTTGGGTCTTCAACAAGTTCTGGTGTTGATCAGATGAAGGTCAGTGATAGTCCATCTATCTAGCATGAAAGAATGGGGCATGTAGGGATGGACAAGCTGAAAGCAATGGTAGTAAGAAGACTCGTAAGAGGATTGCCTAGATTGTCATCCTATGGTGATGGTCAGGGATGTGCGGGATGTCAACAAAGTGAAGCTTATCGCTTTATGGTTGATAAGGCACAATCCAGATGTAAAGCACCTTTGGCGGTTGTCCATTGTGCTCTGGTTGGACCGACCGTCATCGAAGGTCTTGGAGGCAGCCAGTTCATGCTGATATTGGTTGATGACTATTCAAGGTATACTTGGGTATACTTCATGAAGAAGAAGTCCAACATGATGCACTTGTTTGTGGAGTTCAAGAAGCGTTTTGAAAGCCAGCTTGGCCTGAGTATCAAGAAGTTGAGAACAAGCATAGGTGGTGAGTTTGGCTCAACTGAGTTCTCTAACTTTTGCAGGAAGCAAGGGATTCGGAAGGAGCTTTCTTGTGGACATACTTCACAGCAAGGGGGTATTGCAGCTCGGATGATCCGTTGGTTAACAGAGACCTGTAAGTGTTGGATTCAGAGTAAAAGCGTTCCTAAGGCCCTTTGGGAGAAAGGGATGGCCTGTACTACTCATGTCATCAATCAGATGCCTCTTAGTCCGATTTATGTGAAGACTCCTTATGAGCTTATGTTCGGAGTGAAGCTCAGTGTGAAGCACCTACGGGTGTTTGGATCTACCTTCTACATACACTGTCCGGGTGCTCTCAAGACAAAGCTAGTCTTTGTTGGGTATGACGAGCAGAGGAGAAGATGGAGGTGTATGGATACTGCAATGAAGATACTCATCATGTCGAGAGATGTTGTCTTCGATGAGTTGATACCGTATTGGGGTAGCTCTCATGTGGAGCTAGAGATCAGCAGGTCAGATGGTGGGCTGAAGGAGGCTGCTGCTAAGGTTCATGTCGAGTTGCCTGAGTCACCAGGAGCTCCAGGTTGCTCTAGCTCTAGGGAAAAGGCGTCGGGGCCAGGAAGTAGGGGGAGCAATGCTCCAGGTACTTCTAGCTCGAAGGCGGAGGCTTCCTATTCAGGAAGAAGGGGGAGCGATGTTCCAGGTAGTTCTTCTTCAAGAGGGGAGTCCTCTGGTTCAGGTAGCAGGGGGAGCGTTGCTCCGGGTGCTCCTAGTTCCAGTGAGGAGATGTCTTGTTCAGAGAGCAAGGGGAGCATTGTTCTGGGTTTGCTCGGGAATGGAGCTGGTTCAAAAGCAATAGAGGTGGTTAGCCGTGATCCGGTTCTTCGGAGATCGAAGAGGATCAGTAAGACACCAGCTCGATATAGTGAAGGGAACACGACAGGCTTGATTCCTTGTTTCTTTGCTAGCCCTCAGGTTGAGCACGTTTCTTCTGGCTGTGATGACCCCACTAGAATCAAGGAGGTGGTTGACACCAAGGCTGAAGAGGTGACTTCTCTCAGAGGTAATGAGGCTTGGGCTTTTGTGCCCAAGGTATTTGGTGATACTCCTATGATGCATGAGTGGAGGTTGAAGCTGAAGAAGATGGCAGAGGGAAGCATGGATCCTTTTGGGAGATGCTGGAGGGTTCCCTCATGGTGCATAATATGCGGGGCGAGGACTATGTCTTGGAAATTTCTTCGTAGAAGCTATCGGAGGGATCAGGTGCAAGGTTACAGGAGCTGCTGGAGTTATTCACCACTTCTCACTTCAAGGGGGAGTGTTGAAATTTGTGAAGTGAAAGTGGGTGAATGGAGCACTTGGACCTATCCGTGCGGACAGGGTTGGTGGACTGCTAAGTCGACAGGGATGTTGCAGACAGTTTGCTCTGTAGCGGCCTGAGCGGTCTGTTCGCGCGGACTACGCGGATAGCAGTGGCGGTTAGCCAGGTCGTCTTGTGCTCACCAGGCAGTTGGATCCCTGGAAGAAACCGGGCGGATAGAAACTCTAGCCGCGGAGTCCGGCATGAAGTGAACTGAAGAACTGGAGATCGGCAGACCGGTTTGGCAGTTGTCTTGGTCTTGCTCTGGTGAAGCGGCAAGTGGAAGCTGCGGATACCGCCAGTTATTGCGGACTGATACTTGAGTTTGTCGGGAAAGGAGGACTGGATCCAGTGTCCGCTAGTAAGTGCGGACTAGCCCTTGTGGCCAGTGGTGTGGACTTGGTTGGGTCTGAACCAAGTCCATGTTTGTCTCAGTCCGGGGAGATTGCGTAGTGGAGTGCGGACTGCTTCTCAGTCTGCCCTGCTCGGCACAATTGCATTTGCCTTGGTTATGAGTTTTGGGGATAAGAGGACTGGTGTTTGTGTCCGCACCTGTGTGTGGACTGTAGCTGGAGTCCACTGAGTCTGACAACTGCCTTGCTTCCATGGCTGTGTACTTGGGATATGCGGACTGGAGTAGTCTGTGGTATATGCGGACTGGAAGTTTTCTGTGTAAGCAGACTAGAGCTGGAGTTCGCTGAGTCCAGAAGGTGTCTTGGTAACAAGGCTATGGACTCGTCTTGCGGATTGGAGTTGTCTGCAGGGATATGCAGACTAGTGTTATTCGCAGTATGGGCGGACTAGAATAGCGTGTCCCCCTGAGTCCGACAGATGACTTTGGTGGCGAAGTTGTGGGCTCGAGATTGGCGGACTGAAGCGCTGTGTCCGCGGATTGGCGGACTATTGCGGCGGAGTCCGGCTGTGGTGGTCTTGGCTTGACCATGCGACAAGGCGGACTGGTGTTGCTGTCCGGCCTGTTGGAACACCCTATTACAGATTTGGGCAAGGATCACTATGGTCTTTAGGATATTTGTTTTGACCTCCTTGTATAGATCTAAAGGTCAATTAGATTGAGTCTAAGAGTTAGTATTAGGTTTGAAAGCTGCCATCAAGACCCTCAAGACCAGATATTTCAGTTCAGGAGACTAAGTCATTTCGTCGAGCTCAGGTCGACGAATCGTCGAACTACATTCGACGATCTCTGAGCTCACTTCGACGAATCGTCGAACTCTATTCGACGATCTCTGAGCTTACTTCAACGAGTCGTCGAACTCCATTCGACGATCTTTGAGCTCAGATCGACGTTCCTGTCTCTAGTTTGTTTCCCTATCTCTAAGCTCAGTTCGACGATAGTTGAGCTCAGATCGACGATTTCTGTTTCAGTCTAAGTACAGTCTCTGAGCTCAGTTCAACGATAGTTGAGCTCAGGTCGACGTTTTTCTGGAGAGATCGACGTTTTTCAAGATTCAAATTCAGATAGTTATGAAATTATTGCCAGCATTTATTTCAAGGATCTTGTAGCTGTTTCAATTAATCTGGAGCAATTTTCAAAGAGATTTTAAAGGAATGTTTTATTGGACTTTCCTCTAGAAGACAAATTGCATTAAAGGAAGTCATTTATGACAGGCTAATGGCTATCTTTGACAGAGAATTATTCTATTCAGACCTAAGGAATAAAAGAGAACATTCTTCTACTTCTCCTAAGAGTTCCATACAAAAACGTACAGATACACACAAAAAAGTTTTTCTGGGCTGGACATACAGATAGACACACACAGACAGAATTCTTACAAGAACACACATCACTGAAGGAGATCAATATACTGAAATTTCCAGATCCCTTTTGATTCCAGTGTTCAAAGGCCTTATCATTCAAGACTCCAGACACCACACATTTCAGTTGCTGCTAGAATCATCTTTTGCTGGAGATCAAATCTTCTGAAGGCCTATCACCCTATTGTAAAGCTTCACTTCCTGAACAACTCAAGAACTCAGGGGGAGCTTTGACAACATCCACTATCTTCTCTCTGATTGTTGACAGAGAAGATCATCTCACCTCTCTCTCTCTCTACTGTAAAGGGTTTATCAAACTCCCTTCAAAAGTTTATGTTGGTTTCTGAGACCTTGTCAAAACTCAGTGGTGGCAAGACACCTGATCAAAAAATCTGTTGGGTATTGTATCCACAATGTACCTGATTTGAAGAAGCCCCTGGACAAGCTAAGGTCAATAGACTATGTATTTGATAAACTTTTTCAAGTTGTACTTGCAGTTTCTCCACGCTAAGTGCACACCAATGTCAGGGTGCAGTAGGTCAATATACACGGATCTGCACGACGTAATCCCTCGTTGAGCAGATCAGTGTGTTGGCCTATGTGTACTCTCTCTATTGGAGTGCACTTATTTTCAAGTACAGGGCCGCTCATATGCAAGAGAGGACAAGGAGCATGGAGGATCAAGGAGCAGCTCCTAGGTGGAAGACGAAAAATCGTCCAAGGCAAATTCGACGAGAATCACCAAGTGATTCTCGCCGAATCGGCGAGAATCACTTGGTGATTCTCGCCGAATCGACGAGAATTATCAATGATTCTCGCCGACTCCTTCTGGCCATCTCAATATGGTGCCAAGTAAGATTCGGCGAGAATCGCTTGTAATTCCCGCCGAACCAATGGTCATGCAGCCCATGAATACAAGTTGAATTTGTTGAGAATCGACAAGTAATTCGACGAGAATCACAATCGATTCTCGACGAATCGTCGAGAATCACTTGATGATTCTCGCCGATTCGTCGAGAATCGTCTGCGATTCTCGCCGATTTTTCCTTGGCGTTTTCTCAGTTAATTTCCTGAACCGGATTCTGCCGCTGTTTAATATCTGGACCGGGACTTGGGGGCTACCTCTGTGGGTCCCACAAACGGTCTTATTGGGGGTAGCTACAGTATAAATACATGGGTATTTTGAACAGTACCCAGACAGAAAATACGCGAGCTCACGGAAACCCTAAAATCGCGAAATCCTTCCGCCGCCTCCGTCGCCGCTCGCGCAAGTCCGTCGCCGCCACCGATAGATCTTCTTCCCGATCTCCGGCGACAGTAGCTTAGCAAGGCTTGAGTCTCACGAGTCTATCCAGAGATCCTTTGTCTCTTGATTTGTTGATCGGAAACACTTCCCATCCGAATCGATCGAGACGACCGATCCTCGTGTGACCGTTGGTAGACCGAGCTTGCTTCGCAACGAAGTTTGGATCTCCAAGTTCAGCAGCTGCTCGTCATCGTAGCCGCCGATCCCGAAGCTAGCCGCCGCTCGTGTGCCGCCGCCGGTTCCGGGGAGATCTTCTCCAAGAGAGACCAAGGTCGTAGACTCTTCATCGACTTCAAGAACACGTCGTCGAACAAAGAGGAACACCGGTGTCTCCAAGAGAAGTTTGTATCACGTGTACATTCTACTTTTATTTCATTGTAAAGGAACTTTAGTTCCGTGTTGTAAGGGTTGGGTGCAACCCGATTTGTGGGAGTGTTGACTCTCACGTGTGGAAGGGCTCCTTCCGTTAGTGAAGGGATTGGATTTCAATCCCGTTGGTGAAGTGACCGAGTCGTCCCTTGTTGGGGAGATAGGTCGAAGGGGGAAAGTGGATGTACCCAAGTCGGGGAACCACTATAAATTTGCTGTGTTTTCTGTGTGTTGTGTTTGTTGTTTTTATTGTGCAGGTACATCTGTAAATTCCGCAAAAGAACCACACGTCACCTATCCCCCCCCATAGGTGCACATAGCCGACACTAGGTGGACTTTCAAGTGGTATCAGAGGGAGGTTCCTCAACAAAAAGGCTAACACCTTGAGGTGAATCCTGCCACTAGTGTCAACAAGGAGACATACAGCTACTATGGACGGGCTCAAGTACTCCGGCAAGATCCCAGTGTGCAACAGACTTAACTTTCCTATCTGGAAGGAAAGGATCAGGTTCTATATGGAAGCAGTGGACCCTCGACTGTTCATGATCGTGCTGGAGGGACCTTATGTACCAACTAAGGCCTCCACCATTGATCCCACCAAGAAAGTGCCAAAGACACTCTCTGAAATGGACAAGGATGAAATGGTCCTAGTGGGCCTTGACATGAAGGCAAGAAACATCCTGGTCAGCGCGGTTGACGACTCTATGATGCAAAACTTCAGCAACTGCAGGACAGCTCAGGAGATTTGGCAGTGCCTGATCATCCTAATGGAGGGCACGGATGAAGTGAGGGATGATCGGAGATCCCTCCTGAACCAGAAGTATGAGGCCTTCCGGCAAGGGCCTAAGGAAGAGATCGGAGTCACATACGAGAACTTCCTGAAGATTGTTAACGCCCTCAAGGGCTATGGAAGAGTGTTCACCAATGGTGAACTCAATGACAAATTCCTTAGGTCCCTTACTAAGGAATGGGATACAAAGATCTGCGCCATCAGAGAATTTGGCAGACTAGCAGAAACTGATCCACAAATCCTGTTCGGGAAGCTGATGTCCTATGAACTTCAGCTGAACACCAGGAAGGCAGAGGAAGAAGCAGAGAAGGCTGCTGCAAAAGAAAAGACTGTGGCCCTAAAAGCCAGTCACTCCAGAAAAGGGAAGGGTGCGGTGTCGTACCGTGCCAGAAATAAGGAAGAAGAGGAGGACTCCGATCCATGCTCCTCCAGCTCAGAACTGTCGGAAGAGGATTTCTCCCTCATCACTCGAGAGTTCAAGAAATTCCTCAAGATGAGGAATCAAAGGAAGAGAGACGGCTCCTCATCCAGACATCAGAAGAAAAACTACTCTTCTGACAGGTATGCATCTAAACCTAACAAACATCGTTCTTCTGATATTATTTGCTTTGGATGCAATAAGCCAGGTCACGTCGTGGCCGACTGCCATCAAAACAAAAGAGATAAAGGGAAAGGAGAGGAGCTCAAATCCTCCAGAGATAAGAAGGAGCGGAGCTACATCGCAAGAAGACCAAAGACACTAAGTGAGTCTGATTCCTCAGACTCCAGTGATGATGAGGAAGCCTACTTCGGGCTGGTGGGTCGCTCAGACTCAGAAGGAGAATGTCCCCCATTTACTGGGAAGGTAAAAGCTCACACCCCTCTTTCCGACTCCGACTCTGATCCTGAGTCTCAGGATGATGAACCTGAGGATGGCCCTTCGGCCCGCGAAGCTGAACTCCTCGAGAAGTATGAGCTTCTGCTCAACACCTTCGACGAGTGCCGTAAGAGACTGAGGGCTGAGAAGAAGGAAGTAAAATTCCTTAAGGGTGAGTGTGTATCCCTAAGGGAAGAGGTCACTAGTTTGATTTCTCTCCGGCAGGAACACCTTGACCTGACTTCAAAGCACTCAGAGTCTTTGCAGCTCCTTGATCTCAAGCAGGAGGAAGTCAACAAATTGGAAGAACTACTTGCGGCAGAAAGGAAGATCGTACAGAGCTTCTCTATGCCAAAAACAGTGCTTCCAGTCGTTGACACCTTCTCTGCTCAGGCCAAAGGAGCTGGCTTGGGGCATGTTGGGGCATCTGGTTCTTCATCTCGGAGAAACAAGAACCAGAGGAAGAATAAGGCCGCCAAGAAGGCCTCTGCTGATGAAAAGGGGAAGGCTCCTCTTAGTCCTGTTGCGTTCAGAAAGCCTGGCTTTCCTTGCAACCAACATGACTTTGAGTCAACATTTGGGCATCATTTCCGGCCCTCGGTTGCAAAGCCTAAGAGCCGGTATGACGGTTGGAACTTCCCCGGAACTTTGGTGAGAGTGCCTTCAAGGCACCTTATGAGGAGATCCACATAGGAAATTATGGTCCGTTCTCTAGCGGCCATAATGGAAAGCAGGCGCCAAAAGTCAAGCCTGTTATTCAAAAGGTGACAAAGTCATGTGACTGCCATCACCATGAGGCCTCCACCTCCAGATCCAAGGCCCCAGCTGTACCCGTTGTTCCCAGGGTAAGGCAGGAGCCTCGGAAGAGATACAACAGGTTCGACTGTTGGTGCTGTGGCAAAGTCGGTCACTTTGCCGTGGATTGTTGGTTTAATCCAAGGAACTACGAGACTCCCCATGTTAACAATGCGAGACCGACCACTCGTAGGGTTAACCGACCGAGGGGGAGTGTGCTAACCAGGAATCTAGGACCCAAGTTCGATTGGGTTCCTAAGGCAAATTAATTTTGTTTTGCAGGAATGTCCAAAGGCCACCAAAACGCCAATCTGGTATTTGGACAGTGGATGCTCCCGGCATATGACCGGGACAAGAAGCCTGCTGCGTGATTACACTCCAGTCGAGAATGGACCCAAAGTCATCTTTGGAGGGTCAGATCGAGGAGTCACCAGAGGTTATGGTATGATTTCCAACGGTATAATCTCTATCACCGACGTGGCTTATGTTGAAGGGTTAAACCATAACCTGATCAGTGTAAGTCAGTTATGTGATAAAGGTTATGACGTTAAGTTCTGCAAGGATAAATGTCTGATAATTTCACGTTCCTCCTCTGAGACGGTATTATCAGGCATTAGGAGCAGAAATATTTTCTGCTTAGATTTTCTTAGTATAGATTCATCTACCCCCGTATGCCTTGTGGCAACAGGCAGTGCTTCTCTTTGTGAACAATGGCACAAGAGATTGGCACATATTAATTATAAGACAATTAGTATGCTATTTTCTAAGAATTTAGTAAGAGATGCTCCCAGTATCAAGTGCATCAAGGATAGCCCCTGTCATGCTTGCCAGATGGGCAAACAGACACGGGCTACCTTTAAGAGCATTGCAGACAAAGACTCTTCCCGATGTCTTTATCTGCTACATATGGACTTGTTTGGCCCAATGCAAGTTCATAGTTTGGGAGGCAAGTCATATACGCTAGTGATAGTTGATGATCACTCACGGTTTACATGGGTGTTCTTTTTGAAACGAAAGTCAGATACTTTTGACATCTTCACTAATTTTGTCAAGCAAGTTCAGAACGAATTTAACTGCTCCGTGGTCAAAATCCGAAGTGACCATGGAACAGAATTCGAATCTGGTGCTATGACAGAATTTTGTGAAGAACAAGGTATCTTTCATGAGTTTTCCTCCCCGCGCACTCCTCAGCAAAATGGAGTTGCGGAGAGGAGAAATAGAACTCTCATTGAGGCCTGCACGACTATGTTGAAAGATGCTTCTCTCCCGGAATACTTCTGGGCAGAGGGTGTCAATACGGCATGTCATGTACAAAACCGAGCGTTGATCAACAAACATCATCGTAAGACGCCCTACGAGCTACTGAAAGGCAGGAAACCAACCATGTCCTACTTGAGGATCTTTGGTTGCAGATGCTATGTACTAAATAATGGGAAGTATCCGCGTACTAAATTCGGTGAAAAATGCTTCGAAGGCATATTCATGGGATATAGTTCCCATAGTCGGGCATATAGGGTCTTCAATAAGAAAACCTTAGTGGTAGAAGAATCAATAAATGTTGTATTTGATGAAGGAAGCTTGCTTAACAGCAATTCTTCCAGTTGTATTCTTGAAGATGCAGGTGCTAGACTTGACCAGCTGAATCTGGATGAGACCCCTAAAGATGACGCACCCAAGTACGTCAAAGTTTCCACCTCCACGTCATCTGAAAATGTTGAAGATCAAGATGGAACAAATCTTTTAGAAGAACGAGAAGCACAAGAAGTAGCTGAAGCTCCAGACGCCAGACTTCTAGAGCTCCGTCACGTGAGGGATCATCCTAGAGAACAGATCATCGGAGATCCTCGTGTAGGCGTCAGAACTCGAAGAGGTACAACTAACGAAGTATTGCATCTCAGCTTCCTGTCTCAGGTTGAGCCAAAGAAGTTCGATGAGGCGAACAAGGATGCGGCATGGATTCTGGCCATGCAAGAGGAACTACATCAATTCGAACGTTGCAAGGTTTGGACGCTGGTTCCCAGACCATACAAGCAGAATGTCATTGGCACGAAGTGGATTTTCAGAAACAAGCTGGATGAACATGGTGTCATCATAAAGAACAAGGCCAGGCTGGTGGCTCAAGGTTACAGACAGGAGGAAGGGATTGACTTTGACCAAACCTTCGCACCAGTCGCAAGGCTCGAGGCAATCCGGTTGTTCCTGGCATATGCTTCACACAAAGGATTCACTGTCTACCAAATGGATGTGAAATCGGCATTCCTGAACGGAGACCTGAAAGAGGAAGTATACGTCGCTCAACCCCCAGGTTTTGTCGACCCTACTTATCCCAATCACGTTTATTTTCTTAATAAGGCCTTATATGGGTTGAAACAAGCTCCACGAGCTTGGTATGAGACTTTATCTAGCTTTCTTCTTGAGAACAAGTTCTCCAGAGGTAAAATAGATAAAACATTGTTTCTCCGGGAAGTCAAAGGCAAGATTTTGCTGGTGCAAATCTATGTCGATGACATAATATTCGGCTCAACGGACAACAATCTTTGCAAAAAGTTTTCCAAACTTATGCAAGGAAAGTTTGAAATGAGCAGTATGGGTGAGCTCAAGTATTTCTTAGGCCTTCAAGTGAAACAGTCTGAGGATGGAATTTTCATTTCTCAGACGAAGTTCACAAATGAACTCCTTAAGAAATTCGGTATGGAGAGTGCAACCTCTATGAGGACTCCAATGGGATCCACCATGTCTCTGGATAAGGATGAGAAAGGTAAACCTTTCGATGAAACCAAATACAGAAGCATCATTGGATCCCTGCTCTACCTTACTGCCAGTAGACCGGATATTATGTTCTCCACATGTGTATGTGCCCGATATCAGGTGAACACTAAGGAATCTCACTATGTCGCTGCAAAGCGAATTCTAAGATACCTTAAAGGTACTCCTAATCTTGGCTTGTGGTACCCGAGGAACAATGATGTCGAGCTAATAGGCTTTTCAGATGCAGACTTTTGCAGGGAGCAGGGATGACAGGAAAAGCACCTCCGGGACGTGTCAATTCCTCGGCAGGAGGCTTATCTCATGGAACAGCAAGAAACAGATTTGCGTTGCAACCTCCACAGCAGAGTCCGAGTATATCTCGGCAGGAAGCTGTTGCGCACAACTCCTTTGGATCAGAAATCAGTTAGCCGACTACAACCTTCAGTTCAAGGAAGTTCCAATGTACTGCGACTCCTCCAGTGCAATTGCCATTGCCAACAATCCGGTGTCGCACAGCAGAACGAAGCATATTGAAGTACGCTACCACTTCATTAGGGAGCACGTGGAGAACAAGGATATCTCTCTCTGTTATGTCCCCACGGACAAGCAGATTGCTGATGTATTCACAAAGCCCCTAGACGAGGCAAAGTTCAATCTTTTCAAGACAGAATTGGGGATGCTCAATTATGAAGAATGAAGACTACAGAGGCTCCCACCTCGTGCATAATCTGAGGGGGAGCCGGGAACTCCAGCGTGAGTACAGATGCAAGAACTGAGGGGGAGCTAAGGGCCAAAGGTTCCTGACCCCGATTTTCCGAAGCCGAAAAGGGGGAGATCAACCCTCTCGGGGTCAAGGCTAAGGTGGCTCCAGCTTGCTCCCAAGCACTCGGTATTGGTAAGGGATGTCTCCACTTAATGATGTTACGTTTATGGTCTTCAGTTGCTTTCCTTTTCACTTGCTCTATTCACCTTAGCTTGTAGGGTTTAGGCTTCTTCAAATAGGGGGAGATTGTTGGGTATTGTATCCACAATGTACCTGATTTGAAGAAGCCCCTGGACAAGCTAAGGTCAATAGACTATGTATTTGATAAACTTTTTCAAGTTGTACTTGCAGTTTCTCCACGCTAAGTGCACACCAATGTCAGGGTGCAGTAGGTCAATATACACGGATCTGCACGACGTAATCCCTCGTTGAGCAGATCAGTGTGTTGGCCTATGTGTACTCTCTCTATTGGAGTGCACTTATTTTCAAGTACAGGGCCGCTCATATGCAAGAGAGGACAAGGAGCATGGAGGATCAAGGAGCAGCTCCTAGGTGGAAGACGAAAAATCGTCCAAGGCAAATTCGACGAGAATCACCAAGTGATTCTCGCCGAATCGGCGAGAATCACTTGGTGATTCTCGCCGAATCGACGAGAATTATCAATGATTCTCGCCGACTCCTTCTGGCCATCTCAATATGGTGCCAAGTAAGATTCGGCGAGAATCGCTTGTAATTCCCGCCGAACCAATGGTCATGCAGCCCATGAATACAAGTTGAATTCGTTGAGAATCGACAAGTAATTCGACGAGAATCACAATCGATTCTCGACGAATCGTCGAGAATCACTTGATGATTCTCACCGATTCGTCGAGAATCGTCTGCGATTCTCGCCGATTTTTCCTTGGCGTTTTCTCAGTTAATTTCCTGAACCGGATTCTGCCGCTGTTTAATATCTGGACCGGGACTTGGGGGCTACCTCTGTGGGTCCCACAAACGGTCTTATTGGGGGTAGCTACAGTATAAATACATGGGTATTTTGAACAGTACCCAGACAGAAAATACGCGAGCTCACGGAAACCCTAAAATCGCGAAATCCTTCCGCCGCCTCCGTCGCCGCTCGCGCAAGTCCGTCGCCGCCACCGATAGATCTTCTTCCCGATCTCCTGCGACAGTAGCTTAGCAAGGCTTGAGTCTCACGAGTCTATCCAGAGATCCTTTGTCTCTCGATTTGTTGATCGGAAACACTTCCCATCCGAATCGATCGAGACGACCGATCCTCGTGTGACCGTTGGTAGACCGAGCTTGCTTCGCAACGAAGTTTGGATCTCCAAGTTCAGCAGCTGCTCGTCATCGTAGCCACCGATCCCGAAGCTAGCCGCCGCTCGTGTGCCGCCGCCGGTTCCGGGGAGATCTTCTCCAAGAGAGACCAAGGTCGTAGACTCTTCATCGACTTCAAGAACACGTCGTCGAACAAAGAGGAACACCGGTGTCTCCAAGAGAAGTTTGTATCACGTGTACATTCTACTTTTATTTCATTGTAAAGGAACTTTAGTTCCGTGTTGTAAGGGTTGGGTGCAACCCGATTTGTGGGATTGTTGACTCTCACGTGTGGAAGGGCTCCTTCCGTTAGTGAAGGGATTGGATTTCAATCCCGTTGGTGAAGTGACCGAGTCGTCCCTTGTTGGGGAGATAGGTCGAAGGGGGAAAGTGGATGTACCCAAGTCGGGGAACCACTATAAATTTGCTGTGTTTTCTGTGTGCTGTGTTTGTTGTTTTTATTGTGCAGGTACATCTGTAAATTCCGCAAAAGAACCACACGTCACCTATCCCCCCCCCATAGGTGCACATAGCCGACACTAGGTGGACTTTCAAAATCAGGTTTGGTTTTTGAGTACCTTATCAAAAGCTCATTGGTGCCCAGGACACCTGATCAACTCATCCTGCAGTGGATTCCTACCTAGGGTGGTAGAAGAGTGGATGTACCCAGATTGTTTGGGGAACCACTATAGCTCCTTGTGTTATCTGGTTGCTCATTTCTTTCGTTTTCTGGCAGTAGTTTGTGATTGTTCTGTGATTGCTTTGTAATTAAATAGTTGCTGTGTTTGTTGTATTTCATTTGCTTCCCTGTTCACTTAGGAATGCAATAAGAGTTGTAAAAAGTTTTTAGCAAGCACCATACTCTATTCACCCCCCTCTAGAGTATATCAGATTTAACCTGCGCTTTCAATTGGTATCAGAGGGAGGTTGGTTAAAATACCACGCCTTAGTGGTTGCACAGGCTAACACCTGAACCCAAAGAACCCTTTAGTTAGATCTGCTTATTTTAAGCTTGATTACTAGATTTATTTCTTCACAGAACATGGCCCAAAACAAAGATTATGCTACCACCAGACCTCCAATGTGCAATCTATCTAGGTTTGCACTTTAGAAGGCAAGGATTAGATTGTACATGAACTCTATTGATGAAGACATTTTTAATTTTGTTTCGACAGTGTGTCCAAGACCCCCAGAAAATACAAGTACAAGTGCTGTTCCACCTCCTTCAGGAACAGATACAGAAATCAAGAAATGGAAAGTGGCAGATGCTAAGGCAATGAATATTTTTGCCCAGACTATGTCTGATGAAATATTCCAAAAAGTAGCTAAATGCAACTCAGCAAAAGACATCTGGGACAAGTTATCTAAGATAGTCTCAGGATCTGCTGATGAGAGAAAAGATAGAAGATCTCACCTCATAACCCAATATGAGAACTTTAAGAAAGGAGAAGCTGAGTTAGTAGCAGATATGTATAATAGACTCAGTCTCATAGTCAATGAGCTGAAAACATTGGACAAAGAGATCTCATTGACTGAGCTCAATGATAAAATCCTAATGTGCTTCCGAAGTACTTGGGACTCAAGGATCTAGCCAATCAAGGATGTCAGAAGCCTAAATGAGATCACAACTGAAGCTCTCTTGGGCAAGCTCAAGTCTTATGAGCTGCTCATCAAGAATAGAGAAGAAGAGCAGAAGGCTGCCTCACCAGCTATAAGAAAGGAAAAAATCAATAGCTTTCAAAGCCATTGAAGATCAGCCTGAAGATAAGGTCACAGGCAATGAAGAGTTGCTAAGCCTACTGGCCAAAAGGTTTTACAAAATGGCCAGGAGGGATTTCAGGAAAAGATCATACAGAGAGCATGACAAGCCAAAGTATGACAAATCAAATAACAAAGAGATTATTTATTTTGGATGCAGGAAACCAGGCAACATTGTGCCTGACTGTCCAAAAAATAAAAACAAGGACAAGAAGGACAGGAAAGAAAGGAGAAAAGAAAAGGACTTCAAGAAGAGCAGCAATGACAAACCCACCTCTAGCAAGAACAAAAATACAAGGAAGGGGTTTGTTGTTGAAACTTTGAGTGAGACAAAAGAAGAATCTGAAGCTTCATCCAGCTCGAGTGATGATGAAGATGATGCTGATGAAAAAGAATTCTGCATGATGGCTACCAATGCCTCATAAAAAAATTCTGATGCAGAAGAGTCAGAGTCAGAATCAGAGACTCAATCTAAAGAGCACCAGGTAATAAGTTCTTTTGATTTTAATTCTGAGGACTTCAAGTGTGAGTTTAAAGAACTATGTCTAGATTTATTAAAATATGAGAAGGAAATCATTTCTCTCAGAAATCAGCTATCTGAACACAGTACTTTAAAATCAGAAAACCTCAAACTCTCTGAGGAGTTGGAATGTTGTAGGGAGCAGATAGCCTCACTGAAAAGTGTGCTATCAGAGGCCAAAAAGTTTGAAGAATCCCTCAGTGGGAGAAGTATCAAGCTAATGGACATCACAAGCACAGTGAACTCAAGATTCAATAGTACACTGGGCTTGAGTGCCTCATCTAGCCAACCTATAGTATTAACAACCCCAATCAAATTTATCTCTGATAAAGGTAAGGGAGTTGTGGAGGTAGCTAGGAAAAATTTTGATTTACCTCAGAAAACAAAGTTCAACAGAAAACGTCGAACGGAGCCCGACGATCGCCGAATGGAGCTCAACGATCTCAGGCTACATCGTCGAACTAAGGTCGATGATTTCTGAACCCTAAACTCTGCCACAGTTGATCTTCGAATGAAGCTCGACGATCTGACCCAAGATCGTCGAACTCGGCTCAGAGATCGTTGAACAGAGATCAGAGTTTTGAAAATTTTTTCAAAGGTAAATCAAATTTCAAACCTAGGGGTCCTTCATCCCAAAGATTTAACCCTTATACTGAATGGATAATACCTCCTAGGAGATATCATCTCGAAGGCTATAAGGGTCAACCTGGGATGTCTTTTATTTCTGAATTCAAAGGTTATGAACCTAGGCCCAAGGTAAACTGGGTCAAAAACAAATAAATTTGTTTTATGTGCAGGTGAAGACCTATCCAACTTCAAACCAGCAATGGTATCTGGATATTGGGTGCTCAAAGTACATGACAGGGAACAAGGACAATTTCACATCCTTCAAAGCCAAGCTTGGACCAAAGTAATATTTGGTGATTCAAACTTTGGACTAACAAAAGGATATGGTGCAGTACAGATTGGCACAGTCATATTCAAGAAAGTAGCCTATGTGGAAGGACTGAAGCACAACTTAATCAGTATCAGTAAACTGTGTGATGAAGGATATCAAGTAACTTTCAACAAATCCTCATGCAAAATCAAATCAGAGGACAACACAATTGTGTTGACAGGTAAAAGGAAAGGTAACATCTATCTTGTGCATTTTCTTTCAACTAAGGTAGATAGATGCTTATTTAACTCTATTTGTTGATCTAATGAATTATGGCATAAGAGATTAGGACATATAAACCTTAGAACCATTGCTAAGCTATCCAAGGACAACCTTGTTAGAGGACTACCTTCTGACCCCTACAAGAAGGAAGGAATTTGCAGGGATTGTCAATTAGGCAAGCAAACCAAAAATAATTTCAAGTCACTTAATAAGAGTGATTCACCAAGGATTTTGTATCTGTTACACATGGACCTTTTTGAACCCATTACAACACAAAGCTTAGGAGGGAAATCTTATACTTTAGTGGTTGTAGATGACTTCTCTAGATTCACATGGGTATTCTTTCTGAGGAAGAAGTCTGATAACTTTAATTGTTTGACAGAGTTTCTCAAATGCATACAGAGTGAGTTCAATACTCACATTGCCCTGATCAGAAGTGATCATGAGACAGAGTTTGATTCTCTTCTTATACAAAATGGGGTAGCTGAAAGGAAAAATAGAACCCTTATTGAATCTGCTACTACATTGTTGTCAGATTCTCATCTTCCTCTATCCTTTTGGGCAGAGGCAGTGAATACCTCCAACTATGTGTTGAATAGAAGTTTGATACATAAGCTGAAGGCCAAGACTCCCTATGAATTACTTAAAGGGAAGAAACCTAAAGTAGATTATTTCAAAATCTTTGATTGTATTTGCTATATTCATAATAATGATAAGAAATACTTAGCAAAATTTCAAGCTAAAGCTGATAAAGGAGTGTTTCTGGGATACTCCATGATCAGTAAAGCTTATAGGGTATATAATAAATTTACTCTCAAAATCGAAGAATCTGTTCATATATCTTTTGATGAATCTAACATGTCTTTCAAGGAGAAGAATACTTCTACCATAGAACCTTTGCAGGTACACTCTCTTGCTGAAGACTTGGACAGGTTACAAATTATTCAAAAAGATGAAAGCAGTGAAGATTAAGAAGACATTCAACATCTTGAAGAGAATCTTCTTGAAGAGCCAGTTGTTGTACCACAAGAAGAAACAGCAACACAGGTTGGTGAATAATCAACATCTCCTGTTGATTTAGTAACATCAAGAGACCATCCGATCTCCCAAGTAATTGGAGACATCTCAGCTGGTGTGCAAACCAGAAATCAGGTCAACCAAAACCTGATGCACACTTGCTTTCTTTCTCAAATTGAACCTCAATCCATTCAAGATGCAGAGCAAGATCCACAATGGATCATTGCAATGCAAGAGGAGTTGCATCAATTTGAAAGGAACAAAGTTTGGGAACTAGTACCAAGGCCAAAGGATCACTCCATTGTTGGAACAAAGTGGGTGTTCAGAAATAACTTGGATGATCAAGGAGTCATTGTAAGGAACAAGGCAAGGCTAGTTGCTCAAGGGTACTCTCAAGAAGAAGGGATAGATTATGACCAGACCTTTGCACCAGTTGCAAGGTTAGAGGCCATAAGAATCTTCTTAGCATATGCAGCACACAAAGGATTGAAAGTATACCAGATGGATGTAAAGAGTGTTTTTCTCAATGGAGATATCAAAGAAGAAGTCTATGTCAGACAACCCCCAGGTTTTATCTCTTCAAGTCATCCTGATTATGTTTTCAAATTGCATAAAGCATTATATGGTCTAAAGCAAGCTCCTAGAGCATGGTATGAGACCCTAGCATGCTTTCTTCTGAAAAATGATTTTATAAGGGGTAGAGTAGACCAAACTCTTTTTATTAGAACCCATAAGTCTCATACCCTACTAGTACAAATCTATATAGATGATATTATATTTGGTTCTACTGATTCAAATTTGTGCAGAAGGTTTTCCAACCTAATGCATTCAAAATTTGAAATGAGTAGCATGGGTGAGCTATCCTTCTTTCTAGGATTACAAATCAAACAACATGCTAAAGGCATATTTATTTCTCAAACCAAGTATGCAAAAGTATTGGTTAAGAAATTTGGTATGTCTGAAGCATCATGTATGAAAACACCTATACCTACTAATGTTGTATTAGATGCTGATGAACATGGGAAACCTGTTGATCAAACAATATATAGAGCAATGATTGACTCTTTACTATACCTTACAGCTAGTAGACCTGACATAATGTTTGCTACATGCATATATGCTAGATTTCAAGTGAGCCCTAGAGAGTCACACTTAACCTTAGTAAAAAGGATTCTTAGGTATGTGAAAAGTTGTCCAAATCTAGGTCTCTAGTATCCAAAAGATTCAGCATTTGACTTAACTGGATTTTCAGATGCTGATTATGTTGGATGCAGAATAGATAGGAAAAGCACCAGTGGAGCGTGTTAGTTTCTTAGTGACAGACTTGTCTCCTGATTTTGCAAGAAACAAACATCTGTGTTAACTTCAACTGCTGAAGCTGAATATATGGCTGCAGGTAGTTGTTGTTGACAAATCTTGTGGATTCAAAACCAACTCCTAGACTATGGCTACAACTTAGAGAAGTCTAAAATATTTTGTGATAACACTAGTGCTATTTCCATTGCACAAAATCCAGTCCTCCATAGTAGGACAAAATACATAGAAATTAGGCATCACTTTCTAAGAGATAATGTTAAGAAAAATAAAATTGAACTTCAATATATCTCAACTGATTTGCAAAGGGGAGATATTTTCACCAAACCATTGGATGTAAAGAAACACACATTCTTCCTGAATCAATTAGGAATGTTAGATGGGGGAAGTTTAAAATAAGATCCAAGATTTTAAAAACTTTAAAAATGACCAAGACTAGGCAAATCAAAATGTTTTTTGTAGTGTATAGAGTATGTTTCTGGTCTCTGAACTGCGCTGGATGATTTTCCCCAAGATCGTCGAACGGAGATCCATGATTTCAGAAATTGTCGACCAGAGTTCAGCGCTTCTCAGATAGTGCTAAACTATCTTCTTCCGGTCAGCGATCGTCAAACGGAGCTCGACGCTCTCCAATATCATCGAACGGAGATCGACGATGTTGATGACCTTTCAGATTACTTTAGGAGCCCCGATCGTCGAACGGAGTTCAACGATCTTTCCTTTTCTGCGTCAAACCCTAATATAAAACTCATTTTTCGGTCGTCGTTCTGCCTTTGCGCTTTCATACTCTCTGCAGAATTTCTCTTTCCCTCCAAACTTTTCTGCACTTACTCTTTTCGCCTCCTTTCCCAGGCCACCCACCAGGGGAGGCCTCCTAGTCCAGGTCGCCCACTAGGGGCGACCTCCTTCTCCTCAGGCCGCCCCCTATGCCTCAGCAACCCAAAGGAGGCAGCCTGCCTTCTCCTAGTCCGCCCATTAGGACAACTTGCTCGCTGAGTCCACGCAAGTCTCCATGATGACGTCACTGGGCCCTGCTTATAGAAGATCATCCCTGGTCCTATAAATAGCCCAGGATACCTCTCATTTGGGGAGGAGACAACGCACAGGAGGAAAACTGCAGCTTGCCAGCAAGCCCTGCGGACTCAGTTTTCCAGTCCTCCACAGCTTGCCATCAAGCTGTGTGGCCTCCTAGCAACCTCTTTTCCATAGCCTCTGACAATTTCTTCCTTAGCCGCCAACTTCCCCCATTGTACCCTTTATTACTTTCTCATGTAAAGATACTTTAAGCAAGCTGTAATCTTGTTTCTTGATTAAAGGAAAGCCTATTGCAAGAGTGGCATTTAAGCTGCGGCGGGCAAAGTCTGTTGTTGTCGCTACTAACGGCCCCTATCTTCTTCTCTGCTCAGCAAGCTTCTCCTCTGCTCAGCAAGCTTCTTCTTGGTCAGCAAGCTTCTTCTCTGCTGAGCAAGCATCTCCTCTACTCAGCAAGCTTCTCCTCTGCTCAGTAAGCTTCTTCTCTGCTCAACAAGCTTCTCCTATGCTCAGCATGCTTCTGCTCTGCTCAGCATGCTTCTCCTCTGCTCAGTAAGCTTCTCCTCTGCTCAGCAAGCTTCTCCTCTGCTCAGCAAGCTTCTCCTCTGCTCAACAAGCTTCTCCTCTGCTCAGCCAGCTTCTTCTCTGCTCAGCAAGCTTCTTCTCTGCTCAGTAAGCTTCTCCTCTACTCAGTAAGCTTCTTCTCTGCTGAGCAAGCTTCTCCTCTACTCAGCAAGCTTCTTATTTGCTCAGCAAGCTTCTTCTCTGCTCAGCAAGATTCTTTGCTGCTCATTAAGCTTATCCGCTGGTCAACCGTCTTCTCGATAGCTCCTGATCAACCTTTGCAACCATCACACTAGGATGAATGCCCTTCTCTCCTCTATCCCAACAACCAACGGAGATCGAACACACTCGAGCATTCAGAAGCTTCCTTCTCTCCTCTATCCCCGCAACCTTCTTCAATCACCTTTCCTGTGAGATAGAACACACCTCGTTAGCTGCTGGTGCCCGCGACAACCTTCCCCCTACCATTTCTGAGCATCGACACTCTCCTTACTCTGATACATCCTTTAATTCGGAGAAAATGTGGGTTGTGATAGTTGGTATCGGAGGGAGGTTGGTTTGACAAGTTGGTTGAACCAGCCAATCTAATATAGTTTTGAATTCCTCCATTCATTTGCATACACTCACCGATGTGTCATCAATACGTCTTAGCTGAAGAATAGTCACTACATTCATTGCATGATAAGAGGTATATGGGGAATATTATGTAGTATGAGATTCATAATATTTGTTTGTATATGGATCCAGCAAAGGTGGAAACATGTGATGGTTATGTAGTATGAGATACATAACCACCATCACATGGGTACCCATTAGCACGCTTTCTTTTCTCGTTGCATGTTATGTTATGTAGTATGGGATGCATAACATTTCATGTGTACGCCGCTCATACATGCATTAAAGCCTTTTTATAATATATAGCACTGCATACACTGCATACATAGTTGTAATCTAGGATTTTTGATGAGTCGTTCATTACATTTCTAGAAATGTCGGCTAGCCATCATGTGACTCGGTCGATGCCCCACACAGAGGGTGAGTCGTCAGGTGCACAAAGTGATGCGGTGATCGAGAGTTTGAGTCAGAGTAACGAGGCTCTATCGAGACAGTTGGTGGCGATGAAATCACAGATTCAGTCCTTGTTCTGTACCGCTCCCGTGCAGCAATCCTCAGTACAAGACCCTGCCTTAGGTAAAGCCATATCTATTATTCCTATTCCTCTAGTGCTCCCCAGTGATGCTACCACCAGAGATGAATTTTTTTTCACATTTCCAGCGATTGGGACCTCCTACCTATGATGGGAGTGCCGACTTTATGGTTTTGGATGATTGAATCATCTCTATCAAGAAGATGTTCTTGTATTCGGGGATTGTAGAAGCCCTAAAAGTGATGATTGTGGCCTACCAGATAGAAGGACTAGCGAAGAGATGGTGGATTAGTGAAAAGGACAGTTTGAAGAAAGGATGCTCTTGGGAGTCCTTCAAGAAGAGGCTGCTTAAGAAGTTTCTACCCTCGGTCGAGCAAGACCGCCTGATGAATAACTTCCTGCATCTAAGGTAGAGACAACTCACGGTGAGTTAATATGAGATCGAGTTTTGTAAGTTGAGTAAATTTTCTACTGATATAGTACCTTTGGAGGCGGGAAGAGTGAAGTGCTTTCTTGGAGGACTAGGAATCAATGTCCTATAGTTGGCATGCGCTTATAGAGCGGAAAGTTATGCTGAGGCAGTGGAAGCCGCTCTGAAAGTTGATGCGATTGAAAATGCCAAGAATCAGGGTGATGCAACGAGAAAAGATAAGAGGAAAGGCGATGAAGATGGAAGATCTAGGGCATCTGGACCTTCTTTGAAGAAGAAAAGTGGAGAAATATGTACCTTCTGTGGTCGGTCTGGCCACCCTTATGAAACGTGTTACAAGAGGACTTCCGCTTAGAAGCTGCAGCAGGTGCTCTCCATCCAAGGCGCATCCAAAGGATATCTTGTGTGCACGTTATGTTTAAAGATGGGACATGATGTGAGTCATTGTTGGTCGAAGGAAAAGGCATGCTTCTAGTGAGGGCAGAAGGGGCACCTGAAGTCTTCATGCCCCTATGTTCAGCCTCCACTGTAGCCTACCCATCTTCGGGCTCTACCTCTGCCACAAAACCCGGACAAAGGGAAAGGAAAGCTGAATGTGGTGACCAGGGAGGAAGCTCAGATCTCTACGCAAGTGATAATAGGTTAGATTCCCTTCTAGTTTTATTCTACATTATTGCTCTAGTTCCTCGTTTGCTTTAGTTACGCACTCTACAATTATAGGGGAGTTTAAGGTTCTGAATAGGTGGGCGCGCGTTCTCTTTAATTCGGATGCCACCCATTCTTTTATAGCCCGAAGTTTCGTAGATACACATCATTTGGACGTGGATCAGTTAGAAGATTCCTTCCACGTTAAGCTTCCCTCCAGAAATTTGGTGATATCAAGTCAAGGAATTCATAGGTGTCCAATTTGTCTAGGTGAATTCCTAGCCTTTGCGAATCTAAAGGTGTTGGATCTGGCGGACTTTGACATGATTTTGGGCATGGACTGGCTGTCCAAGTATGATGCAATCATCCAGTACAAGGCAAAGCGAGTGAACTTCAAGATGAACAATGGCCAACCTATGAGTGTTTATAGTTTTCAGGACAAGGATTCCCCTATTATTTCTGCGGTACGTATTTTCTAGCTCTAAATCTGGTTGTGAGGCGTATCTTGTTTCTATTTTTACTTTGGAAATAGCTTTTGTTACACCAAGTCTTGAGGATATCTCGGTGGTGCGAGAGTTTCCAGATATTTTTCCTGATAATCTTCCAGGACTACCTCTGGTGAGAGAGGTGGAGTTTTTGATAGACCTCGAGCAAGGTACTTGTCTTATTGCCAAAGCACCGTACCGTATGGCTCCGCTAGAGTTGGATGAGTTACGTACTCAGCTCGACGAGTTATTGTAGTGTGGATTCATTAGGCCAAGTTCTTCTCTGTGTGGTCCTCCTATATTGTTTGTAAAGAAAAAGGATAAATTGATGAGTCTTTGCATCGATTATAGATAACTAAATAAGGTGACCATTAAGAATAGATATCCCCTGTCGAGGATTGATGATTTGTTTGATCTGTTATGTGGTAGCTCGGTGTTTTCAAAGATCGTTCTTCGTTCAGGCTACCACCAGTTGAGGATTCATGAGGCAGATATTCCACGGACTGCTTTTCGTTCACGACAAGGACATTTTGAGTTATTGGTAATGTCCTTTGGGTTGACAAATGCACCCTCTGTTTTCATGGATTTAATGAATAGAGTTTTCAAAGATTTCTTTGACTGTTTTGTGATTGTGTTCATAGATGACATCCTCGTGTATTCATACATTGTTGGGGAGCATACACAACAATTGTGATTAGTCTTGTCGACCCTAAGGTAGCATAATTTATATGCGAAGCTGAGCAAGTGTGAGTTCTAGATACCTCAGGTGTCCTTTTTGGGTCATGTTGTGAGCAAGGGTGGTATCTCTGTAGACCCGACTAAGATTTCTGCTATGATGGAATGGAAGAGACCTTCTACACCCAAGGAGATTAGGAGCTTCTTTGGTCTGGTGGACTATTATAGAAGGTTCGTGGATGAGTTTTCTGTGTTGTCTAATCCACTAACTAGACTTACCCAGAAGAACACCACGTTCATTTGGAGCGATAAATGTGAAGAACCTTTCCAAGAGATGAAGAAGAGATTGTGTACTGCTCCAGTTTTAACTTTGCCTACTAAAGGAGTTGAGTACGTTGTGTATGTGGATGCATCACATATTGTACATGGTTGTGTTTTGATGCAAGAAGGAAAGGTGATCACGTACGGATCTAGGCAATTAAAGATTCATGAAAGAAACTATCATACACATGATTTAGAGTTTGTTGTAGTAATTTATGCGCTGAAGCTTTGGAGACATTTATTGTATGGCGCACCGTGCAAGATCTACACAAACCATAAGAGTTTGAAGTACGTCTTCACTCAGAAGGAGATAAATTTGCGCCAATATAGGTGGTTAGAGTATGTCGCTGATTATGAAGGGGAGATTCTTCATAATCCGCAAAAGGGTAATGTAGTAGCTGATGCATTGAGTAGGAAGACCGCCAAAAGTTTTAATATATCTGTGCAATCCCTGGTGGAAGAATTCTTGTTGATGAACATCGAAGTTGGTAGTACTACTGTGTCCGCCAGTTTTGAAGCAGAAGAGCCCTCTTGGATTTCCCTTACCAGAGCACACCAGAAGGATGACCATGATTTGTTACATCTCTGTAATAGAACTGAGAAGGGAGAGCTTCCCGATTTCTCTTTGGACGAGCTAGATACTCTGAAATATCATGGTAGATTTTGTATCCCTGCTTTTGGTGATATTCAGGCAAAGATTTGTAATAAAGCTCATGGTTCCAGTGTTGCGTACCATCCTGGTTCCACCAAAATGTATAAAGATCTGAAGCAAATTATTTGGTGGTCGGGAATGAAAAATGATATAGCAATGTTTGTGTCTGAATGTTATACGTGTCAGCATGTTAAGGCTGACCATGGGTGTCCTGGTGGTAAATTAACACTGCTTGATATTCCAAGATGGAAGTGAGACAGTATTTCGATGAATTTCAACACCGATTTACCAAAAACTTCCCATGGGCAGGACACTATTGGGGTTATATTTGATAGATTGAAAAAGTGTGCTCCCTTTGTGCTCTTTAAGATTGGGTATTCTATGAAGAAGAAAGCTAAATTATACCTTGATGAGGTCATTAAACTACATGGAGTGCCTGTTAGCATTGTATCGGATCGAGACTCCAGATTTACGTCTCGCTTTTCGAAGAGTTTACGAGAGGGCATGAGTGACGATTTAAGGTATTCCACCGCCTATCATCTGCAGACAAATGGTCAGAGGAAAGAGTAAATCAGATCGTGGAAGATATGATCAGGTTCTACATATTGGATCAAGGTGGTGCTTAGGATGAGCATCTCAGACTCACGAAATTCGCATAAAATAATAGTTATAAGAAGAGCCTGCAGATGGCCCCGTTTGAGGCCATATATGGGAGGTGTTGAAGGAATCATTTGTTTTGGGTGGTCGGTGAGAGACCATTACTAGGTACAGAAGCCCATGAAGAGACGAATTGTGTTGTAACTCATATTGAAGAGAAGCTCCATGTAGCACAAGAACGTTATGAGAAATATGCTAATCGACGAAAGGTCAATCTGGAGTTCGCCATTGGGGACTTGGTTTTTCTGAAAGTCTCTCTGATGTCAGGTGTTAAAAGGTTTGGAAGGAACCACAAGTTAGACCCCCAGTATGTTGGACCTTTTCAGATTCTTGAGCGTATAGGAGTATCAGCTTACAGGCTGGAGTTGCCTGCTACCTTCTCTGGTGTCCATGATGTGTTCCATGTGAGCCAGTTGCAGAAGTGTGTTCGTAGTGATCGTCAAGTCCTTAACTCGGTTCCCCATATTAAACCCAACCTTTCGTATGTGGAAGTGCCTGTCCGTGTTTTGGAATCCCAAGATCGTGTGTTACGAAGAAAGACCATACCCATGGTTAAGGTTTTTTGGAGAAATCAAGACATCGAGAGCGCGATGTGGGAATTGGAGCCGACAATGAGTGAATCTCATCCGCATCTCTTCCCTTAGTTTCTGGTATGTCTCCATGCTTTTAGATGTTTTCAATTTTCTCATTTTGGTTTGGTTTGGAGTTATGTTAAGTTTCAGGACGAAACTTCTTTTTGGGGGAGTGACTGTAACGCCCCCGATTTTTTTCAATGATATTATTTGACTTGGTATCATCATATCTATGATATCAGGGCATTACCCTTTTATGTCATGTTGACGGCGCTGCACCGATAGTGCGTTTTCGCATCCGTTGGGTCTGTTTGACCATATTTTGTGGTTTTTGATGTGATTAAAGGTTTTCTTGATGGAAGAGTTTCGTTTGTGTTTTTTCCTGGATTTGGTTGTCCAGTTTTGTTGCGGTCCTGGCATTTTTGGAGTATCGGGGCATAGTTGAGGTTTTTGTGATATTTATGCTTGTTGTAGGCAATTGATGTTAGTGTCCGAGAATGCTGCGTCAAATTCGAGTGTTTTTGTCTCACCTATTAGATTCATAGCGCTGACATTCGTCTACGGTGCAATTTTCATCCAAATCAGAGGGCGTTTAGTCCATATTGTTGACTGATTTTTCAATAAATAGACATCTAAATTTCTGTCAATGACTTGCTTAATTAGCGAGAAAACCCGGACTTATTCTCGAGAAGGCCCTTCCTTGTTCTCGAGAAATCCTTATCCATTCTCCAGAAAACTTGTGTATGGTATTCAGGATTTTTTTGTCCTTCATTTCTCGAGAGGCCGGGACTTGTTCCCAAGAGGTGTTATTCTTTCTCGAGAGGCTTGCTTCTTTCTCGAGAAGTACTGTCTTGTTCTCGAGAAATGCTCCTACTTGTTCTCGAGAAAACTTTATACTGTTCTCGAGAACTACCTTGTTGTTCCCGAGAAATGCTTCTACCTATTCCTGAGAAGTCCCTTTCATTTCTCGAGAAGCCTTCTTAGTTCGCGAGAACCCTTCTTCCTCAGTACCCAAAAAGTCTTCTTCAGTACTATAGAAATACATACCTTCTAGTCGAGAAGTTTTTCATCATTTCCCGAGTAGCCCTCTTCAGTACTCGAGAAATCCATGACTCCTTTTCGAGAATTCCTCTTCAGCCAACTCTGGTCTGTTTTCGTAACTATATGACTATTAAAGGTATATTATTTTAATACTATATTTATAATATCTACGTATATATATACCAACTCCGCTTTTTTATACTCCTTCATTTAAGTCGTACTCCTTCCTTGTCGTAACTTCTGAACCAGTGAGGCGTGAGCAAGAGAGAGAGAAAGTTCTTCCGTAATTCTTCCGGTGACCGCCGACGGTGCTCTGGTGCTCGAACTCTTGAACTGAACATAGATCAAGAAAGCTCTTAACAAGAGCTACGCCATTGTGGTAAAGTTTTTCTCATTCCTTGAGTTTTTCCCAATAGGGTTTTGGCCTTACTTCTATTTCGGGCATTCTTGTTCAGATTTCGATTTCTCCCGTCTTCTTTTGCCACAATTTGCGATACAGAGTGATTTGGAGATTTTTTACGGGGAAAACCAAGGCAAGTGATGGTTTCTCCCCTCCTCCTTCCTTTTCAGATCATGTTAGAATTTTTGTTTCCCTTCATCTAGTGATATTACCTCTCTGATTAGTGATATTATTTTAATCTTTTACTTAAGATCCACTTATATCATCATGTTCATGATTATGCTAATCCTACCTTGTAGAGTTGTTAGTGATTTACTGATATGGTTGAATCTTTATCTAATTTATTTAAGGTCTTGGATGTTTCCTTAGAGCTTGATCAAACATTTCCAATCTAGTGATGTTTAATAGAATCTGATGTGCCAAGTCTTGAGATTTATATCATTGTTTTCTTCATTGCGGGTGTTAGTGGACGAAACCAACGCCGCAATTTTTGTTATATCATGGTTTTCTTCGTTGCGGGTATTAGTGGAGGAAACCATCGTCGCAATGTTTGATCCCTTTATTAGTACCTTGTGGAACTCTACCAGGTGTTTGGGCATCTACGTTGAGTGGTGGAGTGTTTGAGTCTCCTCGCAGTTAGGTAGAAATTATATCTGTGAGGGTGTGTCCGGATGAGTGACCTGCTCGCCCGTGATTTTTTTGGTAGAGTTGACCACATGTGGCTAATAGAGTTATGCAATTCTTCCTGATGATTTAATCGTGTTTTCCCCCTTATAGTATTGTGCATCTAGGGTATTTTATTGTACGTGATGATTCACATAAGTTTTCCTTTCCGTTTCTTTTGTACTTTACTTTGGCACTTTTGCTCTTGGGTTGGTACCCCTTATGACCTGTGCTTGATTTCATTTAAATTTTTGTCATCACTTGTACATTCTTGCTTAGGTGTTATATGTAACAACCCCATCCGTTCATATAGTATATATTGGAAGGTCCGGCCAGGGCCCCACAGCATATACCACAGAATAGGCGGCGAAGTTACGGAGTGATACCAGAGTTGCGCATCCTAACACATATGCATTCTAGTGGAAGCCTATAACACCTAACTTGAACGCCACCCTGAATGTCCACCATATAAACAACACATTTATATACAACAGGAATGTCAGCAAATATAAAGTCAGGTGGCCTTATGTCCTTACAAGTCTCTTTACAACTATGTCTTTGAACATTGGCGTGCAGGCCAACCACATATAAATAAAACACAGCATTTGCTTCGCCTTCAAGGGATAGCGGCAGCATCAGCAACAACAATAGCAGGGTCTTCATCCTTTACGTGACCCGCTTGGTTCTCCAGCACCTGTGCAAGGACATTACACCCAATAGTGGAAAACAAGGCAACGGTCAGCATTTAGCTGACCACTTTTATAACGACCCTACACCTTTCCCGAGGCAGTGGTATTTCTTCCCTGCAGGCATAGCATTTCACAGGCAGATATATATATATTCATACATTGTGCTACAATGCACATATATTCCATCACAACCATCAGCCACGCTACCTGAGAGTACGTGCACTCAGGGCACAATCTTGGTGTACCGGCGAAGCAATTGCCCACCACAGTATTATGGTCGCGACCCCACGGTAAAACATTGAGCATTTACTCCATGGCCCGTAGCCCCCCATTGTATCACGGTGCGCAGGACTAAGACTCTAGCTATGTGCTCCAACAGACCGCACTTTCTGGTCTCATGTCGGACGGACATAACGCAGGTCTGATCATCCACCCCCCGTTTCTAAAATCGCCTTGCCATCACTGAGTACGGCTTACTCGCAACTAAATAAAGGTGCGGGTCTGTTTCACCGAGCCTATTTGGCATAAAGCCTGGGTGTTTTCCTGGGCGCACCAGTACTTATCATCACAACAATTACATATCACACATCAGAGGGTCTTTCCTGGGCACACCGGTACTTCCTACTACTCCCTTTCGTAGGTACAACCCCATAAATAACATAGGTATAAACAGTGGTTTCCTGGATTACCACGCCAGTACTTCCTGCTACTCCCCTTCACAGGTACCACCCCTGAACAACAAGCATTACAAAAGGGTATTTCCTGGACTTTCGATCCAGTACTTCCTGCTACTCCCTTTCACAGGTATAACCCAATAGCACAAGAAACACAAGCATCACAAGGGTATTTTTCTGGACTACCACTCCAGTACTTCCTGCTACTTCCCTTCACAGGTTTAACCCATCGACTCCTAAACTACACGTTTATCACAGAGTCATCTCCAGTGCATATATGCAACATCACCAATCCAGACCAACCTGTCTAGATGGGCTTCACACAGCATGCCTATTCCGTACTCCTTTTCCGGATCTATATGCCAAATGATTGGGGACTCCATAAATCGACCCAAGAGACTCCCACAATAAGCCACCCTCTGGTGGGGGAATCCGATGCACATGCCAAAAAGGAAGCCTTCACATGGCTAGGAAGAAACGTCGTTACCCTTGCAGACCGTTTCAACGCCATGAGCTCCTAGCTGGCTGGAAAGAACCACAACAGCTTTTCCTTCACAACGCTAGCCTCGGATCTCTTACCGGAACCCTGTAGCACCACCGGTGGCCAGCTCCTCTTCCTACTCCTCCTTCTTCCTCTCTTTCTCTCTCTAGGAGTTTAGAAAGATAAAGGCCAAAATGACAATGAGAACTTCCTTCTCATCCACGACCTTAAGGAAATAGGGAGGCACCTCAGCCCTTGGATCACAGCTGAAGAAATAAATGACCACGATTTTGCCACAAAAGCATATTTTTGCTTGACACGGCCAGTGACATGCCCGTGTCCTAGGCCGTATACCTCAAGCATTGCTCAACCGACTTATCCAGTTTAGTACACACCCGTGTGACACGCCCGTGTCATGGGCCGTGTCACCTGACATGCCTTTAGACATGCCCGTATTTGGGGCCATGTACATTAGGCTGCACAAAGTCGAGATCAACCCGAGGGGGACACGACCAATGACACGCCCGTGTCACAGGACGTGTACCCTAAGACACAGCTGTGTCGCGCCTGTGTTCACCAGGCCTCAAGGCCTTTGGTACATCCCGAAAAGGATATGGCCCGTATCACAGGCCGTGTGCCCATACACAGTACTAGACACGCCCAAGCTCAATTTGGTCGAGCTGAAGTTCGTCGACCCGCAGAGGACATGACCTCTGACACGCCTGTGTCAGAGGGCGTGTGACCTTATTCTTCCGTCGAACGGAGTTTTGTCGAACGGTCGCCGACTACTCACCCGAGCAGGAAACGCCCTGGGGCACGCCCGTATCCCAGGCCGTGTCACCCAATTTTGCCCAACTCTGGAATTTATGGTGTTACAACTCTCCCCTCCTTACAAAAATTTCGTCCCCGAAATTTGTAGGAAGTAAGCACTGCACAATAGTTACACAAAGATCTCGGGACACTCAGCTCACATGGTCTGCTCTCGCTCCCATGTGAGTTTGTCACGGCCGCAATTGTCCCACCGGAGTTTCCCATCCCGACTGTCTTGTTCCGTAACTATTTATCGGCACGATCTTCGATCAGAATGGTCCGAATTTTCATCGTTAGCCCATACTCCACCGACCTAAGATCATTCTCGATCACCTGAGCTGGATCTTTAACGGCCTTCCCAAGTACAGTGATGTGACATACATCATATAATCCACCTAAGTCTGCCGAAAGAGCTAGCCGAGATGTAGCTTTCCCAACTCGCTTTACCACGTCAAACGGACCAAGGTAGCGTGCACTCAAGTTTTGCAGACATCGAATCCTAGATATGCCTTTGAAGGGTGTGGTCGGCAAGTATACTAAATCGCCTACCGCAAACTCCATGTTCCGGTACTTGGCGTTGCAGGATTTTTCTTGACACTTTTGGGCTACCAGTAGCCTCTCACGAATAGTGTGACTCGTCGAGTTTGCTTCCTTGACTTCATTACACCTAAACACTTTGGATTCGCCTGCTTCTATACGAGTGAATGGAGTACGACACTTCCAATCATACAGAACTTCATACGGTGCCATATTGATGCTCTCTTGGTAGATATTATTGTAGGGAAACTCCACCATATAGGGAGGATCTTCACATCCCTTGTCAAGGTCTAGGATGCACATTCGGAGCATGTTTTCCATTGTCTGATTAGTCCGCTCAATTTGGCCATGCGTTTAGTGCTGAAAGGCTGTACTGAACGTCAACGTTATGCCCACAGTTGATGGATTAACCTCCAATCAGTTGATGTGAACCGTTCATCACACTCATTTCCGATGCTTTGAGGAACGTCGCATAGCTGTACACTCTGCTCAACATAACATTGTGCCGAATGTTTCACGGAATCGTCTCGTTTGTTCGGAAGGAAGTATGCCACTCTCGTCCACCGGTTTACAATCGCGCACACTGAACCAGTCCCGTGTTGAGATCTCGGCAACTCGGGCATGAAAGCCCTTTTGAAATCGTAACGAACTTCCATTCCGGAATCGGCAACGAGTTCTATAAATCACCAGGCTTCTGGCATTCCGCCGTCACCAACACACAAGTTTGGCATTTGGCCACATAATGAACGACATCTTTCTTCAGTCCTGGCCATCAGGACAGCTTCTTCAAATTTCTGAACATCTTTGTGCTCCCAGGGTGACTAGAGTACTACATATGCTCTTTCCTCAACTTACCCAAATTTGTGGCATGCCCGTATCACGGGCCATGTCACCTGACACACCTTCAGACACACCCGTGCCTGGGGCCGTATACATCAGGCTGCACAAAATTGAGATCAACTCGAGGGGGACACGACCAGTGACACGCCCGTGTCACAGGCCATGTAACTTAAGACACAGCTGTGTCCCGCCTATGTTCACCAGGCCTCAAGGCCTTGGGCACATCCCGAAAAGGACATGGCCTGTGACACGTCCGTGTCCCAGGCTGTGTGCCCATACACGGTACTAGACACGCCCCAGCTCTATTTCATCGAGTTGAAGTTCGTTGGTCCGCAGAGGACACAGCCTCTGACATGCCCATATCAGAGGGCATATGCCCTCATTCTTCCGTCGAACGGATTTTCATCGAACACTCGTCGGCTACTCACCTGAGCAGGACACGCCTTGGGACACACCCGTGTCCAAGGCTGTGTCACCCAATTTTGCCCAACTCTGGAATTTAGGGTGTTACATTATGTCTTTTGAATGCCTCTGGTTCAGAGCAGTAGCAGGTAGTGGAGCTGGTTTTGGAGTTCATGAGCAGCAGTGTTGACTATGGTTTCACCTCGTTGTTGTGAGGTAGTTTATTGTTTTAGTTTACATTACCTAGTTCAGACATACTTTTGTATTATGTGAGTTCGTGTCAAGTTGTTGATGCCTACAGGGTTGTTGATTATTTTTGGACACTTTGCTAGCTGTTATTTGTTTTCTTTCTGATTGTTTGGTTTAGTTGCTCTCTGGGACGTTTTATGCTAGAGCTGCATGTTAGATATTTCTTAACTTATAAAAACTTATTAATAGTATATCATACATGTCATCTCCTTCAAACTAATTCACTACTTTTTGGATAGGGTAAAGACCCTTTCCTATATTTATTAGAGTTATGCATAGCATGAGTTGTCCGTCGGGGACGTTTATACTCATGTAGGATGTTAAAAATCAACCTAACAAAAGTATTTTTCCGCAACATATAAATATATTTTTATTTGTGGACTAGTTAATCCACTAAGTTGAGGGATATGGCTACCCACATAACTTAAAATTGCATTTTCTTAACTAACTTACAAATTTTCAAAATAATTGTTTAGTTGAGGTCTCGCCTGAGCGTCTGTAGTTATTCCTGCTGATGTGGCATCATGACTCGTGTTATCTCCTTACTCTAATACATCCTTTAATGTGGAGAAAATGCGGGTTGTGACAAAGAAAGCCCTACACTCAGTCTCCTCCAAGAGCTACAGTTCAGTGACAATCCTGTCACCTACATCTCTATGACTTTACAGTCACCTACCTCAGGCATAAAGCCCTACTACTTAGGCTAGGAGGACAACCCTACTCTCAGATCAACACTTGGATCCTACAGCTCAGTGATTCAACATTCACCTACCTCAGAACACCAAGTGTTCCTACTGCTCAGATCTAAAAAGGTCTACCACTCAGCCTAATTACTTAGGCCTACACTAAGATTCAGTAAACACTGAATCCTACAGGGTAATTAAATGAAATGATTAAATAACTGACACAGAGATTAATATCTGAGTCTAACTGCTAGATTGAACAGATTTCAGTCAAGGCCACTTGCTATTGAAGAAAAGAGTCCTCTTTAACAGCTAACTTCTTTGCTGATCAGATTAACTAAGCTACCTACTGTTGAAGGAATGATTCCTCTTCAGCAACTATCTTCACTCTTGCTGAATCAAAAGAATCAGATATCTTGTTCTACTCAGAACTATCCTACTAAAGTGGAAGAATATTCAGTTATCTTTATCCGCCCTCTGGCTTTCTCTGCTGGACTGCTATTTCAAGCTCGTCAGAGCATACAATGATGTGCAACTGCCTCTTTTTGTAAACCTAGAAGCGTTCATATTTTCAAGTTAAACATTTCCTTTTATATGACCTTGAGATTTAATGGCTCTTAATAATACTGTGGGCCCTGCCATGTAGGATGAGCGCCAACTCCCTCAGAAGGGGACAAACAGTAGCTTCCCGCACTACTGTAGCTTTCCCGTAACGGCTTCGAAATGCTTTTACTTGTTGACTTCTTGTGATATCAGCAGACGTCACCCCTTTCTGGACTTAGAAAAATTCCAGAAACAATCAAGCATTGAGTGATGTTGATCACTCAATGCACGTAGATTTGGCGCTTCATTAAAAGCATTAAGTGAGTCTGCTTCACTAAGTGCTTCTGGACATAGTGAAATTCTGCTGACTTTGCCTCAGTGGTTCTTCTGCTTAACTATCTTAGCGCTTTCTTATCTCAGTGTTTCTTCTTCACAGCTGTCTCAGCAGTTTCTTCTTCTCAGCTGAGATAAACCCCTGTCTCAGCGGTTGTGCTGATATTAACTCTTGTCTCAGTGGTTGTGCTGAGATAACCTCTTATTATGGACACTTTTGCCTTAGACAAAAATCTAACTTGCTAGATTACTCTTTTGGGTACCCTTGTCCAATCAAGGACTGTCCTGCAAACAAAGTCTAGACCAAGCATCAAATAAACTATTCCCCTTAGCCCGATTTATGATGCCTCTTCAAATACTTGGGAATGTTGAAGGGCACTATTCCCAACAATCTCCCCCTATTTGAAGAAGACAGAACGCCCATCCATGCTAAGGTGCACCAACACAAAAAGTATCATGATAGGCTGATAATATATTATCGTGACAACTAGTGAGTCATATAGAGGGTTATCTCCCCCCATATGAGATAGGCTTTGCACTATGATTGATTAACCAATACTTTGAGTGAATTATCAATAATTAACAATTTTAAAACCTAGCCCATTGGTAGGAGGCAAACTATATGATTAGAACATGCATAACCATTAACAGTATGATTAAAAATTGTATAATCATTATCAAGTTGATTATTATGATTAAAAGATACGTAATCATTTAGCGTTTTAGAGAACCTTAGCCAATCAACAGTAGGCAAAACTTTTGATTTAAGATATATATAAGAACTGCATACTCATCAATCACAAACAATATAACCAGGGCAACTCATATTAATTTCATTGATAGAATTATGACATTGTTACATCATTGATTCACATTACAAGACCTTGATTAAAAAATTTAAAGAACCCTAAGCCTTGCAATCACTCATGTCTACATTTCTTTGATGAACTTGATTCAGCACACTTATCAGCATTAGCAGCCAGCTTTAGACTTTTAGCTGTGTTCTTCGCCTTTTAAAGTATAGGAAAGGCTTAGGAATATATCTAGGAGGTATCTTCTTTGGGTTGTTTTTACTCACCAGATTTTCTTTGAATATTCTCTCCATTTGAGAATTCCTTTCAAGATGTTTAATACATTCCTCAGAAGGGTATACACTGTCAATATTCTTTAAAAACTATCCATGGCTTAACCAGGCATTGATGATGATGGACACAAAAGCATCACTCAAATGTTCATGGTGTGAATCATCTTTGTTCTCAGCCGTCCTCCTTGCCATGAAATCTTCAGCCAACTGAGTTCCTTCCCTTTTCCTTCTAGCAACAAGTTGTGCATCATGTGCAACTCTAGCTTATGCTTGGAAGTTTAGGTCTTCTGGCATCTTTTTGTCCAGAAGGGGCAGTTGCAGTGCCACCCTGGTACCTTGAATCATATTGAAGGCTTAATCTTTAATGAGTTTTGCTGTCTTAGCATGGCCTTTCTCCCCCTTTCAACTTTCATCAAAGATCCTATCTTGCAGTAGTGTGGAGTTGGATTCTATTCTGCTTGATAGGGCTTGAAATATTTTCTCATTATCATCAAGCAGCTCATCTTTTAATAGAATGGCCTCTCCCATTGAGTGGTAGGCAATATTGGATACATGCTGGTTTATACTATCTGTTGTACCCCATATCACCTCAACAGTGGAACTCATAAAATTTTTGACATATCCTATGTCAGTTGCAGAGAGTTTTAGGCTTGTTTCCATGGATTTCATGATGGTGGTCAGCTCTTTGACAGTATTTCCAGCACTGTCAAACCATGTGGTTACCTATTTGTTTAAATAAGAAGTTTCTTCTCTATTCTCCTTGACTTTAGTCATCATTTCATGTTTGAGCTTAGCAACTGACTGGCCAACTTACTCCTTTAGTGATGTGGTTTAAGCATCTAAGAGTGCCTTGATCTGGCTTAGGAGTGACTCATTTGATATTGAGGAAGTGGATGGATGGCTAATTGGAGGAGGGACATCATCCTGAGCAGGGACCTGTGAAGACTTCCCCTCAATTATAGCGCAAATAAAAGAAAACTTTTCCTTAGAAAAAGCTGTATCAACATAACACTTAAGAATGTATGAGCATTACCTGTAGAAGGTGCAGACTCAACAATCCAGTAGACAACTTTATCCGAAGTTGTCAACTCCATCTAATCATGCTCCCCCTCAGACTGATAATTCTCCTTCTCTGGGCTTGTCCCATCTAAGTAAACATCTAAGGCTTCATCAGGCTCATTGTAATCTTCTATAGCAGTGACATCTTCAGTAACAGCTACACCTTCCACATCTTTAGCAGCAATCTCATCTTCAGCAGCAGCCTTTGTTATTTGTTGTGACCTTGGAATGGAATGGATTTCATCAACATGCCCAGCACTATCCTGGAGTTGCTTGTTTTCAGAGCATTAACTGAGAGATAAGAGAACCTGAAGTCCAACATCAGCAAGAGTAGGGGTTCCATGCTCAGGTTTAAAGCTGGAAGAACTATCTTCTTCAACAGGTTGCTTCCCTTCATCCCTTGATGAGTTCTTTACTTCAGAGGGTTGGCTCATAGGAAGTACTCTAGTGAATCTATCTAAGGTTTTGATGTACATCCTTTTCAAGTAATGGATCTTCACACCCTGCTCCTTCTGGAAGCTATCTGGATGAGTGTTTACTAAATAGAGTGAAAGAATTCTGCCCAAGCTGGGAGTGTGAAGGATGTCTACTATCCTTTGGAAGATGAGGGTTACCCATAAGGTCTGCTTATGAAAGATAATCCTTGTCATGACTTAAAACATTGACTTGGAGATGGTGTCATATGATCCAGGTTTGTATATTAGGGCTCGCACTAGTATATCTTCATGAAGTTTTCCTCTTCGATTGAAGAATTTCCTTTTGAGCAATCCAATTTTGGCATCACTTTATCCACACCATCTGAGAGCTCTGTCTCTATCCTTGACGGTGAGTTCTTCTTCCTCAGTAGGGCTAGTGGAGGGTATTTGAAGAGCTTTGCCTACCCTCTTATGGGTTAACTTAATCTTAAGGTCCCCAATCTTAGACTTAAGGGAGTTCTTAGTAGAAGAGACCCTTATATTAGAGAAGAATTCAAGTACCTCTTCTCACAGAATGATGGAGGTTTCAGATACGGTGTATTCCAATCCTGAGGTCTCAATAATCCTTATGACTTCTCTAATCTCAAAAGAGGCATGAATCAATCAATTTTTGACTATTTCATCGCCTACCTGGAGCTCCTTTGAGATCTTCGGCGCCATTGAAGCAGAGCGGTCAGACGCTGAGAAGGGTTTTGTCTCGACGGATGGAGTTACGGCTTTCTAGAATAGTGTGGCTTTACGTTTTATGTCACCCTTATATATATTGAAAATGTTTAAATATTTTATCACAAGATTAAGTGATTAATAATTTTAGCTTAAGATTATACTTTAGGCTCTAAAGCTTATTCTATGCTTCCTGTTATGAGACAGTACACTCAAGTTTTCTAGCATAACCCTCAGCTCTTCTTGCATTCACTTAATGCTTGATGATTATATTATAGCTCCTATCACTGTCTTGATGTACACTATTATTATCCAAACATTTTATCAATTTTAAATAGAATAGAGACCTATTATGCTAATAAGGTAGTTTTTATTAGCAAACTTATTATGGACTAATTTACAAGTTATTTGAGTTAGAGAGAAAAAACTACAAAATTTAACAGTGTAGATAATCAAATAGATAAGTAAATCATTATTCTCCAACTGGTGTGCTTGATTTGTTTTATCTTCAGCACATCTAAATTAATTCAGAAATTTGAAAACATAGTCTCTCTACAAAAGAGAGAGACTTTGAGTTTGTCTCCCTCTAGCTTTTGAGGATTACACACTTAATAGCCTCAAATTTTGTTCATTGCCTTACTTGGAGAATAGTCCTTAAGCAATCATTTTGTTCTAGACATGTGCCTGGAACATCCATTGTCCAAATATCAAGTCTTATTTAGACAAGTATTTGGACTATCCTTCAAAAAAGACTTAATTTTCCCTTACAAACCCAATAGTTATTGGGTCCTAGGTTCATGTTAGCATTATAATGCTTTTTCTCAACTCTCCTCATGGGCTGAGCACCTTTCTTTCCACTGGCCATACTCATGTTATACCAACAATCAATAACAAAGTCGCCCACTTTCCCACAGCACCAAAATTCATGAATGTTGTACCTTCTCTTCCGGACAGCATAGAAGGTGGAGGATTTTAATTGTAATCTATATGAGAAGTTAGCAGCCCCGGGCATTGCTGAATGTGCATTGGGGTTTGCAGCTTCCTTCTTCCCGAGTGAAGGTGATAGAGTTCTAAATACAACTGGTCCAGGTTGGGCCATTTGTATTTTAACTTGTGGAGCCTGCCATCTAGTGGCCTCTCTCATCACTTTAGATAATGGATATTTGGATCCAAATCTAAAGGACTTATCCCGAACTCTATTTCTAGAGAGGTCAAATTACTCCTACTGAGATAAGGTGACTTTACCCCACTGGTAGAGCATTCAAAAGATGGATTCTTATGGGAAGGTCCAAACTTGACAGATTTAGAAGGTAAATTTACCTTTGGAAATACTATCCTCTTATCAGGGAATTTTGATTTGAATTGACGATTTGTGTGTTCTATTCCCAGCTTCTCTGGGGCTTGGCTAGTTGTAACTTTTGGCAACGACCTCTGTGACTGAGGAGGATTAACCACAATACCTAATGTCTCAATAAATTTTTGTTCAAGATATGTAATATGTTAAACTTCTCTTAAAGAAGCATAGTCTGACATTCAAGACTTTTCTTAAGTTCAGACACCTCATGACTTTTCTTATAAAACTCAATAGATTTATTGTTATAAAGTGTTTTATAAGTCTTAAGGACTTCAATATCCTTTGCTTGCCTTTTGGCAAGCTTTTTGCTCTTCTTTAGGGCATCTAGGAGTAGTCCATACTTGTCAATCAATTGATTGACATCAGCCTTAGATTTTGAGCAATCTTCATCACAGGATGAAGATGGTCCAGTGACTGGACTGGTTTCATAGTCAGAAGAAGATGAAGAAATAGAGAGAGGTTGTACCTTGATTGATTCTGTATCAACTTGACTTCTTTCTTCTAATGTTATTATCATCAAGCCATGGAATCCACTGACTTCCTCATTCCCCTCATTGTCACCATCTGAGTGTGACATAGTGGCCCTGATTCCTATCCTGGCAGCAGGATATTCCTCCTCTTCTTCTGGACTTGCAGCAATAGAAATTAACCCTATATAGGCTTCTTCTTATTCTTCTAACTCTAAGGATGAAGAGTCTGTCCAACTTTTCTCATTCTTATCCACAAAGGACTTCTTCTTCATCTTGTCCTTATGGTGATGGTGGTGCTTCTTCTTCTTCTCATCTTATTCCTTTATCCTGACTGGGCAGTCAGCAATGACATGTCTAGCCTTGCTGCAAAAATAACACAAAACTATTGATAAAGTCTGTTTACTAGTTTTAGGGTCATACCTTTCTTTCTTGGAGGACTTCCTATGATGAGAGGATGAAGATGGTTTGATCTTCCAGTGTTTCTTCTTCATGAACTTCTGAAATTGCATAGAGAAGGCTACAAAATCTTCATCAGACATGTGGATGTCTGAGGTACTTGAACCAGATGTTTCTGAGCTAGACTCAGCTTCCCTCCTTGGTGCAGAGGGAGTCTTTCTTATACTCCTTCTTGGGTCTTCTGCTTTGAGGGCCACTAACTTATCCTTGGTCATGGATTGGCTAAACTTTTCCTCCTCCTGTCTAACAGCTAGCTGCATCTCATAGAATAACAGTTTCCCAAATAGAGTTGGTGGAGGAGTGTCAGCCAGCTTAACTATTTCCCTAATGGTACAAATCTTGGTGTCCCAATCTCTAGTGAGAGATCTAAGGAACTTATCATTCAGCTCATAGTTATTGAAGACCCTACCATAGGTTGTTAGTTCATTAACTATACTAAAGAACCTCTCAAAACAGTCAGCCACTTTCTCTGACTTGCTTTACCTAAAGGCCTCATACTCTTGGTAGAGCATGAACTTCCTGTCATCTCTAACTTCCTTAGAACCCTCCATATAGACCACAAGAGTGTCCCACATTTCCTTGGAGGTCTTGTAGTGTACTAGGTTTTGTAAGGTTGAGTAATCAATGGTACAGGCTCTCATATTTTGTACCCGCTTGTCCATGGTAGACAACACTACCTCATCTCTATCCAGCTCAGTATATTCCTTGGGAACTTTCAGAGTTGGATCTTTGGTGGAGGACTTTGTGGGGACAAAGGGACCTTCCTGTACTGTTACATAGATCCTAGGGGCATATGCTTCCAAGAACACTCTGATCCTTTGCTTCTAGAGGCCAAATCCTTCCTTCCTGCAGATTGGAAGCTTTATGGCCCCCAGCTCCTTATAGTTCATACCTGAACCCATATGTAAAAACCTTTAGCTAACTTGGATGCTTTCTCAGACTGTTAGGTGCTTTTTGAGCAACCTCACTCTGATACCACTTGAAAGTACTTATTTCAAGGTTAGCTGGTCACCTAGATGGGGGGAAGGTCTTTAAATCTTTTTGATTCATTTTAATATCTTGTTGCTTTCTTTTAGCTTTTAGTTTAGGATGATCTAGAGCTTATCCTTAACACTCGCAACTAATAAAAGAAAAACAAAACACTTTAACAACTCCATCCATTCATATAGCATATACTAGAAGGTCCGGCCGGGGTCCTACAACATATACCACAAAACAGACGGCGAAGTCACGGAGTTATACCAGAGTTGCGCGTCCTAACTCATTGCATGCTAGCGGAAACCTATAACACGAAACAGAACTCTAAACATGAATGACCACCACGTAAAAATCCACATTTATATATCATAGGAATGTTCACCAAATACATAGTTCATTGGCCTTATGGCCTTACATGTCCTTTTACAACAGTGGCTCCCAAACAATGGCGCGCAGGCTGGCCACATATAAACAAAACATAGCATTTTAAACTTCAGCCTTCAAGGGCTAGTGGAAGCAGCAGCAACATCAGCAGGGACTTCAGCCTTTATGCGTCCCGCTTGGTTCTCCAGCACCTGCACAGGGACATCCCACCCAACGGTGGAAAACAAGGCAATGGTCAGCATTCAGCTGACCAATTTTATAACGACCCTACCCCTTTCCCGGTGCAGTGGTATTCCTTCCCTGCAGGCATAGCATTTCACAGGCATATATATATATATATATATATATATATATATATATATATATATATATATATATATATATATATATATTCATACAATATACTCTCATGCACATCCATTCCATCACAAATGTCAGCCACGTGGCCCGACGATCCGATCACTCATGGCACATTCTTGGTGTACCGGTGAACCAGGGTCCCACCACCGTATTAAGGTTGCAACCCAACGGCAAAATTGAGCATTTTTCTCCATGGCGTGCAGCTAGAGACTTCAGTCTTAATGACCCGAGATTAGCACGTAGCCCCCATTGTGTTATGGCGTGCATGCCTAAGAATCTTGCTATGCGCTCCAACAGACCGCACTTTCAGGTCTCACGTCGGATGGACATAATGCAGGTCGGATCAGCCACCCCCCGTTGCTCAAGTCGCCTTGCCATGACCGAGTACGACGTACTCGCGTCTACATAAAAGGCACGGATCAGTTTAACCTTACTTGTTTCCTTTAGGTGAGCTTATCAGCTCACACATAACCAGCCCATTCTCACGAAACTGGCTTCACATTCAACGGTTACCTAGGTGCCACGCCTCGAGTTAGCGATATAACCCAATTTACATCCCTAGGTTTAACCGTGCATCATAACATTCACTTTAGGGTATTTTCCTGGACTGCCAAGCCAGTAATTCCTGCTACTCCCCTTCACAGACACAACCCATCAAGCATTCCAAGCATCAAGGGTATTTTCCTGGCTTACCAAGCCAGTACTTCCATCTACTACCCTTCACAGGTACTACCCATGAACATCAAGCATTATAAGGGTATTTCCTGGACTCTCAATCCA
The DNA here is from genome assembly GCA_039583875.1 of Platanthera guangdongensis. Lineage (NCBI taxonomy): Eukaryota > Viridiplantae > Streptophyta > Magnoliopsida > Asparagales > Orchidaceae > Platanthera > Platanthera guangdongensis. Next base: position 78,175,131 of record CM077162.1, on the reverse strand, counting down.
GTACTTCCTGCTACTACCCTTCACAGGTACAACACATTCAGGACAAGCATTATACGGGTATTTTCCTGGACTACCACTCCGGCACTTCCTGCTACTGCCCTTCTCAGGTTTAACCCGTCGACTCCTAAACTACATGTTTATCACGGAGTCTTCTTCAGTACGTATATGCAACATCACCAATCCAGACCAACCCGTCCAGATGGGCTTCACACAGCATGCCTATTCCGTACTCCATTTCCTGATCTATATGCCAAATGAGTGGGGATTCCATGAATCAACCCAAGAGACTCCCATAACAAGCCACCCTCTGGTGGGGGAATCGTATGCACATACCCAAAACAGAAGCCTTCACATGGCTAGGAAGAAAGTCATTACCCTTGAAGAATGCTTCGAAGCCATGGATTCCTAGTCGGCTTAACAACACTACAACGACTCGCCTCCACAATGCTAGCATCGGTTCTCTAACCGGAACTCCGCAGCTCCACCGGTGGTCGACTCCTCTTCCTCCTCCTCATTCTTCCTCTCTTTCTCTCTCTAGGATTATAGAAAGAGAATAGGTTTAAGCCAAATGAGAATATCTTCTCAAGTCTCAGCCTTAAGGACGTAGGGAGGAACCTCAGCAATTGGATCCCAGCTGAGGAAATGGACGTCAATGATTTTGCCACAAAAGGATAAATTTTTTCAGACATGGCCTGTGACACGCCCGTGTAAAAGGCCGTGTACCTTAAGCGGTACACAACTGACTCATCCAGACCAGTCCACGCACATGTGACATGCCCGTGTCACAGGTCGTGTCACCTAACAAGCATTCAGACACGCCCGTGTTTGTGGTCATGCACATCAGGCTGCACAAAACCAACTTCAACCCGAGTGGGACACGACCAGTGACACGCCCGTATCACAGGCCGTGTACCCTAAGACACACCTATGTCGTGCCCGGATTAACTAGGCCTCAATGCCTTGGGCACATCCAGAAAAGGACATGGCCTGTGACAACCGTGTCATAGGCCGTGCGGCCATACACGGCACCAGACACGCCCCAGCTCCACTTCGTCGAGCTGAGTTGATCGAGCAGAGGAGGACACGCCCGTGTCCCAGGCCGTGTCACCCAACTTTTCTCAATCCTGGGAATTGGGGTGTTACAACCCTCCCCTCCTTACAAAAATTTCATCCCCGAAATTTACATAAAGTAAGGAACTCAACAGAAGAGGTTTGATTCCATAGTTGCTTAAAACAACGCGATATGCACTGCATAACAGTTACACAAAGAGCTCGGGAAATGCAGTTCACATGGTCTGCTCTCGCTCCCATGTCAGCTCTTCAGGGCCGCAATTGTCCCACCGGACTTTGACGATCCCGATTGTCTTGTTCCGCAACTGTTTATCGGCACGATCCTCGATCCGAATGGGCCTAACCATCATCGTTAACCCATACTCCACTGGCACACAATTAGTCTCGATCACTTGAGCTGGATCTTTGACGGCTTTCCGAATCAATGAGATGTGAAACACATCATGTAATCCATCGAAGTCTGCTGAAAGAGCTAGCCGATATGCAGCTTCCCCAACTCGCTCTACCACTTCAAACATACCAAGATACCTCGGGCTCAACTTTTTCAGTCGTCGAATCCTGGACACGCCTTTGAAGGGTTTGAACTTCAAGTACACCCAATCTCCAACCGCAAACTCCACGTTCTGGTGCTTGGTGTTGTAGTATTTCACTTGACGATCCTGGGCTATCAGTAGCCTTTCCTGAATAGTGCGTATCGTCGAGTTAGCTTCCTCGACTTCATTATGCCTATACACTTTGGCTTCGCCTGCTTCTGCCCAAGCCAACGGTGTACGTCACTTCCGACCATACAGAGCATCAAACGGTGCCATAGCGATGCTCTCTTGGTAGCTGTTGTTGTAGGCGAAATCTACCAGATAGAGATGATCTTCCCATCTCTTCCCAAAGTCCAGGGCGCATATTCAGAGCATATCTTACATCGTTCTATTGGTCCTCTCAGTTTGGCCATCTGTTTGGGGATGAAAGGCCATACTGAACATCAATTTCGTACTCAATAGCTGATGGACCAGCCTCCAATCATTCAATGTAAAGAGCCCATCCCGATCGCTCATGATGCTACGAGGAACACCATGTAGCCGTACAACCTGCTCCACATACAGCTTTGCCATACTTTCCACTGAATCGTCTCGTTTATTCGGAAGGAAGTGTGTCACTTTCGTCAACCGGTCTACAATCACCCAGATTGAATCGTTCCCGTGTTGAGATCGTGGCAACCCGTGCACAAAATCCACAGAAATATCACCGAACTTCCATTCCGGAATCGGTATTGACTTCAAGAAACCACCAGGCTTATGGCATTCCGCCTTCACCAAAGCGCAAGTTTAGCATTTGGCCACATATTGAGCGACATCTTTCTTCAATCCTGGCCACCATAACAACTTCTTCATGTCTTTCAACATCTTCGTGCTCCCAGGTTGAATTGAGTACTTCGTATAGTGAGCTTCGGACATCAATTCTTCCCGCAATTTACCCATACTCGGGATGCACAATCGGCCCTCTTTCCGCAAAAGGCCGTCATTCCAGGAGAATTTGCCCGCTGGCCCGTCGTTGGCATAGCGTTAGAGACTCTCATCTAGCTACGTTGCTCGTCGAACCCTGTCTACAAGGTCATACTGCACCTTCATTCAGTTCAAACGTGCATTGGCTGTAGAATTCTTGTCAACACAAGAAATCTCTAACGCTTCCAGATCCTGGATTAGACGTTCATCGTGCCTCTGCAACCAATATGCCGTTGCCGGAGCTCTCCGACTCAAGGATCATCGACCACATTTCCCTTCCCGGGAGTATAATGAATCACAAAGGTGTATTCCCCAAGGAACTCCAACCAACTTCATTGTCACATATTCAGGTCCTTCTGCTCCAACAAATACTTTAGGCTCTTGTGGTCTTTATAGATTTCCACTTTCATGCCATATAGATAATACCTCCATAACATCAGTGCAAAAATCACCGCCGCCAACTCTAAGTCATGGAAGGGATAATTTCTTTCATGCACCTTCAGTTGGCGTGAGCCATAAGCAATCACTTTTTCATTTTGCAGAAGAACGCAGCCTAAGCCACTTCCTGAAGCATCACTATAGATGTTGAATCCGTTAGTACCACATGGCGATGTCAACACAGGAGCCATGGTCAACCGGCACTTTAGCTCTTTAAAAGCTCACATGCACTCCGGCGGCCAAACGAACTTCTGATCCTTTCTCGTCAGTGTGGTTAGAGGCAAAGTGATCCACGAGAAGTTTTTCACAAACCTTCTATAGTAGCCTGCTAGTCCAAGGAAGCTCCTGACTTCGGCCACTGAAGATAACACTGGCCACTCTTGTATGGCCCATATCTTTGTTGGATCCACTGCTATGCCCTCTCTGCTTACCATATGGCCAAGAAAAGCCACCGACGATAGCCAAAACTCGCACTTCGAGAACTTGGCATAGAGCTTATTCTTCCTCAAAGTATGCAACAACAACCGCAAGTGGTTTTCGTGATCGACTTTAGATTTCCAGTATACCAAGATATCGTCAATGAACACAATCACGAATAAGTATAGATACTCTCTGAACGTTCAGTGCATCAGGTCCATAAACACTGATGGCGCATTACACAGCCCAAACGACATTACCGTAAACTCATAATGCTCGTAATGTGTTGCAAATGCGGTCTTGGGAATGTCACCTTCCCGAATCATTAAATGGTAATAACCAGACTTCAAATCCAACTTGGAGTAGACGGTTGATCCCACCAGCTGATCGAACAACTCATCAATTCGTGGAATCAGATACTTGTTCTTCACTGTCAGCTTGTTCAGTTCACGGTAGTCAATACATAACCGCAAATCACCGTCTTTCTTTTTCACAAACAGAACATGCGTGCTCCAAGGTGACATGCTTGGGAATATATAACCCTGCTCGAGCAACTCTTGCAGTTCAACTTTCGACTCCGCCATTTCCTTTGACACGATGCGATATGGCTAGCGGGCCACAGGTTTTGCACCCGACAACAACTTGATCGTGAAGTCAATCTCTCGCTGGGGTGGTATCCCAAGGAGATCCTTGGGAAACACATCTGCAAATTCGGATACCACTGGAACATCGCTCACACCGGCCTTTGGCTCAACAGCCTGAATCAGCGTGAAGTATAGCTCCTCGCCCTTCCTAACAGCGTTGACGACTTGGAGTGCAGACATCAACGTCCCGCCCACTCCTTACATGCTCGCGAACTTAGTATCCTGCTCGGTATCCTGCCCCAGTGTGATTTCTTTGGCATTACATTCAATCAAGGCATGCTGCTCCACGAGCCAATCCATACCAAAGATCACATCGAACTCCGATATCGGTAATACAGACGCAGTCAAACAAAACTACCGACTTCCAATGAGAACCACCACATCACAAGCCCGATCCGCAAGCATCATACAACCATTCGGTAACACCACCCTAACGCTATCTGTCTTCACACGACTTGGTATCCCAAGTCGAGCTATGAAGTCTTGTGACAGAAAAGAATGTGGAGCACCTGTATCAAATAGTACTCGCGCTACCGTGTTCCGAATCATTACAAATCCTGTGACAACCATGTCACACACATAAGCCGCATATAAATATGTAATAAACAAAGAATGCAATAAGCAAAGCAATCAATAACTTAAATCGCACATGTGACGATGTCACTCTGCTTAATGACCTCCTGCAGGCCAAGGTTATAGACTCGGGGTTGCGCCTGGGAGGCAGAGGACTCCACCACCGCCATTCCCTTCTCAACATAGTATGCTCCCGCCTTATTTTCTCCCTTCGGCGGAAGAACCCGACAATCACGGGCTATAAGCCCCACTCGTCCACAAATAAAGCACGTACGAGTCTCCGAACTTGAAGTGGCCACTGACATTGCTCCTGATGCAACCGAAGAAGGAGCTTGTCCATCCAAGTTGGACCTCTTGCCCCATTTCTTCTTATAGTATGATTTCCCAGGTCGGGGTGCCTTGAACTCCGGCTTTGTCCCAGCCAAGGCACGCTTCCCTTGCACCCTCTTAATGTCCTTTTCCAGCGCGCATGCAGTGTCAACCAACACCTGGAAGCCTTGTTCACTGAACTAGAAAGCAGGAATCGTAACTCGTCCTGCAATCCTTCAAAGAACCTATTCATTTTCCACTATTCGTCGATGAAGATTGAACCCGCATACCGTCCCAATCTCATGAACTCATGCATGTAGGTTTCAACACTGCCTTCTCCTTGTGTCAGCCTTTGGAATGCGTTTTCCATGGCAATACGCTATGCCACCGGTAGGTGCTTTGCCACGAAGAGTCTCAAGAACTCCTTAATCGACACTTGTGTTAACGGCCTCCCAGCTAAGTGGTGTAGTTCCATATCATCCCACCATAAACGAGGATCTCCTTCCAGTAAGAAGGTGGCTAAGGTGACCTTCTGATTTTCCTCCATTCTAATTGCCATCATTATGCGCTTGATGCGCGACAACTAGTCCTCCGCCTACATGGGAGATCCCATGTCCGTAAACGTATGCAGGTTGAAACTCATGAACTGCTTTAAATATATCTCAGCTGCTCGAGGAGCCACAGCCGCAAGAGTTTCTAGCCTCGCCGCAACCTGTTCTGGCCTCAATGCCGGTTGCGCCTGACCGTGCGCCTGCCCAATCGGCTGTGCTTAAATCATGGCAAACTGAAAGTTATGTGTTAGATCTGAAATACTCTAGAGCGGGCGATGAATAGAGTATCCTAAAATCCTTTATAAAACTTTACAGCTTTTGCAGTAAATAAAAATGGCAGAATAACAAATAAATAATGATAAGCACACAGCAAACCTAGCCAGCACAAACACAGCAAAAACAAAAGAAAGGGCAACCAGACTGTTGGGTACATTTGTTAAATGTACCTGATTTGAAGAAGCCTCACCCAACTCAATGATATACATCATAATGTATTTGATGTATGTTGAGTTTACTTGTGCAGGTTAAGTAATTACTGGACTGAAGCAAAAAGTTTCTAAGTCCATGTGTCGACACCCAGAGAGAAAGTGTCGACACTTAAGAAGACTTGTGTCGACACCCAGACAAGCAGTGTCGACACTTGGAGTCATTGTGTCGACACCTGGGATGCAGAGTCGACACCAGACAGAAAGTGTCGACACAAGGAGCTATGTCGACACTCAGTGAAGAAAAGTGCAGACAGAAAGTGTCGACACAAGGAGCTGTGTCGACACCCAGTGAAGCTGTGTCTACACCAGAAAGTGTCGACACTTAGAGCTGTGTCGACACTCAGCAAAAGTCAGCAGAAACTAAGTTAAAGTGTCGACACCAAGAACAATGTGTCGACACACAACAAGAAGAGTCAGCACATGAAGTAAGTGTCGACACCTAGAACAATGTGTCGACACTCAGCTGAAGACTCTACACTTGAAGAAAGTGTCGACACATGGAGCAGTGTCGACACTTAGCAAAGAACAGCAAGATTGTCAAATTATTCTAAGTACAAGTGTCGACACTAAGGGAATGTGTCGACACTCAGCTGAAGTCTCAGCAGAAGAATCAAGTGTCGACACAAGGAGCTGTGTCGACACTCAGCAAGTATCAACATAGAAGACTATGTGTCGACACCAAGAAGCAGTGTCGACACTTAACAGATTCAACACAAGAAGTTGTGTCGACACAAAGGAGATGTGTCGACACATAGAAGAATTCAGCAAGTTACAGAAGATCAAGTACTTGTGTCGACACTCTATTTTAGTGTTGACACATGCAGAAGAAACTGTGTCGAGACATAGTATCTACAACACAAGGAGTTGTGTCGACACCTTGTAGACTAGTGTCGACACTTACACAACTGGTGTCGACACTTGGTCTATAAGTGTCGACACTCAAAGACAGAAAGTCTCGACATTTTCGAGAACTGACTGGATGACTTGACAGCTGCCATTCCAGCCGGTTTACAGCACCTGTCAGAGATGTCAGAAGACAGTTATGAACCGGACCAGCCGGTTACCATGAAGAAGGCCTATAAATAGGCTCATACAGTTTACAGAAACTGTTGTTCAGATTATTGTTCAAGTAGTTATTGAAGTGGTACACAGAGTATCAATACAAGAAGATCTAGCCGTCCAAGTGCAGATCTAAGAAGTTGGAGAGAGAGGGCTCCATCCAAGAAATCAGCCATTTGAACTAGGCTGAGAAGAAGGATTCAGATTAATTCTAGATCTTAAGAAGCAGAGATCAAGGATCAACTGCAGGAGGATTCATTCTTATTCAGTTCTACTTTCAAGAAGCTTTGAAGAAAGCTAAGTCAGATTGAATCCAGCTGAGTTCTTCCAAGAACTCATCAAGAAACTCTCAACCTCCCTCTCTTATTTCTGAGTTGTTGAGTTATTATTTCTCTAATCATTTTTATCTTGTAGGATCCTTTGGATCTGAGTGAATTGTAAGCCTGTATTTATAAAGGCTGAGGGTAGGGCTTGAGAGCCTGAGTGTAAGAGATTGAAATCTCTGAGTGTAGGCCTTGTTGGCTGAGTGTAGGCCTTGTTGGCTGAGTGTAGGCCTTGTTGGCTGAGTGTAGGCCTTTGTGGCTGAGTGTAGGCTTTGTTGAAAAGCTGAGTTGTAAGGCTTTGGGCCTGAGGTGTAGGAACCAGTTTGGGTTCTGAGATAGTGGTGAAGTTTGGCTGAATCTAGTACACTGCTAGATAGGCGAAGAGGGAAAGTGGATGTACCCAAAGCTTGGGGAACCACTATAAAAACTCTGTGTCTGCTGTGCTGTGATTGTGCTTTGCTAATTTGCTGTATTTGCTGTGTTAAAATAGTTAGAATTCTGTGAACTTAACTGATTGCTGCCATTAAAGTTTAAAAAGAAGTAGGTCACCTATTCACCCCCCCCCCTCTAGGTGTTTAGGTACTATATCTTTCAAGTGGTATCAAAGCGAGGTTACTCAAAAAGGACTAACAGTCTGAGGAGATCCTGTTTGGCAGATTCAGTCTAAGTCAAAATACAGATTCAAGAAAATCAAGAACCATGGGTTCCTCTGAAAAGCACAAGGAATTGGGTTCCATGAAATTGCCCCTATGCAGGAAGGAAATCTTTGGGATCTGGAAGGAAAGGGTAAGGCTGTTTATGGAAGCCTCTGACCCTAGGATATACATCACAGTAAAGGAAGGGCCTTATGTGCCCATGAAGATATCTGTTCTAGATGCAAATCAGAGAACCCCAAAAGATTTCTCTGAGATGACTAAGGATGAGATTGTCCTAACCACCATGGACAAGAGGGCACAAAACATTATAGTGAGTGCCATAGATGATGCAACATTTCAGAATCTTATACACTGTAAGACAGCCAAAGAGATGTGAGACACTCTTATAGTGTATATGGAAGGATCTGAAGAAGTTAGACAAGATAGAAAATCCTTGCTAAATCAGGAGTATGAGAGTTTTAGACAAGGAAAAGGTGATAACATAACTGAGTGCTATAAGAAGTTCTACAGAATAGTAAATGAACTCATGTCTTATGGAAGAGAGTTCAGTAACTATGAACTAAATGACAAGTTCCTAAGGTCCCTAACCAAAGATTGGGACACAAAGATCTGTGCCATTAGAGAAATGGCTAAGTTGGGAGAAATTCCTCCACCTACACTGTTTGGCAAATTGTTGTCATATGAGATGCAATTGACAGTGAGGAAAGAGGAGGAGAAATCAACAAGAACTGAGCACAAGGAAAGAACAGTAGCCTTCAAGACAGAAGCCTCCAGGAAGTGCAGGAATAAGTCACCAACTCCACCTCCAAAGGTAGTTGAATCAGAGACAGATGAGTCAGTCAGCACCAAGTCTGAAAGTAGTGAAAGTGATGAAGACTTTGCTGCCTTCACTAGACACTTTCAGAAATTCTTGAAAAAGAAACAGTGGAGGACAAAGCCCTCTACTTCAAAAGGAAAAGAAGCTTCTTATCAGGATAAAAAGGATTCAAAGAAGGACAGAAAGAGGACAAAATCTAGCAAGGCAACTAGTTCTAAGATAGTGTGCTATTGCTGCAATAGACAAGACCATGTTATTGCAGACTGTCCTGAAAAGAGGAAAGAATCTAGTGACAGGAAAAAGACTTATTTCAAAGGCAAGAAAGAAAAGTCTTTTGTTGCCAAGAAGGAGAAGACTCTATCAGATATCTCTTCTTCAGAAACTGAGTCTGATGCTGAGGCATACATAGGGCTGTTTGCTGAAGAAGAAGAAGAATTTATGCAGATAATGGAGTCTATTTATGAACAAGAAGACTGCCAGTGCCAAGGACTGATGGCATTGACTGAGAGTGACAAAATCCTGGAGCAGCCAGGACTCAGTAAGGTACAAAGTTCAGCTTTAAATTCAGTTTCTTGTACCAGTACAGAATCAGATTCATCTTCATCAAGTGTTGAAAGTATATCTGAGTCAGAGGATGATATTCATCAGCTTATAGATGAATATAAAGTGTTGTTGCAAGCTTACAAGAAAAGCAAGTCCCTAGCCAAAAGTCAGGAAAAGGAAATTGCTGATCTTAAAGCTGCTGTAACAGATTCTGAGAAGCAGTTTGATCAAAAGCTTAATGAGATAGCCAGGCTGAAACACATAACAGTGATTCAGATGGGGACTATCAGCTTTAAGAATGATCAAATCAAGTGTCTGGAGATCAATCTTCAGAAAGAGAGAGAGCTTGTTGCTAGGTTTTCTAAACCTAAGTTAGTGTTACCTTTAATTGATGAATTTGTTCATCATAAAGGCAAGGCTGGACTGGGTTTTATTAGACCTGCTAGGACTGAGCAGTCCAAGCCCAAGTCCAAGGGCAAAGCCCCAACATTCAACAAGTCAGCTGTAGATAAGACAGCAAAGACTGTATCTAAGCAAAGGTACAATAATTTTGAATGCTGGTGCTGTGGCAAAGTTGGCCATTTTGCAGTGGACTGTTGGCACAATGCTAGTGCCAAAGTGAGTACCAAACTACCTGTTGGAAAGCCAGTAGGTAGCTTTGTCAGATTGCAAGCTAACAAGTACCAAGGACCCAAGAATTCTTTGGGTTCTAAGGTTCATTAATCTGTTTTGCAGGTGAGTCCAAGTGGCCATACCCCAACATGGTACTTGGACAGTGGATGTTCCAAACATATGACTGGAACTAGAGGATTACTAAAGGACTACATACCAATAAAAGATGGTCCAAAAGTCACCTTTGGTGGTTCTGAAAAAGGAATCATCAAAGGATTTGGTAACATTTCTAGCAACTTGGTTACCATTACTCAAGTGGCTTATGTTAAAGGGTTGAAACACAACCTAATAAGTATAAGTCAATTAAGTGATGTAGGGTATGACATCTCATTTGTTAAAAATGGTTGTCATATCAAGAGGTCAAGTGATCAAGAGATCATCTTGACAGGTTATAGGAAGAGGAATGTCTACTACCTAGACATTATGGTTGAGAATAATGGTTCTCCAGTTTGTCTTGTAGCTAATGAGACAGTCACTCATTGTGTCAAATGGCACAAGAGGCTAGCTCATCTTAACTACAAGACTATTAGCAAACTCTTTAGCAAAGAGTTAGTGAGGAATGGTCCTCAAGTTAAGTGTGTTAAAGATGGTATTTGCTCAGCTTGTCAAAAGGGCAAGCAGACTAAATCCACCTTTAGAAACATAGAGAAAAAAGATGCTGTGAGGTGTTTATACCTCTTGCACTTGGATCTCTTTGGTCCAATGCCAGTTCATAGCTTAGGTAGGAAGGTCTATACCCTTGTAGTTGTAGATGACTACTCAAGGTTTTCCTGGGTGTTCTTCTTAAGACAGAAATCTGAAACACCTAGTGTCTTCCATAGCTTTGTCAAGAAAATTAAGAATGAACTAAACAGTACAGTGGTCAAGATTAGAAGTGACCATGGTACTGAATTTCAGTCTGATATCATGACAAAACTATGTGAAGAATTTGGGATATTTCAAGAATTCTCTTCACCTAGAACACCTCAGCAAAATGGCATTGCTGAGAGGAAAAATAGAACCTTGATAGAGGCTGGTAGGACCCTACTAAGTGATACATCACTGCCAGAGTATTTCTGGGCTGAAGCAGTCAACACTGCATGCCATGTAATAAATAGGGCTACCATCTCTAAAAGGCTTAACAAGACCCCCTATGAAGTGGTGAAAGGCAGGACACCAAACCTATCCTACTTCGGGATCTTTGGTTGCAAATGCTTCATACTTAACAATGGGAAGTCTTACTTAACTAAGTTTGCTGCCAAGTCCCAAGAGGGAAGTTTTGTTGGGTACAGCAATAATAGTAAGGCTTATAGAGTCTACAACTTGACTACACAAGTTGTAGAAGAATCTGTGCATGTAGTTTTTGATGAGACTAAACTTATTAACAATGAGTTGTCTAGTAGTGTATGCAGCCCCACAGGTTTAACAAAGAAAATGGACAAGCTTATTATAGAAGAAGTGCCTGCTGCAAGACAGCAAGGAGAGGAGAGTAGCTGTTGTCCAGGGGGAGAACTACATGTGCTAATTGCTGATGAAGTACAAGGAATACATCATGATGGAGATGCTGAAGATGTTCAACCAGAAGTTAGGATGCCTCCAGCCAACAGGCATCTAAGAGATCATCCAGTAGAGCAGATTATTGGAGATCCAAGACAAGGAGTACAAACCAGGAGCAGATACATGAATGCAGCAATCTACTCCAGTTTCCTGTCTCAAGTTGAACCTAAGAAGTTTGAAGAAGCAATACAAGATCCAAAATGGACTGAAGCAATGCAAGAAGAGCTTAATCAGTTCAAGAGGTGCAAGGTTTGAGAACTTGTTCCTAAACCTAAAGACCACAATATAATAGGAACTAAGTGGATCTACAGGAATAAGATGGATGAACAAGGGGTCATCATTAAGAATAAAGCTAGACTGGTTGCTAAAGGATATAGGCTAGAAGAAGGTATTGATTTTGATCAAACCTTTGCTCCAGTAGCTAGACTGGAAGCCATAAGGATGTTCTTGGCCTATGCAACCTATCAAGGATTCAAGGTTTACCAAATGGATGTCAAGTCAGCATTCCTAAATGGTAATCTTAAGGAAGAAGTCTATGTGCAACAGCCTTCAGGTTTTGTTGATCCAACTCTACCTCATCATGTCTATAGACTTAGGAAAGCTTTATATGGGTTAAAGCAAGCCCCTAGGGCTTGGTATGAAACCCTATCTAGTTTCCTCATTGAGAACAAGTTCTCAAGCGGGAAAATAGATAAGACTCTATTCCTTAGGGAATCTAGAGGCAAAGTTATACTAGTCCAAATATATGTAGATGACATTATATTTGGGTCTACTGAAAGCAGCCTTTGCAAAAAGTTTGCAAAACTTATGCAAGGTCAGTTTGAGATGAGTAGTATGGGAGAGCTGAAGTTTTTCTTGGGTCTCCAAGTTAAACAGACTGAGAGTGGTTTATCCATATGTCAGTCCAAGTTCACCCTAGAACTCATAAGGAAGTATGATATGGATTCATCCAGGACCATTAAGACTCCTATGGGGTCAAGTATGTCTCTCAGCAAGGATGATGCAGGGAAACCTGTAGATGAAACCTTGTATAGAGGGATAGTTGGCTCCCTATTATACTTGACTACTAGTAGACCTGACATCATGTATGCTACATGTGTTTGTGCAAGGTATCAAGCCTGCCCTAAAGAGTCTCATTTGACAGCAGTCAAAAGAATATTGAGATATCTTAAGGGCACTCCCTATCTAGGCCTCTGGTACCCTACGAATGGAGATTTTGATCTAACAGGTTATTCAGATGCAGACTTTGCAGGATGCAAAGAAGATAGAAAGAGCACTACTGGAACCTGTCAATTCCTAGGTGGGAGACTAATTTCATGGAGTAGCAAGAAGCAAACCAGTGTGGCTATCTCCACAGCAGAGTCAGAGTATGTGGTTGCAGGAAGTTGTTGTGCTCAACTTCTGCGGATTCAACATCAGCTAGAGGACTATGGATTTCAGGTAAGTAGAACTCCACTTTTCTGTGATTCTACAAGTGCTATTTCAATAGCTAATAATCCTGTATCTCATAGTAAAACTAAACATATTGAAATTAAATATCATTTTCTTAGGGAGCATGTAGAAAGAGAAGATATTTTACTTGAATATATTAAAACTGATAATCAAATAGCTGATATGTTTACTAAGCCCCTAGAAGAAGCTAAGTTCAATAGATTCAAAATTGAACTAGGAATGATAAACTTAGAGTAAGTTTACAGAATTGAAAATGCCTAAGTAAAAAGGTGTCGACACATAGACAAGTCTATGTCGACACAGAATAGTGGTGTCGACACTTCAGGAAAAAGGTGTCGACACATCTAGGAAGTTGGTGTCGACACCTCAGAATGTTAGTGTCGACACATGTCAAGTAGGTGTCGACACATCCAAAGTGGTGTCGACACTTAAGTTTTACTCAGAATATTCTAAGTAAAGTCTCGACAATGTGTCGAGTTATGTTGTGTCGACACATAACCAAGTGTCGACACATAAAATCTGTGACTAAACTTGTGTCGACACATATGTGTCGAGACATTATAAGTCAGTGTCGACACTTATTGCCAGTGTCGACACATTTTAAGTTATCTGTCCCGCCTGTTCATCTTCAAAATCAGAAAGGTATAAATAGGGTTCTGTCTTTGTTTGTCGACACGCTTTCAAAGTTTCGAGACCAAAACTACTGTGTCGACACCTCTCTTCTCTCAAGACAAATTCTACAAACCCTAATGGCGCCTAAGCTTGAGGAGAACGTCAACGAAGGATATGAGCTAGTGCGCGGCGCTTTCGACGATGCAGATCAAGAAATCAAGTCGGTCATAACCCTAGTCGCCGATTCTGGACTAGAATACTTAGTTTCAGAACCTACTAAGATATGGAAGAAGGAGGTTCTTGAATTCCTCAATGGAGCCAAGGTGGATGAATCTGGATACAAAATCAAATCCAGAGTTCATGGTGCAAGGGTTAAGGTATCTCCTAAAAGTCTGAGGAAGATTCTCCAGCTATCAAGAACTCAAGAAGAAGATGAGGTTACAGCTTCAAAGACCAGGGAAGCTCTAACCTGGTGTGGACTTGATTCCAAGATGAAGATAGGTTCTGTTTTCACCAGGAAGGGAATGAACAATCAAGGAAAGTTTCTTTCTGAGATAGTTGGAAAAGTGTTACTCAGCAAGCCAGGAGGGCATGACAGAGTGTCTGCCTATATGTTTGTAATAATGACAAGGATAATCTTCACTCTGAAAACAGACTAGTCAATAGTAATCTATGAGAAAATCAAGGAAAGTTTGAAGAAGCCCAATCTGGGCAGAATCTTAAGTTTCTACCTAGCTGGTACCATACCAGAGGTAATGAATACTGCTGCTGGAAGCAAGATAAATCACGTAAGGAAGATGGATCTAAGGATCTTTTCTAGATGGGACAGGGTGTTATCAAAGGAAATACCAACCCCTGAGAAACTAGTTCCTGAGAAAGAAATTCCACCTAAGAAGAAAAGAAAAACTGCTCCAGTGGCACAAGAGTCCACCAGTAGTTCTAACAGTGAAGAACAGGTTGTCTTCACTCCTGATGACCATGAGGAAGAGCCTGCAGTAAAGACTCCTGCTCCTCAAGTTGGTGCTGAGATCTAGGGGGAGCTACCACAAGCTAGCCCCATCCACAGGGATCAAAGGAAGGGGGAGCTTCCAGGTGTAGAAGAACCCTCTACACTGGAAAGTGAACAAGCCACCACCATCATACTAGAGGTACTCACTGACCTAAATACTTTAGAATTTCTTATAGAAGATGCTGATTTGTCTGATGTTCATCAGCAAACTCAGCTGAATACTCAAGAACCAGATGCTGTTGGAGATGACACATCTGCTGTACAAGAAGTAATTCCTGATCCAGAGGTTGAAGAACCAAGAACTTCTCCTGCACAGTCTCCACAAGAATACACAATGGAAGACTTGTTCCTAAATCTGGATCAAGCAGATTTTGATAAGGAAACTGATGATGCTGCTGTTGAGGGAGAGAAGGTACAAGTTCTGGAAGAGCCTATAAGGCAAGAAACTGAGATAGCTCCAGCTGTGCAAGCTGAAAAGCCTTCAAGCCCTAAGGAAAGGGTTGACATAGCCAGCTCCTCAGAGTCTGAAGATGAGGAGGCTACTAGGGCAAAGAAAAAGAAACTTTATGTCTTCAGGAGAAGAAGCCAGAGTTACAAGAAGGCTCTCCAAACAGTTGCACCACAACCTATAATTCAACAAGCCCCAGCCATTGATTATAGTGCACTGATGGTGGCAATGCAAATCAAGTTGGATGAGCAAAGGCAGGCCATAGAGAAATATGTAGATGAAGGGCAAAAATCACTCCAATTTGATCTGGCCCAGGATATAAAATCTATAAGGTTTGAAATGAACCAAAATAAGAAGGAGATGACAGACTGATTCCACAAGGGTGGCAATGCAGTGGTGTACTTGGCAACACACCAGGAAAAGATCAAGGCACAGGTGGATGACATAGCATTGAAGCAAGGATATGTTCTTGAAAATCAGTTAAGAATGAATGACAACTTGACTGCTTCTCATAATGCTATAGTCACTGAATTGAAGAACAAGGCTGTTGAACCCTCTACTTCTACTGCTGCTAAAGCTGAATTTGATAAAGTCTTTCAAGAAGAAATCTCTGCTGTTTAGACTGCTATCCAAGCATCCCAGAAAGCCATATATGACCAACTTCAAAAGCTCAAACCTTACTTTAAAGATGGAATCAGATACTTGGATAGTCAAATCAGATTTCAAAAGGATGATGTCAGAGATCATATGGCTAGAGAAGTCATAAAGGGGGAGAGAGTTTTAGTCAAAGCTTGCTCTGATCATGCCAAATGGATATCTAATTCCATCAGAGCTACACTGGGCTATCCTCCACTTTGTGATGATGACAATGTTGCTGAATCTGGCATTAATCCTGCCTATCTTGGAGGTGAGCAACCAGAAGTAGCTCAGGTCATTTATCCACCTCCAGATTTTGAGATGATTCATGCTGAGGTACAAACCATGTATAGCCCATCTGGGGGCAAGGACAATGTCCATATTGAAAAGGTTGTTCAGCCTATATCAGAAGCTATGCAAGAGGCATTGCAGAAAGAGGAAGAGACACGGTTATCTAAGAAGAGGTTTAGGGAACAAGCAGAACAAAGGCCAGACTTTGAACAGTGGAGACCTACCTCTAGAAACATAATATTAACTGCCTGGAAAGCTGCCAAGGATAACACTCATGACAGGAACAAATGATTTTCTGAAGCTGAATGGAGAAAACATGAGATCAGGCAGGAGGCAATAGTTCAGTATAGAAGGAAGGCAAAGATGGGAAAGCTACCTCCTACTGCAGTGGAGCCTAGCAAGTACTTTCCAAAGCCATATCACTATTTTGAGAGGCAGAAGATCAAAGCTGAAGAGCTCAAAAAGAAAGATCTGAAAGGCAAGAAGTCTGCTGATGCTGAAACTGTTGATGCCCCTGTCAAAGCTCAAGTTCAAGCTGGCAAGGGAATAGTTATCAAGGAACCTGAACAAAAATAGATTTAGAATTTTCTTGAAGTCTATTTTGTAATCTTTTGAATGTAAAATATTTAGTGAACTTCTGAAAATGTATAAGACAAATGTTTGAACAATATATGATTAATATATTTCATATTTGTTCTGTGAATATGTCTATTTCTTATTTGTTCTGTAATGATGAATTTGTATACATGTGAAATTGATACATGTTTATGATTACCCTGCTAAACATTGTCCTGCTTTACATCATTTTTTAATTTTAATTATGAATGGTGTATATCATTGACTAAGGGTTATGACTTCTCCAAATAGGGGGAGATTGTTGGGTACATTGGTTAAATGTACCTGATTTGAAGAAGCCTCACCCAACTCAATGATATACATCATAATGTATTTGATGTATGTTGAGTTTACTTGTGCAGGTTAAGTAATTACTAGGACTGAAGCAAAAAGTTTCTAAGTCCATGTGTCGACACCCAGAGGGAAAGTGTCGACACTTAAGAAGACTTGTGTCGACACCCAGACAAGCAGTGTCGACACTTGGAGTCATTGTGTCGACACCTGGGATGCAGAGTCGACACCAGACAGAAAGTGTCAACACAAGGAGCTGTGTCGACACTCAGTGAAGAAAAGTGCAGACAGAAAGTGTCGACACAAGGAGCTGTGTCGACACCCAGTGAAGCTGTGTCTACACCAGAAAGTGTCGACACTTGGAGCTGTGTCGACACTCAGCAAAAGTCAGCAGAAACTAAGTTAAAGTGTCGACACCAAGAACAATGTGTCGACACACAACAAGAAGAGTCAGCACATGAAGTAAGTGTCGACACCTAGAACAATGTGTCGACACTCAGCTGAAGACTCTACACTTGAAGAAAGTATCGACACATGGAGCAGTGTCGACACTTAGCAAAGAACAGAAAGATTGTCAAATTATTCTAAGTACAAGTGTCGACACTAAGGGAATGTGTCGACACTCAGCTGAAGTCTCAACAGAAGAATCAAGTGTCGACACAAGGAGCTGTGTCGACACTCAGCAAGTATCAACATAGAAGACTATGTGTCGACACCAAGAAGCAGTGTCGACACTTAACAGATTCAACACAAGAAGTTGTGTCGACACAAAGGAGATGTGTCGACACTTAGAAGAATTCAGCAAGTTACAGAAGATCAAGTACTTGTGTCGACACTCAATTTCAGTGTCGACACATGCAGAAGAAACTGTGTCGAGACATAGTATCTACAACACAAGGAGTTGTGTCGACACCTTGTAGACTAGTGTCGACACTTACACAACTGGTGTCGACACTAGGACTATAAGTGTCGACACTCAAAGACAGAAAGTCTCGACACTTTCAGACAGTTAGAGATTTTCAAGAACTGACTGGATGACTTGACAGCTGCCATTCCAGCCGGTTTACAGCACCTGTCAGAGATGTCAGAAGACAGTTATGAACCGGACCAGCCGGTTACCATGAAGAAGGCCTATAAATAGGCTCATACAGTTTACAGAAACTGTTGTTCAGATTATTGTTCAAGTAGTTATTGAAGTGGTACACAGAGTATCAATACAAGAAGATCTAGCCGTCCAAGTGCAGATCTAAGAAGTTGGAGAGAGAGGGCTCCATCCAAGAAATCAGCCATTGGAACTAGGCTGAGAAGAAGGATTCAGATTAATTCTGGATCTTAAGAAGCAGAGATCAAGGATCAACTGCAGGAGGATTCATTCTTATTCAGTTCTACTTTCAAGAAGCTTTGAAGAAAGCTAAGTCAGATTGAATCCAGCTGAGTTCTTCCAAGAACTCATCAAGAAACTCTCAACTCCCCTCTCTTGTTTCTGAGTTGTTGAGTTATTATTTCTCTAATCATTTTTATCTTGTAGGATCCTTTGGATCTGAGTGAATTGTAAGCCCGTATTTATAAAGGCTGAGGGTAGGGCTTGAGAGCCTGAGTGTAGGAGATTGAAATCTCTGAGTGTAGGCCTTGTTGGCTGAGTGTAGGCCTTGTTGGCTGAGTGTAGGCCTTGTTGGCTGAGTGTAGGCTTTGTTGAAAAGCTGAGTTGTAAGGCTTTGGGCCTGAGGTGTAGGAACCAGTTTGGGTTCTGAGACAGTGGTGAAGTTTGGCCGAATCTAGTACACTGCTAGATAGGCGAAGGGGGAAAGTGGATGTACCCAAAGCTTGGGGAACCACGATAAAAACTCTGTGTCTGCTGTGCTGTGATTGTGCTTTGCTAATTTGCTGTATTTGCTGTGTTAAAATAGTTAGAATTCTGTGAACTTAACTGATTGCTGCCATTAAAGTTTAAAAAGAAGTAGGTCACCTATTCACCCCCCCCCCCTCTAGGTGTTTAGGTACTATATCTTTCACAGACAACACAAGAAATTATAGTGTTTCCCCAACTTGGGTACATCTACTCCTCTACCACCCTTGTAGGAATCCACTAAGATTTTTGATCAGGTGCCTGACACCAATGAGTTTTTGATCAGGTGATCAAAAACCAAACTCAAGTCTTTTGATAAGGTGACTTGCAACCAGGAATAACTTTTTAAGGGAGTTATAACCCTTTATATAGTGGGGGATGAGAGCTGATATTGTCTTCTCTTTCTCAATATACAATTGAGAAGGCTTAAGTGGAAATGATGTTAACAAAGAGCTCCCCCTGAGATGTAGAATGGTTTAGGGAAAAACTGGAGCTTTGCTTCAGGGTGATAGTCCTTTAGACTTTAAGCCTTGACCAGAAAGGATTCTCAGGAACTTCTTGACAGATAGAATTGATGTTGTCCTTTGAAGTGTCATAGAGAGTTCAAGAATGTAGACTCTTGATTTTTGATTGATTGTTCTTCTTCTTTAGATAACAGATGTTCTTCTGGTCTAGGGTTTCTTCTCTGTATCAGAGTTCTGTATTGAGAGTGAACAGAGAAAATCCTTGATTCAGACTGATTGTATTACTGAATGTCTGTGTGTGTATCTCTACTTTTTGTCTTCTGTGTGCAGGAAAAGAGAGAAAATCTCTTTTATATTTCCTGTCAAGAAATTCTATTTCGAAATTTGAATTCCTCTGCAATCAATGCTGACGGCGTTGAGAATAAACTGCATTGATTTATTTCCCCAACTGTCCCATGGAAAAATGACAAGCAATAATCCTGGAGAAGACCATAATCAATGCTCCTTTTAATAATTACATTCAGAGAATATTTGAGCATTAATTACACAGGAAATATTGCAGTAAGAAGGGGACGGAAGGAAGGAAATAACTAAGTCTGGGTTCGTCGAACAGAGAACAGAAATTGTCGAGCTGAGTCCACAATTTGTCGAGCTGAGAAGCTGTGTTCGTCGACCAGATGTCTTCTGTTCATCGAGCTGAGTTCCAAGATCATCGAGTAGAGAGTAGAACTGTATTGATTAAAAACTTTAACAATTCTGTATATGGAGTTCGTCGAGCTGATAACTCGGAACTTATTTTGTCGAGCTGAGAACATGTTGACAGAACTTCTGTGGAATGTATCGACACAAGTCCTGGTTGTCGATACAATTGTTGTTGATTTCGACACAAGTCTTTCTTCTGGTGTCGACACAAACTTCTGGTGTGAAGTGTTGAAGTATCCAGAAATCGTCGACCTGAGAATCTGTTTCGTCTAGCTGAGGACCACTAACTGCTGCTGGATAACTTTAGCCAATGAGGTAAACGTTCGTCGAGCTGAGAATCTTGAATTCGTCGACTGAAGATGATTCTAAACTTAGAAAACCTGAGAAACTTCTGGAATAATAAGTTGAAGTCGAGAACCCAGAAATCATCGACCAGAGAACTAAGTTCGTCGACTGGAGTCTAGAGAATAAAGTCTAGACTTGGAATGCTGAAGGTAGAGTCCAAAGATCATCGACCTGAGAATCAAGTTCATCGAGCTCAGCTCAGAGAATTTTCTCTGAGATTGTCAAGATGAGCACGATAATCATCGACCTGAGTTCGACGAACGTCGAACTCATTTTACTGAGTCTTTGGAAAATCTCTAAGTCTTTAGTCTCTGGCAGTCGGATGATAGCTAGTCTATATAGTGTTGATCCTAAGGAGTTGGCCTAGACTCTAGGACAAAACTATGACCCTGGATATACATGATGGGTCACAAGATCCTAACTTAGTGAACCTAGCCCAAATCAAACTAGGGATCCAATAATTTCCCTCTATTTGGGTGAGGTCACTAATTACAGACTCAGACTAAACTTAAGATAAACAAAGCAGGAAAAACATATATCTGGCAGAGAAAAATGAACACATGCAGCAGAAATATATATATAGATAAGCTTTGTTCAGAAATAAGAAAGCAGTTATAAATATAACAGAAATTAACCAGTTCAGAACTCTTTTCTTTTGCTTCTTCTCTTTTGGCTTTTCTTCTTTGCTCATTTCTCCTGGCTTAGTAAAAATAATTTCTCTGTTTGGATCTGAAGCTTGCACTTTGGTCATGGTCATATCAGCAGCCCCTATAATCTTCAAAGATGTAGCTCTGGGGACTACTTCTTCTGGGTGCAATTTCATATAATCATCAACATTGAAAAACTTGTTAGCTTTCTCATACCTCTTAAGCTCTTCTTTCCTATACTTTGACATTGTTGTATGTTCTGAGGGATGCTTTCCTTCAGCTCTGGATTTGTTGATCATAGAAAGGCCAACAAGTTCTTGTAACCTGACCATCCTAGCTGAAGTACCTATTTCTGGATCTTCAAAGGGTACAGGATGAGAAGGAGGTCTGTTGGAGCTTTCAGCTTGTTGATGTTCAGGGAATTGTTGTTGTTTTTGTTGTTGATGTTGCTTCTATTGTTGAGGTTGGTACTGCTTGCCAGAAGGATATTATCTTTACTGGCTGCTTTCTGAAAATGAGAACATACCCAGATGTATTTGATAAGTTTGAAATTGGGTAGTCCTTGGAGAAGTTGTGCCTGAAGCACCAGCAGCTGGAGGAGGAGGAGGAGGACGGTCCCTTCTGTATTTCTGAGTTGGAGGAGGGGAGTATCTTCTGCTTCTTTTCCTTTCTTTCTGTTCATTTTTAGATAACCACATCCAAGCTAGCATCCCTTTATATGGAGTTATATTATGAAGGATATAGTAGGGAGTGTCATTGGATGGATTTGGTTTAGGAGCAGGAGGAGGAGGAGCTTTCCTTTTCTTAAATACTTTCTTCTTCTTTGCATCCTCATTATAATCCTCATCTTCTTCATCATCATCATCATCATCAGATCCCTCATGATTATCATATAGATCATTTAGAGCCTTCAGGGCCTCAGTAAAAATAATAGGTTGTTCAGTCTGAGATGGAGTTGGAGGAGAAACTGCAATAGGAGCTGGAGTTGGAGAGCTGGCTTGACAATGCTTTCAGCAACTACTTTTTCTCTTCTTTAATGTCAGCCAAGATCAAAGAATCAAGATCTGACATTGGAGAGTCATCCATCACAAAGCTTAGAGCAGACATAGTTTCTGGACGGGATGGAATGACTGTGGGCTTTGGATCAGCAAAACTATCCCTGAGTTGCTTGACAACTATAGTACTTATTGGTGAAGAATATGGGACAATAGCCAAAGATGGCTTAGTATAATCTACTGGATGGAAGCTCAAAAATGCAGTATCAAAAATTTTCAACAGATGTGCTAAATCTACTGTGGGATTTAAAATAAAATCACCAGTAGTAAGAATCTCTTCAGTAACTGACTCATCTAAATCCATGTCAGTCTCAATAAAATGAATGAAATCAATAAAATCTGTATCTTCTGCTATTATTGCCTCTGCATCTGCTGGAGCTGGAGCTGCTGAAACTAAAACTGCCACTACTGCTGAAGCTGTTACAACCTCTTCATCAAGCATCTCCCCGTGCCTGGTTTCAGTGTGAATTGGAGCCAGGCCCCTGACTGAAGAGGGGGCAGCAGTGAGGGAAGATATATGGGCAGATATGGTAGATATGGAAGTTGCAAGAGGTGTAATGACCTATGATATTATTGTTTTGAGGAGGGGTATGATGAAGGCAATGACAGATGAGATGGTGGAGGGATCCAGTGGGGGAGTTGTAGTTGGTGTTTCAGATGGTGGTTGGGTGGAAACATTTGGAGGGATGGTAGATGTTGGTGAGGATGGAGGAGGAGCATCTTGCATTTGGACATCCTGGATGGAGGCAGTTAGATGAGGAGGAGTATTGGGAGGAGATGACAGTAGATTGAAAGATGCTATGGAGGATAAGTGTGGGGGATGAGGAGATGAAGGTGGTGTTGCAGAAGGGGAGGGTTGATGATATTCCTGAATAGGGGATGAGGGGATGTTAGTAAGATCTATGGGTGGAGAAGTGACAGGTGAGGTAACAGGAACAGATGGTTGTGGTTGTGGTTGTTGTTGGGGTTGTGGAGTAGAGGATATGGTGGAGGAGGGTTGTTGTAGAGTTTGATGTTGAGGTGGTAGGACTGTTGTGTGGGGTGTAGAGAGTAGTTGAGTTTGGAGTGCTGGAAGAGATGGTGATGATGGAGTGATCTCTTTAGAAGGGTTGGGAGTGGCTGTAACAGCCCTTGTGCTCTCAGAACCTCTGGTGGCAGAGAATGAGGCCTTAGTGATGTAGGGATTCATCAGATTAAAATATCGTACGGATTTTCTTACAACTCAAGCCCACGTAACACGTTCTAACGCGTCCTAACACAAACATTCTAGCCGCACGATTCACTGTCATCCCGCACAAACACGCGGAGGGGAGTGGACTAAAAGTGACGATATAATTAAAGTCCAATCCTTTCCCACCGAAGATCGAAAGCAAAGGTCGCCACACCTTTTTGAGAGGAAGATCAATAACTATATGCCAAGACCTTCCTCAAGCAAAAGGATCCACCCGATCCGGCTTCTTGTAAGGTTGCGAAAATAAACGCAAGAAGGTTTTCGATTAAATCCAAAAGATCATATTCAAGATCGCAGATAAAAAGCCATTGCATCCATTCCAAATCTCACAAGAAATCACAAAGGAACGATGTAGATATTACCCTCCCCAAGATGGGGTGAAGATCACACAAGGAAAGTGGAAGAGTCACACGTCCACGCACCGCCGGCGTCACACCGAGCGGTAACCTTCTTCTTCGTCTGAGTCACACCGAGAAGCATCCGCCTCCGCATTATACAAGCCTTGGATCACCCAAGCGATTGGCTAACAAAGGATGATAAGGAGGATGAGAGGGGGGGGGGGGGGCGGCAATCCCAAAGGGAGGTGGCCGAAATTCTCAAGAGAGGATTAATTTAGGTTTTCAAGTAGCATGCCTTCATTTCTCATCAATTAAGCCTATATATAGGCAAGTCCCAAAACAAGCAAAATATATCTAGCCATCCAATTTATCATCTATTGGATGGCTATGAGCACACCAAAAATTAAACATGTCCAAAATAAAAGACAACATGAAATAATGATAACATTAAAATAGGAAAATAATGGTGCAAATAAGGAAAGGGCTTAAGCCCGCCGCGAACGAAGATTGTAGCCACCAAGGTCACGAGTCGCGGTAGAAGGTCGTCGAGCATCTTTATGTTGCGCCGCATCAACTTGGTCACGATCAACTTGATCATCATCCACAGTAACTTGATCACGAGCACTCTTAGCATCAACGAGCAAGGGGATGGGAGACGAGCCGGCATCAATCCTCCCCCCTTAAAGTCACTCAACACCGATGAGTGGGCTGCAAGGTTGCGGAGGAGGAGGTCCTCATCCAAGCGAAAGAGATCCGACTCAATAACCCAGGAGTCGTCGGAGGGCAGACGATCACGCCAACGAACGAGGAAGCGGCGATGGCCGCCATCAGCTGGAGAAGTGTAGCCATCTGCAAGTACCTGAGCTGGGACAAGAAATGTACGGGGAAATATAGGAAACATATCAGCATGTGGAAGCAAAGTAGAAGACTTACCACCTGGCACTAGGCCTGTAGGTGCAATGGAAGAATGACTCACGGAACTACCACTCACCAACCCAGAAGAGACATTTGTGGAGGAAGAAATATTGGGGGAAAAATAAGGCGTAGAAGTCAACTCAGTTGGAATGGAAACATATGGCGTTAAATCCGAAACATTGAAAATGGGTGAAATACCCCAATCCGTCGGCAAATCCAAAACAAACGCGTTATCTCCTAGCCTCTTAATAATTCGAAACGGGCCGACTCGCTTTGGTGCCAACTTATTAACGGTGCCAGAAGGCAGCCGCGTGGGAATAAGGCGCACTAAAACAAGATCGCCAACTTGGAAGTTAGACTCCCTCCGATGTAAATTCGCTTGGGATCGATACGACTCATACGGGGTAGCTAAAGTTGTTCGTATTTGGGCGTGTAAGTCATGTATATGCTCGGCAAAAGATTGTGCAAATTGACTTGTATGATAAGATGGAGGTAACGGAATCAAGTCAATGGGCACATTCGCAAGGGACCCGTGCACTACTTCATTTGGTGACAAACCCGTAGACCGATTGGTAGAGTTAGTGTAGGCTAATTGGGCTTCGGGGAGGAGCAAATCCCAAGTGCCTTTGTGGTCACCCACAAGACAACGCAACAAGTTTCCCAAACTCCTATTTACCACTTCCGTCTGCCCATCAGTTTGTGGGTGATAGGCGGCGGAAAACAACAACTTCGTTCCCATTAATGTCCAAAGCGTCTTCCAAAAATAACTTGTGAATTTAACGTCACGATCCGAGACAATGGTCCTAGGAACGCCGCGGTGACTCACCACCTCTTTAAAATATAATTTTGCAATGTGAGACGCGTCATTAGTCTTACTATAGGGTATGAAATAAGCCATCTTAGAGAACCTATCAACCACCACAAAAATGGAATCGTGTCGTCGCTAGGTTGGAGGAAGCCCCAAAATAAAGTCCATACTCACGTCCTCCCAAGGTCTAGATGGAATAGGCAATGGAGTGTATAGTCCCACATTAGTCTTTCCCCCTTTAGACACTTGACAAACCCGACAGCTACTCACGATTTTCCCAACTAAAACGCGAAGTTTAGGCCAATAGAATTTCTCCTCGACTAAGGCTATCGTTTTATCCCGCAGAAAATGGCCGCTCAACCCGCCACTTTGCAGTTCCCATACTATGTGATGGCGTAGGGAGGTATGGGAAATACATAGCTTAGCGTGCCGAAATAAATAACCGTCTCTCAATACATATGCTGACACTATCATTGGTGAGTCATCGTGTGCCGCTAGATACGCTTCTCCAAAATCAGGACACATGGCATATTCATACTTTATTCTCTCAAATCTGACAACCTTTACTTCCATGATCGACAATAAAAGTGTCACTCTACTAAGCGCGTCGGCCACACGATTTTCAGTGCCCTTAAGGTGTTTTAAGGTGAACGAAAACTCTTGCAGATAAGATACCCATTTTGCATGGCGGGGGCTGATTTTAGATTGCCCATTAATGTGCCTAAGTGCATCATGGTCAGAGAGAATCACGAACTCCTTGGAAAGGAGGTAGTGTCTCCACTGGTGTAGGCATCTAATGATGGCATAGGACTCTCTATCGTAATTGGAATAATTAAGTTTTGCACCCGCCAATTTCTCGCTAAAATAACTTATTGGGTGCCCCTCTTGGCTTAAGACACCTCCTACTCCTACTCCGAATGCATCACATGTCAATTCAAATACTTTATTAAAATCTGGTAAGCGCAAAATAGGAGCCTCAGTCATCATCTTCTTAATGTGTTGGAATGCCTGGGTAGCTGCTGGCATCCATTTAAACTCACCCCTTTTCATGCATTCCGTCACGGGAGCCATAATAGTACTAAAATCCCGAATAAATCGTCTATAAAATGAGGCTAACCCGTGGAAACTCCTAACGCCTCTCAAACTTGTGGGTTAGGGCCACTCCAGAATTGCTTTCACCTTACTGGGGTCTACCTTTATTCCCTCAGATCCAACCAGTTAGCCCAAAAATTCCACTTCCTTTACATAAAATATACACTTCTTTAAATTTAAATATAATTTTTCGTCCCGAAGTGTAGATAGAATAATCCGTAGGTGAGACACATGTGAGTCAAAAGTGGTGCTATAAATCAATATGTCATCAAAGTACACCACCACAAATCGTCCCATATATGGTTGGAATACGTGGGTCATCATGCGTGAGAAGGTGCTTGGAGCATTTGACAACCCAAATGGCATGACCAACCACTCGTAGAGCACGTCCTTAGATTTAAATGCAGTTTTCCATTCATCCCCATCATGTATCCGAATCTGATGGTAACCACTCCGCAAATCCAATTTTGTGAAGATCGAGGCACCAGACAACATATCCAAAAGATCGTCCAATCTAGGGATGAGAAACCTATACTTGATAGTGATCTTATTTATGGCTCTACTGTCTACACACATACGCCACGTACCATCCTTTTTTGGAGCCAACAAAGCCGGTACCACACACGGACTCTTGCTGTTCCTAATGAACGCCTTCGCCAATAAATCCGAAATTTGGGCTTGGAGCACCTCATGGGCTGCGGGGTGCAACCTATAATGGGGCTGATTAGGCAATGAGGCGCCCAGAATAAAGTCAATGGCATGTTGGATATCACGTAGAGGGGGCAACGTAGGGGGCAACTCGTCCGGGTAGACATCCTTATACTCTTCCAGCAGTTTTTTTAATTCTTTGGGTAAATCTTCTAAAACCCCATTTTCTTTATTATTATTCAAAAGAACCAATGCATAAATAATCCCATCCACAAAGGGGTCCCTCTCAAATTTTCTCCTACCCATTAGGCTTACCAATTTCTTCTCGACTGGAATTGTGGTATCCGTACTCGGGCTATTGGGTTCCTTTGGGGCCGTGGGTTTTAACGTGACTACCTTCCCATTATATTTGAACTCATAAGTGTTTGCCCTCCCGTAGTGGGTGACATCACGGTCATAGAGCCAAGGACGGCCTAACAACACATGACAAGCATCCATAGGGATGACATCACACCATACCTCATCCCTATATGACTTGATCGTAAGTGGAACTAGGCAACGCTTGGTGACCGGGATGGTTACCTTGTTGACCCAAGCCACTTGGTAAGGGGTAGGATGAGGCTCGGTAGCCAAATGCATCCGCATAACGACGTTCTCGGAAACAACGTTCATGCAGCTGCCGCTATCAATGATGAGCTTACAATATTTTTCCCCACTCTTAAAGATGAGGGAGAAAATAGTGGACCTCTTCCAATCGTCAAACGGGCGAGGGGTCGTCATAATACAACGCATAACGCTAAGTAGGTGCCCATCCTCCATATCACTAGGCACACCATCCGTCTCATAACCCTCATCAGCCTCAATCACTAAATCTGCCAAGTCACTAGTGGACTCGTCTAGAAGAGCTAAAGTAGCCTTGGCCTTGGTGGAGCACTCATAGGCATAGTGTCCTTGAATACCACAAGAATAACACGTGGTGTTAGCCTTGCTCACCTTGCCAATAGGGATTCTCTCACTATTAGGCTGCCTAGGGTTTCTCGCAGTCACGACAATTGGTTTGGACTCCCCAACCTTCGCCTTACCCTTATCATAATAAGTGGAGGAAAGGGCGCCTATGGGGGCCTTTCCCTTTTGTTGGGAGTAACGGGGTTGGGTTTTCATGGCCAGATGTTTTTTAATGTCCAAGGCGGCATTGAAAGTAGTATTAATATCAGTGTGGCCATATCGAAGAAGCTTCTTCTGAATGTCCGGATTAAGTCCCTTACGGAACCTAGAAAGCGTAACCTCTGGCATCTCTTGGATCTCACACCGCACCATCTTATCCTTTAACTCACCCATGTAATCAGCCACCGATTTTGGACCTTGCCGAAGGGTGGCAAGATCGTCGAACATTTGAGTTCGGTGATAAGCGGGCACGTATTGGTCGGTGAGCAAATTTTTCATAACCGTCCAACCAACTAGGGGTACACCATGACCGGTCCCTAAACGTCGCTCCTCATTTAACCAAAAGGTCTTGGCCCTCCCGTTTAATTTCATACGAGCTACTTGAATCTTTTGCTCATCGGTAAGGTGATACCAATCAAAATAGCATTCTATGTCAACCACCCATGTAAGGAAGACTTGGGGGTCTCCCATACCATCGTAAGAGGGGCTTCCATACAAATCGCTTTTGTTATATCGAACTCTCTTTCCAGATTGGGAACTTGATGGGCTACTCCGGGGAAGTACCCATCATGTTTCGCAACATGCACCGGGGGTGGTCCATGGTTAGGTGGTGGTGGTGTTTGAGCAGCTTGGTTCGCCAAAAGTTGTGTCAGCAAACCTCTCAACTCTCCTAATTCTTGCCTAAGCTCAGTGATAGCCGTAGGATTAGTTTCGTCATCATGGTGTTCATCCATAGTGGAGGTAGACGGGTTCGAGTACTCCGTACCGTGCCGAGTACGCATTAACACCCTAAAAACCAAAGGCTAGAGCGCAATTTTCTCTTTGTTTTTTTTTTTGAATTTTGAAATTTGAAATTTTGAATTTGAAATTTGAAATTTGAAATTTGAAATTTAAAATTCGAATTTTGAATTTTGAATTTTTTTTTTTGAAATTTGAAATTTTAAATTTGAAATTTTGAAATTTGAAATTTGAAATTTGAAATTCGAAATTTGAAATTTGAAATTCGAAATTTGAATTTTGAATTTTTTTTGAAATTTGAAATTTAAAATTTGAAATTTTTAAATTTGAAATTTGAAATTCGAAATTTGAATTCTGAAATTTGAAATTTGAAATTTGAAATTTGAATTTTGAAATTTAGAATTTGAAATTTGAAATTTTGAATTTTGAAATTTGAAATTTGAATTTTGAGCGGGGGAGGAGTGCCAATTAGGAAACTGACGAGAACCTCCCTCTGATACCAAATTGATGTAGGGATTCGTCGGATTAAAAGAGCGTACGGATTTTCTTAAAACTCAAGCCCACGTAACACGTTCTAACGCGTCCTAACACAAACATTCTAGCCGCACGATTCACCATGATCCCGCACAAACACGCGGAGGGGAGTGAACTAAAAGCGACGATCTAATTAAAGTCCAATCCTTTCCCACCGTAGATCGAAAGCAAAGGTCGCCACACCTTTTTGAGAGGAAGATCAATAACTATATGCCAAGATCTTCCTCAAGCAAAAGGATCCACCCGATCCGGCTTCTTGCAAGGTTTCGAAAATAAACGCAAGAAGGTTTTCGATTAAATCCAAAAGATCGTATTCAAGATCGCGGATAAAAAGCCATTGCATCCATTCCAAATCTCACAAGAAATCACAAAGGAACGATGTAGATATTACCCTCCCCAAGATGGGGTGAAGATCACACAAGGAAAGTGGAAGAGTCACACGTCCACGCACCACCAGCGTCACACCGAGCGGTAACCTTCTTCTTTGCCGGAGTCACACCGAGAAGCATCCGCCTCCGCGTTTCACAAGCCTTGGATCACCCAAGCGATTGGCTAACAAAGGAGGAGAAGGAGGATGACCGGGGGGGGGGCGGCAATCCCAAAGGGAGGTGGCCGAAATTCTCAAGAGAGGATTAATTTAGGTTTTCAAGTAGCATGCCTTCATTTCTCATTAATTAAGCCTATATATAGGCAAGTCCCAAAACAAGCAAAATAAATCTAGCCATCCAATTTATCATCTATTGGATGGCTATGAGCACACCAAAAATTAAACTTGTCCAAAATAAAAGACAACATGAAATAATGATAACATTAAACTAGGAAAATAAAGGTGCAAATAAGGAAAGGGCTTAAGCCCGCCGCGAACGAAGATTGTAGCCACCAAGGTCACGAGTCACGGTAGAAGGTCGTCGAGCATCTTTATGTTGCACCGCATCAGCTTGGTCACGAGCAAATTGATCATCATCCACAGTAACTTGATCACGAGCACTCTTAGGATCAACGGGCAAGGGGATGGGAGACGAGCCGGCATCACTTAGAAGGCTTTTTTATTGTCCTATCCCACCTGCCAAACAAGGTACAAGTAAGCCTTTTGCTGGCATTGATGAATATGGTCTGGGAGACCAGTGATTCAGCAGGTTTTTCCTTCAAAAAGATCCCAAGGATCCTTCCAAAACAAACTTCCTTTTTGTTATTCTTTTTCTTTATTATATCAAAGATGATCTGAGCCTAGTTCACTTGCTTGTTGTTGACAATTCCACACATAACCAGAAATTGATGCCTGGTTATATAATCATGTGCAGTATGCTTGCCAAGCAAGACTTTCCCGACAATGTCTGCCAGAAACTTAAATTCTGCAGATAAGTGTTTCTTCAATAATTTATTAGGGTTATCTCCAGTATAACCCATTAAAATCAACATTTGATCATATTATTCACTGTCAATCTCTAATTCTTCTTCACCATTATGCAATCCAAAAATTTCAGTTAATACGGCGGGAGATAGAAAAACAGTATTACCCGCAATTGATCTAGTCATGGTATTCTCCTTTATGTTTGAAGATGTGTAGACCCATTCTCTAATCTCAGGTGCAGACAATTTGATCCTTGTTGTCATCAGATTCTTCAGATGCTGCTCTTCTAGAAGTTCCAGTATATGCAGAAAAATCGTGTCTGAATGCTGGAAAGAGTCAAAGTCGACATCGAAGCCGGTGTCGAACTTCATCGCAACCAGGGTACCTGCTTGAATCGCCATGAGATCACATGCAAGAGAGAAAATGACGATCAAGTGCAAAGGGAATAAAAAGAGCGGGACGGAGGTCGAAGAAAACCTAAATATAGGGTTTTCCAGAATATGAATCGACAAACTCTGTTCCACGAAAATTAAAACATTCTTCGATCTGGGTTCGACTAAATAATTTAGAGTTAAACAATTCGTCGAGCTCAGTCTGAAGATTTGAAGACATTTCGTCGATCTCCGTTCGACGAAAGTTTTCTTAAGTGGATTCGTCGATCTCTGTTCGACGAAGACAACTTCACTCACAGAGAGTTTGTCGACCTCCGTTCGACGAATATCTCCCGAACTTTCCCTAGTTCGTCGAGCTCCGTTCGACGAACTCTAGAAAATTCGTCGAGTGCAGACAGAAACTAAACGAAGTCTTCTCCATTAATCATTCCAAGCTGATTTATAAAGAACATATGGTTTCTTTCATCCAGAGGTTTGGTGAAAATGTCAGCTCTTTGTAAATCAGTGTAGATATAGACAAGTTTAATTTTATTTTTGTCTACATACTCTCTTATAAAATGATGTCTAATATCTATATGCTTAGTCCTACTGTGATGGACTAGATTTTGTGCTATGGCTATAGCACTTGTGTTATCACATAGTAGAGTTGAATTATTTAACAAACCCGCAGAGGCCTCCTCGGATACCCTGTTGAAACTCAACAACCCGGAGGAGAACACCCCACTTATATTGTTGAAAGTTTTCCCGGATCGTGGAGTTAGCAGGGGTTATCTCAACAAAGCAGCAACAACCAGCAACACATGCAACACAAGCTTCTTATTGATCAAGAGCACACTTCTTTACAAGGCGAGACATACATGGCGAGACATGCTTCACCAAACAACCCAACCAGGAGAACAGAGACAGTTACAAAGACAAGAAACAAAACAAGCCGCGCGGACTCAGTCAACAAGCCGCCGGTATACTGCTGTGGAGTCTGTTCAGTCCGCCAGGTCGCCAGACCGCAACCCAAGCCGCGCGGACTACCCCTTATTCCAATGCTTTGCTCTTCACCGCCGATCTGCAGGCCGCCTGACCGCGAGGTCGCCTAGCCGCCATACCGCACAAGCTGCGTCACCGAATGGAATAGTCCGCCTGAAGCAGGCGACTTCCTGAACCCCGAACCAAGTTGCCAAAGAGGAGACCGCCTGGTCGCTATCCGCGACCTACTGTTTACCGCCTGTTGCTTAACCGCAGATTCCACACTGTCCCTGACCGCAATCAGAGCCAAGTCCTGGCTTTCCAGCGCTATCCGCACAACCGGCACAGCACAACCGGGTCAACTCTCAAACCGCGCGGACACCAAAGTCCAGACCGCAGAAACTTACGCGAGGTCAATTACTGTTCACTTACTTCGGGTTTTTGTTTCGATTCTTACTGATGTGACATGGGTCCTATTTATAGGCACGATGATAAGTATGGTCACCGCCCTAGCCGATAGGATCACCGCCATATCCCGCAGCAAGAACAGGTGTGTCCGCCAACCCGCGGACACACATTCCAGTTCGCCGCTCCTGTGCAGATAGCCAGTCCTCCCCAGCTTCTCCAAGGCCAGACTCCAATATCCAGCCCGCCTTGCCGCCAGAGGCCAAGCCAGGACCACCACAGCCGGATTCTGCAACAGCTTTGTCCGCCAATCCGCGGACACAGCACCAGCCCGCATAACCCGAGCCCGCAGCTTCGCCATTAAGGCACCTGCCGGACTCAGCGGACACCCGGCTACCGTCCTCACCTCCAGAGTCCATTGCCTCCATCTCCAAGGCACCGCCGTACTCAGTGGACACGCCGATCCAGTCTGCTTACACAACAAACTCCAATCCGCATTCCTGAGCTCATAACCTCATCACAAGGCTAAACCGAACTCAGCGGACTCCAGCTCCAGTCCGCACGCTCTTGCCCAGGTAACCCTCCAGTCCGCATACCCCCAAGCTAGCAAACAAGGCAACAACACTTCTACTAGGCTTGCCGGACTGAGAAAGCAGCCCGCGCTCCACTGCGCGATCTCCCCGGACTGAGCCACCCTGGACTTGGTTCAGATCACACCAAGTCCAGTCCACTGGCCACAAGGGCCAGTCCGCACTTACTGGCGGACACTGGATCTAGCCTGCCATACCAGGCGACCTCCAGTTTCTGTCCGCGCTGACCGGCGGTCTCCGCGACTTCCACTTGCCGCTTCACTAGAGCAAGACCAAGGCAACTGCCAAACTGGTCTGACGAGCTCCGCAGATAGGATTTCTATCCGCCCGGTTACTTCTTGGGAACAAACTGCCTGCTGAGTAATCCCCGGCCTGACAGACCACCGCTGTTGTCCGCATAGTCCGCGCGAACAGACCACCCATGTCGCCACAGAGCAAACCGCCTGCAACATCCCTGCCGACTTAGCAGTCCGCAAACCCTGTCCGCGTAGTCCGCGCGGATAGGTTGCCCAAGCCTTCCATTCACCCACTTTCACTTCACAAGTTTCAACACTCCCCCTTGAAGTGAGAAGTGGTGAATAACTCCAGCAGCTCCCGTAACCTTGCACCTGGTCCTTCCGATAGCGTCTACGAAGAGATGTCAAAGACATAGTCCTCGCCCCGCATATCATGGACCATGAGGGAGCCCTCCAGCATCTCCAGAAAGGAGCCATGCTTCCCTCTGCCTTCTTCAGCTTCAACCTCCACTCATGCATCACAGGAGTATCACCAACTTCCTTGGGCACAAAATCCCAAGCCTTGTTACCTCTGAGAGAGGTCACCTCTTCAGCCTTGGTGTCAACCACTTCCTTGATTCTAGTGGGGTCATCACAGCCAGAAGAACCTTGCTCGACCTGAGGGCTAGCAAAGAAACATGGGACCAAGTCCTCCGTGTTCCCTTCGCTATATCGAGCTGGTGGCTTACTGATCCTCTTCGATCTCCGAAGAACCGGATCACGGCTAACCACCTCCGCTGCTTCTGAACCAGCTCCGTTCCCGGGCAAACTCGGAACAATGCTCCCCTTGCTCCCTAAAAAAGACGCCCCCTTACTGGAACCAGAAGCACCTAGAGCAATGCTCCCCCTGCTACCTGAATCAGAAGACTCCCCTCTTGAACAAGAACTACCTGGAACATCGCTCCCCCTGCTTCCTAAACAGGAAGCCTCCGCCTTCGAGCCAGAAGTACCTGGAGCATCGCTCCCCCTACTTCCTGACCCTGACGCCTTTGCCCCGGAGCTAGAACAACCTGGAGCACCTGGTGACTCAGGCAACTCCACTTCCTTAGCAGCAGCCTCCTTCAGCCCAACATCTGACCTGCTTATCTCTAGCTCCACATAAGAGCTACCCCAATACGGCGTCAACTCATCGAAAACAATGTCACTTGACACTATGAGTTTCTTCATCACAGGATCCATACACCTCCATCTTCTCCTTTGCTCATCATACCCAACAAAGACTAGCTTTGTCTTGAGAGCACCCTGAGAGTGTATATAGCAGGTAGATCCAAACACCCGAAGGTGCTTCACTGAGGGCTTCACTCCGAACATCAGCTCATAAGGAGTCTTCACTATGATCGGACTAAGAGGCATCTGGTTGATGACATGAGCAGCACAGGCCATTCCTTCTGCCAAAAGAGCCTTCGGAATGCCTTTACTCTGAAGCCAACACTTGCAGGTCTCCGTTAACCAACGGATCATCCGAGCTGCAATACTACCTTGTTGTGAAATATGTCCACAAGAAAGCTCCTTCCGGATCCCTTGCTTCCTGCAAAAGTGTGAGAACTCGGTTGAGCCAAACTCACCACCGATACTTGTCCTCAACACCTTGATCCTCCGACCAAGCTGGCCTTCCACAAGCTTCTTGAACTCCACAAACAAGCGTACCATGTTGGACTTCTTCTTCATGAAGTATACCCATGTATACCTAGAATAGTCATCAACCAATATCAGCATGAACCTGCTGCCTCCAAGACTGGCCGTGACTGTCGGTCCCACCAGAGCACAATGGACAACCGCCAATGGTGCTTTACATCTGGATTGTGCTTTGTCAACCATGAAGCGATAGGCTCCACTTTCCTGACATCCCGCACACCCCCGACCATCGCCATAGGATGACAATCTAGGCAAGCCTCTTACGAGTCTTCTTTCCGCCATTGCTTTCAGCTTGTCCATCCCTACATGCCCCAGTCTTTCATGCCAGATAGCTGCACTATCACTGGCATTCATCCGATCAACTCCAGAACTAGTTGATGTCCCAACTACGTTCTTCTCCTTACCTCCGACATGAGCTACGTTCGTCGAGAGCAAGACAACCTTGCACTCCTTCCGAAGATGACCATGCTGCTTGCATTTATAGCACCTTGGTCCTTCCTTCCTCTTCCTATCATGACTAGGAGAAACACTCCTTTCTTCCTGATACGAAGTAGAGGGACCATCTTCAGCAGCAACCTTCACCTTCTTCCTGAACAACCCATCAAGGGAAGTCCAAATCTCCGCAGCTGACCGACATCCACTGATGTTGTCTAAGAGCTCCGATGAGATCACCTGCTTGAGAATAGACTCCGCTTTCGCATTTGTCTCCTTCCAAGCTCTCATCTCTTCAGCATTGCCAGCAGTATCCTCTTGTCTTCCTGCTCCGCATACAACCTCCCAAAGGTCCTCGCCAAGAAGAAAGCTCTTCATACAGGACTTCCACCTTTCAAAGTTTGTCTCTGTAAAGAGATCAATTCCAAGACAACTTGCATCCTCCACTGCCATGGTTCTACCACTGGTTTCCTCTTCAGAAGAGCAACTACTTCCATTGAGCACTGCTTGACCACTCCAACAACCTCGCTCTGATACCATGTTAAAATTCAACAAACCCGCAGAGGCCTCCTCGGATACCCTGTTGAAACTCAACAACCCGGAGGAGAACACCCCACTTATATTGTTGAAAGTTTTCCCGGATCGTGGAGTTAGCAGGGGTTATCTCAACAAAGCAGTAACAACCAGCAACACATGCAGCACAAGCTTCTTATTGATCAAGAGCACACTTCTTTACAAGGCGAGACATACATGGCGAGACATGCTTCACCAAACAACCCAACCAGGAGAACAGAGACAATTACAAAGACAAGAAACAAAACAAGCCGCGTGGACTCAGTCAACAAGCCGTCGGTATACTGCTGTGGAGTCCGTTCAGTCCGCCAGGTTGCCAGACCGCAACCCAAGCCGCGCGGACTACCCCTTATTCCAATGCTTTGCTCTTCACCGCCGATCTGCAGGCCGCCTGACTGCGAGGTCGCCTAGCCTCCAGACCGCACAAGCTACGTCACCGAATGGAACAGTCCGCCTGAAGCAGACGACTTCCTGAACCCCGAACCAAGTTGCCAAAGAGGAGACCGCCTGGTCGCTATCCGCGACCTGCTGTTTACCGCATGTTGCTTAACCGCAGAGTCCGCACTGTCCCTGACCGTAATCAGAGCCAAGTCCTGGCTTTCCAGCGCTATCCGCACAACCTGCACAGCACAACCGGGTCAACTCTCAAACCGCGCGGACACCAAAGTCCAGACCGCATCAACTTACGCGAGCTCAATTACTGTTCACTTACTTCGGTTTTTTGGTTCGATTCTTACTGATGTGACATGGGTCCTATTTATAGGCACGATGATGAGTATGGTCACCGCCCTAGCCGATAGGATCACCGCCACATCCCGCAGCAAGAACAGGTGTGTCCGCAAACCCGCAGACACACATTCCAGTTCGCCGCTCCTGTGCAGATAGCCAGTCCTCCCCAGCTTCTCCAAGGCCGGACTCCAATATCCACCCCGCCTTGCCGCCAGAGGCCAAGCCAGGACCACCACAGCCGGACTCTGCAACAGCTTTGTCCGCCAATCCGCGGACACAGCACCAGCCCGCATAACCCGAGCCCGCAGCTTCGCCATTAAGGCACCTGCCGGACTCAGCGGACACCCGACTACCGTCCTCACCTCCTGAGTCCATTGCCTCCATCTCCAAGGCACCGCCGGACTCAGCGAACACGCCGATCCAGTCTGCTTACACAGCAAACTCCAATCCGCATTCCTGAGCTCATAACCTCATCACAAGGCTAAACCGAACTCAGCGGACTCCAGCTCCAGTCCGCACGCTCTTGCCCAGGTAACCATCCAGTCTGCATACCCCCAAGCTAGAAAACAAGGCAACAGCACTTCTACTAGGCTTGCCGGACTGAGAAAGCAGCCCGCGCTCCACTGCGCGATCTCCCCGGACTGAGCCACCCTGGACTTAGGTTCAGATCACACCAAGTCCAGTCCACTGGCCACAAGGGCCAGTCCGCACTTACTGGCGGACACTGGATCTAGCCCGCCATACCGAGAGACCTCCAGTTTCTGTCCGCGCTGACCGGCGGTCTCCGCGACTTCCACTTGCCGCTTCACTAGAGCAAGACCAAGGCAACTGCCAAACCGGTCTGCCGAGCTCCAGTTCATCAATCCGCTTTATGCCGGACTCCGCGGATAGGATTTCTATCCGCCCGGTTACTTCCTGGGAACAAACTGCCTGCTGAGTAATCCCCGGCCTGACAGACCGCCGCTGCTGTCCGCGTAGTCCGCGCGAACAGACCACCCAGGCCGCCACAGAGCAAACCGCCTGCAACATCCCTGCCGACTTAGCAGTCCGCAAACCCTGTCCGCGTAGTCCGCGCGGATAGGTTGCCCAAGCCTTCCATTCACCCACTTTCACTTCACAAGTTTCAACATGATGGACTGGATTTTGTGCTATGGCTATAGCACTTGTGTTATCACATAGTAGAGTTGAATTATTTAAGTTGAAACCATAGTCTAGTAATTGATTTTGAATCCACAGCATCTGTGAACAACAGCTGCCAGCTGTAATATATTCTGCCTCAGCAGTTGAGGTAGACACAAATTACTGTTTCTTACAAAAGCAGGATACTAATCTCATACCCAGGAACTGGTAGGTTCCTGAAGTACTTTTCCTGTCCACCCTGCATCCAGCAAAACCAGCATCTGAGTATCCAGTTAACTTAAATTCTGATTCAGTGGGATACCATATGCCTAGACTTGGACAACTCTTTATATATCTAAATTAGATGAGATTCTTTAGGGTTCACTTAGAACCTAGCACAAAGTCATATGGAAAACATGATATCAGGTCTGCTAGCTGTAAGGTATAAAAGGGACCCAACAATGCCCCTATATAATTTCAGGTCAACAGGTTTCTCATGTGGATCAGAGTCTATTACTGCATTTGTAGCCATAGGTATTTTCTTTGCTGAGGCATCAGCCATCCCAAACTTTTTGATAAGCTCTTTTGCATATTTAGCTTGGGAGATGAAGATGCCATCAGGGAGATGCTTCACTTGGAGACCAAGGAAGTAGGAGAGCTCACCCATGCTACTCATTTCAAATTTGGAATGCATGAGGTCAGAGAACCTCTTGCACAATTTGGAATCAGTAGACCCAAATATGATATCATCCACATATATTTGTACTAATAATGTTTGGTCCTTATGATGTCTAGTGAAAAGTGTCCTACCTACTATGTCTCTAATGAACTTATGCTTTATCAAAAAGCTAGCTAAGGTCTCATACCAAGATTTTGGAGCTTGCTTTAGACCATAGAGGGCTTTATGCAATTTAAAAACATAAGAGGGGTGAGTTGGAGAGAAAAAACTTGGAGGTTGTTCAACATAAACCTCTTCTTTTAGTACTCGATTCAGAAAAGCACTCTTCACATCTATTTGATAGACCTTGAATCTCTTGTAGGCTACATAGGCAATGAATATTCTGATTGCCTATAACCTTGCCACAGGTGCAAAGGTTTGGTCATAATCTATTCCTTCCTCTTGCCTATATCCTTGAGCAACAAGCCTAGCCTTATTTCTCACAATCACTGCTTGGGCATCCAGCTTGCTTCTGTAAACCCATTTGATTCCAATTACTGGGTTGTTTTGGGGTCTTGGAACCAAATCCCAAACTCTACATCTCTCAAATTGGTATAATTCCTCCTGCATTGCAATGATCCAGTGGGGATCTTGCTCTGCATCATGGATGGATAGAGGTTCAACCTGAGAGAGAAAATAGGCATGCATCAAACCTTGGTTGAGTTGATGCCTTGTCTGTACACCTGCTGATATGTCTCCAATCACTTGAGATCTGGGGTGAACCCTTAGTGTGACAAGATCAATGGTTGGAGTTGGTTCTGCAACAGCATTAGGAACTAATTCCTCTTGTGGAATTATGTTTGCTGTTGGGGGAAGATCAATTCCTTCAGTGCCTTCATCTTCTCTTTCTTCAATGACTTGTGGAGAAGGATGTGTTGGAACCTCTTGGGTGAGGTTTACTCCATCCAAATTCTCACACAAGTGAGGTATCTGAAAAGTGCTTTTGGTAGAAATCTCTTTCTCCTTGCAAGACATGTTAGCTTCATCAAATGTAACATGAATAGATTCTTCAATTTTTAGTGATGATTTATTAAAAACCCTATAGGCTTTGCTTACTTGGGAATATCCTTGAAAGATTCCCTCTTCAGCTTTAGCCTCAAACTTTCCAATGTAACTTTTATTGTTGTTGTGAATATAACATATACATCAAAATACTTTAAAATATTTGATTTTAGGTTTCTTCCTTTTAAGTAATTCATAGGGAGTCATATTCTTTAGTTTATGTATCAAGCTTTTGTTCAGGATATAATTTGCAGTGTTTACAACCTCTGCCCAGAAGGATAGTGGCATGTAAGCATCTGCAAGTAATGTACCTGCAGCTTCAATTAGGGTCCAATTTTTCCTTTCAGCTACCCCATTTTGTTGGGGAGTTCTAGGAACTGAGAAGCAGTGCCTGATACCTTCCTTCTCACAGAACTCATGCATAAGAAGAGACTCAAACTCTGTGCCATGATCACTTCTGATCAATGCAACATGAGTAGAGATCTCAATTTGTATGGTCCTGAGAAAATCTGTAAGAACCTTAAAGGTATCTGACTTAGATCTCAGGAAGGACACCCAAGTGATCCTTGAGAAGTCATCCACTATAACTAAGGTGTAGGATTTCCCTCCTAGGCTTTGTACAACAATGGGTCCAAAGAGATCCATGTATAGCAAGTTCAATATCATAGGTGAATCACTTTTAATAACAGATTTAAAACTAGATTTAGTTTGCTTGCCTAATTGACAATCCCTGCAGAGACCTTCCTTCTTGTAGGGACCAGAAGGTAGACCTCTCACAAGATTGTCTTTTGATAGCCTAATAATG
Source organism: Platanthera guangdongensis (assembly GCA_039583875.1). Taxonomy (NCBI): domain Eukaryota; kingdom Viridiplantae; phylum Streptophyta; class Magnoliopsida; order Asparagales; family Orchidaceae; genus Platanthera; species Platanthera guangdongensis. The sequence continues at coordinate 78,134,671 of CM077162.1, read as the reverse complement.
TTTTTCAAGTTTACATGACCTAGCCTTTTATGCCATAAATCATTCTGATTACTAGTTATATTAAGTAAGCAGATATCAGAATTAGCATAAAGAAAATCAACTAAGTATATGTTACCTTGTCTATTCCCAATTAAAACAGTTTGTTTTTCTTTATTAGAAATAGTGCAAGAAGATGAGATAGAGTGTACCTGATAACCTTCATCACATAATTGGCTTATAGAGATGAGGTTATACTTGAGTCCTTTGACATAAGTCACTTTCTTGAATGTGACTGCTCAAATCTTCACTTCTCCAAAACCTTCAGACTGGCCACATTTTGAGTCACCAAAGATAACCTTTGGTCCCAGCTTGGACTTGTTATTGTGTAAGATGTCCTTACTACCAGTCATATGTTTGGAGCATCCACTGTCCAGGTACCATGTTTGATTATGTACTAGACAACTCTTCACCTACAATGAAAAACAATTAGTTGTTCTTGACCCAGGTAACCTTGGGTCCTTTGTTTTGCTGGTTGAGATTTATATCCTAGTGGGTGATATCTTCTAGGTGGTATTACCCAATCAGCTACAGGATTAAATGGTTTCCTAGAATTATTAGAGTTGCTGCTAAAATTACAGTTTTGGTTAAGTCTTTCTTGGTTCGATGAATTATTGTGAGTTCGTCGACCAGAGTTCGACAGATTGGGATGAGATCATCGATCTCTGCCCAGAGAATGAACATATTCATTTTTATGCCCCATGTTCGTCGACCTCTGCTCGACGAACCATACAGAGTTTGTCGATAGCAGTTAGACGAATAATTATAGCTAAAGTTTCTGTTCAGCGTTCGTCGAGTTGGTTTTGACGAACGGGCAACATTTCGTCGAGCTGAGTTCGACGAATTCTACTGAACTTTGTTTTTACTTGTGGTTTTCTGATTTTTATTACTTTGACCATTTGATTTTTGAATTTTTTCTTTGGTTTGATTATAGTTTATTATTTCTTTTCCTTTAGCTGAAACAAATTTGATGGGGGTTGTCAGAATGTTCTTCTTGAGAATAGGGGGCAAACTTGATGAAGCACCTAAGCCTAGCTTGCCATTCAATCTGGCATTTACAGCGCTTGTGATGTCCATCCGCTTGAGGCTTCTCCCATTGAGAGATTCCTTAAGTTGTTTAGCCTCACATATCTCAGTCTTTGACAATATAATTTGTTCATTAGCAAAGGTTAATTCATCCTTTAACCTATTGTTTTCTGAATTAACATTCTCTAGGTTTCCTAATTTTTCCCTAAGAGTCTTAATTACTTTTTCTGAGTTAATTAAGTCTATGCACATTGTTTTAAATTCATATTTGAATGAATCAGAACTGTAATTAAAGGAAGATAATACCTTGTCAGCTTCAGAATCTGAAACTTCTTCATTATCTGAATCTTCTTCTTCTAAATGGCTCTTGGAGGCATCAATGGCCATTAGGCAGACTTCTTTGGCCCTTGCCTCTTATTCATCTTCACTGGAGCTGGAAGATGAGGATTCATCTTCAGTTTCACTCCAAGATTCAGCCACAAAACCATTCTCCTTCTTCTTGTGTTTGCTGGAGGAAGGCCTGCTGTTGTGCTGTGTTTTTGTGTCCGTCTCTCTTCTCTTCTCCTTCTTCTGATTCTCTGAACACTCAAAGATGAAGTGTCCAGGTTTCCTGCAATCAAAATACACCACTTCTTTAGTTGGTGTTTTGTCATACCTTGGTTGGTCATCCTGCCTGGATTACTTTCTCCTGAAGTCATTCTTTGCCATCTTGTAAAATCTATTAACAAATAGAGACATCAGTTCTTCATTCATGGTTGGAGTCTCTGTCTCCTCAACAGCCTTGAAAGCAATGCTGTGCTCTTTTCTTGCTGGAGGAGGTGTTCTCTGCTCAGCTGCCTCTCTAGATTTGATCAGCTATTCATAGGACTTAAGCTTTCCTAAAAGAGATTCAGTGGAAATCTCATTTAGGCTTCTGCCACCTTGATAGGCTAGATCCTTGAATCCCATGAGCTTGGGAAGCACAAAAGGATCTTATCATTCACCTCAGTGAGGGTGATGTCCTTGTCCAAGGTTTTTAGCTCATTGATGATTGAGCTTAACCTATTGTACATATCAGCTACTATCTTAGCTTCTTCTTTCTTGAAATTCTCATACAGGGATATGAGATTGGATCTTCTATCCTTTCTTTCATCTGCTGATCCAACCACCATTTGATTTAGGGAGTCTCAAATGGCTTTAGCTGAGGTGCATTCAGCCACTTTTTGAAAGATATCATTTGACATTGTTTGTGCCAGTATATTCAAAGCCTTGGCATCAGCAATCTTTGCCTTTTTCTGGACTTCAGTCCACTCAGGTGGAGGAACTGTATTTGTGCTTGAAGCTGCTGTAGATGTAGAGGCAGTGTCTTGAGGAGGACCTGCCAAAATAGAATTAAAGATATCCTTATCAATAGAGTTCATGTATAATTTGATTCTTGCCTTCCAGATGACAAACTTATTCAGATTCCATACTGGAGGTCTGGTGCTTGCAAAATCTTTGTTCTGTGTCATGCTGTGTGAGAATAAATCTAATAGGAATGTAAAGACAGATCTAACTCAGGATCTTTGGTTCAAGTGTTAGCTTGTACAACCAAGGGAATCCTGCTCTGATACCAATTGAAAGTGATGTGTTAGATCTGAAATACTTTAGAGGGGGGGGGGTGAATAGTATCCTAAAATCCTTTAGAAAACTTTACAGCTTTTGCTGTAAATAAAAACTGCAGAATAACAAATAAATAATCACAAGCACACAACAAACCTAGCTAGCACAAACACAGCAAGAACAAAAGGAAGGGAAACCAAACAACACAAGAAATTATAGTGGTTCCCCAACCTAGGTACATCCACTCTTCTACCACCATGGTAGGAATCCACTCAGATTTTTGATTAGGTGCCTGACATCAATGAGCTTTTGATCAGGTGCTCAAAAACCAAACCTCAAGTGTTTTGATTAGATGACTTGCAACCAGGAATAACTTTTGAAGGGAGTTATAACCCTTTATACAGTGGGGAATGAGAGATGATATTGTATTCTCTTTCTCAATATACAACTGAGAAGACTTAAGTGGAAATGATGTTAGCAAAGAGCTCCCCCTGAGATGTAGAATGGTTCAGGGAAAAACTGGAGCTTTGCTTCAGGGTGATAGGCCTTCAGTCTTTAAGCCTTGACCAGAAAGGATCTTCAGGAACTTCTTGACAGATGGAATTGATATTATCCTTTGAAGTGTCCTGGAGAGTTGAAGAATGAAGAATCTTGATTTTTGATTGATTGTTCTTCTTCTTCAGATAGCAGATGTTCTCTGGTCTAGGGATTCTTCTTTGTATCAGAGTTCTGTATTGAGAGTGAACAGAGAAAATACTTTATTCAGACTGATTGTATTACTGACTGTCTGTGTGTGTAACTCTACTTTTTGTCTTCTGTGTGCAGGAAAAGAGAGAAAATCTCTTTTATATTTCCTGTCAAGAAATTCTCTTTCGAAATTTGAATTCCTCTGCAATCAATGCTGACGGCCTTGAGAATAAACTGCATTAATTTATTTCCCCAACTGTCCCATGGAAAAACGACAAGCAATAATCCTGGAGAAGACCATAATCAATGCTTCTTTTAACGGTTATATTCAGAGAATATTTGAGCATTAATTACACAAGAATTATTACAGTAAGAAGGGGACAGAAGGAAGGAAATAACTAAGTCTGGGTTCGTCGAATAGAGACCAGAAATTGTCGAGCTGAGTCCATAGTTCGTCGAGCTGAGAAGCTTTGTTCGTCGACCAGATGGCTTCTGTTCGTCGAGCTGAGTTCCAAGATCATCGAGCAGAGAGTAGAACTGTATTGATTAGAAACTTTGACAATTCTGTGTATGGAGCTCGTCGAGCTGATAACTAGGAACTGATTTTTTCGAGCTGAGAACTTGTTGACAGAACTTCTGGGGAATGTGTCGACACAAGTCCTGGGTGTCGACACAGTTGCTGTTGGTGTCGACACAAGTCTTGCTTTTGGTGTCGACACAAACTTCTTGTGTGAAGTGTTGAAGTATCCAGAAATCGTCGCCCTTAGAATCTGTTTCGGTGTGCTTGAGGACAATTAACTGCTTCTGGATAAATTTAGCCAAAGTGGTCAAAGTTCGTCGAGCTAAGAATCTTGAATTCGTCGACTGAAGATGATTCTGGACTTAGAAAACCTGAGAAACTTCTGGAATATTAAGTTGAATTAGAGAACCCAGAAATCTTCGACCAGAGAACTAAGTTCGTCGACTGGAGTCTAGAGAATAAAGTCTGAACTTGGAATGCTGAAGGTAGAGTACAAAGATCGTCGACCTGAGAGTCAAGTTCGTCAAGCTCAGCTCAGAGAATTTTCTCTGAGATCGTTGAGCTGAGCATGAAAATAATCGACCTGAGTTCGACGAACGTCGAACTCATTTTACTGAGTCTTTGGAAAATCTCTATGTCTTGAGTCTCTGGCAGTCTGATGATGGCTGGTCCATGTAGTGTTGATCCTAAGGACTTGGCCTAGACTCTAGGACACAACTATGACCCTGGCTATAGATGATGGGTCACAAGATCCTAACTTAGTGAAACTAGCCCAAATCAAACTAGGGATCCAACACAAACAATGCCTCAGCAACTAATCGCACAGTTTCCTCAGAAGGCAGAGGTGTAGGAACCTCAGCTGGTGCCGTACTTTCGTCAGAACACTGGGGCTCCGACTACCCAGCACCACTTCGCGTCACCTATATGTGAACAAGACATGCACATTAGTGACCTTACACAAGCAATCACAACAAAATAGGTACGCAGGTTCCTCAAACACATGCAATTACATTCCTAAAGTGGATATTCAAGAGTTCATTAGTGTTAATGCGGTTCGCACATACACGTGCTCGCCACCCCACAAAAGAATTCGACCACGAATTCGAAAGGGAAAGACCAAGACAACTGATACCAAAAAAAATGTAACGACCACTTTTCCGTCCGTGGATCAACACAACTAGGCCTCCGGCGGACCGTTACCGGGCTACAGCCCAAGCACCACAACCCCTCTCCAGCCCACTGGCGGGTTGTTGGTGGCCATAGCCTCCATTTGATGAGCAAACTCGATAGTTAAGCGTGCTTGGGCGAGATTAGTACTGGGATGGGTGACCTCTTGGGAAGTCGTCGTATAGCCCAGCTTAACTGTCGAGTTCGCTCATCAAAGGGAGGTTGTGGCCACTAATAACCCGCCAGTGGGCTGGAGAGGGGTTGGGGTGCTTGGGCTGCAGCCCCGTAATAGTCCGCCGGAGGCATTGTGGTGTTGATCCACGGACGGCAAAGGGGCCATTACAATAAAACGTGCACTTTTATTGTAACACCTCTCCAATACACCCAAGTGGTCTATTAATGAGTGTTAACCCCGAAATCGGCGATCCTTCCCAAGGAATCCAGCTCGTCGGTAGCGGCCTACTCCAGGTTCCTCCTGGAGGGAACATCTTAGGTTGGGCAAACAGGTTTCCATGTCCGCTCAGTCCGCCCGGCTTGGGCGGTCTCAGCGGTCTGACCGCCCAGGCCACGCGCCTTCCTTCGGTCGGTAGGGGCCGCAGACTGCTCCTGCAGTCCGCCTTTGTAGGCCGCCCCCTTCTCATCTTAAACTGCAAGCTTGTCTCCGCGGTGACTCTCTGCCGGACTAAACTCCCTATCTGCCCAGGTCGGCAACAAGCCGTGTCCCTTACAGGAATTGGACTTCCTTAGTCCGCTCCTGCAGGTCGCTCTTCAAGGAAACCAGACCGCTCCAACCACCAAAACAACAGTGGCGACCTGCCCGCAGGCCGCCAGCCAGCTAGCCAACACCCGCATCCTACCTCGTCAGTCCGGCAGGCCGCATATCCCTTGTCACCTAGCAGCAAGGACATCCAATTTCTTCAGTCTGCCTATAGAGCGCAGACACTCTCTCCGACTACCCGCGAAGGTCAACAGCAATACCAAGTTCCTCGCGAGCTCGGCGGACTCGAAGTGCAATCAAGACTTCCAGTCCGCCTTCATTAGTGAACCCCAACAACCTCAGTCAGGCTCTCCATCTACAACAAAAGCGGACTCAGCTTTGTAACAGCCGCAGACTCGGCGGACTCCGCAGACTCGATACACAATCTACCTTTCCTTGGACAACACCAGCTTCTCGGTAGCAGGTCAACTCCTCCTCAGTCCGCCGACCTGACGTAGGCTCAGCCAGTAGTAGCAGACACCTCCGCAGTTCGCAGGCCTGTCGTAGGCTTAGTCAGTAGTAGCAGACTTGTCCCTCAGTCCGTAGTCTGGGTGGGGACTCAGTTAGTAGTGGCGGACTCCTTCCATCCCGCCAGGCAGCAGATCCTCCAGAATATAGACCCAGTCCACATAACCTCGTGTGGGCTCGGCGGACTCCGCGGGCACTTTTCAGCTCGCAACCACTTATAGCTTGCTCAGTTCAGCAGCGACAGACTCTGCAGATTCTCCTTGCAGTCCGCTGCTTAGCCTCCAGCATCCGCCACCCCAGTAGTAGGCGGACAGTCTCAGCTCAGTAGTGGCAGACTCTGGGACCTTCATCACAGTCTGCCACTAAGTCTCCCAGTTTGTCGCCAGCAGCACCAGCTCCAGAAGCAAGCCCCAGTCCGCGGGGCCTGTTGCGGACTCGGTGGGCTCCGTCTTCTTCTCGCTCAAGTTACCGTCTTACAGGGGGTAACATAACCGCAAGCCGTTATCACCTCGGGCCTATAAATAGACCCCCATACCTCTCATGTAGGGGATCATCTAACTTCAGGCTCAGACACCCCATGGTGTTCACGCTTGAAGTCAGCCATCTAGCCCATTTCCTGAGGACTCTGTTTCTCAGTCCGCACTCCCTTCTCCCTGCTTAGTCGCATGGCCTGTCGGCCTCTGTTCTCTAGTCCACGTGGTCTCCTATTTCCCTTAAACGCGTGGCCTGCCGACTTCGCTCTTCAGTCTGCGCGGCCTCTTCTGGCCCTTCTTCCTTAGCCGCCAGCTTCCTTATTGTACCCTTTATTGCTTTCATGTAAAGGTGTATTGTAAGCTTGTAAGTCTCTATTAATCAAAGGAAAGCCCATCGCAAGAGTGGCATTTAAGCCGCAGTGGGCGAAGTCAGCTGTTTCCCCTGCTAGCGACCCATCCTCTCTCTTCTTCTCAGCTCAGCTCCCCCTAGGTACCAACCTACAAGAACAACCGTCATAGCAACCGTCTGCTCGACAACTCCAGATCAACCTTCTCTTCTCGTCAGCCTCCTCTGCTGCTCTCAGCAAACCTCTCCTCTATCCCCACAACCCCTTTGACAAGCGCTTGCTCCACTCTCGAGCACTCAGAAGCTTCCTTCATTCCTTTTCCCTCGCAGCCTTTATCCTTTTCTCCACTCAGCTTGTAAGACCGAACACACTCCCTCCGTATTAACTAGCCGGTGCCGTTTCATGCATCACTAGTTAACAAACAACCTTCAGAACCGAACAGATGGTGAACAGCGACAGTTAGCCATGTCAAATCGTCAGCCAACCGAGAACTTTGCTCCAAGTCCTAGATATGATCCTCTCTCGGAGGTCTTTGAGCAATCACGCCATGAGAATGCTCAGCGGTTTCAAGCAATCAACTAAATGCTCGTTATGATCACGCAGCGACTAGACTCTCAACCTGCAACAGCTCCAGTTGCTTCAGCTGCTCCGATCAATCCAACACCAGCATTGGAGCATCGACAAGCTTGTCCTCCAGCTTGCCTGCCGGTCTATCCTCCTTATACAGCAACCTTTCTGCAAGGGCCTACAGCCCCTTTGCGACCTCAAGATGAAGAGTTTGCTACTCGCCAAAACTTCTTCCGGGAAGAAGACCGGGGAAGCCCTGCTAGATTTCTTAACTTTCAGCGAAGTCATCCTTACCCTGTAGCTCCTGCTTTTGCTCCTCCTGCAGCAAATTTTCCCTTTTATCCTCCAGCTTCTTTTGCAGCTGCTGCTTATGCTCCTTTTTATCCTTATGCAGTTGGAGAACAGGAAGAACCTTCGCCATTTTTATAGAATGTTCGGCATGAACCTACTCCAGCAAACTTTAGAGAGCCCCAGCTACCAATCTACACTGGAGAAACTGATCCAGTGAAGCATCTTCAAGCCTTCGAATTAGCCGTTGCTCTTAAAACTCTCTCAGATGCAACAAAGTGCAAGCTCCTTGTCACAACCTTTGATGGGCAAGTGAGGAACTGGTTCTATGGTCTTTTCCCTCAATCCATCACTTCCTGTGCCGATCTGCGAAGGGAGTTCTTGCTCCGATTCTCTAGCTCAACAAAGAGAAAGGGCGGTCCAGAAGCTCTCTTTGAGATCAAGCAGCGTGGCAATGAAACTTGGTCTCAGTTCATAGATCGATTCGAGAGAGAAATCTTGGACATCGAGATTGTTAACCAAGAAATGTATCGAGTGGATCTTATACACGGTCTCTGTGAAGGGATCCTCAAGTTTGAAGTCAATGTCCATGCTCCAAGGACATACCAAGAGTTAATTGCGCTAGCCAACTCATACATCCGAGGTAAAAAGAGGAACCCAGGATTCATCTCCAAGCTCATATCAGAGAAAGATCCTTTTCACAAGCAGCCTCTGAGGTCTCCTCATAATGATTTCCCAACTCATTCGAGGAAGGGAAAAAGGTTTCAGCGCCATCGATACCCTTTCCTGAGCCGTGATCGTGCTAAAGATTCATTGCTACCACTAGCTCAATCTTCTCAAGTAGTTGCATTCTATCAACAGTAAGATGATGACTTGTATGAATCTGAACTAGATGAAGCCGTGCTAGAAGTAAGCCAGATCATGAAAGATATGGCTAGCTACAAAAATCCTTATCGACCAACTGATCAAAGGTCTAGGGATTCAGAACCTTACTGCGAATTCCACAAGGAGCCAGGTCACCTAACAGAGAACTATCGAGTATTCTGCCAGCTTGTGCAATGGATGCTCTGGCAGGGTAAGATGCGTGACCTGCTTCCTAAAGAAGAACGCCCCGATCCAGCAACCTCAAAGGGCAAGGAAGTTGTAGACGTTCATAGCTCCTCAAAAGGAGTGAGCCTAGTCGAAGAGCCCCCTCTCCTCGTTGTTCGCAAAGCCATTAAAACCTTCGACGCTGATGACGAGGACGGGCATGGAAGGATATTCTAAACCGGCAAAGGACTTCATAGTTCTTCAATTTCTTCGCAACCATGATCGGTTACTCCTACTCTTGCTCTTCCCCTTCAAACATTTTCTTTTCAAAATACTTCTAGGTGTTCATTCTTGCTTTTCAACAAAGCTTTTATCAGGGATCTCATACTGACATAGTTCCCTTCTTGTTTTCCTTCCCCCTCTATTCGCTCTTTTCCAAGAGATCACTGAGCCACAGAGATGTCGTCAAGTCTTGCTATAGGCCCCCTTTGGAATGGATTCCGGCGTAAGACTATAGTGACCACATATCGCGGGGAGATTTTGCATATGTGTGTAGTGGGGGCTATCCAACTCTCATGCGGTGGAATACTGAACTTTGGATACTAGCCGGCATCTGACACAGAGTGCGTGCTAGGGAGGCCCCATGTGTTAGCTCTGCTGTGCTCTGTTAGGATACATCACAGTTACGGTGATCTTTGCTTGGAAAGAAATGGCGACCAAGCGTAGCCTTGTCTCTTCGATCATCTCACAACTGTGATGTTCGAGCATTCTCTAGTTCTCCCAATCCATGCTTTCCCGGGGTCCTCAACTCCACTGATCAATCCACAGACAAGCTATAGGCCTCTTGGCGCAACCAGTCTCATTGATCAGTGACGTAGTAACCCGAAGCATGTGATCAGTGTGTCTAGCAATACTTCTCAGGATTCCCCTTGCTTTTCTCTTTTCTGCCCTCCTAGAGGATGCGCTTCCAGCTCGCTTTGAGTAGGACTGTACTCGGGGTGACCTTCCTCAGGCAAGCGAAGCATAAGGCCTACAGGTGATCTCCTATGGCAGCATCCAGTATACCTTGGTCATCTCCGAGTATAGACCACCCTTTTTGTCAACTGCCTTCTTTCACAGGTGAACAAGTTAATCCGACCTACCAAAAGGATTTCCAACGTCCATTTTTCTTATGCTCATCTTATGCGCATTGCTTACTCAAAGCTTTATCAAATGATGACTTACAAGTTCTCTACTTGTATAAGCCTTATAAATCTCATCTTTTATTCGCTTCTTGCTTAAGCACTACCAGATGAAGGTTCACAGAACTATTCATTACTCTTATCTGATGCTAATGACATCAAACACTGATCAAAGCATCTAACTCTCCTTTATCATCAAGCCATGCCAGCAAAGTCTAACTATGATAATCTCTTCCTATTAATCCGAACTTCATAACAACGATGCCTCTAATCTAGATGATCATTGCTTTGGTTTGAACTTCAGTCAATTATCATCAGGGTGTATTAGACATTTCCTCTGCTATGTTATCATATCGATCTTATCTCATCAACAGTCAGCATCTGCAAGCCCATCTCAGGTACTTACAACTTAATTCATTATTTTATGTCTGCTGCTCACTCTTCTCTTTGCAGTGGTAAGTAGGCACCTGCAAGTCATATCCAGGTACTTGCAGCCTAGTCTTTATATATCATATATTCTTCTAACTCTCATTTTGCAAAGATCAGCAGACCCTTGCAGGTTTCTTCATAGGTACTTGCAAGCTACTTTCATGTTTTGTCTGCTCCTAACTCTCTTCTTGCAGAGATCAGCAGACCCTTGCAAGTTTTTTCACAGGTACTTGCAAGCTACTCTCATATATCTTGTCTGTTCTTAACTCTCATTTTGCAAAGATCAACTGTTACTTGCAAGTTTCTTTATAGGTACTTACAAGTTACTTTCATATACCATGCCTACTTCTAACTCTTCTTTTGCAGAGACCAGCAGATACCCTCAAGTTGCCTTCAGGTATTTCCGGCTTTCTTTACTCCTGAATTTGTTTCTAACTTCGCTTTTACAGAAACCAGCAAAGGCTTTCAAGTTCCTTTCAGATACTTGCAGCTCATTTTTCTTTCTTGTATACTCCTCACCCTTCCTTTTGCACAGGATAACAGGTGCTTGCAAGCCTACATCAGGTACTTGCAAGTTATTATGCTCCTATATTTTCACTTTCGTTTTGCAGAACTCAGTAGAAGAAAAATATTCTTTGTTTTGCGAAGGCAAACCCAGGTACACAAAAGATGTATCTCCCATACATGCATACACTAACTTTCCTCCTACAGGAAAAAGACAAGAATCACCAAACTCCTAAGGAGAGGCTTCAGGTTCTGTCCCTCCTTGCCCCTTTATTTTCCTTCGGGGTGGATCAAGATTTTTGTGTGTCTCCTACTTTTTCGAAGTTCTATTGGAAACTTAAAAAAAGTGTGGGGATTATGTTAACCCCGAAATCGGCGATCCTTCCCAAGGAAGCCAGCTCGCCGGTAGCGGTCTGCTTCAGGTTCCTCCTAGAGGGCGCTTCTTAGGTTGGGCGAACAGGTTTCCCTGTCCGCTCAGTCCGCACGGCTTGTGTCACAACCCGCATTTTCTCAACGATGAAATCGTATCAGAGCAAGAGAAAACACGTGCTGTGATGCCACATCGTGCAGGGGATAACTGCACACGCTCAGGCAAAACTCCAGACCTTTGTTTTTAAGGAAAATCGTTGATTAATTATAAAAGAAAACCAGTTATGTTGAAAGGCCGTATCCCTCGGCACGGTGGATCAGCTAGTCCAAAAATAAAAGTATATTTATACGCAGCAGAAAATACTTTGGTTCAATTAAATTGACACTCTAAATGAGCATAAGTGTCCCCGAGGGATGACTCATGGTATGCTCGACTCTAAAGTGAATATAATATATATATGAAAGATAGTCTTTTTACGCTAAGGAAATATAGTGTCTTTGTTTTAGAAATATGTTATGCATGATGTACATATGATAATGCTTTTAGGATTTAAAATATCTAACATGCAACCTAGCATAAATCCTTCCCAAAAGCAAGTAAACAACAACAATTAGGCAAAACAACAGTTTAAGTTCATACCCAGCATCGCAAGAGGCCACCAGTGGGCGTCAACAACCTGACATGAACCCACTGGTGAGTATGTATGTCTATACAGAAAGGTAAAGAACTACCTAACAAAATCGGGGATCCGCTATCTCAGCAACCCAAGAGGCCACCAACCAGCCCCTCCAAAAAGAACTAGCCGCAGAACTGGCTACAACCTAGACCTGAGGCATTCAAGAAAAGAACACCTCAGCAAGAAAATAATCAAAAAGTAAATAGAGCATTAGATTTGTGAGAAAATAAAAAGAAGGGTTTACTAACCCGACAACAAACTGCTATAAGCAAAAGAAAGGGCATGATAGTAAGAAAAGATCACTGTCTAAAGCACAGCAAAGCACACCGAGTGAGAGCAATACAAGCAACATGCCCTACAAGGAGTCTGCAACACCAACAAGACATGTACATATATGCCCAAAAGAAAGAGAAAACATAAACAGGAAAGGGACTAACAGTCCTAGCACGTGGGTTAGTGGCGGTGGTCAAAACATGGATCTGAATACATAACCAAAACCAGATCCAAAAATGGCTAAGGGGTCAACAGTGGCAGCATTAGGGTCCCACACAAGCCAACCCAAACCGGGGCAAAAGGCGGTGGCCACAGCTCTCCACATCAAAATCCACCCCTCTAGAGGCCACCAAAACTCCACCACCTACCACAACCCAAGAGTCGGCAAGCAAAACTAGCCGAACACCCAATACCACCCCCTAGAGAAAGGGAAACGTCACACTAACAATCCTAAGGAAACACACGAACCCAAGACAGAAATGTCGAGCCCACTCGACGCGGCGTTGAGTAAGCTCCGCTTACTTGACGCCGAAAATACTTAGCCGCAAATCCTACGCTAGGTCACGGCGTTGAGTGAACTCGGCTCACTCGACGCTATCAGCGCTTTCCACTTAGGGTAAACGTAAGTTTTAGTCACAACCGCAGCCTAAACTCTCTCAACGCGCGAAAACAGGGAGTTGGAAATTTAATCCCAACCCTCCGTTCCATCCTAACTACTCGGGGCTACCGCAACTAAACCTAAACTGTAACTAACCGCAGCCTCACCCTAACTCTAGCTACCTACTGGACACCAAACCTCAGACAAACGAGAGAACAGTGATTTAAATTCTAGAAAAATAAAGGATCAGCCACTTGATTTAAAGCTTGATGTAATAACTCAACCTGCTTCTCTAGGGAGGAAAACAAAGAGAACAGAGCTATATCACAAGAAATGAAAACAGAGCAAGAGTTAGAATAATTTGGCAAGGGCAAGGGAGCCACTTGCCTCTACCTCCAGGAAAAACAACAACTACCACCCAAGCTTGGCACCGGCAGCAAGATCGGCCACCTAGAAGACCAAAACTGAAACTTGAGGAAAAGAAAAGAAAACAGATAATTACAACTCCTAGAATCTAACCCGAAATCAAGAAAAACTTACATGGAAGGGAAGATCTAGACGAGGGCAATCCAAATCCGCTATCGCATGAGAAAAACGAGCCTCCTCCCGCAAACACCGGCCAAAAGAAAACCACCGCCTCCTCTCAAAACCCTTCCGCTGGAAGCTTTCCAGACCCGAGAATGATGAAAATGAGGAGGAAAAACGGTTCACGGCAACAAAAGATGCTCTCAGGAGAAAAAGTACGGAACACGCCCAAGACACGCCCGTGACACGGCCAGACATGCCTGTGTCACGGGGCGTGTACTTAATCGACGAACGTCGATCTCCACTTGACGAAACACGGGACACGCCCCCGATACACCCGTGACTCGGCCCGACACGCCCATGTCACGGGGCGTGTACTCACACACCTACCCACTCGACGATCGTCGATCTCAGCTCGACGAAACAGGTGACATGCCCTGTGCCACGCCCGTGTCACAGGCCATGTACCACCTCAAACACCGCTCGACGATCGTGGAGCGCCGATCATCGAACAGATCGACACGCCCCATGTCACGCCCGTGTCCGATACGATACGCCCGTGACACGGCCGTGTTCTCACTAAACACTGCCTGACGACCATCGAGCGCAGCTCGACGAAGGGGGACACGACCTGTGACACGCCTGTGCCGCAGGCCGTGTTCCTACAAAAACCCCGTCGACCAAAAATTCATCGACCAGAGAAACGGGAACTCTACCCGAGCACGACACGCCCTGGGTCACGGTCGTGACCCAGGCCGTGTCACCCAAACTTTCACAAAAAAACCCGCTAACTCTTAGCAAAAAGACAAGGCACCAGCCTACTAGCTTGGCTACATCAGGCCACGCACATCACAACAAACATTACAAACATTACAGCTAACAGAACAAATCGTCGAAACGACGCGAAAGCAAATGATCCCGGATTTCGACCAAAACTCGCACCGTAGCTAAACTCCCAAGCTAAAAAAACAACGGTGAGGTCGAAAACAACATCCAACGATTGCACACTCGGGCTAACACCTCCCGAAGCCAAAACACAAGCATTTCCCTAAGAGGCCCAACCGAGTCACCAAAAGAGACTCCGGCTTGCTGGGGAAATTTGCCAACAGGCTACAACCAGGCTACACCAGGAACCAAAAGAGCTAAGACCACGCTCTACAACGGCGAAAGGCCGTAAAAATGCGTCATCGTAACGCTAATCCAAGATCAAACAAAACAAAGAAAAACTGGGGGCGTTACAGCTTGGGCGGTCTCAACGGTCTGACCGCCCAGGCCGCGTGCCTTCCTTTGGTCGGCAGGGGCCAAGGACTGCTACTGCAGTCCGCCTCTGCAGGCCTCCCCCTTTTCAACTTAAACTGCAAGCTTGTCTTCGTAGGTGACTCTCTGCCGGACTTAACTCCCTATCCTCTCAGGTCGGCAACAAGCCGCGTCCCTTGCAGGAATTGGACTTCATTAGCCCACTCCTGCAGGTCACTCTTCAAGGAAACCTGACCTCTCCAACCACCAAAACAACAGTGGTGTCCCGCACGCAGGCCGCCAGCCAAATCTCCAACACCCGCGGCCTACCTCATCAATCCGGCAGGCAGCATATCCCTTGTCACCCAGCAGCAAGTGCAGCCAATTTCTTAAGTCCGCTTACAGAGCACAAACACTCTCTCCGACTACCCGCGAAGGTCAGCAGCAATACCAAGTTCCTCGCGAGCTCGGCGGACTCGAAGTGCGATCAAGACTTCCAGTCTGCCTTCATTAGTGAACCCCAATAGCCTCAACAGCCAAGCTCTCCATCTCCAACATAAGCGGACTCAGCTTTGCAGCAGACGCAGAATCGGCGGAACTCCGCGGACTCGCTATGCAGTCTTTCTTTACTTAGCCAGCACCAACTTCTCAGCAGCAGGTCAACTCCTCCTCAGTCCGCTGGCCTGACGCAGGCTCATCCAGTAGTAGCAGACACCTCCTCAGTCTGCAGGCCTGTCGCAGGCTCAGCCAGTGGTAGCAGACTTCTCCCTCAGTCCGCAGTCTGGGAGCGGACTCAGTCAGTAGTGGCGGACTCCTTCCATCCCGCTAGGCAGCATATCCTCCAGAAGATATACAAAGTCCGCATAACCTCGTGCGGACTCGGCGGACTCCGCAGGCACTCTTCAGCTCGAAAACCCTTATAGCTCGGTCTGTTCAGCAGCGGCGGACTCTGCGGATTCTCCTTGTAGTCCGCCGCTTATCCTCCAGCATCCGCCACCCCAGCAGTAGGCGGATAGTCTCAGCACAGCATCGCAGACTCGGTGGACTCCGCGGACACGCATCGCAGTCTGCCACAAAGTATCCCAGTTTGCCATCAGCAGCACCAGCTCCAGAACCAAGACCCAGTCCGCGTGGCCTGTTGTAGACTCGGCGGGCTCCATCTTCTTCTTGCTCAAGTTACCATCTCACCGGGGGTAACGTTCCTCCTCAGGCCTATAAATAGACCCTCATACCTCTCATGTAGGGGAGCATCGAGCTTCAGGATCAGACACCCCATGGTGTTCATGCTTGAAGTCAGCCAGCAAGCCCATTTCCTGAGGACTCCGTTTCTCAGTTTTCACTCCCTTCTCTCTGCTTAGTCGCGCGGCTTGCCGGTCTCTATTCTCTAGTCTGCGCGGTCTCCTATTTCCCTTAACCACGCGGCCTGCGGACTTCGCTCTTCAGTCCGTGCGGCCTCTTCTAGGACTTCTTCCTTAGCCTCCAGCTTTCTTCTTGTACCCTTTATTGCTTTCTTGTAAAGGTGTATTATAAGCTTGTAACTCACTATTAATCAAAGGAAAGCCCGTCACAAGAGTGGCATTTAAGCCGTGGCGGGAGACGTCAGCTGTTGTCGCTGCTAGCGGCCCCCTCTATCTTCTTCACAGCTCAACTCCCCCTCGGTACCAACCTACAAGAACAACCATCATAGTAACCGTCTGCTCGATAGCTCCTGATAAACCTCCTCTTCTCGTCAGCCTCCTCTACTGCTCTCAGTAAACCTCTCCTCCATCCCCGCAACCCCTTTGACAAGTGCTTGCTCCACTCTCGAGCACTCAAAAGCTTCCTTCATTCCTCTTCCCTTGAATCCTTTATCCTTTTCTCCACTCAACTTGTGAGACCGAACACACTCCCTCCATGTTAATTAGCCGGTGTCGTTTTCGCACATCAACAATGAGCATGTTACCGGGCTGCAGCCCAAGCACCCCAACCCCTCGCCCTCCATAAGCGGGTTGTTGGTGGTTGCAACCTCACTTTGATGAGCGAACTCGACAGTTAAACTGGGCCGTATAGGGACTTCCCAGGAGGTCACCCATCCCAGTACTACTCTCGCCCAAGCATGCTTAACTATGGAGTTCCTTCACTTCTCATCACCAATTGAGCTTCGTTACACACACAAACAAGCACACAAAGATTTATAGTTGTTCCCCAAAGTATGGGTACATTCACTGTCCCTCTCACCTTTCTAACTCTTGTTAAACAAGGCCAAACTCCTACAAATATGCTCCTCAGAGCTTACTCCTTTGGCCCTCAGCCTTACACTCAGAACTTCAGCAAGTTCCTACAATCAGTATCATTTTCAGGACACCTACCTCAGAACCAACAGGTTCCTACCTCAGAGCTCTACAGTGCTCCAACACTCAGTGACCCTGAATCCACCTACCTTAGCCTTACACAAAGCCTATAGCTTAGGCATCTTAGCCCTATAGTTTCAGGCACACAGCCCTACTCTTAAAGTGCTGCATCACTCTTACAGCTCAATTCCTAGAAGGTACCTACCTCAGTGCCCTTCCAGGAACCTACAGCTCAGTGATTAATTAATTACCTACCTCAGGCAAGAAAGCCCTATACTCAGTCTCCTGCATGACCTACAACTCAGTGACAACCCTGTCACCTACAACTCAGTTACTTTACAATCACCTACCTCAGGCACAAAGGCCTACTACTCAGGCTGGGAGGACAGCACTACTCTCAGATCCACACTTGTATCCTACAGCTCAGTGATTCACAAATCACCTACCTCAGAACACCAACTGTTCCAACTGCTCAGATCTAAAAAGATATACCACTCAGCCTAATTACATAGGCCTACACTTAGCCTAATTACATAGGCCTACACTCAGATTCAGTAAACACTGAATCCTATTGGGTAATTTAAATGAATTGATTAAATGACTGACTCAGAGATTAATCTCCGAGTCTACCTTGCTGGACTGAGCAGATTTCAGTCCAGGCCACTTGCTGTTGAAGAAAAGAGTCCTCTTCAGCAGCTAACTTCTTTGCTAATCAGATTTACTCAGCTACCTACTGTTGAAGGAATGAGTCCTCTTCAACAGCTATCTTCACTCTTGCTGAATTAGAAGAATCAGCTATCTTATTATTCCCAGAAATATCCTGCTGAAGTGGAAGAAGCTTCAGCTATCTTTAACTGTCATCTGGCTTTCTCTACTGGACTGCTCTTTCAAGCTCGTCGGAGAAGACGATGATGTCCAACCGCCTCTTTTTGCAAACCTAGAAAAGTTCATATTTTCAGGTTAAACATTTCCTTTTATACGACCTGAGATATAATGGCTCTTAATAGTACCGTGGGCCCAGCCATAGAGGATGAGCGCCACCTCCCTCAGAAGAGAACAAACAGTAGCTTCTGACACTACTTTAGCTTTCCCGCAATGACTTTGAAATGCTTTTACTTTTTGACTTCTGGTGACATCAGCTGACGTCACCCCTTTCTGGACTTAGAAATATTCAAAAAATAATCAAGCATTGAGTGATGATGAATCACTCAGCGAACGTAGGCTTTGCCCTTCATTAGATGCATTGAGTTAGTCTGCTTCACTAAGAGCTTCTGGACAAAATGAAATTCTACTGACTTTATCTCAGCTGTTCTTCTGCTTAACTGCCTCTGCTCTTTCTTTTCTCAATGGTTCTTCTTCACAGCTGTCTCAGCGCTTTCTTCTACTCTGTGGAGACAAACACTTGTCTCAGCAGTTATGCTGAGATTAACTCTTGTCTCAGCGGTTGTGCTGAGACAACCTCTTGTTCTCGACTCTTTTGCCTAAGACAAAAATCAAACATGCCAACTTACTCTTTTGGGTACCCTTGTCCAATCAAGGACTATCCTGCAAACAAAGACTAGACCAAGCAATAAATACACTGTGCCCCTCAGCCTAACTTGTGATGCCTCTTCAAATCTCAGGGAATATTGAAGGGCACTATTCCCAACAGTGCACATCGTTATCAGATTTCATAATTAACCATTTCTACAACCAAATCCTATCAAACCATTTGTTCACTAATTCCCATTACCATATGTTTATTAAATACATCCAGACCATTTGTTTATCTCGACTATATATAACTAGGATCATCCAAACCTCAACATCATCTTGCTATGTTTCTTCTACGTAGTCCAAAATTGGTTATACACTAACCCGAAAGTATCCTGTACACAAGTTGTTACCATGCAGCTAATTCGACTAGACATTCCTGGAGCTAAAACGCTTCTATGGAAACATGGAACCATCCGTTGGAAAGGACTTTCTGAGGAATACAACTTTAGTGTAGGGCATAAGACCTAGATTCGGCTGTGTCACACCCGAAAATGGCCTCAAAATCCTTTGCGTGCAGAAAATAGATTTATGCATGCATCTTTAAGCAAAACAAACAACATCGATTTGTCTTCTTCCTCTAGCCATTTGTTCAAAACTACAAACAGCTCTTCCTCCTCCTTTATTCACAAAAGCAAGTCCATCATCTTCACACGAAGAGAGGAGAGGTTGAAGACAACAATCCCTAGGACAAATTCCAAGCATGGTCTCTTTCCTAGGATATCTTCATCACACACAAGCCGAACACTTTTGAGTCGACATCTCTCATACTTCATAACTAAAGATCTTGCATCAAGGGAGATCGTAGGAATCTCACCTCATTTCCGGCCATGGACCTTGTTATCCTACTTTTCGCATTGTTCTTCACAGAGAGGGAGAGCTCTTCCCACAGAAAATCTGACTTCAGCCACTTTCGGTGAATTCTTTGCTTCCATCGGATTCAACACAGAGATTGACTCGACAAGAAATGGAAGTGACGGCTAGGGTTTCTCATTTCTTCCTTTTATAACAATTTATTAGGGTTAAGTCATGTTGTCACGTGTGACCCTAACATTGGACCACCCAACATTTCTTTAAATAGGTCTTGTTTGAGAAGACCGGGTCCAAATTACCCATCACCGCTGATCTCGTAAACCCGATTCAGCCCGTACGTATGAATAACCAACACAGCTTGGGCCAAAAATTCTGTAAGTCTAATTCGTCGAGTATCACTCGACGCTTTGTCGAATTTCATCGAGTTCACGGGTCGCCTAATGAATCCTGTATTATTCGAAGTCCATTCTTTTGATGCGTCGAGTATCACTCGATACATCACCGAATGGCGTCGAGTTCACTCGATGCCTACTGAATCCAGTATCCTTCTAAGTCCATTTCTTCTTATGCGTCGAGTATCACTCCACGCCTTGTCGAATGGCGTCGAGTTCACTTATTGCCTACTGAATCTAGTAGTATTCTAAGTCTATTTCTTCTTATGGGTCGAGCATCACTGGAAGCCTCATCGAATGGCGTCGAGTTCACTCGATGCCTACTGAGTCCAGTAGTATTCTAAGTCCATTCTTCTTATGTATCGAGTATCACTCGACTCCTCGTTGTATGACATCAATTTCACTCGAAGCCTACTGAATCAAGTAGTATTCTATGTCAAATTCACCCTATTCATCGAGTATCACTTGATGCATGTTACTAGAGCACCCCGAGCCTGAGTCACTAACTCAAAATGTGTGTGAGGTGTTTAGCACTAATCGAAATGTTACATAAGTAGTCAAGGGAATATTTCAGAAAACCATATTTATTAATTGCCATAAATGTTTGAGATTTTAAATTCGGTTTTACGAAGAACACCGTGGACGACAAAACTTCTGATTTGCGATTCCTCTTGCAAGAAAAGACTTGATTTATCTACTGATTTCAGATCCAAATACTTTCAGAGATCAGTCGTTTCTCAAGGTAAGATGCGTTTTCTCAAGTTTCGGTTAATTCTTCTTCAAGATTTCAGAAAATGTTTCCACACAATGAAGATGTTCTAGTTTCAGATCTAAGAATGAAGATTATTTTAAATCAATTTATTTTTTTTACTACTTCATAGGAAGTTCTTTCTTCCGAGGTTTTGTAGATCCATGTTGAAGGATCGAGTGTAGGAGAGGTTGTTCTCCAAGATTGTAGGAGTTGGATATTCTGAGTGTAAGATTTTTATAATCTGAGTTTTGGTGAAGTAGTCGAGTCTAGCCCAAAGTGCTAGATAGGCGAGGCAGGAAACTGGACGTACCCATGATCGGGAAACCACTATAAAACCTTGTGTATATGTCGTGTTGTGATCTCTTACTTTTTGTGCTTTACTTTGTTAAATTTTTAATTCCGCCAAGAGCCGCAAGATTCATCTATCCACTCCCTCTATGTGATTTAGGTAGACATATAAATACTGTCACATCCGTATCTGTTGATAACTAGGGGTTTTTGCAGTGCGGTTTGTTGGGGTTTTGGCCCAAAAACAACTGTACCGCAATGGTGCGGTTTTGGCCAGAGCAAAACCACACTTCACATAAATTATGTGGTGTGGTTTCGATTTGGTACGATTTTTTGTGGGGCTGTTGTGATTTCGGTGTGGTTTTTAGCAAGTGATACATATTATCATAAAAAAGATAATGTAAGAAAAAATAAGAAATACAATTCGTGTAGAAATATAAATATGAGTTATATTATTATTAATTATAGTAAGAAAAAATCTAAGGCTAGAAAAAAGCAAGAAAATAACTATATGCATTAAAGTAATTAGTTAATTACTAATATTAATTAACACTTTATAAGTTAAACTATTATTTAGATGTATGTGATATGTCCCGTGATTATGAAAAATAAAAATATATAATTAGTCGGTGCGGTGTGGTTTTTGCTCCGAAAACCACACCGCACAGAACCACGCCCAGTTTGTAAAACTTCGAAATGGCGCCGCATCGAAACTAGGTAGTGTAGTTTAAAAATCGATGCAGGTGGTTTTTTGCAGTTTGTAGTTTTTTATGCACGCCCCTAGTAATAACCAGAGAACACATCTAAAAAGCTCATGAATGAATACCAAGCCACAAATTAACTAAATAATCTATGTAGCAATCTTTGGGGCATGCTTTATTAAGTTTAGAAAATCAACACACATTCGCCACTTCCCCCAGGTTTTTTCACCATTACAACAATCAAAACCCAGGCGGGGTATTATATTTCTTGAATAAATTTGTCTTTGAGGAGCTTTG
This sequence comes from Platanthera guangdongensis, assembly GCA_039583875.1. Classification (NCBI taxonomy): domain Eukaryota; kingdom Viridiplantae; phylum Streptophyta; class Magnoliopsida; order Asparagales; family Orchidaceae; genus Platanthera; species Platanthera guangdongensis. Next base: position 78,112,828 of record CM077162.1, on the reverse strand, counting down.
TTACCTCCTCCTTGTTAGGAAAAGCAAGTTTTGTGACCACCGCCCCTTTTTCTGATAAATAGGCTTGAAGTTGGGAGTGATGTTGAGGTGATGACAAGCGACGTCCAGATCAATTCCTGGGATGTCGTCTACTGTCCAGGAAAAAATATCCAGGTTTTATAAAAGATAGGAGATCAGTTGGGACTTTTCCTCTTCTAGAAGCTCGACATTGATAGTGAGCTTCTTCTCTTCTCCCATAGCATTGGGGACTAATTGAGTAACCTAGGCAGGCTCTAAGTGAGCTTCCTCTCTAGCATCTTCCTCCATTGAATCCTTAACTACCTCTGAATGCTCTAACACTTTGAGAACATGAAAAGTTGTAGGAGAATCCGCAAATGGCACCTAATAGGTCACATTGATCGTTCTAATGTAGCACTCCTAGGCAATCTTTGGGTCATTTCTAACCCAATACTGCTTCCCTAGAGGACGAATTTGATGGCCAGATAGAAAGTTGACACCACCTGCTAAAATTCGTTGAGTATAGGTCTCCCAAAATGGCATAGTAGTTGCTTGGAGTGTCAACTACTATGAACTGAATTTGCTTTGTAATGCCTCTGAGTGTCATGGAGAGAGTTACACCCCCTTCCACTTATTTACTCTCCCCTGAGAAATCATAAAGGGGTCCTTCGGTGGAACACAAAGGCTTCCCAGTCTGTAGGGCTTCAAAGGTTGGCTTGAAGAGGAGAATTATTGAGCTGCAGGTATCTATAAGGATTTTGTGTAACGTGTAGTTCTCTATTACTTCAATATCATAATAACATCTTTGAATAGGTTGGTAGTTAGGGGAGGTCATACTTGCCGAATGTGACAACCCCCTGGAAGGAGCAAAGGAGGAGTTAACATCAACCTCTTATCGAAAAACATTTGAAATTCTTACCATCCTAGATGACTTGGGTCTAGCCCCTCCATTAATATAGTAGAGGCGACTGAGGAAACGTTCATCATTAGCTTACACATAATCATCTTCAAAGCTAATTTTATAAAGGTGGCCAATGTGGCTCACATCTTCGTAATCCCAGAAGTCCATGACCACCTCCTTGCCCTTGGAAGTGGACGACTTACCAAGATCGTTTTTTAGGAGCAAGTTCTGTAGCTTCCCTTTCTTTAGAAACTTTTCCACAAGTTGGCAGAGAGCGCATTAATTCTCTGTCAAATGACCCCTCTCCCTCTGGTACTCACAAAACAGAAAGGTGTTGTGGGACTTGGGGTTTGACTGAAGAGGAGGAGGCTTTTTGAAATCTGGCCTTTTCTAAAGGATTTGAGCCACATTATCCATTAACATATTAAATTATGTAAAATACTCTTGCGAGTCATTATACTGAGGTTGGTACACGAGCATTACTAGAAGAATTGGGGAAAATGAAGCAGATGAGGTGGCCAACGACAACATAGCAATCTAGAACTATTGATGGCTAAGACGAGGACATCGATGGCGGAAGTTCATTCCTCTTTGGGTAAGAGGCCGAAACTCTAGATGAGGAGACCTGGAAGAATGATAAGAAGCTGAATAGGATCTATCTACATTTCTCTAGCTTGCCCTTGTAATTAAATTAGAAACATAGGAGGGAAAAGTTATTTCTTCTTGGATATACATATTTGCAAGATTTATCATCTCCCAGTAGGTCTGTGGCTCTCTGATATTTACCTTGAACTTAAGTGGACCATCTCAAAGATCATTAATTAGAGCAAATTTATTGAGCTCTGTGTCAAAATTCTATACTTCCATGATCTTCTTTTGAAACCAATCTACAAAATGAGCCTATGACTCATTTTCATGTTGCTTTATCTTAAAGATTGATGTAGGGACACTCTTTATCTTCTTTAATGTTGAAAAACTTAACATAAGCTCTATTCGAAGCATAACAAAAATTGGTGATGGACAAAGGAAGTAGTGCATTAAACGAATCACATGCCTACCCATCAAAGAAGGTCACAAACAGCTTACACCTAGTCGCATCTGAAAGTTTTCTCAGAGTGACAACAGATTTGAAGACCTAATGGAGCAAGATCAGATCGGTCTCCCTTATATATGATGCGTGTAAATCGGCAAGCGCACCGGTCGCATAAGTAATAAAGTTTGGGAATAAATCCCCGAGTGTCGGTCTCTTGAGGAATGCAATTAGCATAGAGCGGAAACAGTTCAGAAAATATTGTTATGAGGGTTATACTAAGAAAAAGAGTAAAAAGGGGACTTGAGAGATTGTTGTTGTTTGATCTAAAAAACTAATTAAAGCTATGCGGGTCGAGGGCACCGCTTCACAAGGTGAGGTGAGTGTATCGGCCGCGATGCTGAACTTTGGTTGGGTGAGTGGCCGGAAAGCTAATGGTGGAAGTGTTCTTGTTGCGGAGTGCAATCGGGTGAAACACGGGTATGGAGTGGATGTGGAGTGAGCGAGGCGCATTCACAAACACTACTCACAAGCATAAGAAAACTACAAACATCCCATTAGATATAGAATAAAACATGTAGTTCATTATAATGTTATGTCATCCCATACAACAGAGGAAGGGGAAGAGGAGTAAACCAAAAGAGAGTGAAGCTCCACCGCAGGTCGTGGCCGGAATAGCGGGTTGTCAATCCGCTTCCGGGCTCAGTACGAGGAGGCTTCCGGTACCAACGAGCTGTCACCTCGAAGGCCTTTGAGTCTGTTCTCTAGGTTGTCTTCTACTCCAACTCCGGTGGAAAGCTTGGAGTTGAAGTCGTCAATGGCCGGGAGCTTCGCCGGAGAGTTTGAAAAGCTTCGGAATAGCCGGCAATGGACTCCCAATGAAGGTGGAGGTGATGGAGCAGCTGGAGAAGTAAAATGGCGCTTCCCACGCACTCCCCGATCACAGAAAATGACGGGCTTTGACCTAAATCGTGGAGCAGGCCCTTAAATACGGAGGCAGCAAAAGCATAGCGCAAGATCAGTGGCACACGACCAGTGGTCGTGCGCACTGTAGGTCGATGATCGTGCGCCATTTCCAATTAGACCTGCAACCTGGATAAAAACATCAGAAGAAATGCGCATGATCAGTGGCACATGACCGGTGGTCGTGCGCACTGAATCCACTGATCGTGCGATTGGCTAGGACAGATTTGCATAAAGCAAGGGGTAAACGCGCACGAGCAGTGGTGCACGACCAGTGGTCGTGCGCACTACGGCCAGTGATCGTGCGATTACCCAGGCAGAATTAGGAAAAAGGAGAATTTAATGCACACGATTGGGGGCGCATGACCAGTGGTCGTGCACAGTAAGTCTAGTGATCGTGCGCAGTGTTTCTGTGTCGTCGGGGTCTCCCGAGCGATTCCGGAGCACGCACACGACCCATGCACCAGCAGAAGAGGAAGATAGGCCACCAAAAGTGTACACCACATTCTCAAGACACGGCTAAAGAATAACAAAAACACAGAAACAAATAAAGCACTTAGAAACAGGTCAACAGTGCACTTAATCATGAAATAAGCACGTAAACAAATATAAGCAGTAATAACTCTCAAGTGCAGTGCTAAGACGATAAAACTGGCCCAGATGAGTCCAAAAATTAGTGTAAAATTTGGACTCATCAATATACACAGGCAGTCAGGCCCCCCTAAAGTAGCTTGGAGCAGGCTTTCGTTGGAATTAATCAGTAAAGGAATTAATATCCTCCTCTTTAGCATAATAAGGGGTAGGAGAGGGAGGATATGCGGTAATAGGGGTTGCAATTATAGTTGGAGCAGGGGGTGAAGGTGACCCTCTTAGAAATTCTGTACTCTATATGGACTTCTTCGGGCTAGTTCCCAAAAAAATTCCCGATGAGAAGCATAAAGTCTTATTCTTGAGGCCACAAAAAAGTTGCAGTTAGACCTTGCAGATAAGATGGTAAAGGAGGAGCTCATACCATAGGAGCAGGAGGCAACGCTGTGAGAACTTCGGGATGAGGGGTTAGCTGATAGGTCAGAATGGCCATGGCTTGATTAATCATATTAAGTGACTAAGCAGTCTATCTATATGATTTCTCAGCTTCTTGTCACAATTGCTCAGCATCTTAGTAGGCTTGATCAATGGCCTCCTAGAAGACAACATCCCTGGGACTAAAGTGACTAGAATGATGTGCGAACTCATGGTCTGACATATTTTTACCAGGGGATTTGTCGATAACTCTCTATCTGAGGGTCACGTGTTCATTCAATTGGTGCAGGAAATACACCTCCATAACATGCTTGGGGAAGTTAGCAGGAAGGAGAAGACTGCGAGTTGTCAATTACTAGTGATAGGGAAAGTGTCAGATAGTGAGGACTACTAGTAGCAGAGACAACAGATTGCACCTGTCATGGAAAACCCTCTCATGCATCGGGTTTTCTATTTAAGATAAAAACATACTACAACCGCTAAATGAGTACATGCTTGAGCAAATAGGAGAACTCTAGGAATTAGATTCTAGACTGCTGCTACAGGCGACATGCTTAATGATTCGAATTAGTGTTCCTAAATAGTACTATTCTGTGCTATTTATAGGTTTAGGGTTCCGTACAATTGGGTAGGGCTAATATTACTGGCTTCCTGGTTACAGGAGAACTGGGCAGTGGTGACGAAAATCAAGGGTTGTGAATAAAAAAAACGACAACCTGAACGCACGGTTAGGCGTTCTACCTTAAGTCTAGATGACCGCTCTTAGTCGATCTATAACTTGACAAGCTCTGCTACAAATCGATTACATCATTGCTAACCTCTTAAACTTGGGCAAAAAATAAGACGCAAATTTCAGGGGAAACAATAAGTCAAAGGATGGCCGTAAGGTAATTTTGGCAACACTAATTGTGGTCAAATCAATGGCTATAGCGTGATCAAAATTGAAGAAATCTCATTCTCTAAGATAACTTATGTTAAAGGGCTTCAACATAATATTATTAGTAATATCTTGCTTTGGGATGGTGAATACAAATTGGTATTCACTCGCAACCTATGTAAGATAGTCAACACTAAAATTGAAGTAATAGTATTATCTAGTTTTAGGAAAGAAAATGTATATATGGTTGACTTCAGCTCAAATACAAAAGAAATTGAAAGAAATTGTACCTAATCACCTAGGGGGGGGGGGGGTGAATAGGTGTCTTAATCTTTTTTAACTTTTTAGGCAGATTTCAGTTTATATCTCAGAGTTATAACTAATTCTACACTGCAGTCAATCAACAATCACAACAATCAATCAAGCACACAGTGAACACACAAATTTATAGTGGTTCCCCAAGGTTTGGGTACATCCACTTTCCCCCTTCGCCTATCTAGTAGTGTACTAGATTCGGCCAAACTCCTCCACTAACTCAGATCCTCAGATCTTACACTCAGAACCCCAAAATAGGTTCCTACAGCTCAGGCCCAAGGCCCTACAACTCAGTCTTCTCCAAAGACCTACACCCAGCTTCTACACAAAGCCTACACTCAGCCACAATAGGCCTACACTCAGCCACAACAGGCCTACACTCAGAGAATTAGATCTCCTACACTCAGGCACACAGGCCCTACACTCAGTCTTTATAATTGCAGGCTTACAACTCAGATCACTATGGATCCTACAAGAAAATAAGAATACAAAGTGTATATACCTACAACTCTGAATAGAGAGATGAGTTGATAGGTTCTTGATGAGTTCTTGAATGAACTCTGCTGAGAACAATCTCACTTGGCTTTTCTTCAAAGCTTCTTGAATGTAGAACACAATAGGATTGATTCTCTGCAGCTGATCTTTGATCTCTGCAACATAAGATTTAGAACAAGGTCTGAATCCTTCTTCACAGCCTGGTTCCAACGGCTGTCTTCTTGGATGGAGCTCTCTCTCTCCAACTAATTAGATCTTCACTTGATTCTTCAATGAATAGCAAAATCTCCTTTTCTTTTTAATCACTTGATCATATATTTCTGTAGACACTATAAGCCTATATATAGGCCTTCTTCATGGTAACCGGTTGGTACGGTTCATAACTGATTTCTGATAACTCTGACAGGTGCAGTAGACCGGCTGGAATGACAGCTGTCAAGTCATCCAGTCAGTTCTTGAAAAATCTGTAACTGTCTGAAAGTGTCGTGACTGTCTGTCTTTAAGTGTCGACACTTATAGTCCAAGTGTCGACACAAGTAGACTAAGTGTCGAAACTAGCTGTCAAGGTGTCGACACAACTCCTTGTGTTGTAGAATTCACTTCTCGGCACATCATCTTCAATATGTGTCGACACTGATATTTAGTGTCGACACAACTCTTTGTTCTTCAGTACTTTGTTGAATTCTTGTAAGTGTCGACACAACTCCTTTGTGTCGACACATCTTCATGTGTTGAACTTGTTCAGTGTCGACATATCTTTTTGGTGTCGACACATGCCTTCTGTGTTGATACTTGATGAGTGTCGACACTGCTCCTTGTGTCGACACATTCTTCTTCTGTTGAGACTTTGGCTGAGTGTCGACACATCTCCTTAGTGTCGACACTTGTACTTGGAATATTTTGTTGAACTTTGCTGAGTGTCGACACAACATCCTAGTGTCGACACTTTCTTCATGTGTTGAGTCTTCTATTGAGTGTCGACACATTCTTCATTGTGTCGACACTTTCTTCAAGTGTTGAGTCTTCTGCTGAGTGTCGACACATTCTTTATTATGTCGACACTTATACTTAGACTCTGCTGACTTTTGCTGAGTGTCGACACAGCCTCCAAGTGTCGACACTTTTTGATGTAAACACAGTTCCTCTGGGTGTCGACACTGCTTCTAAGTGTCGACACTGCATCACTGGACTTTTCTTCATTGAGTGTCGACACAGCCTCCATGTGTCGACACTTTCTGTCTGGTGTCGACTCTGCATCCCTAGTGTCGACACAAATACTCCAAGTGTCGACACTGCTTGCCTGGGTGTCGACACAAGTCTTCTTAAGTGTCGACACTTTCCTTCTAGGTGTCGACACATGGACTTAGAATCTTTTCATCTTTACCTGCAAATACTTAACCTGCACAAGGCAACTCAAAAATACATCAAATACATTTTGATGTATATCTTTGAGTAGGGTGAGGCTTCTTCAAATAAGGTACATTTAAACCAATGTACCCAACAATATCCCCCTATTTGGAGAAGTCATAACCCTTAGTCAATGATATACACCATACATAACAAAATTACAGTATGATGTAAAACAGGATTATGCAATCAGGGAAAACATAAACATGTATTAAACAAACATGTATACATAGACATCATTTCAGAACAATTATGAAATAGATTTATCACTCAGCATATTGTTCTAACAACTTTGTCATATTCATTTTTCAAAAGTTTACAGAATGTTTTAAATCAAAAGATTACAACTGTAAACTAAGAATAAATTCTATTCTATTTCTGCTCTGCATCCTTGATCACTATTCCCTTTCCAGATTGTATCTTGGCTTGTACAGGGGCTTCGGCATCTTCAGTATCAGCAGGCTTTTTCCCTTTCAGCTCCTTCTTCTTTAGCTCTTCAGCTTTAATCTTTTGCCTCTCAAAATAATGATAAGGCTTGGGAAAGTACTTGCTAGGATCCTGGGAAGTAGGAGGTAGCTTTCCCATCTTTGCCTTTCTTCTATATTGCACTATGACTTCTTGCCTTGAAAGATATTGTACCTAAACACCTAGAGGGGGGTGAATAGGTGACTTGAATCTTTTTAACTTTTTAAGGCAGAATCCAGATTATAACACAGAATTCTATCTACTTTATCAAAGAACACATTCAGCAATCACAGAATTCCACAGCACACAGTAGACACACAGTTTTATAGTGGTTCCCCAAGGTTTGGGTACATCCACTTTCCCCCTTCGCCTATCTAGCAGTGTACTAGATTCGGCCCAACTTCTCCACTATCTCAGATCCTCAGATCTTACACTCAGAACCCACAATGCAGGTTCCTACACCTCAGGCCCAAGGCCCTACAACTCAGCTTCTTCACAAAGCCTACACTCAGCAACCAAAGCCTACACTCAGCCACCAAGGCCTACACTCAGCCACAACAGGCCTACACTCATAGATTCCAATCTCCTACACTCAGGCACTCAAGCCCTACACTCAGCCTTTATAATTACAGGCTTACAAAACTCAGATCCCTAAGGATCCTACAAGATAATTTGAATACAAAAATTGTAACTCAACAACTCAGAGAAAAGAGAGAAGAGTTGTGAGTTTCTTGATGAGTTCTTGGAAGAACTCAACTGAAATCAATCTGACTTGGCTTTCTTCAAAGCTTCTTGAATGTAGAACACAATAAGATTGACCTCTTCTGCAGTTGATCCTTGATCTCTGCTACTTAAGATTCAGAATAAATCTGAACCCTTCTTCTCAGCCTGGTTCCAAGGGCTGACTTCTTGGATGGAGCTCTCTCTCTCTCCAACTTCTTAGATCTTCACTAGATTCTTCAAGGAATAACTAGATCTTATTTGTATTACTTGATGTATTGATCATCATCTTCTGTAGACAGTGTAAGCCTATTTATAGGCCTTCTTCATGGTAACCGGCTGGTCCGGTTCATAACTGATTTCTGACAACTCTAACAGGTGCAGTAGACCGGCTGGAATGATAGCTGTCAAGTCATCCAGTCAGTTCTTGAAAATTCTGTAACTGTCTGAAAGTGTCGAGACTGTCTGTCTTTAAGTGTCGACACTTATAGACCAAGTGTCGACACAAGTTGTCTAAGTGTCGACACTAGCCTATAAGGTGTCGACACAACTCCTTGTGTTGTAGATTTTATATCTCGACATAGCTTCTTCTTCATGTGTCGACACTGGAATTGAGTGTCGACACAAGTACTTGTACTTCAGTATATTGCTGAATTCTTGTAAGTGTCGACACAACTCCTTTGTGTCGACACATCTTCATGTGTTGAATCTGTTAAGTGTCGACACATCTTTTTGGTGTCGACACATGTCTTCAGTGTTGATACTTGCTGAGTGTCGACACAGCTCCTTGTGTCGACACATTCTTCTTCTGTTGAGACTTTTGCTTAGTGTCGACACTTCTCATTAGTGTCGACACTTGTACTTAGAATTTTGCTGAACTTTGCTAAGTGTCGACACAGCTCCTTGTGTCGACACTTTCTTCAAGTGTTGAGTCTTCAGCTAAGTGTCGACACATTCTTTCTTGTGTCGACACTTTCTTCAAGTGTTAACTCTTCTGCTATGTGTCGACACATTGTTCTGGGTGTCGACACTTGTACTTAGTGTCTGCTGACTTTTGCTGAGTGTCGACACAGCCTCCAAGTGTCGACACTTTCTGATGTAGACACAGTTTCACTAGGTGTCGACACAACTGCTAAGTGTCGACACAGCTTTACTGGGCTTTTCTTCATTGAGTGTCGACACAGCTCCTTGTGTCGACACTTTCTGTCTGGTGTCGACTCTGCATCCCTGGTGTCGACACAATGACTCCAAGTGTCGACACTGCTTACCTGGGTGTCGACACAAGTCTTCTTAAGTGTCGGCACTTTCCCTCTGGGTGTCGACACATGACCTTAGAAACTTTTTCTTCTTTTCTGTAAATACTTAACCTGCACAAGTAAACTCAAAATACATCAAATACATTTTGATGTATATCATTGAGTTGGGTGAGGCTTCTTCAAATCAGGTACATTTAAACCAATGTACCCAACAATCTCCCCCTATTTGGAGAAGTCATAACCCTTAGTCAATGATATACACCATACAGAATAAAATCATAGCATGATGTAAAGCAGGATTATATATATCAGGGCAAACATAAACATGTATCAAACAAAACATGTATTCACAGATAACATCTTAGAGCAATTATGAAATAAATTTATCACATAGCAAATTTATCACACAACATATTGTTCTAACAGCTTTGTCATATTCATATTTCAAAAGTTTACAGAATGTTAACATCAAAAGATTACATAGTAAACTCAAGAAAATTTCTATGCTATTTTTGTTCAGCCTCCTTAATCACAATCCCTTTTCCAGACTGAATCTTGGCTTGCATAGGAGCTTCAGCAGCTTCAGTATCAACAGGTTTCTTCCCTTTCAGCTCCTTCTTCTTAAGTTCCTCAGCTTTAATCTTTTGCCTTTCAAAATAGTGATAAGGCTTGGGAAAGTACTTGCTAGGCTCCTGGGCAGTAGGAGGTAGCTTTCCCATCTTGGCCTTCCTTCTATATTGGACTATTGCTTCTTGACTTGTCTCATGTTTCCTCCATTCAAGTTCAGAAAACCATTTATTTCTGTCTTGTATATTATCTTTTGCAGCTTTCCATGCAGTTAAGATAATATTTCTTGAAGTAGGGCTCCACTGCTCAAAGTCTGGTCTTTGTTCAGCTTGCTCCCTGAACCTCTTCTTAGACAATCTGGTTTCTTCTTCTTTCTGTAGAGCTTCTTGCATAGCTTTAGATACTGGCTGAACCACCTTTTCTATGATAACATTTATCTTATCCTCAGGTGGGCTATACATTGTCTGGATATCAGCATGTATCATATCAAAATCGGGAGGAGGGTAGATGACTTGAGCCACTTCAGGTTGCTTCCCTCCTAGATATGCAGGATTAATCCCAGATTCTGCAACATTATCATCATCACAAAGAGGAGGATATCCAAGAGTAGCTCTGATAGAATTAGAAATCCATTTAGCATGATCAGAGCTGGCTTTGACTAACACCCTCTCCCCCTTTATGACTTCTCTAACCATGTGATCCCTCAGATCATCCTTTTGAAATTTTATTTGGGCATCCAAATAGTTGACTCCATCTTTAAAATAAGGTTTCAAACCTTTGGAGTTTATCAGTTATGATCTTCTGAGAGTCTTGTATGGCAGTCTTAACAGCAGTTATTTCCTCTTGGAATGCTTTGTCAAAGTCTGCTTTAGCTGTAGCATGAGCTGGAGTCTGCCCTGCAGCTAGATTCTTCATCTCTGTTACTATGGCATTGTGAGAAGCAGTCAAGTTATCATTCATTCTAATTTGATTTTCAACTACATAGCCTTGCTTGACTTCAAGTTCATCCACTTGAGCTTTTATCTTCTCCTGATGTGTAGCCAAGTACACTACTGCATTCCCTCCCTTGTGGAAGCAGTCAGTCATCTCCTTCTTATTAAGATTCAATTCAAATCTTATAGACTTTATATCCTGGGCCAGATCAAACTGCAATGATTTTTGTCCTTCATCCACATACTTCTCAATGGCTTTCCTGTGCTCATCAGGCTTAATTTGCATTGCAACCATTAAAGCACTGTAATCAACAGTTGGTGCTGGCTGTGATATAGGCTATGGAGCAATAGTTTGGAGAGCCTTTTTGTAATTCTGACTCCTCCTTTTAAATACTTGAAATTTTCTTTTCTTAGCCCTTGAAGTCTCCTCATCTTCAGAAGCAGATGTGCTGGCTATCTCTACCCTCTCCTTAGGTATCTCCTCAAAGTCTTTGGGCTTCTCAGGTTCTTGCCTTGCAGGCTCTTCAACATGTACTACTTGCTCCCCCTCAACTGGAGCATTCTACCCCTCAGCAGCAGCATTGTCCTTTTCAAGATCTGCTTGATCTAGATTGAGGAAGAGATCTTCCATAGTAAACTCTTGTGGAGAATGGGCTGGAGAAACTCTGGGCTCATCTACCACTGGATCAGATACAACTTGAACTTCAACAGATGTGTCTTCCAGGACAACATCTGGGAGTTGGCTATCCAGCTGAGTTTGCTGATTAACATTAACTAATGGATCAGATAAAATAGTATCCACTTTAAGGAAATCTAAAGCATTAAGCTCAGTGATTACCTGAAGGATGATGTTGGTTGCTTGCTCACTCTCAGGAGGAGTTGGCTCTTCCACTACTAGTGGCTCCCCCTGGACTGAATCTTGGTGTAAGGGGCTAGCTTGTGGTAGCTCCCCCTGCCTTTCAGCAACTGCTTGTTGAGCTGGAGACTTCTCAACAGTCCCTTCTTCATTCTCATCAGGTGAGAAGACAACTTGCTCTTCACTACCAGAGCTGCTAGTTGACTCTTGAGCTACTGGGGCAGCTTTCTTTTTCTTCTTTTGAGGTGTTACTTTCTCATGTGTTACTTTCTCAGGGGTTGGCATCTCCTTTGACAAAACCCTGTCCCATCTAGAGAATATCCTTAAGTCCATCTTTCTCATATGGTTGATCTTACTGCCAGCAGCTTGACCCATAACCTCTGGTATACTATCAGCAAGGTATAAACTTAGTATTCTTCCCAAGTTGGGTTTCTTCAGACTTTCCTTGATCTTTTCAAAGACTATAACAGACCAATCTATTTTCAAAGTGAAGATTATCCTTGTCATAATACTGAACATATGGGCTGATACCCTATCATGCCCTCCAGGCTTACTTAAGATTACCTTGCCAACAATTTCAGAAAGAAATTTACCCTGGCTGTTCATGCCCTTTCTATTAAACACTGATCCAATTTTCATCTTAGAATCCAGACCACACCATGCCAATGCATCTCTGGTCCTGGAAGCAGTAACCTCTTCTTCTTCCTTAGTTCTTGGTAACTGAAGGACTTTCCTCAAATTTTTTGGTGAAACCTTAACCTTTGCATCATGAACCCTAGACTTGATCTTGAGTCCAGAGTCGTCTACTTTAGCTCCATTCAGAAATCCTAACACTTCTTTCTTCCAGATCTTTGTGGGCTCTGAAACAAGAAATTCCAACCCCGAGTCTGCAACTAGGGTTATCACATTCTTGATTTCTTGGTCTGCATCACCAAACGCGTCGCGCACCAGTTCATAGCCTTCATTGACGTTCTCCTCAAGCTTTGGCGCCATTAGGGTTTGAAGAATTTGAACTGAGAGAAGAGAGGTGTCGACACACAAGTTTAGTCTTGAAACTTTTGAAAGCGTGCCGACAGACAAAGGCAAAATCCTATTTATACCTGTCTAGGTTTGAAGATGAAAGGGCGGGCAGCTAACTTAAATTGTGTCGACACTGTCAATAAGTGTCGACACTGACTTATAATGTCTCGACACATATGTGTCGACACAAGTTTAGTCAACAGATTATATGAGTCGACACTTGTTTATGTGTCGACACCACATAACTCGACATTTAGTCGAGACTTTACTTAGACAATTCTGAGTAAATCCTAAGTGTCGACACCACCTTGGATGTGTCGACACCTACTTGTCATGTGTCGACACTAATTTTCTGAAGTGTCGACACCAACTTCCTAGATGTGTCGACATCTTTCCACTAAAGTGTCGACACCAATTTTCTGTGTCGACACAGATATCACTGTGTGTCGACACCTTTTTACTTAGCCATTTTTATAAACTTATTCTAAGTTTATCATTCCTAGTTCAATTTTAAACCTATTGAACTTAGTTTCTTCTAAGGGCTTAGTATACATATCAGCTAGTTGATTATCTGTTTTAACATATTCTAGCAAAATATCTTCTTTCTCTACATGTTCCCTAAGAAAATGATATTTTATCTCAATATGTTTAGTTCTACTATGGGAAACAGGATTACGTGCAATTGATATATCACTAGTAGAATCACAGAAGAGTGGAGTTCTACTTACCTGAAATCCATAATCCTCAAGCTGATGTTGTATCCATAGAAGTTGAGCACAACAACTTCCTGCAGCCACATATTCTGATTCTGCATGGAGATAGCCACACTTGTTTGCTTTTTGCTACTCCAAGAAATTAGTCTTCCACCTAGGAATTGACAGGTTCCAGTTGTGCTCTTTCTGTCTTCTTTGCATCCTGCAAAGTCTGCATCTGAATAACCTGTTAGTTCAAAATCCCCATTCCCAGGGTAGAAGAGGCCTAGATAGGGAGTGCCCTTTAGTATCTCAATATCCTTTTGACTGCTGTCAAATGAGACTCCTTAGGGCATGCTTGATACCTTGCACAGACACATGTAGCATACATGATATCTGGTCTACTTGCAGTCAAATATAATAGGGAGCCAACTATCCCTCTATACAAAGACTCATCTACAGGTTTCCCTGCATCATCCTTGCTAAGAGACATACTTGACCCCATAGGAGTCTTCATGGTACTGGATGAATCCATACCATACTTCCTTATGAGTTCTAGGGTGAACTTAGACTGGCATATGGATAAACCATTCTCAGTCTGTCTAACTTGGAGACCCAAGAAGTACTTAAGTTCCCCCATACTACTCATCTCAAACTGTCCATGCATTAGTTTTGCAAACTTTTTGCAAAGACTACTTTCAGTAGACCCAAATATTATGTCATCTACATATATTTGGACTAGTATTACTTTGCCTCTGGATTCCCTAAGGAATAGAGTCTTGTCTATTTTCCCCCTTGTGAACTTATTCTCAATGAGGAAACTAGACAGGGTTTCATACCAAGCCCTAGGGGCTTGCTTTAACCCATATAATGCTTTCCTAAGTCTATAGACATGATTAGGTAGAGTTGAATCAACAAAACCTGATGGCTGTTCCACATAGACTTCCTCTTTTAGATTACCATTCAGAAATGCTGACTTGACATCCATTTGGTAAACTTTAAATCCTTGAAAGGTTGCATAGGCCAGGAACATCCTTATGGCTTCCAGTCTGGCTACTGGAGCAAAGGTTTGATCAAAATCAATACCTTCTTCCTGCCTATATCCTTTAGCAACCAATCTTGCTTTGTTCTTAATGATGACTCCATGCTCATCCATTTTGTTCCTAAAGATCCACTTGGTTCTAATTATGTTGTGGTCTTTTGGTTTAGGAACAAGCTCCCAGACCTTGCACCTCTTGAACTGATTCAGCTCTTCTTGCATTGCCTCAATCCAATGAGGGTCTAGGATGGCTTCTTCAAACTTCTTTGGTTCAACTTGGGATAGAAAGCTGGAGTAGAGTGCTGCATTCAGGTTTATGCTCCTTGTTTGTACCCCTTGTCTTGGATCACCAATGATTTGTTCTGCTGGATGATCTCTTAGATGCCTATTGGCTGGAGGCATCCTGACTTTAGGTTGAACTTCTTCAACTTCTTCATCTTGCTGTACTCCTTGTGTTTCTTCTGCATTTGGTACATGTAGTACTCCCCCTGGACAGCAGCCACTATCTTCTACTTGCTGTCTTGCAGTAGGTTCTTCTTCCATAGTGAGCTTGTCCATCTTCTTTGTTATACCTGTGGGGCTGCACATACTACTAGACAACTCATTGTTAATAAGTCTAGTTTCATCAAATACTACATGTACAGACTCTTCTACAACTTGTGTAGACAAGTTGTAGACTCTATAAGCCTTACTGTTGTTGCTGTACCCAACAAAAATTCCCTCTTGGGACTTGGCAGCAAACTTAGTTAAGTAAGACTTTCCATTGTTAAGTATAAAGCACTTACAATCAAAGATCCTGAAGTAGGATAGGTTTGGTTTTCTGCCTTTCACAACCTCATAGGGGGTCTTGTTGTGGCTTTTAGTAATGGTAGCCCTATTAATAACATGGCATGCAGTATTGACTGCTTCAGCCCAGAAGTATTCTGGTAGTGATGTATCACTTAATAGGGTCCTACCAGCCTCAATCAAGGTTCTATTCTTCCTCTCAGCAATGCCATTTTGTTGAGGTGTTCTTGGTGAAGAAAACTCTTGAAATATCTCAAATTCTTCACATAGTTTTGTCGTACTATCAGACTGAAATTCAGTACCATGGTCACTTCTTATTTTGACCACTGTATTATTTAGTTCATTCTGAATTTGTTTAACAAAGCTATAGAAGACACTGGGTGTTTCAGATTTCTGTCTAAGGAAGAACACCCAGAAAAACTTGAGTAGTCATCTACAACTACAAATGTATAGACCTTCCTACATAGGCTGTGAACTGGCATTACACCAAAGAGATCCATATGCAAGAGGTATAAACACCTCACAGCATCTTTGTGTTCAATGCAACTAAAGGTGGATCTAGTCTGCTTGCCCTTTTGACAAGCTGAGCAAATACCATCTTTAATACACTTAACTTGAGGACCATTCCTCACTAACTCTTTACTAAAGAGTTTGCCAATTGTCTTGTAGTTAAGATGGGCTAGCCTCTTGTGCCATTTGACACAATGAGAGACTGTCTCATCAGCTACAAGACATACTGGAGAACCATTATTCTCAACCATAATGTCTAAGCAATAGACATTCCTTTTTCTATAACCAGTCAAAATGATCTCTTGATCATTTGACCTCCTGATATGACAACCATCTTTCACAAATGAGATGTCATATCCTACATCACTCAATTGACTTATACTAATAAGGTTATGTTTCAAACCTTTAACATAGGCCACTTGAGTAATTGTAATATAGGAGTTAGATATGTTACCAAAACCCTTGATGATCCCTTTTTCAGAACCACCAAAGGTGACTTTTGGACCATCCTTTATAGGTGTGTAGTCATTTAGTAAACCCCTTGTTCCAGTCATATGTCTGGAACATCCACTGTCCAAGTACCATATTGGGGCATGGCCACTTGGACTCACCTGCAAAACATATTAGTGAACCTTAGAACCCAAAGAATTCTTGGGTCCTTGGTACTGGTTAGTTTGCTTCCTAACAAAGCTACCTGCAGGTTTTCCAACAGGCAGTTTGCTACTCACTTTGGCACTAACATTGTGCCAACAGTCCATTGCAAAGTGGCCTACCTTGCCACAGCACCAACACTCAAACTTATTGTACCTTTGCTTAGGTACTGTCTTTGCTGTGTTATCTACAGCTGACTTGTTGAGAGTTGGGGCTTTGCACTTGGACTTGAACTTGGACTGAACAGTCCTAGCAGGTTTTGAAAACCCCAGTCCAGCTTTACCTTTTTGATGAACAAATTCATCAATTAAGGGAAGAACAGACTTTGGTTTTGAAAACCTAGCAACTAAGTCTTTTTCCTTCTGAAGATTAATCTCCAGACTCTTGATTTGATCATTCTTAAAAGTTATAGTCCCCATCTGAATCACAGTTATGTGCTTCAGTCTGGCTATCTCATTTAGCTTTTGATCAAACATCTTCTCATAATCAGTTGCAGCCATTTTGAGACTTGCAATCTCATTAGCTTGACTCTTGGCCAAGAATTTGCATTTCTTAAATGCTTGCAACAGAACTTTATATTCATCTATCAACTGATGAATATCCTCTTCAGACTCAGATGCACTCTCATCACTTGATGATGATGAATCTGATTCTGTACTGGCACAAGAAATTGAACTGAAAGAACAATGTTGTACCTTACTAGGTCCTGCATGCTCCATGATTTTGTCACTTTCTGTCAATGCCATCAATCCTTGGCACTGACTGTCCTCTTGTTCATATATAGAGTTCATAATCTGGATGAACTCTTCTTCTTCTTCCTCAGCAAACAATCCTATGTATGCATCAGCATCTGACTCAGTTTCTGAAGAAGAAATATCTGACAGGCTCTTTTCCTTTTTGGCAACAAAAGATCTTTCTTTCTTGCCTTTGAATTGAGTCTTTTTCTTGTCACTAGACTCCTTCCTTTTTTCTAGACAGTCTGCAACAACATGTCCTTGTCTATTACAGCAATAGCATACTATTTTTGAAAGAGTTGCTTTGCTAGACTTAGTCTTTTTCCTGTCTTTCTTTGAAGACTTTTTATTCTGATAATAGTCTTCTTTTCCCTGTTAAGTAGATGGCCTTGTCCTCCACTGTTTCTTCTTTAAGAACTTCTGAAAATGTCTTGTGAACGCAGCAAAGTCCTCATCACTTTCACTGCTTTCAGACTTTCTGCTTGCTGATTCATCTGACTCAGTTTCAGCTGCTTTTGGTGGTGGAGTTGGTGACTTACTTCTGTACTTTCTGGGGACTTCTGTTTTGAAGGCCACTGTCCTTTCTTTATGTTCACTTCTTGTTGATTTCTCCACTTCTTTCCTCACCATCAACTGCATCTCATAGGATAGCAGTTTCCCAAATAGTGTTGGTGGAGGAATTTCTGCCAACTTTGACATTTCCCTAATAGCACAGATCTTGGTGTCCCAATCTTTTGTTAGGGACCTTAGAAACTTATCATTGAGTTCATAATTACTGAACTCTCTGCCATAGGACATAAGCTCATTCACAATCCTGTAGAACTTCTTATAGCATTCAGTTATGCTATCAGATCTACCTTGTCTAAAACTTTCATATTCATGATTTAGTAAGGATTTTCTGTCTTGCCTTACTTCTTCAGAACCCTCCATGTACACAATAAGAGTATCCCACATCTCTTTAGCTGTCTTACAGTGTATCAAATTCTGAAAAGTTGCATCATCTATGACACTGACAATGATGTTTTGAGCCCTCTTATCCATAGTGGCTAGAACTATCTCATCCTTTGTCATTTCAGAGAAATCCTTAGGTGTTCTCTGATTTGCATCTAAGACTGAAACCTTCATGGGCACATATGGCCCTTCTTTCACTGTGATATAAATCCTAGGGTCTTAGGATTCCATAAACAGTCTCACCCTTTCCTTCCAGATACCAAAGATCTCTTTTCTACGTATGGGTAGCTTCATGGATCCCAATTCCTTATGATTCTCAGTGGAACCCATGATTCTTGCTTTTCTTGATTCTGTAATTTGACTTAGACTGAATCTGCCAACCGGATCTACTCAGACAGTTATGTCCCTTTTTGAGTAATCTTGCTTTGATACCACTTGAAAGATATTGTACCTAAACACCTAGAGGGGGGGGGTGAATAGGTGACTTAAATCTTTTTAACTTTTTAAGGAAGAATCCAGATTATAACACAGAATTATATCTATTTTATCAGAGCACACATTCAGCAATCACAGAATTCCACAACACACAGTAGACACACAGTTTTATAGTGGTTCCCCAAGGTTTGGGTACATCCACTTTCCCCCTTCGCCTATCTAGCAGTGTACTAGATTCGGCCCAACTTCTCCACTATCTCAGATCCTCAGATCTTACACTCAGAACCCACAACACAGGTTCCTACACCTCAGGCCCAAGGCCCTACAACTCAGCTTCTTCACAAAGCCTACACTCAGCCACCAAAGCCTACACTCAGCCACCAAGGCCTACACTCAGCCACAACAGGCCTACACTCAGAGATTCCAATCTCCTACACTCAGGCACTCAAGCCCTACACTCAGCCTTTATAATTACAGGCTTACAAAACTCAGATCCCTAAGGATCCTACAAGATAATTTGAATACAAAAATTGTAACTCAACAACTCAGAGAAAAGAGAGAAGAGTTGTGAGTTTCTTGATGAGTTCATGGAAGAACTCAGCTGAAATCAATCTGACTTGGCTTTCTCCAAAGCTTCTTAAATGTAGAACACAATAAGCTTGACCTCTTCTGCAGTTGATCCTTGATCTCTGCTACTTAAGATTCAGAATAAATCTGAACCCTTCTTCTCAGCCTGGTTCCAAGGGTTGACTTCTTGGATGGAGCTCTCTCTCTCCAACTTCTTAGATCTTCACTAGATTCTTCAAGGAATAACTAGATCTTCTTTGTATTACTTGATGTATTGATCATCATCTTCTGTAGACAGTGTAAGCCTATTTATAGGCCTTCTTCATGGTAACCAGCTGGTCCGGTTCATAACTGATTTCAAACAACTCTGACAGGTGTAGTAGACCGGCTGGAATGGCAGCTGTCAAGTCATCCAGTCAGTTCTTGAAAATTCTGTAACTGTCTGAAAGTGTCGAGACTGTCTGTCTTTAAGTGTCGACACTTATAGACCTAGTGTCGACACAAGTTGTCTAAGTGTCGACACTAGCCTATAAGGTGTCGACACAACTCCTTGTGTTGTAGATTTTATATCTCGAAAAGCTTCTTCTTCATGTGTCGACACTGGAATTGAGTGTCGACACAAGTACTTGTACTTCAGTATATTGCTGAATTCTTGTAAGTGTCGACACAACTCCTTTGTGTCGACACATATTCATGTGTTGAATCTGTTAAGTGTCGACACATCTTTTTGGTGTCGACACATGTCTTCAGTGTTGATACTTGCTGAGTGTCGACACAGCTCCTTGTGTCGACACATTCTTCTTCTGTTGAGACTTTTGCTGAGTGTCGACACTTCTCATTAGTGTCGACACTTGTACTTAGAATTTTGCTGAACTTTGTTAAGTGTCGACACAGCTCCTTGTGTCGACACTTTCTTCAAGTGTTGAGTCTTCAGCTAAGTGTCGACACATTCTTTCTTGTGTCGACACTTTCTTCAAGTGTTGACTCTTCTGCTGTGTGTCGACACATTGTTCTGGGTGTCGACACTTGTACGTAGTCTCTGCTGACTTTTGCTGAGTGTCAACACAGCCTCAAAGTGTCGACACTTTCTGATGTAGACACAGTTTCACTGGGTGTCGACACAACTTCTAAGTGTCGACACAGCTTTACTGGGCTTTTCTTCATTGAGTGTCGACACAGCTCCTTGTGTCGACACTTTCTGTCTGGTGTCGACTCTGCATCCCTGGTGTCGACACAATGACTCCAAGTGTCGACACTGCTTGCCTAGGTGTCGACAAAAGTCTTCTTAAGTGTCGACACTTTCCCTCTGGGTGTCGACACATGAACTTAGAAACTTTTTCTTCTTTCCTGTAAATACTTAACCTGCACAAGTAAACTCAAAATACATCAAATACATTTTGATGTATATCATTGAGTTGGGTGAGGCTTCTTCAAATCAGGTACATTTAAACCAATGTACCCAACATGCCTAGATTCATGCTTTCTCCACTCCAGTTCAGAAAACCATTTGTTTCTATCTTGAATATTATCCTTGGCAGCCTTCCATGCAGTTAAGATTATATTCCTTGAAGTGGGGCTCCACTGATCAAAATCAGGCCTTTGTTCAGCTTGCTCTCTGAACCTCTACTTAGACAGTCTAGCTTCTTGTTCAGCTTGTTCTTTCAGTATAGCTTCCTGTAAAGCCTCAGATACTGGCTGAACCACCTTCTCTATGATAACATTGTGCTGTCCCTCAGGTGGACTATACATGGATTGTATATCAGCTTGTACCATATCAAAATCTGGAGGAGGTTAGATTACTTGAGCCACTTCAGGTTGCTCCCCTCCTAGATATGCAGGATGTATCCCAGATTCTGCCACATTGTCATCATCACATAAAAGAGGATAACCAAGAGTTACTCTGATAGAATTAGAAATCCACTTTGCATGATCAGAGATGGCTTTGACTAACACCCTCTCCCCCTTTATGACTTCTCTTTCTATGTGATCTCTTAAATCATCTTTCTGAAATCTGATTTGGGCATTTAGATAATTGACTCCATCCTTGTAGAAAGGTTTTAACCTTTGGATTTTTTTCAGTGATGAGATTCTGAGAGTCTTGTATAGCAGTTGTAACAGCAGTTAAGCTCTCTTGCAAGTGCTTATCAAAAGTTTCTTTGGCTGTGGCACTTTCTGCAGACTGTGCAGTGGCTATATTCTTTATCTCAGTTACAATGGCATTGTGGGAAGATGTCAAATTATCATTCATTCTAATTTGATTCTCCAGAACATAGCCTTGCTTGACTTCAAGTTCATCAACTTGAGCTTTAATTTTCTCTTGATGAGTAGCTAAATATACCACTGCATTCCCTCTCTTGTGGAAGCAGTCAGTCATCTCCTTCTTATTGAGATTCATCTCAAATCTAATAGACTTAATGTCTTGTGCCAGATCAAACTGTAGAGATTTTTGTCCTTCATCTACATACTTTTCCAGTGCTTGCCTATGCTCATCAAGTTTTATTTGTATAGCAACCATGAGAGAACTATAATCTACAGATGGTGCTGGCTGTGATATAGGCTGTGGTGCAATAGTTTGTAAAGCCTTCTTATAATTCTGGCTCCTTCTTTTAAATACTTGAAATTTCCTTTTCTTTGCCCTTGTAGCTTCCTCATTTTCAGAAGCTGAGGTGCTTGCTATGTCTACCCTCTTCCTAGGTAGTTCCTCAACATCCTTTTGCTTCTCAGGCTCTTTTCTTGCTGTTTCTGCTAAAATTTCCACATGCCCCCCCTCAACTTGAGCATTCTCCCCCTCAGCAGCAGCACTTTCCTTCTCAAAGTCTGTTTGATCCAGATTAAGGAAGAGATCTTCCATAGTAAATTCTTGTTGAGGAAGAGATGGAGATTCTCTTATCACATCAGTTACTTGATGGGGTTCCACTTGATCTGTAACAGATGTGTCCTCCATGAAAACATCTGGGGGTTGACTTTCAATATGTGGTTACTGATTAATATTATTGAATGAATCAGACAAAACAGTATCCTTTATAGGGAAAACTAAGTTATTGATTTCAGTGAGTACCTCAAGTATGGTGTTTGTAGCTTGCTCACTTTCTAGTGGAGTTGGCTCTTCCACTACTAGAGGCTCCCCCTGGATAGTATCCTGGTGTATGGGGCTGGCTTGAGGTAACTCCCCCTGCCTTTCTGCAAGCTCTTGTTGAGCTGGAGACTTCCCAGCATCTCCAGGTTCTTGTTCATCCTATGGTGTAAAGACAACTTGCTCTTCTGAACTGCTGGAAGATTCTTGAGCCACTGTGGCTATCTTCTTCTTCTTCTTCTTTTGTGGAGTTATTTTCTCAGGAGTAGGCAATTCCTTGGTCAAGACCCTATCCCATCTTGAGAAGAGTCTCATGTTCATCTTCCTCATATGATTGATTTTAGATCCAGCAGCTTGACTCATAACCTCTGGTAGACTACCAGTCAAGTAAAGACTTAATATCTTACCCGAATTGGGTTTCTTCATACTCTCTTTAATCTTATCAAAGACCACAACATACCAATCAGCTTGCAGGGTAAAGATAATCCTTATCATAAGATTGAACATATGAGCTGATACTCTGTCATGCCCTCCAGGCTTACTTAAGATCACTTTTCCAACAATTTCAGAAAGAAATTTTCCGTTGTTGTTCATGCCTTTCCTATTGAATACTGATCCAATATTCATCTTTGAATCCAGTCCACACCATGTTAATGCTTCTCTGGTCTTAGAAGCAGTAACTTCATCTTCTTCCTTAGTCTTTGGTAGGTTCAGGACCTTTCTTAAACTCTTTGGTGAGACCTTCACCTTTTCTCCATGAACCCTTAATTTGATCTTGAATCCAGAGTCATCTAGGGTTGCTCCATTTAGAAATTCCAATACTTCTTTCTTCCAGATCTTAGTCGGCTCTGAAATAAGAAAATCTAACCCTGAGTCTGCAACTAGGGTTACCACATCCTTGATCTCTTGTTCTGCATCGTCAAACGCATGCTGCACTAGTTCATAGCCTTCGTTCACATTCTCCTCGAGTTTTGGCGCCATTAGGGTGTGAAGAATTTGAATGGTGAGAAGAGAGGTGTCGACACACAAGTTTGGTCTAGAAACTTTAGTGAGCGTGTCGACAGATAATGGAGAAATCCTATTTATACCTTTCTAGGATTGAAGATGAAAGGGTGGGTTAACTAACTCAAATTGTGTCGACACTGATGAAAAGTGTCAACACTGACTTATAATGTCTCGACACCTATATGTCGACACAAGTTTAGTCAACAGAATATATGTGTCGACACTTGTTTATGTGTCGACACCGCTTAGCTTGACACATAGTCGAGATATTACTTCACTAATTCTCCATAAAGTCTAAGTGTCGACACCACCTTGGATGTGTCTACACCTACTTTTCATGTGTCGACACAAATTTTCTGAAGTGTCGACACCAACTTCCTAGATGTGTCGACACCTTTTCTCTGAAGTGTCGACACCAATTTTCTGTCTCGACACAGACAACTCTGTGTGTCGACACTATTTTACTTAGCCATTTCTATAAACTTATTCTAAGTTTATCATACCTAGTTAAATTTTGAACTTATTGAACTTTGTTTCTTCTAAGGGCTTAGTATACATATCAGCTAGTTGATTATCTGTTTTAACATATTCCAGTAAAATATCTTCTTTCTCTACATGTTCCCTAAGAAAATGATATTTTATCTCAATATGTTTAGTTCTACTATGGGAAACAGGATTGTTTGCAATTGATATAGCAGTAGTAGATTCACAAAACAGTGGTGTTCTACTTACCTGAATTCCATAATCCTCAAGCTGATGTTGTATCCATAGAAGTTGAGCACAGCAACTTCCAGCAGCCACATATTCGGATTCTGCTGTGGAGATAGCCACACTTGTTTGCTTTTTGCTACTCCATGAAATCAGTCTTCCACCTAGGAATTGACAGGTTCCAGTTGTACTTTTTTTGTCTTCTTTGCAGCCTGCAAAATCTGCATCTGAATAACCTGTTAGTTCAAAGTCTCCATTCCTAGGGTACCAAAGGCCTAGATAAGGAGTGCCCTTTAGATATCTCAGTATCCTTTTGACTGCTGTCAAATGAGATTCTTTAGGGCATGCTTGGTACCTAGCACAGACACATATAGCATACATGATATCTGATCTACTTGCAGTCAAATAGAGTAGGGAACCAACTATCCCTCTATACAAAGTCTCATCTACAGGTTTCCCTGCATCATCTTTACTAAGAGACATACTTGACCCCATACGAGTCTTCATGGTACTGGATGATTCCATACCATACTTCCTTATCAGTTTTAGGGTGAACATAGACTGGCATATGGATAAACCATTCTCAGTATATCTAACTTGGAGACCCAAGAAGAACTTAAGTTCCCCCATACTGCTCATCTCAAATTGTCCTTGCATAAGTTTTGCAAACTTTTTGCAAAGACTACTTTCAGTAGACCCAAATATTATGTCATCTACATATATTTGGACTATTATTATTTTGCCTCTGAATTCCCTAAGGAATAGAGTCTTGTCTATTTTCCCCCTTGTGAACTTATTCTCAATGAGGAAACTAGACAGGGTTTTATACCAAGCCCTAGGGGCTTGTTTTAACCCATATAAAGCCTTCCTAAGTCTATAGACATAATTAGGTTGAGTTGAATCAACAAAACCTGATGGCTGTTCCACATAGACCTCTTCCTTTAGATTACCATTCAAAAAGGCTGACTTAACATCCATTTGGTAAACTTTAAATCCTTGATAGGTTGTATAGGCCAGGAACATCCTTATGGCTTCTAGTCTGGCTACTGGAGCAAAGGTTTGATCAAAGTCAATACCTTCTTCCTGCCTATATCCTTTAGCAACCAATCTGGCTTTGTTCTTGACAATTACTCCATGTTCATCCATCTTGTTCCTAAAGATCCACTTGGTTCCAATTATGTTGTGGTCTTTTGGTTTAGGAACAAGCTCCCAGACTTTGCACCTCTTGAACTGATTCAGCTCTTCTTGCATTGCCTCAATCCAATGAGGTTCTAGGATGGCTTCTTCAAACTTCTTTGGCTCTACTTGGGATAGAAAACTGGAGTAGAGTACTGCACTCAGATTTCTGCTTCTTGTTTGTACCCCTTGTCCAATGATTTGATCTGCTGGATGATCCCTTAGATGCCTAATAGCTGGAGGTATCCTGGCTTCAGGTTGAACTTCTTCAGTTTCTTCAACTTGCTGCACTCCTTGGACTTCTTCTTCATTAGGTACATATAGTACTCCCCCTGGATAGCAGCCACTATCTTCCACTTGTTGTCTTGCAGTAGATCCTTCTTCTATAGTGAGCTGGTCCACCTTCTTTGTCACACATGTGGAGCTGCAAATACTACTAGACAACTCATTGTTAATAAGTCTATTTTCATCAAATACTACATGTACAGTCTCTTCTACAACTTGAGTAGACAAGTTGTAGACTCTATAAGCCTTACTATTGTCCCAGCAAAGATCCCCTCTTGGGACTTGGCAGCAAAGTTGGTCAAGTAAGACTTTCCATTGTTAAGTATAAAGCACTTACAACCAAAAATCCTGAAAAAGGATAAGTTTGGTTTTCTGCCTTTCACAATCTCATAGGGGGTCTTTTTGTGGCTTTTAGTAATGGTAGCCCTATTAATTACATAGCATGCAGTATTAACTGCCTCAGCCCAGAAATATTCTGGCAGAGATGTGTCACTTAATAGGGTTCTACCAGCCTCAATCAAGGTTCTATTTTTCCTCTCAGCAATGTCATTTTGCTGAGGTGTTCTTGGTGAAGAAAATTCCTGAAATATCCCAAATTCTTTACATAGTTTTGTCATACTATCTGACTGAAATTCAGTACCATGGTCACTTCTTATCTTGACCACTGTACTGTCTAGTTCATTCTGAATTTGTTTGACAAAGCTATAGAAGATATTAGGTGTTTCAGATTTCTGTCTAAGGAAGAACACCCAGGAAAACCTTGAGTAGTCATCTACAACCACAAAGGTATAGACCTTCCTACCTAGGTTGTGAACTGGCATAGGACCAAAGAGATCCATATGCAAGAGATATAAACACCTCACAGCATCTTTGTTTTCAATGTTATTAAAGGTGGATATAGTCTGCTTGCCCTTTTGACAAGCTGAGCATATTCCATCTTTAATACACTTAACTTGAGGACCATTCCTCACTAACTCTTTGCTATAGAGTTGGCCAATTATCTTGTAGTTGAGATGGGCTAGCCTCTTGTGCCATTTGACACAATGAGAGACTTTCTCATCAGCTATAAGACACACTGGAGAACTATTGTTCTCACACATAATGTCTAGACAGTAGACATTTCTTTTTTTGTAACCAGTCAAAATGATCTCTTGATCATTTGATCTCCTGATATGACAACCATCTTTGACAAATGAGATGTCATATCCTAAATCACTCAATTGACTTATACTAATAAGGTTATGTTTCAAACCTTTAACATAAGCCACTTGAGTAATAGTTATATGGGTGCTAGAAATATTACCAAAACCCTTGATGATTGCTTTTTCAGAACCACCAATGGTGACTTTTGGACCATCCTTGATAGGTGTGTAGTTCTTTAGCAATCCCCTAGTTCCAGTCATGTGTCTGGAACATCCACTGTCCAAGTACCATATTGGGGCATGGCCACTTGGACTTACCTGCAAAACAGATTAGTTCACCTTAGAACCCAAAGAATTCTTGGGTCCTTGGTACTGGTTAGTTTGCCTCCTAACAAAGCTACCTGCTGATTTTCCAACAGGCAGTTTGCTACTCACTTTGGCACTTGCATTGTGCCAACAGTCCATGGCAAAGTGGCCTACCTTTCCACATCACCAACACTCAAATCTATTGTACCTTTGCTTAGGTACATCCCTAGCTATTTTATCTACAGCTGGATTATTGAGAGCTGGGGCTTTGCCCTTAGACTTGGACTTGACAGTCCTAGCAGGTTTTGTGAAACCTAATCCAGTTTTTCCCTTTTGATGAACAAATTAATCAATCAAAGGTAGAACAGACTTAGGTTTAGAAAACCTTGCAATAATGTCTCTCTCCTTCTGAAGACTAATCTCCAGACTTCTGATTTGATCATTCTTAAAAGTTATAGTTCCCATCTGAATCACAGTTATGTGCTTCAGTCTGGCTATTTCATTAAGTTTTTGATCAATCATCTTCTCAAAATCAGTTGCAGCAACTTTGAGACTAGCAATTTCCTTTGCCTGAATTTTGGCTAGGGACTTGCTCTTCTTAAAAGCTTGTAACAGAACTCTATATTCATCAATTAATTGATGAATATCTCCTTCTGATTCAGATGCACTGGCATCATTTGATGCTGATGTAACTGAATTAGAACTAGCACTAGAAATTGAACTTAATGAACAATTTTGTACCTTAATGGGTCCAGGCTGCTCCTGGATTTTGTCACCTTCAGTTAAGGCCATCAGTCCTTTGCACTGGATGTCCTCTTGCTCATATATGGAGTTCATTATCTGAATGAACTCCTCTTCCTCTTCTTCAGCATACAGTCCTATGTATGCTTCAGCATCTGACTCAGTTTCTGATGAAGATATGTCTGACAGGCTCTTATCCTTTTTGGCAACAAGAGACCTTTCCTTCTTGCCCTTGAATTGAGTCTTTTTCTTATCATTAGACTCATTCCTTTTCTCTGGACAGTCTGCAATTACATGTCCTTGTCTGTTACAGCAATAACATACAATTTTTGATAGAGTTGCTTTGCTGTACTTAGTCTTTTTCAGGTCTTTCTTTGATAACTTCTTGTTCTGATAATAGTCATCTTTTCCTTGTGAAGTGGATGGCTTTGTCCTCCACTATTTCTTCTTTAAGAACTTCTGAAAGTGTCTTGTGAAAGCTGCAAAGTCCTCATCACTTTCACTGCTCTCAGAATTTCTACTTGCTGACTCATCTGACTCAGTCTCAGGTACTTTAGGAGGTGGTGTTTGTGACTTACTTCTGTATTTTCTGGTGGCTTCTGTCTTGAATGCCACTGTCCTTTCTTTATGTTCACTTCTTGTAGACTTCTCCTCTTCTTTTCTCACCATCAACTGCATCTCATAAGATAGTAGTTTTCCAAACAGTGTTGGTGGAGGGATATCTGCTAACTTTGCCATTTCCCTTATGTCACAGATCTTGGTGTCCCAATCCTTTGTTAGGGACCTCAAGAACTTATCATTTAACTCATAATTACTGAACTCTCTTCCATAGGACATTAGCTCATTGACAATCCTATAGAACTTCTTATAGCATTTTGTGATGCTATTAGACCTACCTTGCCTAAAACTTTCATATTCCTGGTTTAGCAAAGATTTTCTATCTTGTCTCACTTCTTCTGAACCCTCCATGTACACTATAAGAGTATCCCACATCTCCTTAGATATCTTACAGTGTATCAAGTTCTGAAAGGTAGCATCATCTATAGCACTCACAATGATATTCTGAGCCCTCTTGTCCATTGTGGCTAGAATTATCTCATCTTTTGTCATCTCAGAAAAATTTTTAGGTGTCCTCTGATTGGCATCCAAGACTGAAACCTTCATGGGCACATATAGCCCTTCTTTAACTGTGATATATATTCTAGGGTCTGAGGCTTCCATAAACAGTCTCACCCTTTCTTTCCAGAAGCCAAATATTTCTTTTCTGCAAATGGGTAACTTCATGGCTCCAAGTTCCTTATGATTCTCAGTTGAACCCATGGTTCTTGATTTTCTTGATTCTGCAAGTAACTTAGACTGAATCTGCCAACAGGATCTACTCAGACAGTTAAGTCCTTTTTTGAGTAACCTCGCTTTGATACCACTTGAAAGAAATTGTACCTAATCACCTAGAGGGGGGGGGGGGGTGAATAGGTGACTTAATCTTTTTTAACTTTTTAGGCAGATTTCAGTTTATATCTCAGAGTTATAACTAATTCGACACTACAGTCAATCAGCAATCACAACAATCAATCAAGCACATAGTGAACACACAAATTTATAGTGGTTCCCCAAGGTTTGGGTACATCCACTTTCCCCCTTCGCCTATCTAGTAGTGTACTAGATTCGGCCAAACTTCTCCACTAACTCAGATCCTCAGATCTTACACGCAGAACCCCAAAACAGGTTCCTACAGCTCAGGCCCAAGTCCCTATAACTCAGTCTTCTCCAAAGACCTACACTCAGCTTCTATACAAAGCCTACACTCAGCTACAACAGGCCTACACTCAGCCACAACAGGCCTACACTCAGAGAATTAGATCTCCTACACTCAGGCACACAGGCCCTACACTCAGCCTTTATGTTGGGTATTGTATCCACAATGTACCTGATTTGAAGAAGCCCCTGGACAAGCTAAGGTCAATAGACTATGTATTTGATAAACTTTTTCAAGTTGTACTTGCAGTTTCTCCTCGCTAAGTGCACACCAATGTCAGGGTGCAGTAGGTCAATATACACGGGTCTGCACGACGTAATCCCTCGTTGAGCAGATCAGTGTGTTGGCCTATGTGTACTCTCTCTATTGGAGTGCACTTACTTTCAAGTACAGGGCCGTTCATATGCAAGAGAAGACAAGGAGCATGGAGGATCAAGGAGCAGCTCCTAGGTGGAAGACGAAAAATCGTCCAAGGCAAATTCGACGAGAATCACCAAGTGATTCTCGCCGAATCGGCGAGAATCACTTGGTGATTCTCGCCGAATCGACGAGAATTATCAATGATTCTCGCCGACTCCTTCTGGCCATCTCAATATGGTGCCAAGTAAGATTCGGCGAGAATCGCTTGTAATTCCCGCCGAACCAATGGTCATGCAGCCCATGAATACAAGTTGAATTCGTTGAGAATCGACAAGTAATTCGACGAGAATCACAAACGATTCTCGACGAATCGTCGAGAATCACTTGGTGATTCTCGCCGATTCGTCGAGAATCGTCTGCGATTCTCGCCGATTTTTCCTTAGCGTTTTCTCAGTTAATTTCCTGAACCGGATTCTGTCTCAGTTAATTTCCTGAACCGGATTCTGCCGCTGTTTAATATCTGGACCGGGATTTGGGGATTTCCTTTGTGGGTCCCACAAACGGTCTTATTGGGGGTAGCTACAGTATTTATACTCGGGTATTTTGAACAGTACACACACAGAAAAATACGCCGAGCTTACGAAAACCCTAAGATCGTGAAATCCTTCCGCCGCCTCCGTCGCCGCTCGTGCAAGTTCGTCGCCGCCGCTGTTAGATCTTCTTCCCGATCTCCGGCGACAGAAGCTTAGTAAGACTTGTGTCTCACGCGTCTATCCAGAGATCCTTTGTCTCTCGATTTGTTGATCGGAAAAACTTTCCATCCGAATCGATCGAGACGACCGATCCTCGTATGACCGTTGGAAGACCGAGCTTGCTTCGCTACGAAGTTTGGATCTCAAAGTCCTGCAGCTGCCGATCGCCATCGTAGCAGCCGACTCCGAACCAAGCCGCCGCTCGGATTGCCGCCGCCGGTTCCGGGAGATCCTCTCCAAGTGAGACCAAGGTCGTAGACTCTTCATCGACTTCAAGAACACGTCGTCGAACAAAGAGGAACACCGTAGTCTCCAAGAGAAGTTTGTATCACGTGTACATTCTACATTTATTTTATTGTAAAGGAACTTTTGTTCTGTGTTGTAAGGGTTGGGTGCAACCCGATTTATGGGAGTGTTGACTCTCACGTGTGGAAGGGCTCCTTCCGTTAGTGCAGGGATTGGATTTCAATCCCGTTGGTGAAGTGACCGAGTCGTCCCTTGTTGGGGAGATAGGTCGAAGGGGGAAAGTGGATGTACCCAAGTCGGGGAACCACTATAAATTTGCTGTGTATTCTGTGTGCTGTGGTTTTTGTTTTTATTGTGCAGGTACATCCGTAAATTCCGCAGAAGAACCACACGTCACCTATTCCCCCCCCCCCCCCCCATAGGTGCACATAGCTGACACTAGGTGGACTTTCAAGTGGTATCAGAGGGAGGTTCCTCAACAAAAAGGCTAACACCTTGAGGTGAATCCTGCCACTAGTGTCAACAAGGAGACATACATCTACTATGGACGGGCTCAAGTACTCCGGCAAGATCCCATTGTGCAACAGACTCAACTTTCCTATCTGGAAGGAAAGGATCAGGTTCTATATGGAAGCAGTGGACCCTCGACTGTTCATGATCGTGCTGGAGGGACCTTATGTACCCACTAAGGCCTCCACCATTGATCCCACCAAGAAAGTGCCAAAGACACTCTCTGAAATGGACAAGGATGAGATGGTCCTAGTGGGCCTTGACATGAAGGCAAGAAACATCCTGGTCAGCGCGGTTGACGACTCTATGATGCAAAACTTCAGCAACTGCAGGACAGCTCAGGAGATTTGGAAGTGCCTGATCATCCTAATGGATGGCACGGATGAAGTGAGGGATGATCGGAGATCCCTCCTGAACCAGAAGTATGAGGCCTTCCGGCAAGGGCCTAAGGAGGAGATCGGAGTCACATACGAGAACTTCCTGAAGATTGTCAACGCCCTCAAGGGCTATGGAAGAGTGTTCACCAATGGTGAACTCAATGACAAATTCCTTAGGTCCCTTACTAAGGAATGGGACACAAAGATCTGCGCCATCAGAGAATTTGGCAGACTAGCAGAAACTGATCCACAAATCCTGTTCGGAAAGCTGATGTCCTATGAACTTCAGCTGAACACCAGGAAGGCAGAGGAAGAAGCAGAGAAGGCTGCTGCAAAAGGAAAGACTGTGGCCCTAAAAGCCAGTCACACCAGAAAAGGGAAGGGTGCGGTATCATACCGTGCCAGGAATAAGGAAGAAGAAGAGGACTCCGATCCATGCTCCTCCAGCTCAGAACTGTCGGAAGAGGATTTCTCCCTCATCACTCGAGAGTTCAAGAAATTCCTCAAGATGAGGAATCAAAGGAAGAGAGACGGCTCCTCTTCCAGACATCAGAAGAAAAACTACTCTTCTGACAGGTATGCTTCTAAACCTAACAAACATCGTTCTTCTGATATTATTTGCTTTGGATGCAATAAGCCAGGTCACGTCGTGGCCGACTGCCATCAAAGCAAAAGAGATAAAGGGAAAGGAGAGGAGCTCAAATCCTCCAGAGATAAGAAGAAGGAGCGAAGCTACATCGCAAGAAGACCAAAGACACTAAGTGAGTCTGATTCCTCTGACTCCAGTGATGATGAGGAAGCCTACTTCGGGCTGGTGGGTCGCTCAGACTCAGAAGGAGAATGTCCCCCATTTACTGGGAAGGTAAAAGCTCACACCCCTCTCTCCGACTCCGACTCTGATCCTGAGTCTCAGGATGATGAACCTGAGGATGGCCCCTCGGCCCGCGAAGCTGAACTCCTCGAGAAGTATGAGCTTCCGCTCAACACTTTCGACGAGTGCCGTAAGAGACTGAGGGCTGAGAAGAAGGAAGTAAAATTCCTTAAGGGTGAGTGTGTATCCCTAAGGGAAGAGGTCACTAGTTTGATTTCTCTCCGGCAGGAACACCTTGACCTGACTTCAAAGCACTCAGAGTCTTTGAAGCTCCTTGATCTCAAGCAGGAGGAAGTCAACAAATTGGAAGAACTACTGGCGGCTGAAAGGAAGATCGTACAGAGCTTCTCTATGCCAAAAACAGTGCTTCCAGTCGTTGACACCTTCTCTGCTCAGGCCAAAGGAGCTGGCTTGGGGCATATTGGGGCTTCTGGTTCTTCATCTAGGAGGAACAAGAACCAGAGGAAGAATAAGGCCGCCAAGAAGGCCTCTGCTGATGAAAAGGGGAAGGCTCCTCTTAGTCCTGTTGCGTTCAGAAAGCCTGGCTTTCCTTGCAACCAACATGACTTTGAGTCAACATTTGGGCATCATTTCCGTCCCTCGGTTGCAAAGCCTAAGAGCCGGTATGACGGTTGGAACTTCCCCCGAAACTTTGGTGAGAGTGCCTTCAAGGCACCTTATGAGGAGATCCACATAGGAAATTATGGTCCGTTCTCTAGCGGCCATAATGGAAAGCAGGCGCCAAAAGTCAAGCCTGTTATTCAGAAGGTGACAAAGTCATGTGACTGCCGTCACCATGAGGCCTCCACCTCCAGATCCAAGGCCCCAGCTGTACCCGTTATTCCCAGGGTAAGGCAGGAGCCTCGGAAGAGATACAACTGGTTCGACTGTTGGTGCTGTGGCAAAGTCGGTCACTTTGCCGTGGATTGCTGGTTTAATCCAAGGAACTACGAGACTCCCCATGTTAACAATGCGAGACCGACCACTCGTAGGGTTAACCAACCGAGGGGGAGTGTGCTAACCAGGAATCTAGGACCCAAGTTCGATTGGGTTCCTAAGGCAAATTAATTTTGTTTTGCAGGAATGTCCAAAGGCCACCAAAACGCCAATCTGGTATTTGGACAGTGGATGCTCCCGGCATATGACCGGGACTAGAAGCCTGCTGCGTGATTACACTCCAGTCGAGAATGGACCCAAAGTCATCTTTGGAGGGTCAGATCGAGGAGTCACCAGAGGTTATGGTATGATTTCCAACGGTATAATCTCTATCACCGACGTGGCTTATGTTGAAGGGTTAAACCATAACCTGATCAGTGTAAGTCAGTTATGTGATAAAGGTTATGACGTTAAGTTCTGCAAGGATAAATGTCTGATAATTTCACGTACCTCCTCTGAGACGGTATTATCAGGCATTAGGAGCAGAAATATCTTCTGCTTAGATTTTCTTAGTATAGATTCATCTACCCCCGTATGCCTTGTGGCAACAGGCAGTGCTTCTCTTTGTGAACAATGGCACAAGAGATTGGCACATATTAATTATAAAACAATTAGTATGCTATTTTCTAAGAATTTAGTAAGAGATGCTCCCAGTATCAAGTGCATCAAGGATAGCCCCTATCATGCATGCCAGATGGGCAAACAGACACGGGCTACCTTTAAGAGCATTGCAGACAAAGACTCTTCCCGATGTCTTTACCTGCTACATATGGACTTGTTTGGCCCAATGCAAGTTCATAGCTTGGGAGGCAAGTCATATACGCTAGTGATAGTTGATGATCACTCACGGTTTACATGGGTGTTCTTTTTGAAACGAAAGTCAGATACTTTTGACATCTTCACTAATTTTGTCAAGCAAGTTCAGAACGAATTTAACTGCTCCGTGGTCAAAATCCGAAGTGACCATGGAACAGAATTCGAATCTGGTGCTATGACAGAATTTTGTGAAGAACAAGGTATCTTTCATGAGTTTTCCTCCCCGCGCACTCCTCAGCAAAATGGAGTTGCGGAGAGGAGAAATAGAACTCTCATTGAAGCCTGCACGACTATGTTGAAAGATGCTTCTCTCCCGGAATACTTCTGGGCAGAGGGTGTCAATACGGCATGTCATGTACAAAACCGAGCTTTGATCAACAAACATCATCGTAAGACGCCCTACGAGCTACTGAAAGGCAGGAAACCAACCATGTCCTACTTGAGGATCTTTGGTTGCAGATGCTATGTACTGAATAATGGGAAGTACCCGCGTACTAAATTCGGTGAAAAATGCTTCGAGGGCATATTCATGGGCTATAGTTCCCATAGTCGGGCATATAGGGTCTTCAATAAGAAAACCCTAGTGGTAGAAGAATCAATAAATGTTGTATTTGATGAAGGAAGTTTGCTTAACTGTCATTCTTCCAGTAGTCTTCTTGAAGATGCAGGTGCTAGACTTGACCAGCTGAATCTGGATGAGACCCCTAAAGATGACGCACCCAAGTACATCAAAGTTTCCACCTCCACGTCATCTGAAGATGTTGAAGATCAAGATGGAACAAATCTTTTAGAAGAAAGAGAAGCACAAGAAGTAGCTGAAGCTCCAGACGCCAGACTTCTAGAGCTCCGTCACGTGCGGGATCATCCTAGAGAACAGATCATCGGAGATCCTCGTGTAGGCGTCAGAACTCGAAGAGGTACAACTAACGAAGTATTGCATCTCAGCTTCCTGTCACAGGTAGAGCCAAAGAAGTTCGATGAGGCGAACAAGGATGCGGCATGGATTCTGTCCATGCAAGAGGAACTACAGCAATTCGAACGTTGCAAGGTTTGGACGCTGGTTCCCAGACCATACAAGCAGAATGTCATTGGCACAAAGTGGATCTTCAGAAACAAGCTGGATGAACATGGTGTCATCGTAAATAACAAAGCCAGGCTGGTGGCTCAAGGTTACCGTCAGGAGGAAGGGATTGATTTCGATCAGACCTTTGCACCAGTAGCAAGGCTCGAGGCAATCAGGTTGTTCCTGGCATATGCTGCAGTCAAAGGATTCACAGTCTATCAAATGGATGTGAAATCGGCATTCCTAAACGGAGATCTGAAAGAGGAAGTATACGTCGCTCAACCCCCAGGTTTTGTCGATCCTACTTTTCCCAACCATGTTTACTTTCTTAATAAAGCACTATATGGGTTGAAACAAGCTCCACGAGCTTGGTATGAGACTTTATCTAGGTTTCTTCTTGAGAACAAGTTCTCTAGAGGTAAAATAGATAAAACATTCTTTCTCAGGGAAGTCAAAGGCAAGATTTTGCTGGTGCAAATCTATGTCGACGACATAATATTCGGCTCAACGGACAACAATCTTTGCAAAAAGTTTTCTAAACTTATGCAAGGAAAGTTTGAAATGAGCAGTATGGGAGAGCTCAAGTATTTCTTAGGACTTCAAGTGAAACAATCTGAGGATGGAATCTTCATCTCTCAGACGAAGTTCACAAATGAACTCCTTAAGAAATTCGGTATGGAGAGTGCAACCTCTATGAGGACTCCAATGGGATCCACCATGTCTCTTGATAAGGATGAGAAAGGTAAACCTTTCGATGAAACCAAATACAGAAGCATCATTGGATCCCTGCTCTACCTTACTGCCAGTAGACCGGATATTATGTTCTCCACATGTGTCTGTGCCAGATATCAGGTGAACACTAAGGAATCTCACCATGTCGCTGCAAAGCGAATTCTAAGATACCTTAAAGGTACTCCTAATCTTGGCTTGTGGTACCCGAGAAACAATGATGTCGAGCTAATAGGCTTTTCAGATGCTGATTTTGCAGGGAGTAGGGATGACAGGAAAAGCACTTCCGGGACATGCCAATTCCTCGGAAGGAGGCTTATCTCATGGAACAGCAAGAAGCAGAACTGTGTGGCTACCTCCACAGCAGAATCTGAGTACATCTCCGCAGGAAGCTGTTGCGCACAACATCTATGGATCAGAAACCAGCTCGCCGACTACGACCTTCAGTTCAAGGAAGTACCCATGTACTGCGACTCCTCAAGTGCAATTGCCATTGCCAACAATCCGGTGTCGCACAGCAGAACGAAGCATATCGAAGTACGCTATCACTTCATTCGGGAGCACGTGGAGAACAAAGATATCTCTCTCTGTTATGTCCCCACGGACAAGCAGATTGCTGATATATTCACAAAGCCCCTAGACGAGGCCAAGTTCAATCTTTTCAAGACTGAATTGGGAATGCTCAATTATGAGGAATGAAGACTACAGAGGCTCCAGGCCCGTGCAAGAACTGAGGGGGAGCAAAGGGTAAAACGCTACAGACCCCGATTTGTAGAAGCCGAAAAGGGGGAGATTACCCTCTCGACTAAGGCTAAGGTGCTCCCCCAAGAAATTGGTATTGGAAACTCACTTAACTCTCTTTTTAGTTTATGGTTTTCATTCTCATTTGTTCTATTCACCTTAGCTTGTAGGGTTTAGGCTTCTTCAAATAGGGGGAGATTGTTGGGTATTGTATCCACAATGTACCTGATTTGAAGAAGCCCCTGGACAAGCTAAGGTCAATAGACTATGTATTTGATAAACTTTTTCAAGTTGTACTTGCAGTTTCTCCTCGCTAAGTGCACACCAATGTCAGGGTGCAGTAGGTCAATATACACGGGTCTGCACGACGTAATCCCTCGTTGAGCAGATCAGTGTGTTGGCCTATGTGTACTCTCTCTATTGGAGTGCACTTACTTTCAAGTACAGTGCCGTTCATATGCAAGGGAAGACAAGGAGCACAGAGGATCAAGGAGCAGCTCCTAGGTGGAAGACGAAAAATCGTCCAAGGCAAATTCGACGAGAATCACCAAGTGATTCTCGCCGAATCGGCGAGAATCACTAGTGATTCTCGCCGAATCGACGAGAATCATCAGTGATTCTCGCCGACTCCCTCTGGCCATCTCAAAATGGTGCCAAGTAAGATTCGGCGAGAATCACTTGTGATTCCCGCCGAACCAGTTGCCAAGGAGCCCATGTATAAAGTAAAATTCGTTGAGAATCGACAAGTAATTCGACGAGAATCACAAACGATTCTCGACGAATCGTCGAGAATCACTTGGTGATTCTCGCCGATTCGTCGAGAATCGTCTGCGATTCTCGCCGATTTTTCCTTAGCGTTTTCTCAGTTAATTTCCTGAACCGGATTCTGTCTCAGTTAATTTCCTGAACCGGATTCTACCGCTGTTTAATATCTGGACCGGGATTTGGGGATTTCCTTTGTGGGTCCCACAAACGGTCTTATTGGGGGTAGCTACAGTATTTATACTCGGGTATTTTGAACAGTACACACACAGAAAAATACGCCGAGCTTACGAAAACCCTAAGATCGCGAAATCCTTCCGCCGCCTCCGTCGCCGCTCGTGCAAGTTCGTCGCCGCCGCTGTTAGATCTTCTTCCCGATCTCCGGCGACAGAAGCTTAGTAAGACTTGTGTCTTACGCGTCTATCCAGAGATCCTTTGTCTCTCGATTTGTTGATCGGAAAAACTTTCCATCCGAATCGATCGAGACGACCGATCCTCGTATGACCGTTGGAAGACCGAGCTTGCTTCGCTACGAAGTTTGGATCTCAAAGTCCTGCAGCTGCCGATCGCCATCGTAGCAGCCGACTCCGAACCAAGCCGCCGCTCGGATTGCCGCCGCCGGTTCCGGGAGATCCTCTCCAAGTGAGACCAAGGTCGTAGACTCTTCATCGACTTCAAGAACACGTCGTCGAACAAAGAGGAACACCGTAGTCTCCAAGAGAAGTTTGTATCACGTGTACATTCTACATTTATTTTATTGTAAAGGAACTTTTGTTCCGTGTTGTAAGGGTTGGGTGCAACCCGATTTGTGGGAGTGTTGACTCTCACGTGTGGAAGGGCTCCTTCCGTTAGTGCAGGGATTGGATTTCAATCCCGTTGGTGAAGTGACCGAGTCGTCCCTTGTTGGGGAGATAGGTCGAAGGGGGAAAGTGGATGTACCCAAGTCGGGGAACCACTATAAATTTGCTGTGTATTCTGTGTGCTGTGGTTTTTGTTTTTATTGTGCAGGTACATCCGTAAATTCCGCAGAAGAACCACACGTCACCTATTCCCCCCCCATAGGTGCACATAGCTGACACTAGGTGGACTTTCACTTTATAATTGCAGGCTTACAACTCAGATCACTATGGATCCTACAAGAAAATAAGAATACAAAGTGTATATACCTATAACTCTGAACAGAGAGATGAGTTGATAGGTTCTTGATGAGTTCTTGAATGAACTCTACTGAGAACAATCTCACTTGGCTTTTCTTCAAAGCTTCTTGAATGTAGAACACAATATAATTGATTCTCTGCAGCTGATCTTTGATCTCTGCAACTTAAGATTCAGAACAAGGTCTGAATCCTTCTTCACAGCATGGTTCCAACGGCTGTCTTCTTGGATGGAGCTCTCTCTCTCCAACTACTTAGATCTTCACTTGATTCTTCAATGAATAGCTAGATCTCCTTTTCTTTTTAATCACTTGATCATCTATTTCTGTAGACAGTATAAGCCTATATATAGGCCTTCTTCATGGTAACCGGCTGATCCGGTTCATAACTGATTTCTGACAACTCTGACAGGTGCAGTAGGCCGGCTGGAATGGCAGCTGTCAAGTCATCCAGTAAGTTCTTGAAAAATCTATAACTATCTGAAAGTGTCGAGACTGTCTGTCTTTAAGTGTCGACACTTATAGACCAAGTGTCGACACAAGTAGACTAAGTGTCGACACTAGCCTTCAAGGTGTCGACACAACTCCTTGTGTTGTAGAATTCACTTCTCGGCACAACTTCTTCAATATGTGTCGACACTGATATTTAGTGTCGACACAACTCTTTGTTCTTCAGTACTTTGTTGAATTCTTGTAAGTGTCGACACAACTCCTTTGTGTCGACACATCTTCATGTGTTGAACTTGTTCAGTGTCGACACATCTTTTTGGTGTCGACACATGCCTTCTGTGATGATACTTGCTGAGTGTCGACACTGCTCCTTGTGTCGACACATTCTTCTTCTGTTGAGACTTTGGCTGAGTTTCGACACATCTCCTTAGTGTCGACACTTGTACTTGGAATATTTTGTTGAACTTTGCTGAGTGTCGACACAGCATCCTAGTGTCGACACTTTCTTCATGTGTTGAGTCTTCTGCTGAGTGTCGACACATTCTTCATTGTGTCGACACTTTCTTCAAGTGTTGAGTCTTCTGCTGAGTTTTGACACATTCTTTATTATGTCGACACTTATACTTAGACTCTGCTGACTTTTGCTGAGTGTTGACACAGCCTCCAAGTGTCAACACTTTCTGATGTAGACACAGTTCCTCTAGTTGTCGACACTGCTTCTAAGTGTCAACACTACTTCACTGGACTTTTCTTCATTGAGTGTCGACACAGCCTCCATGTGTCGACACTTTTTGTCTGGTGTCGACTCTGCATCCCTGGTGTCGACACAAGTACTCCAAGTGTCGACGCTGCTTGCCTGGGTGTCGACACAAGTCTTCTTAAGTGTCGACACTTTCCTTCTG
Source organism: Platanthera guangdongensis (assembly GCA_039583875.1). Classification (NCBI taxonomy): domain Eukaryota; kingdom Viridiplantae; phylum Streptophyta; class Magnoliopsida; order Asparagales; family Orchidaceae; genus Platanthera; species Platanthera guangdongensis. The sequence goes on along the minus strand of CM077162.1, from coordinate 78,072,779 downwards.
GGTGTCGACACATGGACTTAGAATCTTTTCATCTTTCCCTGCAAATAGTTAACCTGTACAAGGAAACTCAAAAATACATCAAATACATTTTGATGTATATCATTGAGTAGAGTGAGGCTTCTTCAAATCAGGTACATTTAAACCAATGTACCCAACAGAAATCTATCTATTCAATTTAGATATGGATAGAAATGAGCATTGACATAGGAAGTTTGGTCATCTTAAGAAAAACAATATACCCAATCTTGTGTAGAATAATTTAGTTAGGGACTTAGCAAAAGTTAAGTATAAGAAAATGAATCCATGTAGAGCTTTCCGATCTGGAAATAAAGCTAAATCATCAATCAATCTAATTGGTAAGAATGATTCACATAGAATTCTTCATTTATTGCATATAGACCTATTTGGTGTAATCTCCACTCAGAGCTTTGGAGGAAAGTCTTATACTTTAGTAATTGTGGTATCTTTTCTAGATTCAGCTGGATGTTCTTTCTGAGAGACAAGTTTGACACCACTTATCCTTTCAATATTTAGAAAACAGGTTCAATCTGAATTCAACACCTAAGTGTCTATGATCATATGTGACTATGACATAGAGTTTGAAAACTAGTTAATCAATAGATTCTATGAGGTTGGAGGAATACGACAAATTATTTCAGCTCCTAGTACTCCCCAATAAAATGGGATAGCTGAAAGGAAAAATAGAACCCTAATTTGATCACTAAAGACAGTTTTGGCTAGGTCAAACTTGCCCAAGTCCATCTACGCTGAAGCAATTCACATTGCCAACTATATTTTGAATAGAAGTCTCAATCAACGTTTTGAAAACCAGACCGGACAATGAACCGGTAAAAGGTAATGTTCAAGGTTGAACCGGTCCAACCACCGGTTCAACCGAGGTTGAAGCGTTATAACTTAATAAATATGAAATATATATATATATATATATAATATTTATAACAATAATAAAAATAACATTTTATAATAATACATAATAACATTTTTAATATAGATATTTAATGACATTTCTAATAATATACGTATATGTAACAAATATTTAAATTATTATATATATAATATTTATAATAATAATAAATAAATTTTTTAATAATATTATATATATATATATATATTTAGGTTATTTATCATAAGTTTTTATTTATCTTAACATTTGAATATCCAAATAAGAAAATGATAAAACGTAATTTAACATCAAAGCTAAGTTGCTCAAGTAGTTAAGTACCTAGTATTTCAATTCACGATGCACTATTTGAATCCCACCACTAGGAACTTTTGTGGTGTTTATTGGACCGGCCGGTTGCTATAAACTCGAGCTGGTTTTCAGGTTGCGGGGTTAACCACCCGATTCCCAGTTTAACCACCTGATTCCAACTTTTCATCTCAGTTCATGGCTGGTGCTATTTTAAAGAGTTGACCGGACCACCCATTCTACTGGGTCACGGTCGGACCGGTTCGACTAGATGGTCAGGTCCAGTTTTCAAAACATAGGTCTCAACTATAAGACTGAGATAAATACTTACTCTGAGTTATTGAAGGGAAAGCCACATATAGTAACATACTTTGGGATATTTGGTTGCACTTCATGCATTCTGAATAACAGAAAGAGACATCTTGCCCAATTGGACTAAAAGGTTTTTGATGTTATCTTTTTAGGCTATTCATCATCTAGTAAGTTTTATAGGTGCTATAATAAAAGGAATCTCAAGATAGAATAGTGTGTGCATGTAGTGTTTAACGAAATTAATCTATCATTCGTGGGAGAGGAAATTTCCACCAAAAGTTTTTTATTGGAGGAAGATCCTCGAGTTATTGATTTGGAGAAAATAACACTGAGCGAAATTAGAGAGGTATCATCTAAAGAGTTCTATCATTAGCTAGACATTGTTAAAGCCAACTCTGATGACTAAGCCTCTACTGATATAAATACCAGTTCGATTTCAGTCCCGATTTAGACCCAAGAGTAGGTTATAGAACATGAGAATGCAGGTGACGATGATACAAATGAAGAAGAAGCACATGAATAGATCACACCTACACTTCTTGAAACTTGAAAAGATCCTGAGAGAGAAAATCTTAGGGATCACCCGAATACAAACTGATAGGATATGTAAATGTTGGAGTAAGAACGAAGAACCAACCATAAATTAAGGATAAGCTACCTTGCTTCCTTTCTTAATATGAACCCAAGAAGTTTGAGGAAGCAGGTAATGAACCCAAATAGATTGTTACAATACAGGAAGAGCTAGCTTAGTTTGAAAGGAACAAGGTCTGGACCTTAGTGAAAACAGACAAGAAATTACCCAATGATTGGAACAAAATGGGTATATAGAAACAAGTTAGATTCCAATCAAGTAATAGTTATGATAAGGGCTAGACTAATTGCTCAAGATTATATGCAAGGGAAGGAATATACTGCAATCAAATCTTTTCCCCATTTGCTAGACCAGAGAAAATTAAGTCATTCCTTTACTATACAACATATAGGAAGATTAATGTTTATCAGATGGATATAAAGAATGTTTTCCTCAATGAGACTCTACAAGAGATGACTATATGGAACAACTTCTAGTTTTTATCAATTCATCTTTCCCCTTTTATGTTTATAAACTAAATAAAGCACTATATGGTCTAAAATAAGATCCAAGAGCTTGTTATGAGACCTTACCCATTTTCCTCCTAGAACACTCACTCAAAAGAGGAAAGGAGGATGAAATAATATTCACTAGAACACATAAACAATAATTACTTATAGATCAAATCTATGTGGATGATATTATCTTTGACTTAATAGACCCAAGAATTTGCAAAAGGTTTACATACCTAATGCAATCTATGTTTGAAAGGAGTAGCATAGGGGAGTTATCATTTTTCCTTGGTCTCTAAGTGAATCAAAGTGATGAAGACCTCTTCATATCTAGTAAAATATACAAAAGAACTAATCAAAAAGTTTGGTATTAAAAATGCCTCCACCATGAAAACCCCCATGACTGCCAATGTTATATTTTAATAGAGATGAATAAGGTCAATCAATTAACCAGAAAAAACTATAGAACAATCATTGGCTCTCCTTTCTAAATTACACCTAGCAAACCCGAGATAATGTTTGTCATATGTGTATGAGCTAGATTTCAGGTTGACCACAAAGAATCACTACTGAGTTCTGTAATCATAATTCCAAGATATCTCAAGGGTTCACCTAAACAAGGGCTTTGGTATCCAATAAAATATGAATGAGTTATATTGATAATCAGATGTAGATTATCTGGATGTACAATGGATATAAAAAGCACGTCGGGAACTTTTCATTTTATTAAACAAAAAATCAAAACCGAGGCTGAATATATAGATGCTTGAAGTTACTGTTCACATATATTGTGGATGAAAAATCAATTGATTAATTATAATTTGAATTTCAAGAACTCTATATTTTTATGTGATAGCTCAAGTGCAACCTCAATTGCCTTCAATACAATGTTGCAAAGAAGAATAAAGCATATAGAGATCACACATCACTTTCTCAGGGCAATGCAGAGAAAGGGAAAATTCCACTTGAATTTATGTTCACTAAAGATCAAAGGGTGGATATTTTCACAAAGCTCCTTAATGAAATAAAGCACAAGCACTTCATCAATGCATTGGGTATGCTTGATGGTGCACAATAAACCATATAATGATAAGCACAAAATGAATTTTTCATTATTATGCATTACTGGGAAAAACAACATGAGACATGCATTTTATGTGTGCATTCGACGTAACTTCAAATACAGGTCGACCAAACATTTACCAATATTTGATACAATGTCTAATGTTGACGATTATAAAGATTTTCAATTTATTCAATGCAATATTGATACAAATTGACGCATGCGTCGATAGAAAATCTGATTTTTTTTCTTAAAGCTACATTTAATTCTAATCGATGTAATGTCCACTCAATAAATGTGCCAAAAGTTTCCTAAAGTGCTTCACTTTATACCCTAAGTCTTGATGTAACACCTACTTTTACCAGTCTTCTGTTATAACTTTATACATCTTCAAAACACTTCATCTTCCCTGCTCTCTATCTTCTTGCTCTCTCTCCCCTGTATGTTAAGTGTATTTAAGGTAACGTAATGATAACTAAGACAAGCTCTGGATTTAGATTGGACATGGAATCATTTGTAGCCATAGTTGATGCCTTCAAAGGCATTCTGGAACTATTCACCAACTTTTGGTTGAATAAGCTAATAATAACATGATTCTTGCTATTTGCTACAAAACACAGTGAATTTCTGAACACTATTACAATTGATGAAGACTGATCAATGACTAGTCAGATCGTTGGGTCTGAAGTTCAAATAACTTCTGAAATGATATAGGGAACCGATAAACTTCCTATTGGAAAAGGTGAAGCTAAGCTAATAGTTAAAGAAATAAAGGACGTGCTGATAAAGGTGAACTTCTCTATGGACAAACCAATCCATCTAAAAAGGACTTGTCTAAAGAATATAATTCTCGCGGAGATATTGTGGGCGAGGTATTGATGTGCAAGATTTCTGCCCAACGCAAAACCTAAAGCACAACTACACCTGATGGGAGTGCTAGTTTCGGGTAAAAGGATTGAATGGGGAATATATGACTTTCTACACCTGATAGTTCATAAATATAGAATTAAGGAGAATCCATATATGACCTTTACAAGACAGATTACAAAACATAAATATCCAAACTTTTGTAAGTCAAAAGGAATCAATATTTTTCAAGGAAAAAGATTATCAATTGCTTTATTTTCAAAATGGACCAGGAAAATTGTCAATCCTGGGTCCTAGAAAGAGTAAACCTATCCTTCATATCCAGAAGTTGATATGACTATAACAGCTGATCAAGGTTAGAGTGACCAGCCTCCTGCAATACATGTCTTACTGACAGACATACAATACTCCACCACTCAACAAGAATCAACAACTTTCCAAGAACTTTTACTAGAACCTTCATACCTCCCAGAGCTACATCCTACTCTAAATGAATCAACGACAATTGCTCCTACTCTGAATCTTGATTCCATCCATCTCCATGCAATATAGTCAGCTACTACTCCACTCACTAATATTATAACAGAACATACCACAAGGTGTCACAAATCCTTTGAGGTTACACAAACCAAGATTGATGGGGTCATTGCAACTATGAACAGATTACATGATAGTCTGTCTTCCTCTATTGCTACCCAAATCTTTCTTAACCTCACTATATCATAAATTCCAAAGAGGGAGATGTTTAAGGAAGACCGGCCTCTGAAATACTTGCACAAACAGACTTTTGACAATGAAGAAGTGAAGGGGATAGATGTTGATGTTGAAGTGGGCCAGAATCCTATAGTAATAGGTCAGGGAAGCCACCCAAATAGGAGGAGATGGAATAGAATGATCAAACTGTTATACTCATGATTATAAGAGAAGCTATAAAGGTTGTTGCACTAGTTTCAGGGGGAGTCACAGGAGAAGGCTGTAACATCCCTAGACAATCCAAGGTGACGATATCATGACACTACTCTAGGCGACGCTATTGGGCTACAGCGCAGGCACCCCAACCCCTCTTCAGCCCACCGGTGGGTTGTTGGTGGCCACAACCTCCCTTTGATGTGAGAAACTCGATATTAAAGCGCGCACCATGGGACTTCCCTGGAGTCACCCAATCCTAATAGCACTCCAGCCCGAGCACGCTTATTTATGCACCTCAATTGGTGATGAGAAGTGAAGAAACTCCATAGTTAAGTGTGCTCGGGAAGGGTAATACTGGGATGGGTGACCTCCTTGGAAGTCCTGTGCTGCGCATTGACTATCGAGTTTCACTTATCAAAGGGAGGTTGTGGCACTAACAACCCCCAGTGGGCTAGAGAGGGTTTGGGTGCTTGGGATGCAGCCCGGTAGCGTCACCTAGAGCAGAGCCGTGACATCGTCACGTTGGATCGGTTAGGGACGATACAATAAAAGTGCACTTTTATTGTAACGACTGTAGCCATTCCAATGTGAAAGTGTCACGGCTCTGGTCTAGGCGACGCCACCGGACTACAGTCCAAACCCCTAACCCTCTCCTGCCAACAGGTGGGTTGTTGGTGGTCACTGCCTCCCTTTGATGAGGCAAACTTGATAGTCAAACACGCACCACGGGGACTTCCCAGGAGGTCACCCATCCCAGTACTACTTCAGCTCGAGCACGCTTAACTATGAAGTTTTTCAACTTCTCATCATCATTGAGACGCGGCTCAATTGGTGATGAGAGATGAAAAACTCCATAGTTAAGCGTGCTTGGGCGAGAGTAGTACTGGGATGGGTGAACTCCTAGGAAGTCCCCATATGGCCCAACTTAACTATCGAGCTTCCTCATCAAAGGAGGCTATGACCACCACCAACCCGCCAGTGGGATGGAGAGGGGTCGGGGTGCTTGGGCTGTAACCCCGTTAACGGTCTGTGTAAGGCCTAGTGGTATTGTGATCCACGAAAGGTGGAACGAGACATTATAATAAAAAGTGCTCTTTATTATAACAACCCTAGCCGGTACAACATGACAATGTCACGACTGTGCTCTAGGCGATGCTACCGGGCCTGCAGCCCAAGCACCCCGACCCCTCTCCAGCCACTAGCGGGTTGTTGGTGGCCATAACCTCACTTTGATGAGTGAAGTCAATAGTTCTATTGGGCCATATGGGGACTTCCTAGGAGGTAAAGCCATCCCAGTACTACTCTCGCCAAGCCTCTTAACTATGCAGTTCCTTCACTTCTCATCACCAATTGAGCTACAACTCAATTGGTTATGAGAAGAAAAGGAACTCCATAGTGAAGCATGCTTTGGCGAGATTAGTACTGTGATGGATGACCTCATGGGAAGTCCCCGTATGTCCCAACTTAACTATTGAGTTCGCTCATCAAAGGGGGGTTGTGGCCACCGACAACTCGCAAGTGTGCTGGAGAGGGGTTGGGGTGCTTGGGCTGCAGCCCGGAAGCATCACCTAGAGCGGAGTCGTGACATTGTCACGTTTGATTGGCTAGGTCATTACAAAGGCAAATGAGAGCAATCATCACAAGTACCTCGAAGAAATGCCCAAATCCATTTTCAAAAAAACAAAAATTCTCTTCTATAAAAGATGCAGTTTCATTTTCTGGAAGGTATACAACTTAGATTACATATTCTAATCTTTATTTTAAAGAAAAATCTTTCAGTAGCCTACTCATGCTTGTGTTTATCATTACTTATTTATCATGCAGTAAGTAATTCATCGTCTTTCATGTTTATTATGTAAAATAACATTAAAAGCTTTGTATAATTTATTAAGCTAAATAAGGGGCGAGAATTGTCGAGAAAACCCCATTTATTTAAGTTATCATATTGATTATAAGTGATTTATAACCTAGTATTATTACCTATATTATATAGAATGGGTAATATGCTCATATGTCTTAGGAAGTCAGGTTAAAGAAAGGCTATCGCGAATGATGGCTTGACTGCCTAAGTCATAGCTGAATTCCAGAAAGTCAATGAAGTTCTACAATGAAGGGGACGCAACCATTAGCCGATCAGTGTATTGCATTTCGTGCGAAATCACTATTATATTATATTTATCTACAGAATACATCTTGAGGGTGCGTCGCGACATTCTATTGCAGTTGTGCATCGATAAATTCATAGCGTATAATGGCAGTATGCGAAATCTTAAAAAGATA